>CM033351.1:10131347-10840097 GCA_019395295.1 Osmanthus fragrans | reverse complement strand
GATTTGAAATGTATGGAAAAATTACATAACACTGCAAATATTTTCAAAAAATTGCAGAGACCAAAACGAGCAAGACAGAGGTAAAAAAAAAAAAGGCTCTGATACCAAATGTAAGTATATTTCTAATCCATATCAAACATACTTCAATAATCCGAAAGGTATATGGATCAAATGCGGAATAAATGGAACCGAAAACATACCTCCAGCCATTGCTACTCACACCTTTAAGGATTCAGATTTAGGTGCTTCTAAACCTGACTCAACCTCTTCTAGATGACGTATTTTAAACTGTAGGAGATTGAAAGGCTTAGGGACCCAAACTGGTGGAAACATCTGAATATATATATGCTCTATCCATCATAGAACAGTTTTCAACCGAACAAAACATGGGAAAAAGCAGTTGGAATATGTGGACCACATTCAGATTCGATTTTGTCATTGAAATACCGAACTTCATGGAAGAAAAACTAACAGTCTATACTTGAAATCCGAGATTCGGCAAAATCACTCTTCTTAGAAAGCTTCTCCCCAGCATCAGCTGAAGCAAAAAATAACTCGTCATTCTTTTCCTGGGAACTCTTGATATCTTCTTCCACCAAGATTCTGTGAATATATTGATCTACCTGCATTAGATTAAATGAAAAGATATAGTGAGAATGCACACATTTACATGAACACATACTAGTGATTGATACAATCCACCCCTTCAACCCAATTTATCAAACAAAATCTACCCCTTCCAAGTGAAGGAAAACATATGCAACTTACACTCTTAGCCAAAAGCTACATTCCATACTTGCAAACCTCCACCACTGGCATCTCCATCCTGCTTGCATTTGGAGAGATTAAACAACAAAATAACTCAGAAAAAAATTATCAACTACTTTAGGGAATACCCAGCATGAGCAGTTGGCCATTGTAATAACGCAATTACAGAACCTTGTAGAAAATTGGTTTGCTAATTGAGTTTGGCCCAAAACAATGGAGGCCCAATTAATGTGCCAGATTTAGAAGTCTCGAGAAGTTTGAAATTTTGAGAAAGTTGAAGGGCTTCTTTGTGCAAATAAAAGAAAATGTTTTTTTAGTTGTTGACAGGTGGTGGGCCTTTGATTTAAAAAGCTATGACTTGAAAGATTTTTCTATCACAGTAGACGTGAAACCCTTTTTTTTCATTTTTGATAGACTTTCTTCTGGCAGTCGTCTTCTTCTCAATTTTGCTCTCTGTAATTTTGTAGATCTCTCATAAATGTTGTGTGATTGTGTGAGAGTGAGAGTAAAATAGGTGAACTCTTGTGTGAGTTCATGCTCGAGTGAGGAGTTTGATTTTTGGAGAGTTTACTGTCATTTTGAGACTGTTTTTGTACTCCGATTTTTGCCTATATTTTTGGGCGGTTTAGAGTGGATCGAGCTTAATCCTAACGGATGCTCAACGGGGATTAGGCGCCGGAAATGTCGCTGAACCTCGGGGCCTTTGGGCCAAAAAATTCTTGGTGTTCTTGTTATTTTTCTCGTTTTTACTTTGTTTCTTGTTTCGGTTTTTCTACACAAATCGAAGTTTAAAATCAATTAAGGACCAACAAACCTATAATCAAGAAAATCATGGATGAAAATATGAGATCTCAACACACTTTAGCCTCAATAATTAGAAAATCCCATTAAAACGCCTGAATTATTTTTGGAGAGCGGAAGGGCAAGAGGAAGCAGTAGGGATGGTAATTTAGCTTGCTGGCTCAGGCCGTCCGTGGCTTGGTCCGGAAAAACCACAAGTCGGCCCGGCTCGAGGCTTGGGCCGAGCCCCATTTTGGGGCACGTGTGGCTCGCCGGCTCGTGACTTATATTTTAAAAAAAAAGAAAAAAATCTTGCAGGCAGCAACACGCTGCCTATGATAGGAAGCTGCAGTTGTGTGCTGCCTGTTAGTTTTTTTTTTTTTTTTTAAAATCGTGGGCCAGCTCGACTTGGCTCGATATGGTTTCGGCTCGGGTCAAGCCTAAATTTTTTGGCAGGGCAAAAGCTCAGCTCGGGCCCTAAAAAAGCCCGTACAATTTTACTTGAGCCGAGCAGAGCCGAAATCATTTGGCTCTCGAGTCGACTCGACTCGACTCGTTGACATCCCTAGGAAGCAGCCCTTGCTTAGCCCCATGAGAAATTATTTGTTCCCCTGTTACAAAGAAATATAAAGAAAAGTTCATACGGGCCAATGAACTATGAAACCAAAATGACCATAAATGTTCCTATTTATGAACAGATGACTCCATAGGGCAGAAGTCGGGAAACTTGGTAGTGTATCATCATTACATCATGCAATGTATGGATGGTAGATGAAAAATGCTCGACTCTATTCACCTTAACTGGAAAGTGAAAGTAAAACTCTATTTATAGACAATCAATACCTCTATGACGCCCACATTAGATTTCTTTGAGAACCCGGGGCAAAGAACTTGGAGGTTCTAACATATATTCTAACATATTCAATGGGCAGGAGCTGCATAAAAGTTATTAAGATGACAACTTCCCATACAGGACAGGTAACATTGAAGGTTGAAACAAAAAATGTCATCTTTTAAGCTTTATTAAAGATCATCACCCTCCCACATCACCAGCTAGCAATTCTGTATCCACTACTGTTTCTGGTCCATATCCTATTGTCTGTGTATCTTCAAAGTTCAAATGCACCGACTATATCACAGTAACCTCCAGCACCAAAGCCACCACGTTTACCTTCCCCATCCCATTGTTATTTGGCACGTGAAAATGAGTGAAATAATATAAAAGGTAGGGCTAGCTTTCTTAATTCTTCTGCTGTCTACTATAGTGTTTGCTTAACTGCTATGTAGAGACTACGATATTATGATATTTTTTAGTTGCTTATGTTTGTTTACTCATTAATAATTTAATATCTAGTAATCTTATTTGTCCATTGACTTGGTCTATTATGACGCCAACTATGCAGCTGTATAAAATGTTGAAATATACAAGAGGAGTTCAATGCATTGCATCTTCAACTAATTCTCTTGCTCGTGTTTCTTCTTCAAGAATTGAAATCTAGCCCCCTACAATGGAAGGACACAATCCAATTTTGAGCTGTTATTTGATGTAAATCATACAAGCACACTTTTTTGTCACTAAAAATCTATTTCTAGCCCTCTCACCTTTTGTGAAAATAATTACTGCAGTTCAACCTTAAACCCTTGGCAACTTCAGATTTCTTGATTCTAAGGTTGCATTGATGCATGTGTGCGCACGAGAGAGAGAGAGAGAGAGAGAGAGAGAGAGAGATTTCAGGCAATTTGGGTTTTAAACCATCAATCTGGATCTGATACAATATGATGAGTTGGTTCAATGATTAACAGTTTGACATAACCAACCTATTCAGGTTCGATTTGGTTTGAGTGAAGGTGCCCACTGAGTTTCGATCTGGAAACTTAATTGCTAGAGTGGTTGAAAGGGTGTTCATTTAGGTGTAGGTAATTGGGAAGTTAAAAGGTTGATTTGTCGTGCCACTGGGAAGCCATTTCTAGTGATGTGTCAAGGCATACTGACCAAATAATGCCACGTGAGTAGAAGAAGATCAATTGTGATATTTCATTATGCATGGAAAGCAAACAGGATCTTTTCCTAAAAGCATATTACCCTTAAGGATTATCCAATCTGAGTTTACTTCTTGACCTAATCCATTTTCAACCTTCCTGAAAATGGATTGATTGGTCCCATCCCATTTCAGCTGAACCCATTTTCATCCTTCCGATATCCAAGCCAATCTGTTTGTTTGCCACCCCTAGGTCTAATTTACACAGTTATACTAATTAATAATTATAACTACCCAGCTGCAACATTAATCCATGTACAAATGCACAAAGAAACTAACTTGTAGTCGGGTAAACCAAAAAAATATCAAAAAGTTACTAATATACAAAAGAATAGCATAATAAATCACAAATTGTCTTCAAAATTCATAATTGAACAATTTAGAATGTGCAAACAAACAAATAAAAAAAGATCTATAAAGTAACAAAAAATAAGCTATTACTTTAGTTTGTAGGACAGTGGACTATTATTCTCAAAATTGGTTTACAAAACACAATTTTATAATGTTTTAGTGGGGTATTGGGCTATTCTCATAGTGGGT
Source organism: Osmanthus fragrans (assembly GCA_019395295.1). NCBI lineage: Eukaryota > Viridiplantae > Streptophyta > Magnoliopsida > Lamiales > Oleaceae > Osmanthus > Osmanthus fragrans. Next base: position 10,835,970 of record CM033351.1, on the reverse strand, counting down.
CAACTAGAAATTTTTTTGGATCCATACCTAAATCATCTAAAGAAGTCCGGAAAATTAAGGAGTGGAAGCGCACGACTCATAAACCACGAAGCGGTGCTGTGAGGAATGCACTTCACTCTACTAAAGCATACGCCTCCAAAATTGCCTCACAATTAGTGCCTTAAGGCGTCTCTTGTTCACCTCATTCTGAGGTGGGCCTCAATCGGGATTTTTTAAATCAAGCGCATTCAGTACTATCTCTTCCCTTTCTTTTTTTTTTTTTTTTTGATATTTAGCCCTGGGTTGATCCCAGGGGCGGATCCAGCTAGAGCGACCGCTCTAGCTGGATTCGTCGAAATTTTGGGCTTCTGTGGAGACCGGCCGGAGCTGGAGCTACCTGGAGATGGAATCATGGAAGATTAGACAAGCTCTGGTTTCTGGCGAATCGGTGAAGAAGAAGAAGTGGTTGGGCGGGCTGGGATTTTTAAAAAAACAATTGGGCCTCTAACTTGAGTTCAACACCAGCCCCAGCTCCAGGCCCAATTTCATACCCAAACGGTGGCCAAACTAAACCCCAACCCAAACATGTAGATCCATTTTCATTACTCCCCCAAATGCCAATTGCAAACCTAAGCTAGAGGAGAAGAGGAGTGTGAATTGGCGCCATTGCCATTTGCCAAACCCTTATACAGCTCTTCCAAATTTTCTGATTCTGGAGAGTGGACTGTGGTCTGTGGAGACTGGAGTTGGAGTTCACCGGCGTCAGATTCGGGCTTCGCGACTCTTCTTCGCCAGTTGCCAATCGCCACACTTGGCCAGAATCGCCACAACTTCGACTTAGGAGGTAAGTTCGATTTCTTTCTGTGATTTGTTCACTTCTGCCTTCTGGTTGTTTGTGTGAATGAGTTGTGTGACTTGCCTGGCTGGCTGATTACGTGTTGCCTGTGTGAGTGTGAGTTTGTGAGATTGAGAAGGAGACTATGACTGTGTTTGTGCTTATTTCGGTGTTTGTGAATTGTGAGTCTGTGACTCGTAGAATGACTAAATGAGCTCTGAATGTGTGAGTGCCGACTACCGTGTGACTGTGTGAGAGACAGTGGTTCTCTTCTTGTTGTTTTTGTGATATTGGATATTGTAATTGTGCAATTATGAAATTGGATATTGGAATTGTAATTGTAAAATTGTTTATCAATTATAATTGAAAATTAAATTGGACATTTTGGATATTGGATATTGGATATTGGAATTAATATATTGGATGTTGTAATTGTGAAATTGGATATTATAATTGTGAATTTGGATATTGAAATTGTGAAATTGGATATTGTAATTTTGAAATTGGATATTCTAAGCGAAAATTTTAGAACGATTTTTTCAACCGAAACGAAAATCTATACCTAGTATTCCTAGTTCTAGTTGTGCATCTAATCCCGTCACTGTTTCTAGCCCAGCACACGAGTTGTTAGATAGCACCAAGAAGGCTCGTTTGCAATTTAATGTGGATGATCTTGCAATTTTTTATATTATTTAATCGAATTTTCATAAACGACCCGACCGGATCGGGTGATTGTCGACGGTCGACGGTCAACGATCAACGGTCAAAGTTAACTTCCGCTCTATCTAAACTTTTATGCTGGATTCGCCGCTGGTTGATCCCGATTATATCCAAAGTACATTTTACTTTATCTTCTTTTCAATCACATTTTTCAATAAAAAAATATTACGCGCAAATCCAAAAAAAATTCTTATTTTTTAACCACACATTTTTCATCAATTTACTATTCCAAAATGTAGACTCAAACAAGTGCTTAGAGTACTAATTTATTTGTATTTGTTGTTTGACAAAGTGGTAAAGAAATCTACATGCAGGGATTAAAAAGTTTCAGAGTACTAACGATTCATACATGTTCTATTCTTTTAGCCTGTATACATTTGAATGTTCAAAGTTGTATAATTTGCACCAATGATTCGTAAATTTATTTTGAATGTATTAAAGGACTCCTACGTTTTTATTTAGGATCCATACATATGAAAGTTTAGATCCTGTACTTTGTATAATTGACTTTATACATAGATGCGATTATACAGATTTTTAGTTCAGTATTTCTCCAAACTTGTACATCTTAAAGTTCTGAGGGGTTCAATTTCTATTAATGATACATTGTACTCGTACATTTATCGATTTTGAATTAGAGACTTGTACATTTGAAGGTGCATTCATAATATGACATGTATATATGCATCACTAGTCCTGAACTTTGAAGTTAAGAGTGGATCAGTTTACACAAATTTCAAAAGATTCTTATCAGAGCATTATATCATATAGGTGCAGAGTGTTGTGTCTCTCGACTAGCCATTTTTCTTTTTCAAACTAAGGGAAGATTTAATTAACGTGGCATCTCATTTAGACCAAATGGTATAAGCAAATTTCCCAAAAACTATCATAGTTTGGAATTTCGTTATTCATGAATATGTAAAAATAGGCTCATTATGTTCTTTATCATTGTGTTCTTTACCGATCAATGACTTCCTTCTGCACTGCACCTAATTTCCCAGGTTTTCTAGTCATATTTCTCTTGCTAAAGAGGAATCCAATTTTCTCCATCATCAAATTTTATAAAAGCAAAATCAAAAAAGACCATAGAATCTATCAAGATCATAAAACAAATAAAACATTGCCCCAGGGCACATTTTCAAGTGGTAAAAGGGGAAGGTGGAGAAATCCAGCTTTGCTTGAGACTGCTGCGTCAAGAGTTCGAATCCTAAAATATAGATTTGGCTCTTGGGTAAGTGCAAGTGTACAAGCAGGTTTCCACCCTGTACCCTTGGAGACATAACCTGCGATTTACATCTCTCACAATGCTCTAGGACAGGAGTGGTGTAGGACCCTTAAAGTTGGGGTTCAACATTTTTAAAACAAATAAAACATTGACCAATATAAGGAAAAATAAATCGCATAACTGTCCATCCAACAAACACGTTGAGCTCTGTTAAAAAAGTACGAAGGGCAGCAAAAGTTGAAAGAAAAAGAGACAAACTCACTTGGCGTTCTCTTTGTGTTTCAGTTTTGTGTTTTGAGTTTTAAATTCGTTTTGTATTTTGTATTTTGTGTTTTGGGTGTCCATTTTGAGATTGTTGAAAACTCGTTCTTTTTGTCATTTTGAAAAAATATTTCTCAACCCGTATTTTTTGAGTTTTGACAAATTTGTAAAGAAAACAGTCAAAACGTAAAAAAGTTATTTTCTGTTTTCTTCACAAAATTTTCAACCGTTTTCAAAAACTCGTTTTCGAAAATGGGAAAGAGAATGCGTTTTCAATGTTTTGGAAAATTAAAAACAAAAAAGGGCTGAAAAACAGTAAATAGAACGTCCCCTGACCTTTGACCTGAAGCATTTTCAATAGCTTATTCAAATGCTCCAGAGGTTGAGTAACAGCCACATCTTTTATAAACGAAACGTGTTCTGCATTTCAAATTCAAAACCATTATTCCCACTAATGTGTGTCTGTGTGAAGTGTGAACAGTAAAATGTAACTGTATGCATGATTGAGAGATACGGTGAAAATGTGTAGTTAGTGTACCAGGAGAAGAAGAGTAACATCGACAAGTATGTTTACAGTGGCTAAAGAGAACCGTCGGAAAATCGGTGGCGCGTGGGACTCCGAACACCAATCCACCGCCCAACTTCACATCCTTCGGCTTCTGTTTTGCCACTCGTTCCTCTCTATTGGGTCCGTTTCTGGGATATTGTTTCCTAAAATTACAAAAACACGGATATTTCAACTTCCAAATTTAAAATCCAGGTGTGAAAGTTATTTAATAAAAAAATCAGGTATCAAATTAATTAATATATAAATCATATATTTATTTCAAACCCTAATTGAATTCAAAATCAATCGTGTTTCTCTCTCTATCTCGCTCTCTCTCCCTCTACCACTACCCTCTCCGACGTCGTCACCCCTACCCTCTCTACATTGGTGAAGTCGACAGGCAACGATGCATATTCATTAGATGATAGGCAGAAGATGGCAGCGAACGCTGGACTTTTTTGGGAGGTTTTTATTTTTTTTTATTCGATCCATGGGATGTGCCGGTTGTGGTGCGATGCGGTAGTGTGATGGTGGTTTCAGCGACGAGAGGGCAGTGATAGAGAGATCGGCGTTGCTGTTGCCCGATCTGCAACACATGTTTGAATTTTTTTTGGGAATTTTTTTTTGTTTTTTAATTCAATTCATATGCGGTGGTCAGCAGTGGTTCGAAGTCTTCTAGTATTCTTGTCTTCACCTACAGCTGCAATGTGAGGATGGTCTTTTGTTTCTAAGCTAAAATCTGTGGCTTCTCATAGAAATGATGATATTTTAAGCGAGGTGGGAAGTGTAGATTTCACTTTTAGTTCCCTCAATGCTGCTATTCGAAACAGTAATTCCAAGGCTGTTGATGTGCAAATGGCAAGTAAAAAATTACAAAATCTTGATGTCAGAATTGAAGGTTTCGACGTAGAATTAGAGATATTGTTCAGACAATTGTTGCAAAGTAGAGTCACAATTCTGAACATCCTTAATTACTGATTCTTGAAAGAGAAATCTTTGTAAGAATTATCATTCATGGGCCAAATTTTGTAAGGTATAGATTCAATCAAAAATATATATTCAACTGTTTTTTTTTTTTGTCATTTTTTTATGGCAGGTAAAAAATTACCATTGTGTGGAGGTAATTATTGGGGTCGGGATTCGGAGTTTCGGGTGTATGTGACCAATTATTTATTAATCTGTGACCAAACACTCAATTGTGACCAATTACTCATATGTGACTGAAAAATTTGATAATATGTGACCAGTTAATTTGATAATATGTGACCAGTTAATTTGAAACACTGTGACCTACAATTTGTGACCTCGAAATAATTCGTGACCTACAAAATTTTTAATTTGTGACATCGAAATAATTTGTAACCAATTAATTTGATAATATGTGACTAGTAAATTAATTATGACCGTTAATTATGTAAATGTGATCAAAAATTGTACAATTGTGACCTTAAAATAATTAATTAATACAATATTTTTAATTAATAAAATGACACATGATTTTTGCACTTCAAAAATTTATACCAAAATTTTGAATTGGGGTAAACAATAACCCTGAGATATGAATTTTTCCCATGTTGTTTTGCGGTGTAAGAGTGTAATCAAATGGGCCTTCTGGGAAAGGAATAGCATTTGACTTAAATGACACTAAATATAAAACATCATGAAGTGTAAAGTTTGCTTTCTCATTTTCACACGCATTCGTGAGGTCCTCTCGTGGAAATCATCTACTCACAAAAAGAGGGTAATAAGTCAATAATCAAAGGGTTCACTTTTTCATTTTTTTTTTTCTAATTGTAATAGTCATTTTAGTCCAAGTTTGACGAAGGCTAGAGTGAATTGGGAGGTCTTTGAAATATTGGAGGTCGAGTAATATTTTATATAAATATTGCATTACTGAAAATTTCGAGAATTTATTACAACATGATTTATAGATACATTGCATTCATAGTGAAGCAAACAGCAAGGAATTGGCTAAAATAACAAATGCATTTAAGTAAAGAATTACCCAAACCTTCAGATTTGGACAGCTAGCGGCAATTACAAACAAAGACGTGTTTGTGATAAATGAACCACCGACATTCAGGTGTTGCAAAGAAGTAGCTCTTGAAATCTATGGAAATATAAGCAAAATGAAAAATGTTCAGATTCTGAATGTCAAAGAAAGAAATTAGATGAATTCATATGCGATGTGATTTAGACAAAATTCAAATTCATGTAAACAACAGTTTGCAATATCGTTCTGGAAGCTCAAGACAAGGGAAAATGAGACAAGGAAATAACACAGTCAAAACTCTCTTCCCCGGTCAATAAACAACACAATTACACAAACCATAGAAGAAAAGTTCTACATGACACTAATACAATTAGAACGTGCATGGTAATGAACAAAATTTTAGCTTATTTTTCTTTATTAATATTGTCCACTGTTATTTAATCTTCCTTACCAAACATGTCATTAAAGCAGATTGGCATTTCAAAAACTAACCTAATTCAAGATGACACGAAGATGGGAAAATGTTGCTGTTGTAGGGAATCAGATATTGCATATGATAGAAACGCAATTATTTACTTGAAGAATGCACCATTAGAGACGATGATGACTGTATACCAGTTGAACAACTCCTTCGTCCGAGATTCCACTTAAATCCCACAGGGAAATTGAGACCAAGTTACTCATACAGATTATTTTGGTTGAAATCCAAATTATGAGTACATATATGTAACAGATACACCATCTTGGAAATAAAATAGTTGTACAATTTCCAAGTTTGGAGAATGAGGACAAATTTGATCACATACTGCTTTAGTCTCAAAACAATTGCGGTAAGCAGGGTTAACTACAAAACAACACCAGCATAATTTTCCACTACCTTTGTCACGCTTCCGCTTGCAAAAATCAAGATATATTTTCTCTTCCTTTAACTCACTCGTACTTGCATTTCAAGTTGCTATCATCAACGCGTTTTCCTCTTCAATTTTATTCTTGTATTTTTGACCAATTAAAGTGAAAATTGAGTAAAAGAAAAATTCAAATTGCATATTTAATATATAATAGCATAGATTTTAATCATTATCGTCGAAATTGATAACAATAAAATTATAAGTGAAAGAGAGACTAAAATATTGTATATTATTAAAATTTAGAGAATTATATGATTTGATCTATATATTAATTTTTATAATCTTCAACATGGAATGCAAGAAACTCAAGTTAGATTTCAAAATATTGTTCCCCATAGAATAGAAAACATCATTGATTCATTATTAGGGATTGAGCCAACACTGGACTAAAAAAAAATTATGCTGGACTAATACGTAAAAAAAATAAAAATAAAAGTCCTTAAAGTTTTATTTTTCACATGACTTTTTGGGCTATAAAAATCGAATTGGAACCACCCCCAAACCCAACCTCCAATTCGCCTCTGATCATTATATTGAACCAAAAAAAAAAAAAAAAAAGGGACCTAAATCGTACTTACATAGATGAGGAGTGAAGAGGACCAAAAGGATGGCTGAAAAGAGAACAATATTGAAAGTTCTAATTAGCTGATTTATTTATTTATTTAGACCCGACGTGCGAAATAAGCAATTAAAAAGTAACAAGTCACTTTTAATTGTTTCTAGGTAATTAGTCAATCAAGTTCAATTATTCGATTGTTTGAATGTCACAATCAATTATTAAAGTAGTAAAGAACATCAACGATGATAACGGAGAAACCCCAACTGGATAATAATTCCGAGAGTCAATTAGTAATCCACTATAAATCAAAGCAAACCTACAATAGGATCCGGACCCATCTACCCCATAGAACTTTTGACGTAAATACTTAAGTCTCCTTTGATCCTACTGGAGGTGTGCTCCTTCAAAATAAATTCCGACTCCTGATTTATACCTTAGCCTACCTAGATTGCATGCTCCTGATGTCAAATCCCGACTCTTGGTACCTCACCTTAGTCATCTTGAATTTGTGCTTCCGTAACAGTTGTCGATCTCTAATATTGATTTATCTCCGGTGAATTAAATGAAGAATTTCTCGTTCTTCAAGTTGGTGTTTGATCAAACGATTTTTGTGTCTTGGTCAGTGATTTAATGTATAAGTATATAAAACATATAGCTCAGTGTAATCTCAATTAATGGAATGATTTATGGTTCAAAGAAATATCTTGGTTTGTAAAGACTTTATGAACCCAATCACATGGTGGTTGAATCTAAAGATCAAGGAATGATGATTGGGATCTTCGAGGAACAATCTCTATGGAATAATATGATTCAACATACTTTAGAATGTTCATAGGGTTGTATATTTATAGGGAAAAGTGTTTGGAATGAAAAAGGGTTCAAAATAAAGTTTTTGAAGAAAAACATGATTGCTGGACGTCGATCGTCACTTGAGTGCTAGGCGAGTGGTAGTTGCGTAGTCGTCGGTATATTCACTATAACTTTCTCTCTCGATATTCGATTGAGGTGATTCAAAATATGTTAAAAAGCTAACTCAAAGGAATATAATTCTTCTAGAAGTAATATTCTCCAAATTCGAATGCTTTCTATGTGAAAAATGCGTTGAAATTTACGACTACGAATTTGGAGCATAACTTGTGCTGCTCTTTAACACTCTTTAGACTTATAATTACATTCCCTTGATCATATGTGATCTTCCTGAATATTTTTGACATCTTGGACTCCTTCGAGACCTTATACCATCAATCGTTAACTGGTTTGACTTTGATTATAATTCAACAGACTCCTAATACAATTCAACTATGACTTGATTTTGACTTAGAAAATTCTCAATTACAAATTTGAAAATTGCTAATTATAATTTGGACTTAATGAATATGAGCAAAGTTATAAGAAGCCATTAATTTGATGGATAAGAGACTGAAATGAATTTTATACGAACAGGTTCTCTAGATTTATATATCAAGAGTTAATATTTGCAGATGTCATGGTTTGACTATCCCGCTATTGACACTATCAAAGTATCAATACAATGTAACGAAATTTTGGTGGATGTACACTATTTTTTTTTTTTTTTTTTACATGATGAACTATGCCCCCATCAAAATTTGAGACCTCAAAGTTAAAGTGAAGTATTTAGTATTGGGATAGTTAAGAAAACAATCAAGTCAAGCAAAGAAGCACAGTAAACTTGAAATGGACTCATAGTTGAAAAGTTGGCCATTCCGTTCAGCCATTTAATGCTGGCAATCTCCTTAATTAATGTAAAACCGCAAAATCACCTTCACCAAGTTTGTTTCCAAATTATTAATGACTTGAGAATTACACTATGGATTTCATGAAGAATATAAGTATAGTAAAAAATAGAAACATCAATGATCAAACAAGTTTCAGATTTTTAAATTTTCTCAAATTTAAATATTGATAATCTTATATTATCTTTTACGTGCTACATGTTGACTTCCAAAAATGTGTCAACAGAATTTCGACTGCATCCCTCCACGTAGATATAATCTACACACTGAACGCCTCGTTAGGAGGCAAAAGCCACAAATTGGAAAAAATGTCCGACGACCGTTTGCACTCCAACGGTCAAATCAACTGCAGAACGAGAGAGAGAGAGAGAGAGAGAGAGAGAGAGAGATGATTTAGCTAGGATTAGAGAACATGCCTTTTGTAAAGTGAGTTTACATACATATAGGAAGAAAATGGGCCATGTGACATAGTGGGTTGTACCAAGTCTAGGCCCAAAGATGTTACTTGATTAATTGGCCTAATACAATTAAATAATCAATGCCGAGTCAACGAATGTAGGACCCTCTCCATCATGTGTATGCCATAAGTCTGAGTCTTACATTCATGTACAGGTCGGACATTGAAATACAAGTTGTCAAGTAGGCATTTCTTACAGAAAGCCTAACAAGTAGGCAAGGTCTTACAAATCAAAATTTTCCAATATATAATAGAGGAAATTACATCTACAAAGGTATTTAAAGATCCAAAATCAAAATTAGGGTATATAGTTTATTTATACAAAAATCAAGTTTTAATTATAATATTTTAAATTTTAATTAATCATATTAAATTTAATTAACCTAATTATAAAACATTCAAAGCCCTATCGTCTCTCTATCTCGCTCTCTCTCTCTCCCGTCGCCCTCTCCACGACGTCGGCGTGGCTGCTACCTTTGGCGTGGCCGTAGACCGCCACCACCGCCGCCTCCTCGCCATCGTTCACCGCCCTTCCTCCCCACCCTACAGCGCCCTCGCCTCCTACCATCTCAACTCCTTCAATCAACTCTTCCTCGCCCCGCTCCCAAACACCATGGTTCCAAAATACGTCGCAGTCGATTTCTCCAGGAACGCTTACATCACCGACGCAGCCAATGGCGTAGTCTTCAAAGTCAACATCGACGGTGAGGCCTCGATTCTGTTTTGGGGATTTTTTTAGTTGGTGGTAGTGTGGTGTAGTGGGGATGGTGGTTTTGATTTTGAGTACAGGCGGTGGTGGTGCTGATTGTGGTGAGATGGCGGTGACCGTTACTGTGCGTGCGAATGGCGATGGTCGTTTTGGGGTAGTGGTGATTCTGTGATTTCTGCGTGTGTTGTGATGGTAGTTGGTGCGATGTGGGCTGTTGTGATGGTGCGGTGTGGGCTGTGGTGATGGAGGTGGTGGCGGTGACTTGGTGGTTCTGTGATTTCTGCGTGTGTGGTCATGGTGGTGCCGTTGTGGTGGCTGGGGCAGATTATTTGCAGATTTTTGGTGGCTGTTGTGGGTGTTTTGTGGTTGGAAGTGGTGGTGGTTTTGGGGTGGTTTTGGGGTGATAGTGGTGGTGGTGATAGTGGTGTTGGGAGGGCGTTTTTTGAGGTGTTGATGTTACTATTTGACGACGACGGTGGTGGTGCCGCTGCCTCCACCAGCGACGAAATCGTGGTCATATATAATTTAGTGGTGGTCACAATAGTATGACTTATATGTTAGGGAATTGTGACCTTATTGTTAAGTTATTAAGCGGCGACGGTGGTGGTGCCGTTGGTAGAGGCAGGGGCGAAGTGGTGGTCACTTATAATTTGGTGGCGGTCACAATATTGTGACTCATATGCTCGTGAATTGTGACCGAAATTAATTGTGACCTAAAAAATTAATTTGTGACCTATTAAAATTTTGATTTGTGACCTCGGAAATAATCTGTGACCTATTAAAATTTTGATCTGTGACCTCGAAAATAAATTGTGACCTATTAAAATTTCAATCCGTGACTTCGAAAATAATTTGTGACCGATAAAAATTTTGATTTGTGACCTCGTAATAATTTGAAATTAATTAATTTGATAATATGTGACCAATAAATGTATTTGTGACCAGAATTGTACAAATGCGTGACTTTTATATATTTAATTAATTAAATCATAAATAAAATTTAATAAAAACCTGATTTTTGAATATTAAAACCTTTTACCTTATTATTGAATTCACCATACTAAAAACCTTATTTATGTATTGTTCCCTATATAATATGTAGAAAGCCTATCATGTATAACAGCAGATCATATGCTTGCACAACTTAGTGTAATAGTATTGCTATAGTAAATCAAGTTACACGCTGACGATAATAAAATGATAATGCAGATAACGTAGCATATGTACTGGTTGTGGTGAAAATCGTGTTATGACATACTAGCAATGATGTGATATGCGTACTTAACAACAATAATATAATGCATATGCTAGTAATAATAATGTAATGATACTAAGATATTAGTATCACAATAGTCTTTCAAGTCGAAGTCGAATATTTAGATGCGAATCGAACTTGAAATATAAGCCACTATGATGAAGTTGATGAAGAGACGAGATTGAATATATAAGCAACCGTGATAAGTTGATATAGGGGCGATGCTGTGAACGTAAGTAGTAGAGGCAATGCTCTGGATATAAGTAGCAGATACGATGCTCTAAGCATAAGTAGCAGAGGCGATGCTCTAAATCTAAGTAGCTATGATAAGCTGAAATATTAATACATGGGGATAACGCATCCATGTCAAGGTCTTCCTTAATGGTGTTTGATTCAGCCATGGAAGGCTTCGTCTTCCTAGATATTAAAGTGGGCCCACTCTTATCCTTACGAAGCGGTACACAATATAAGTTCTCTGAAGATAAGTAGATGTGATATAGCTGAAGCAGAAGCAAAGCTCTGAAAGATAGGTAGCTGTAATGCAGTCGATGTAGAAGCATGATGAGCTCTCTAAAAATAGATATAGTTGTGTTATAACTAATGCAGAGACGGCTCTAAGTATATAAGTAGCTTGCGATAAGTTGATGCAAAGGTATGATGAGCTCTCTTGAATATAAATGCATCTGTAATGCAACAACTCATATAGTGTGGCATCTCGTAGAGCGAGGAATGAATATCGAGCTAATGGCACATCTCGACCTATCAGAGTCTTATAAGCTGGCCTCGAAAGGATGAGGTATTATAGTTGTGCTCGACGATAGTGAGAATCCTGAACTAGAAGCATAAGCACAATCATCTCAAGGTGAAGAATAAATATTGAGCTGGTGACTTGTCTCGAACTATCGGAGACTTATAAGTAGGTCTCAGATAGATAAGGTCTTATAACGAGGCTCAACGATAGTGGAGGACAAGGGATAATCATCACATGAAGCTAATGAATCAGTCTATCGAAGGGAATAATAAGCATCTAGCTAGAAGCTCGTCTTGAACTATCAAAGACTTATAAGCTAACCTCGAATAGACGAGCTCTTATAGCAGGGTTCGATGATAGTGAGGAGTGAAGAATAATCATCTAGCGAAGCTAAAAAATATGTCAGGCGAAGCGGGAGTAAACATTCCACGAATAGCTCTCAAACTATCGAAGTCTTAGAAGTGGCCTCGGATAGATGAAGGTTTACAGCTGGGCTTGACGATAGTGAGAGGAAAGGAAAGAACATCATGTGAAGTCAAGAATAAACGTCAGACAAGGCGAGGAATAAACATCCAATGAATAGCTCTCGAACTATCAAAGTCTTATAAACTGGCCTTGAAACGATGAGGTCGTATAGCTAGGATTGATGATAGTAATAGGTGATGAATAATCATATCGCGAAGTCAAGAAATATGTTTGGTGAAGCGGGGAATAAGTATCCCGTGAATAGCTCTCAAACGATCGGAGTCTATAAGCTGCCTTGGATGGACGAGATCTTACAGCTAGGCTCGACGATAGTGAGAAGCGAAGAATAAACATTCGTGAAGTCAAGAATAAATATTTGGTGAGGCTGAGAATAAACGTCTCGCGAATAGCTCTCGAACTATCGGAATCTTATAAATTGGCCTCAAAAGGACAAGGTCTTACAGTTAGACTTGACGATAGTGAGAGGCAAAGAATAAACATCTCGTGAAGCCATAAATAAGCATCTGACGAAATGAGAAATAAACATCCAGCGAGGTGAGGAATCTTGAAGAACGAGAATAAACATCTTGCATATGAGGCCAGGAAAGACTCATTTTGCAAAGGTAAACACGTATGGCTGGGGCCACAAAGATGCTCCATTTTCAAAGGCAAATGTATCAAGATTTCGTCTCTTCCTTTATTCAAGGAACAAGGACTCCAAAATATATCCTCTTCATTTATTCAAGGAACAAGGACTCTAAAATATGTCACATCTGCCGTTACTCAAGGAACAAATACTCCAAATGATAATGCTTCTAATAATAAAAAAAATCCATGGCTAGGGCTCGCCTTCAATGATGGGAGGTATTACAGTTTGCCTCGAATTACAGATATGATGATCAAGAGGGCATTTGAATAATAGAAATCCAATAAATACATTTTCTTGAACACTTGGAGTACGTTATCGAGATTCTCAAGTTCCTCAGTAGCTTGTGTCTATGCCAAACTATGAAATCATCATGCTCTATTTTTAAAATACAGTGTAAGATTACAAAACAATATCGAGACCATCTTTGGAGGATTTTGACCAATAAGTATCATATCATCTGACCAAGCATTGGGTATGCATATAGGTCTGCTTGCTTTGCCTTGTAAATAATTTCAGCAATCTCTTAGTTCAGCCATTAATTATTATGGCAGATGGGTAATCAATTTGCTGTTGAATAATTTCAGCAATCTACAGGAAGATGAAATTGCAATCTTCACTGCCATCAATGTTCTTCTACCCTTATGAAATATGATTTAAAGAACATATATAATGGAGGGTAGCCCATCAGAATGTAGGTTTGCTACCAATTCAGCATATCAGCTAATCCCTTCGGTTCGCCAGTCTCAAGACTCGTACCGATTTCATTCTTCTATTGGAGACAGGATCTCATTCCAGTAGATATAGTTATTTAGATGAGGATTGGATGTCTGTGTTGCTCTGAGATTGAGACCATCAATTATATCTTCAATGTCAATAGCATCTCTGATCAAGTATGACAGCATTTTAGGGACATTTTTCAGATACCTATGAGATTAGGAGAGGGGGTCAGATAGACGTTCTAGAGATGAAGGTATTTTGGACAGTACGTTAGATGTGGACACATTCTCACTATCATTCTTCTACTGATATTCTTATTTTTATGGAGCGAGCGAAATGATGTAAAGCATAGGGAGATCCACAAGGTGGCAAGACGGATCATTTGAAGGGCCACATGGTCTCTTTTCTTCATATTGAAAGACTTTTTAGACTTGTACACTAGCGAGTGGACTTAATACTTGCACCGCTATTTGGTATTGCTATGACTCTCCCTCCTACACCACCACCACCACCTATTATGGTTGTTTGGCGTACCCTACCAATAGGATCTTACAAAATCAACACTGATGGATGCTTCAAAGATGAATTCTCTAGTGTGGGGCATCTTTAGGGACCACACAGGACACTGCATCAGAGCATTTTCAAGATCGTATAGCCCATGTTTAATTTTGGAAGCCGAGCTCAAAGCTATATTGGATGAGATTCTATTGGCCAGAGGAATTGAGATATCAACTATTTGGGTTGAGGTAGATTCAACCGTGGCTATTCACTGCATCACCAGGGACGGAGGACCATGGAAGATTCAGAACACTCTTAGACAGATAATAGACCTCGTCTCCTTCAACAGAGACATGGTTTTACACATCTATAGAGAAGGGAATCAGGTTGCAAACTCGCTTGCTTCAGAGGGTTGGCATCACCAGCACTATCAGGAGTATGGACCATCTGACTTATCACGACAGATTAGGGGACACTGGTGCAAATTCGATAGATATGAACTGCCCAACCTTAGAGGTTTGTAGCTTAGGTTCCATTTTTTTGCATTAATTCCATTGTACAGGAAAGTAGTACTTCCCTATTTATTGTCTTAATTTTTTTTTATTCATTTGTTGCATTGTTGTTTTAGGGAAACCTTAACTCCCACCGACCTTCCTCGATGGATCCTAAAAACTCATTAAAAATGTGTGGACGTCTTTATTTAAAAAAAAATAATAATAATAATAATAATAATAATAATAATAAACAACTGTGATTAGATTACCCAATAAAATTATGGGAAGTTTACAAAATGCATACTCTATATATGGTGTAATTCATTTACACACCGTATTTTTTTAAATTCACATTTTACATACTATAATTTACACTGTGGTTAAAAAAATAATAAATAAAAATAAAAATCTTTGCTGAAAATTTTACTAATGTTCCATTAAAAATAGTTAAATAGACCAAGATACTCATAATTAAAAATAACAAATTAGACCCTATATTACATTATATAACGCTTTTACATACAAATTTTTTTTTTTTCTATTTGCCTATCTCCAAAAAATCAATTACTATTTAATTTTCATCCAAAAAAATAGTTTTTTTTCTCATTCAACTCTCTCTTAATAACTTAACGTTCAATTGAGTCTTCTCAGTGCATCATTTAATAATTTTTATTTGGAAGAATTACAGTCACGGTGTCAAATCTTTTATTTTGTCGCAAACTTTAACCAATTCTTTAATTTGTGTCATCTATAGTTTCAAACTTTTCATTTTGCTACAGCACTGGTAAATTGATGGATTTCAATGGGAAATGAAGATTTAAAATTGTACGAATTATATAATAATCATGATACAAGTATAACTTAGGATTAAGAATATTCAAAGTAGTGAATCTTTAATGAAATTTCATCTTCATAACTCTACTCTAACTAATAGGAAAAGTGACGTGACAACCTAATTATATGTCAATTTACTTGCCAACTAAGTTGTCATGTAGGCTTTCTATTGATCCAATTATTAATAAATAATGACCAAATTCTTATAAGCGTTCAAGTTTACATAATTATTTAACAAAATTTAAATTCAATTATAAAATTTAACGCCAACTAAAGTCAAATAATTAATGTGAATTTGGTTAAAACTTGCAGTGGCACTGTGTTCTATAACTTGATAGAGACAAAGAAATAATAGGACCGATTAGTACAATAAAGGCAAACAATATGAACATTATGTGCCAATTATCCTATATTTGACCTTGCGTGCCATAATACTTCTTTCATATTTGACCATGGAGCGTTTGGAAGCCTTGGCACAAAAAAAAATGAATGTAACTTGTAAAAAATATTGTCTCACACAACTTTATGTCTTTAAAGAATGTTCAGCTAAGCTTAGAAGAGTGCTTAAAAATTTAACAGTATGAGAAGTGACACATTTTTTTGCAATAAAGAACCTTTAAAAAAAAAAACCTATATGTGACTAAATATATCTTAAACGAAGAATTTTAGTGCACATGAAAAATTTAAGATGACAAAATTTAGAGATAAGGTATAACAACTAGTTCTAAATTCCATTAGAGTATGCAAATAATCTGAATTGTAAAATTTTATATGCATATAATTAAGGATAAATTTTAGTGAGTATTCATTTTATTAACTCGTATAGTCAATTGTTCTTCTCATGTGTATTGTGATTATACATACATAAATTTGGATATGATTTATATTAATATATACATACACAAATACATATGGATATAGACATAATTTATACGCATGTAATATTACCATTTTCGAATAACTTGGAGTAGGTAGAAAATGGTCAATTAGTGTCTTGACCATAATGTCATTGGACAAATCACACAAGTGGACTTTACACAACCGTTTCAAGGATCAAATAGATGGAATGAGACGACAAGCGTGATTTGAGTAAAGAATGGTTGATTTGAGGGTCTGAATGTTAAAAGTAAAACGATATGAATGATTTACACAATAAACAAACAATAAGGATATTTTGTGTCAATTATCTTATATTTAGGGGCGGATCCAAGGATGGGCCGGCCCGTTCGAAAGTTCGGATAGCCCGGGTTCGGCTCGAAAAAAGCCCGAGCCAAGCCTGGGTCGTGTAAAATTTAAAATAATAATAATAATAATAATTTTTTTATTTAAAATTAGCTGCTTGCTATTATAGCTGCCTGTACACGGCAGGGAGCTAACATGCACGCAATATTCAGTATTCGTGCACACCTTTTTAAAAAAATTTGAAAATTTGAATTTGAAAATTAAAACGGATATATTTTTGTCTATAAATACGAGAAAATTTTTACAATTTCATATCAATCTATCTCTAATCTCTCTACGCAATATTCAGTATTCTACTCTCCAATTTCTTAACTTTGATTTTCAATTTAAACATTTGGTTGTGTTATCCAGTTTCTTTTATTCTATTATTAAATATTCATTACTATAAGTATAATACTTATACATGAATTTTACTAGCGATGAAATTAATCAGTTTAAAGGTAGTTCGAGCACTCCATTTGGGGTACGATGCATTTCAAAATGTTCCAATTAATTTGGAAGATATCGAAGAGGAGGAAGTAGTCGAGGTTAAAAGGTCGAAAAAAGATTATGCGGAATGTTGGTAACATATGACTTGCAAAAAAGTTGGGGTTGAAAATGAAGTTGATATTTGGAAAGCATGTTGCAATTATTGTGGTAAAGAACTTAGTTGGAAGCCCATTTCGAGCACATCGCATTTAAATAGGCATATATTAAAAAGTTGCAAAGCGAAACCAACTGATCTTGACCCGAAACAGACCGAACTAACATTTATCGGTTCCAATTCTACTCTTTCCACTTTTGTGTATTCACAGGAAAGATTTCATGAATGAATGGCTGTATACGTGGCTGCAGCAGAGATGCCACTAACGACGATCGAGTCAGAACACTTTACTCATCTTGTGCAGAATTATCTCCAACTCAAGTATCGTCCTTATTGTAGAAATACTCTTCGTTCGGATGCTGTAAAATTATATAACAAACGAAAACAAACTGCTATTGAAAGTCTAAAAAAATTTAATTGTGTTATATCATTTACCTCTGATTTATGGACCGGTATTAATAAAAAAGGTTATATTGCTGCTACAACTCATTACATTGATCATCTATGGATTATGCATAAAAAGATTATTGCTTTAAGATGTGTAAATTATCCTCATAATGCGACTAACATAAACATGGTTTTAAAAGATATTATACAAGAATATGGTATGCAAGAAATGGTTCGAAGTTTTACTTTTGATAATGCTAGTGTAAATAAAGTTGTTGTCGACAAATTTATTGATGATATGAACCCTATATTTGGAGGTTTATTTTTCATCAACGTTGTATATGTCACATTATCAATTTGATTGTAAAAGATGGATTGACACATATAAAATCACCTTTAGATAAAATTAGGCAAGCAATTAATTTTATCTCTAATTCACCAGCAAGAAAACAAGCATTTAACAGTTTATATGCAGAATATGGATTAGAAGAGAAATCATTTGTCACTGATGTATCACATAGATGGAACTCTACATATCTTATGTTACACTCGTGTGAAAAATATGATAAAGTTATTTCAATGTATTATAATGGTAGGCATACATATGGATCGGAACATAATTTGGAAGATTGAGAATGGTCTCTCGCATTTATCGTGAAAGTGTTTATTACCCTACGTCTTCACTTGTTTTACACCATTTTTTCTATATTTCACAAGTATTTCAAAAACATAGGAATTTGCCCATTTTTTTTATGTAATTTATTCTATGGAGGTAAAATTTCGTAAATATTGGGAAGATTTACCCTCTTTATTTTTATTAGTTTCGGTGATGGACCCTCGACTTAATTTAACTGGCACACAAACTATTATAAAGGGAATTTCAAATTTCATGAATGTAGAATTATCACATGCGCTTATAGAATCTATGTTATGTGAAATGTATAACTATTATGCTGAAAAAGATGGTCAGCGTAGTTCTACTTCCCAAAGTTTTTTTTCAATAAATACTTCAACCAATGCAGACAGTTTATGAGGTTTTTTAGAGACCAATAGTAGTGTTCCCTCATTTAGCTCTAATTCGTCAATATCTAGAGCAATAGATGTCAGTGGTACAAATTTTGAAATTCCCTCTGAGTTAGCTAGATATATGTATGTGGACATTCGTAGTATGTTACAACCACAAGAACTACAGGAATTTAATCTTTTATCATGGTGGAGGTCTAACGAAAGGCAATATCCAATTGTATCAAAAATTGCTCGCGATCTACTAACACCTCCGTGTCTACGGTAGCATCGGAAGCTGCATTTAGTTTAGGTGGTTGAATTTTATGTGACGAACGATCAAAACTAAAAGAAGATATATTGGAGGCTTTAATATGTTTGAAGGATTGGGAATGTGCGGAATTACGTCTTCAAGAACAAGTTGACAGTATAATGGCCGAAAAGTTGCAGCAGATTCAAATATAAGATATTGTAAGTTTTTAAATTGATTAGTTTCAAAAAAATACGTAATTTTTAAATTTTTTTCAAGAAAAATTGTACACGTAATATTTTATTCGTGTACAATTTTAACTCCGCCTACATAATTGTAGCCGGTCCCAAACCCAGATAAAGGAGGAGGGTTTTAACTTTTATAATTCATTTAATTTATAAATTTTTTTAAGTAAAAAATGTAAATTTTACCAAAAAAAAAAAATATATATCGAGCCGAGCTTGGTTATTGTAATATTTAATTATAATTATAGTTAAATATTTAATTTAAATGTTTATTTAGTGTTTAATTATTTATTGTAATTGGTTAAGTAATATTTAATTGTTTAATTATTATGTAATTATATACATGAATTGGTTAAGTAGTATTTAATTAAAATAATTTATTTAGTATTTAATTATTACTTCGGGTATTTACTTCAGGTTGATTTTGCACATTCATTTAAATTTATTATTTTCGAAACTCATTTGTAATCAAACATTTTTTAATAAAATAATATTGTAGGTGAATTCATAATTTTTTCATACTTTTTAATCACATATTTTTCAAAAAAAAAAAATTTTACTTTAAATAATCTTTCCAAACAAACATGTGAATGCTTTTTTTTTTTTTTTTTTTCAAGAGTTCATTGAGACTAGTGTAGGTAGTAAAAAAATGTATATTTAAAAAAAAAAAAACAAGGGAAAAAAAAAAGCCGAGCCGAGACACGCTTTTTTTGGCCGGGCTTAGCTCGTCTCGAGCCCAAAAAAACCCGGCCAAAAAGAATCCGAGCCGAGCACGAATTTTTTTTCCTTGGCTCGGGCACAGCCCGACTCGTTGCCACCCCCTAGCTATAGCTCGTCCCCAACCCAAATATTCATTTAAATTTTTTTAAATATATATATAACTTATTAATCCATCATGAATTTTTTTCTTGACCCGCCACTGCTTATATTTAACCTCTCGTGCCATAATACTTCTTTCATAATTGACCATAGAGTGTTTGGAAGTCTTAGGATGAAAAAGGCAAATATAATTTATAAAAAAACATTGTCTCACATGACTATAAATCTTTACAGCATGTTTGGCTAAGCTTGAAAGAGTGCTTAAATGACAGTATGGTAAGTGTTGCATTTAAAAAATGCTTTTAAGTACCTTTTAAGCTTAGTCAAACATGATTGATTTAAATATATATATATACACATATACACACACTTCCATTCATACATAACATATAATAAGTATTCAAAAAACTAAATCGGAAAAGAAAAGCATCGACAAAAGAGTTTTTAGTGAGGTCCAACCAATGGCTGTTCCGCTTGGTGGCAATTTTGGACACATTCTGGGAATTGAAGACCAGAGTGCTACGGAAATGATAGGCGGGGACTTAAATGTCAAAAAATAAGAATGAGGACTTGTTTGATTCTAAGTAGATAGGTTGGGGATTACTGTTGAAATTTTTTCTTAAAAATTTGGGAATGTGGTCATTTAGGGCTGGACAAAAGTCTCGAATCGAACCGAACCGAATCGAGCGGTTCTTCTGAAATTAAATACCCGAAAGGGTACCCGAATTTAGAACCGAAAGTTTTGGTTCGATTTTCGGTTCTAAACCAAGAACCGAATAAGAAACAAATCTTTTTAAATTTTTTATTTTTTTATATTATATAAATCAAATTATTTAACTTTTTCTAAATAAATTAGGAAATTAACAAATTATTTTCAATTAACAAATTAACAAATAGTTGGTAAGTATTAACAATATTTTAAAATATTTTTATCTCTATGACTTCTAAGTTATATTTCTTTATTTTATGTAGATTTAAATGTTTGAAACAAATGAATTATTGATATGAAATGGATCACCGATATTTTAGTATTAGTATATATTTTTTGGTATTTGTATACATTTGTAAATAAATCTTAGGGTTCATTTGATTGCAAGAGTGAAATTTGGGTGGAAAAAAAAATGAACTCTAGGGAATTGAATTGTTTTACAGAGAATTGTCAATTAATTGTGTTTGATTGGTATAATTTTCCACCTAATACGTTTCATTTTATTTTTCATGCAAATTGTTATTTTTTGAGATAAATTTTTTACAATCTGTATTAAAATTTATTTGGATTGTCAAAAAGTAAAAAAATTAAAAAAAATATTTTGGAATTTTTTTTGCATTCATTTTGCTGCAAATTGTCAATTAAATGAATTTTTTTTTTTTTTTTTTTTTTACCATTGAATTTAGAATTTGTTTCCATTGCCCAAAAAAAAATATATATATATATATATATATATATATATATATGGAAAACCAAAAATCACCTAATAAGTGTGAAAATATTTCCAAACAAAATGTGCATTGACGGGTTGTACCTAAAAAAAGGTGGGAATTCAATTCCATGAAAAATTTGGTGTATCAAACACAAAAAATTTGAAAAATGTGGAATTCAATTGTCAGTTCCATGGAAAATGTCTGTATCAAACAGACTCTTATTGTACAACTTGTTATTTATATGTTATTAAATTGAACTACGTCAATTTGTAAAATTAAGATTGAACGTGTCATTAGTTATTTTTATTATAAATGTTAAAAAATTTAATAATGATACGGAACCGAACCAGACCAAATCCAAACAGGTCCATAATTATATCTGGATCTGACGATTCTATTTACTAAATACCCGAAATTTTTTGATTCAATTCGATTCTCTTCAAAATTGAGTCGAACCAGACCACATCCAACCCAATGATCATTCTTCATTTACCGATTCCAACTTTATCCTTTTTCTTATAAATTCTTTCATATTCATTTTACTTTATTTTCCATATTAAAAGAATAAGATTGACCGATTGACTTTGACCCTGGCCTTTTCCTAAGTCAACCCACGAACTGATTTTTGAAACTTTAGTCCATTGACATGGTGAGCTTCGCATATAGTTGCACATTAAATTTAGGAATATACTATGAGGTGTACATAATGCATTACACATCACTCACATAGAAAGAACCCATAAATATTTTATTATTTGTGGGGCCCTTTCATGTGAGAGGGTGTAATGCATTGTATAAATAATTATGTACATATAGTATAATCCATTTTGAAGTATTGAAACTAATTAAATTGTTCAAATTTTAACGTGTGAGTAAAAAAAAATCATTATGTTTTCATCATTCACTAGTAATTTTTAGCTTATTTAAACTTAAAAGGAAAATTTGTGTTTGGACATAAAATTTGCAGCTAAACATAGAAATTTTGGTTGAAACCCAAATTATTTAGTACATGTATGTTACACATACACAACTTAGAAATAAAATAGTCATGATAAAGTTGTACGAGTTTCGCGAGGTGGATAATGAGGACAAAATTCCTCACACACGTCTTTAGTTTCATAGCAACGATTGTAAATGGGATTAGGTACAATACAACATCAGCATAATTTATCACCGTATTTATTGCACCTTCGCTTGCAAAAATCAAGATATATTTTCTCTTCCTTCAACTTACTCGCACTAGCACTTGAAGTTGCTATCATCATCGCGTCTTCCTCTTCTACTACGTTCTTGTACTTCTGACCTATTTAAATGAAATTTAAGTCAAAAGAAAATATAGGTAAGAAAATAATAACAAAGATTAATTGAATTATTATGGGAGACTAAAAAATCTTGTTTGTTACTAAGATTTAGAGAATAACATCAATACAAAATTATACAATTTGATCAATATATTAGGGGGCATTCTTTTCATATTTCAGTTTTGTATTTTGAGTTTTGAATTCTTTTTGTGTTTTGTGTGTCCATTTTGAGATTGTTGAAAATTCGTTTTTTTTGTCATTTTGAAAAAATATTTTTCAACCCGTGTTTTTTGAATTTTGACAGATTTGTGAAGAAAACAGGCAAAACGTAAAAAAATTGTTTTCTATTTTATTCAAAAAAAATTCAGCCATTTTCAAAAATTTGTTTTCGAAAATGGGAAAGAGAACACGTTTTCAATATTTTGGAAAATCGAAAACAGAAAATGGCTCGAAAACAGTAAAGAGAACGCATCCTTAATTTTTACAATCTTCAAAACGGAATGCAAGAAACTCGTGTTAGATTGCAAAGAATAGTTTCACATGGAATAAAATAAAATTAGAACAAAGAGAGAAAAGGTCACAAACTGTACTTACATAGATGAGGGGTGAAGAGGACCAGAAGGATGGTAGAAAAGAGAACGAAATGAGCAAAGTTATAAGAAGCCATTAGTCTGATAGAGAGACTGAAATGAATTTTCTACAATTGGGTTTTTTAGATTTATATATGAGGAGTTAATACTTGATGATGTCATGATTTGACAATTTCGTTACTGCAATGTTGACGCTAGTTGAAAAGTTGAACATTCCATTCAAACTTTTAATGTTGACAATCTCCTTTAATTAATGTAAAATCACAAAATCACCTTCACCAAATATTTTTCCAAAAATATTAATGACTTGAGAACAATGAGAAGTACTTTATTATGAATTTCATGAAGAATATCACTATTAGGAAAAATAGAAACATCAAACAAGTTTACATTCGGATTTTTTAAAAATTATTTCTTAAATTAATCTAATAAGAATATTATATTTTATGAACCCCACTTGACGTATAGAAGGGGCTTTCTTAGGAGCTGTACAGATAACACACAACGGGGGTGAGTGGATTAATTTTTGGCCATTTTTTTATTAAGGTGGGGCCCACCTTTTTGTGAGTTATCTGGCCGAGTTCTGTGAACTAGGCTTCTGTACAGCGAGAAATATTGATTTTTTATAGGGTATCTAAATCAGCATAGATAATCGTGAGTTGATTATCCAGTAAATCAATGAGTTGAGTTACCCAATATAGTGTATTTCCAATTTATATAATGTATTTTTGTTTTATCTAACGCAATTAAATAAAGTTATTTCCTTTTTAATTATTAGAAATAGAAGTTATTCTAATTCTATTGTTATTTTTAATTTTACTGTTTTTGTCTCAATTATATTCACTTATAGTTGCTAAGTATTTTTTTATTGAAATTTGAAGGTTTACAGAATATGTCAATTAAAATTGATAATTTAATAGATAAAAAAAAACAACAACTCAGCAATAGGATAATTATTCAAAGGCTTTACAATTCTGCATTAATTCGAAATACAATAACAAGGTGAAATAATAATGGTATAGTTGCGATAAGTGACGATTGTTGTGAGGTACATAAAATCTCTACAAGTAAAACGTTTGAAATGATTTAAATTAGTTGGAACATTCTCAACAAAATTTCTTGAGATCATATCAAAAGATGAAGACAAAAATTTCAAACATGTTGGTCTTATACAATGTAGTATCCTGCAGTACATTTCTAATTCTTAAACATTATGTAATATATTTTGTTCTTTTACGAAATTATTGATTTATGCAACATACAAAACCAAAAAGTTTCGTGTGGCTCACCCCAGAAAAAGCCCGAGCCGTTCTGCGTGGCTCGTTGGGCCAGCTTGTGGAAAAAAAAAATAACTTTAATGACAGCAACTGGCTTTAAAAAGAGGCAGCTTAAAAAAAAGAGCCGGCTCGGCTCGATAAGGCTCTAGCCAAAAGCTCGGATCGAGCCTCGATTTTTTGGTTAAACCTTTGCTCAGCTCGGGTAGAAAATAACCTGACTTAATTTTATTCGAGGCGAGCCCTAGCATCTAGTTTTGACTCACGAGCCGACTCGACTCAACTTGTTGACATCCCTAATTCTATTTGGTATAAGAATATTAAAAATATAATTTTTATTACACCACTAGGATGGATGGGGTGTTTTGTAGTGATGAAAGTTAGGTTTTGGAACCCTTTTTTTTCGTTTAAAATTTTAAATTTTATTTTATTTTTTGTGGGATTCTTCTACATCTAATAAATGTGACATAAATTATGTGTAAGGTAGTAAGTAAATCCGTTAATTTTTATTTACAAATGTCATATTTTGGGCGGATGGAGAAAAAAGATGCTAGTTTTGCATTGAAACAAAATTCAGGTTCAGTATGATTATGAAATAATAAGTTCATGTACCATTTTAGTCAAATGTATTACATTTTCAAATAGCTCATTAAAAGATAATGACTTTTACTTTTACTCCAAGAGTTGATAAATGGCTTGAAGCCCAAGCTTCCACAATGTTCTCTCAATATTAATCTTGACACCTCATTCTCATCGTAATTTTAAAATGTGTCAAAATTTTACATGTGACACCTTAAAAATTGTAGTTTAGTGAAGTTTTGATATTTCTGAAATTTAAGATTTTAAAATTATAACGAGGTGTCAATATTTTATTGATAAAATAAAACAGTCGCACTCATAGAGATGTCGTTGGCAATGAGCACACGGATTTATATAAATACTAATCACTTGTTTGAGCCTCATTATCTGTAAAAATGTTTTTCCCAAACATATTTTTTTAATAAAATAATATATATTTAAACCTAAAGCTTTTTTCTGCTTTTTAATCACACAATCTTAAAAAAATTACTATTACAAAATTTATTATTTGTTAAAAATAGGGCTCAAACGGGACTTAAATATCAAGGTGTCCCTTGAGGGTCAAACTTGCTTCCTTCCACCGTCTATTCAGTTTGAACTTTGAACTCTCGTCTTCAAATCAAATTCTTTCCTAGTGCAAGGTGAGATTTTATCCTTTCTCGAGAATCAGATGCCCAAACCAATAATAATTCTCATAAAAACATATTTATATATCTTCATCTCCAAGTTAAATTTAAGTCAAATTTGGCACGACTTCAAGCAATCTACAGTAAAATATCAATAAATTAATAATCTCACTTAAATAATAAAATTCTTCCATCTTGACTTGGATCCGTGTACTAAATTAATAACCTTGGTAAATGCATATGATACATGGATGACAATTTAACTCGTCCCGTACCAACGATGCCCCTCACCTAATGGAGCAAAAAAATCCGTCCCGACGGATTGGCGGGATGGGGGAAGGGCATTGGAGGTCGCCCCGTAGCGGGTCGCGGGGCGGGAGTGGAGGAAGGATGCCTTGCCCCAAATCCATCCCGTGAAAAAAAAATTAAAAAATAGAATTTTTATAAATAGTTAGGTTTAAAATATTGTTGAATGTATTTACAATTTTATAACATATTTCTAATACAACAATTATATTATATAATTGTCAATTTAAAATTTTATATAATTTATAAATCCGTCTATTCAATCTTTTTATTATAATTAAAATATATGATTTGAAGTTTTGAATCACGATAATTAAATAAATATTCTTTACTTTTAAAAGATTTATACAAATTAATCAAAGCAAGTTTAAAATATCTTGATCGAAAAAACTAGAAAAAAAATAAAATATATAGAATGATCTTTAAATTTTGAGTTAAGAGATAGATTTTTGAATAATAGCATAACTCGAAATTTTGAAAATATAAATAAAAAAATTAAATGGGATAAATTCTCTCCCCGTCCCCGACCCGTCTACGACGAGGCACGGGGCGGGTCAGTGTTGGAGTGAGGCGAGACGCGGGGCCCGCCTCGAACCCACCCCGTTGCCATCCATAATATGATAATATATATATATATATATATATATATAATATTTTTTTTTTATCCTTTAAGTCCCAACAAACATATAGATTAATAACTACTTAAATTCATAAAAGTTCATACTAATACAAATTAACAAAACAAACTTTTAATTTGACAACATTTTTTTTTTTTTTTTTTTGCCTTTTTCTTTACACTCAAGCCAAACGCAACTCATCCCTAATTTTGTGCGATGCACATACTATATTTAGGGCGTGTTCGATAGAAATTAAAATCGGATTAAAATTGAAAAATTAGTCGTTATTGTTGACTTTTATTAGACGAGTGGGACTCAATAACGGTCATATTTTCAATTTTAATTTGATTTTAATCTCTACCAAACGGAACTTCTTCTTCTTTTTTTCATTTTGTAGAAAGTAATTATTTAATGTTATGACTACTTGAAATTCCTCTTTTGAAGAAATAATAGATGAGACATAACTATCATCTGGAATCCTGGATCACGATTATCGTTGATGGGTGTATTGAGTATCTCTTAATATAAAATACTTTATAAATTAATAGATATTTAATAATAAATTATTCATTTATGACTAAATTAATAACCTCTCTAAAAAAATAATTCTTTTCGATCCCAACATTATTATTTTGGATTATATTATGTGTACATTTTTTGATATACACAGTCTTAGGGCTGTCTGGAGGAGATTCTTTCCAAATATTTTGCAATTTTTCGATCGTTGGATGTTTAATCAATAAAGCAGCTGCAGTTTTTTAAAAAACTGAACCTATTAGTGTCAGTACCTTTTTCAGAACCAATTACCGAAAATGTTCTTGTCCAAAACTCTTCTCTAATGCTACGATGGACAATTTCGATAATTCAAATATAAAAAATTATTTAAGCACAAATTTGTTCAACAATTGCGGCGACTACAGTGATTCAACAATTGCGACTGCAATTTCGTACAAATTGCAACGGTAGGAAAAATGCAAAAAATTTACATGGAAACTACACCAGACAGCACCTTACATCCTTTACATGAAGGGGGCTCCACGCATAATAACCATTGTGGATGGCTTAGTTTATAAAAGTATACACAGGTTTTGGCCCTAAACCATTTCGACGATTGCAAGTAATTCCCGTTTATGGCAATTTGTGATCTCATTGACTGAGTCACATGTGTAATGTACTCAATATACTTTCTTTTTGTACGTTGAAAATATGTTTTTACAAAGGATGAAACATCAAAAAATTATTATTATTATTATTATTTTCACCAAATTGGTGCCTCTTGTAAACAATGAATTTTTTTATTCATTTTTTTACAAAAAAAAGTAACGTGTAAGGGACACAATATCAATGAGAAAACGAAGTTTTGAAGTCACGAATTCCGCGTATTGATGAAGCTACTTTAACTAACGAAAATAGTGACGTGACAGTCTAATTATTTGTCAATTAATTTGCCATTTACGTAGTCATGTAAGCTTTCAAGTTGGTTAACAAATTTTAAATTCAATTCTCAATTCTAAAGCAAAATAAGCCTATGTTTTGAGGGGTTTTTTTTTTTTTTTTTTTTTTTTTTCTCATTTTTCCTATAATTTATTTTCAATCACACATTCTCTCATAAAATAATTTTAAACGTAAACCTAAAACTTTTCACATTTTTCAACAACACATTTTTTAAAAAATTACTATTTCAAAACATATTTTTCCCAAATATGAGTTCAAACATGGCCTAATGTTTAAGCCCTGTTTGACACTCATTATTTGAGTGATTTGTGTGTAAAATATTTCAATTGTGTGAATGTGTGTTGGAAAATCGTACTGTAGTAAACAATTTAAAATTTTAAAAGTTGTCAAACACACTAATAATCAATGTGAATTTGATTAAACACTCATGTTTTCCGACCCATAGTGGAAAGTCTTATTTTTCCCACTTTGAACATAATCTTACTTAAGGTTCTCTTGCCATATAAGTAAGTGGGTAGTTTTATCGTGTCCACTGTGAACAGAAGAACAATTTTTTTGGGTTAAAATTTGAAGTGGCACTATGTTCTTTAACTAGACCCCTGTTTGAGCCATATTATTTTTCTCATTCTCATTTTTCTACTCATTTTCAATCATACATTTTTTTAATAGAATAATATTTTTCATCACATCAATAATTTTTCTTTATTTTTTAATCACATATTCTCTATCACATCAACAATAAAAATATTTTTTTTTCTTCTAATAATTTGGCTTAAATAGGGCCTAAAGATAAGAAAGAAAGGCGTACGTAGTCATATTATCGGATACGCTTGACTTCATTTATGACTTTTCTAAAAGATAAGATTAGAGTGTAGTTTGAGTTTGAATCAGAGACGTGTGGTTGGATTCATATACAAAAAGGTGAAACTGCATAATTGCCAAGAAAAACACCAGAATTTGGTTATAGTAACTTGGAAGTAAAGGAAGAAGTATCATTTACTTTATTTGAGATTTTACTTGAAATGATAAAACTTAGATTATACACGACATTTTAAACTTATAGTAACTTGGAAGTGAAGGAAGAAGCATCGTTAACTTTATTTGGGATTTTACCTGAAATAATAAAACTTTGATCATACAAGACTTTTAAACAGAAATAAAAAAAAATGCATTTTCTTCCCAAAAATGACTACCAAACAGGGACTAACTTGTAATTGATAAGATTTTAACTTTTTCTTATTTTAAAGTACATTTTCAAGAGATTCTTTAAAAGTGAAATATTCTTCATTTTAAAGAATCAATCTTTAAAATTACGTTCCAAGAGACCCTTCAAATTAATAATTTAAAATAGAGACTGACTTTGATTTTCCAAATTTGAAGAGTCAAACACTTTTTATAATTAAATACAATCAAAATATTCTAATTTTCAATGCTCCATATATTAACCCAACTAAATAGTATATACAAAGAGAATGAAAGAAAGTAATATAATAATTTTGAGAAAAATTGATAAAAATAAATAAATGCATATTGAGAGTAATAAAATTCACTCTCTGACGATAAAGAGATTGTTGGAGTATTTTAAAAATTTTACTCTCTAAACTTATATGGAAATATACTTTTTTTTATAAATAGAGGTCTCTCGAAAATACTCTAGATAGCGTCCATTGTTGTAACATTTACCTTAAAAATTTGTCGAGCTTGATGTATTCAACACCATTGAACATGATTGGGAAGATAAAGAAGCTAAAATTTTATCTACATTATTACTGATTAAGTCTCTGTTTGTCGATTTCAAAAAAAAAAAAATGTCTCTGTTTGTCTATCATTATTTTAAAACACTTTCTTTTATCAAACTTTTTTTTTCTCACAATAAAATATTTTATACGTAACTTTAATTTTATTTTATTTTTTCTATTTTTTAATTACACATTATTCAAAAGTTGATTACTCCAAAACTCATTTCTTATGGTAGACAAAGGGGAGCTAAACATCCGTTCCCGTGCGAGGAACACTAGGATAAGCTAATCTAAACTTCTCTTGTTTATGACTAACCTTTGTCATGTAATAAACTAATAATTCTCTGACCTTAGATTTATCTACGCCACCCTGCCCACTGCCCTTCAGATAAGAAAGCAAGATAATGTGCGTCTAAATGCCTTATCTCCAAGGGCCTATTTGATAGGCTTTTATTTTTCAACTTTCACTTTTTTCATACCAAATTTTCTTGGCAATTAATTTTTCAGCCAAACACCCCCCCCCCCCCAACCCCCTGTGTGACCCCCTTTTTCACTTTTTTTTATGAATTGATTTTTCCATCATTTTGATTATTTTTCATTTTTCAAGGTTTTTTTTTAATTAAAATAAATTATATCTCCAATTATAATATATATCCCTTTAATTGACAATTTTCAGTCAAACGAACAGTAATAGATTTCCTTTTTTTTTAACAATTGAAATTTTTTTTATCCCTAATTGAAAATTTTCATGAAAATAAAGTCAAACGTACACCAAAAAATAGAAAATTTCAATATTGTTCAACTGAAAAATTATACCAATCAAACACAATTAATTGACAATTCTCAGTAAAATAAATTCTAGACAATTCAATTCTCCACAATTCGTTTTCTTTTATCCAAATTTCATTCTTGTAATCAAACGGATCCTAATAAGAACACTTATTAAAGTTATGTAAGTGGATTATTGCTAATATAGTCTATTTTTAACGATCATTCTTTCAAAAAAAAAAAAAATTTATACTTATCTTTATTTACACATTCTCACAATATTTTTCATGTAAATTCAAAACGTTTTCTTACTTTTTAATCACAAAAAAAATTTACTATTAAAAATTCATTCTATACAAAAAAAAAAATGACCGTCCAACATGAACTTAACTAGCAGAGAAGGGTGTCTTTAAGAACACCTATCTGGATTTCTGGGATGATTACTAGCAGAAAAGGGTGCCTTTAAGAAATAAGAACACCTATCTCTGACATGAATTTCTTAGTTGAGAAGGTTTGCAAAGTGAACTATGTCTTAATAAAATTTCATAAATTTTTTACTTTTTATATTCACAAACCTTTAAAAAAGTCTGACGCCATCACATTACACGTAGAGATTATATAATTCCAACATTTTGAAGATACGATGATATTAGTCTTGTTGTACCATTCACTTTCTTATCGCTTTGTGAATAGAATTCCCTTTAGGACATAACACATCCTATGGATTTGATTAAGAAAGCAATTATTTTTCTAGTCGTGCTATGTGTACAGGTAGAACACTGTCAATGAGACTGCCAGAGAACACTTGATATTTTTACTTTGACTAAATCATAGATGCAAATCATAATTTTTGCAAATCTCGATTTTCGAACAAAATTTGTATCATTGAGTAAATGTATCCTTTTTGCTTTAAACTTAACCATTTACTTGTAATAAGATCGATTGTGCTTAATAAACAGAATTAAAAAAATTCGAATCTTACCGACAGCGTTCAACCATATAAACATATGGACTAATATTTTTTCTATCAATTTTATGCACAAAAACAAAAAATCAAGCCTAGAGAATATTATCTACAAAAATTTGATATTCTATCAAGATTTTCACGTCATCTAACAGTGAGCCAGTCACCTGGACCGGACCAAACCTGAGGCCGATGATCGCTCACTAGTCCTTGCAGCCTCTCCGCCGGCGGAATGGACTCCGACCCAGTTGTCGAATTCGCCTCTTCGAAAAACCAAGAGCTAGATTTTGAGGAATATTCCTGCGAGGGCAAAGATGGAATTGTCCAATCTGGGAAATCAAATGGACACCTAGGAGAGGTCGAGGCATTTTCTTCATGTCTTCCTTTTGATGTAACAGTGTCATTAAATTCTCGATCGTCAACAAAGGGATGGTTTAAAAGCATCTCAGCCGTCCATCTCTTACTTGCGTCACTAACAAAACATTTTCCAAGAAAATCTTTCCCTTCTGATGACAAATTACTGGGCACCTCCGGCTTCTCTCCACGAACGCCGATTCTCATCAGTAGCTCCGCCAAGCCGAAACACCTCCACGGCGAAGCTCCACTGACCATCTCCGCCACCACACACCCTAGTGCCCATATGTCCGCGGGAGGACCCTGCTCGTTTCCGGTGGCCATCTCCGGCGACATATACAGTGGTGTACCCCTCAATTCACACCCAAAATCACCCACTTCCTCTCTTCCAACTCTCTTCGCCAAGCCAAAATCCGCAATCTTTACGCCTCCATTTGGGCACATAAGAATGTTCTGAAGCTTAATATCACAATGAACATAACCAAACTTGTGAATATAATTAAGCCCTTTGAGTAAAGCCTTTGTATACTGCCGGACTTCACTCTCCGGCAGCCGATTATCCCGGCTATTCTTCACTTTATCCGCCAAAGAGCCACCGGAAGCATACTCCAACAATACATTATACAATTTCTCACCGTTTTCATCAGTAAAATTCTCCCCAAAGCAACGAATGATTTCTGGGCAATCTTTAAGCTCATCAAGTATCAATTTCTCGTTCATAAGCGAATCAGAAAGAGACAACCCACAAGATTTCACGGCCATCAATTGCCGAATTTGAGAGCTCTGGCTTCTGCATATGGCTAAATTCACCGTTCCAAAGCTTCCATTTCCCAATTTTTCACCACGAACCCAATCCATTTCAGCCTGTAATTTTAGAATACCAACTTTTCTCGGCGTATCGGTTGTTCTTAGCTTTTCCTAAAGAGAAAATACAGAATAGCTCGAGAACTAATTTAATTGAATAACAATTGGAATTTCTATTATGTATTTATATAGAGGAGGACTAGGGGAGTTATTAATTGTATGTAGAAGTGACGCAAAACGTGTGTATGAAAGACAATGATATTTCGAGTTATATTCGCATGGCTGAAAAACGTGTTGATGTGGTTGGAGAGTTATTCAGGATCATTTTTTATAAAATAAACAAATGACCACGCAATTCACATATTTATTTAAAAACGTTATTCTACGCATCCTTCGACTCAACAGAATAATAAAAAAAAATTATAGTATCTAATACGGCTTAAGTCATTTTTCCAAACAAGCATTTTTGTTTAGAATTATACTACATGTATAAAATTATTTACAAAATTTCTTACACCCTACACACAAGGACACAATAGGCGTGGGGACTACACATCCGATATTTTTGAATTTATATGGGATCCGTATTTTTTGTGAGATAAAGTAATACATTTTGTACAAATGTGTTTATACATATATCTTTATCTTCATATTTAATACTCAATCCTGGATAGAAATTTATGCATAGTAACAAATAAGATTCAATTATATAATAAACAAGTTTAGCAACTATAAATGAAATTTTACCCATTAGTAATTATTGTTGACTCCAAAAATTGTGTTGTCAATAGATATTGATGTCGGACTCGCGACACGTAAATGAATTCCTGGGAGATGCGATCGGGGACGGTGGTAAAAACGATATAATGTATCGAAATACGTGAAACACGAATCGGAACACCCATTGATGATTAAATTGTATGTTTAAGATAAGAATTTGTTCACAATATTTGTACGATTATAAGACAATATTAAAGTTTGTTAATAATTGTGGAAACAAGATAAAGATATCTATGAACAAAGTTGATTGTATATCGTAGAGAGTGTTCAAACTCAAGCATTTTGAATGTGTATTTTGGCAATCCTTAACAATGTTACAAAACTTGCTATTTGTAGCAAGAAAATCAAGGAGCCTACTGCTAGATCATATTCACGTGACTCCATCTAATTGATCTAAACCTCCAATCACTTACTTAACAAATTAATTACAATGACAAGGGGTCAGTCGACCTAATTCGTAGACTAACACCAATTAATGCAGACGTTGCATCAGTCATTCTTGAAAATACTGGCCAGATTTGTTTCTGCTGAGTGCCTCGGTGCGTGAGGTGGGGCTTCAGACGTGGAGCAGTTAGGCAGTTCGGTTGAAGACTTGAAGGTACTTCGACTTGAAGGATAAGAGGCACTTCGACCTGAAGATGAGAACCTTGACAATTATGTATATTAAACATAATTTAACTTATATTTCTTCCTAACGAATAAATTTGATAGTCATAGACTATATTTTTATTCTTCATTGGTAATTAATACTTAACAAAATGTAAAGAAAAACGATAAATCAAGACTTATTCATAGTTAATTTAAACGGGATATTATTTTATCAATTTATTAGATTTTATTTAACTTTATTTCAATTATGAACGTACGTTTTCAAAATTAAAAAAATATATATAACTTATTAACAACGTGATAATACAAAGTGTGGATTTGTATCAAAATGACTCAATTGGATTTGAGAACAAGTTGCGTCTACTAAAGCTTGATGAAAACGTCCATTTTTTCCATTGCTTGTAGTGATTACCAACAGACTTGAGATGTTTCGTGATGGTTACAAATTGCAACTAATTGACAAGAGTTAAAATTCCAATTATATGATAAAATATAATTCAATTACCATTGGATAGAAAGGTGCATATATTATTATATTTGGAAATTATGTGACATATAGATAACGGAAGAGATCTCACATTGATCGACTCGACATCGATAATATTAATTGAATTGAGTCAATTGAATCAAGTAATCTCTTATTGAGCTTGGACTCGATCCTTTAGCCTCACTTGGCTCATTTTTCTTCTTTCATTCTTTCTTGTTTGATCGTTGATTTAACTGTTAGAATGCAAACGATTGTTGGGCCTTTTTTCTTGGCCGGTGACTTTTGTATCTTACCAGTGTGTAGTAACATGCAAGTGATGCCTACGTGGAGGGGAGATGATCAAGATTCTGTTGGCCATGAATTTCGTTGAATTTCGAAGTCAACATATAAAATGTCTAAAGAATGAATTAGATTAGAGTGATTATGAGAATTGACAAATTTAATTTTTCGTATCATATCGTAAATTTATTTCTAATCACGTCAGTTTTAAGGTACCAATCACATTTTTGAAAAAGTAAGCATGAAAAAATAAATAAAAAAATAAAAAATTGACACATTTTGCCTCACAGTAAAATTGAGGCCTGCAGCAGAAAAATAGTTGACTTCTAGAAAATTTATTTAATTAAAATAATAATGGAGTTTGGACACACGCATTCACCATGTGTAATAACGAGGATCCACCACATGGAATCAATCGTGCCTTTTTGGGACTTAATTTTGTAAAATAAATTACGTACCTAATCATTGAATGCACCGCTGTGCTTATCACGTGTAACTTTGAACCACTTCTTCTCACAAATCCAAGTGTCGGTGATTGCAGGATAAATTCGTAGAGATAATTTCGAATTCCAAGCTCTTATCCCATCATTTTTGTATAATTCTAAAATTCAAATTTTACGTGCTAATCTAGTCAAGTTGAACCTGGACACCGTCATTAATATATAAACCTTGAAGGCTATATTAGAAGGTAGACATGCATTATCACATATGAAATTAACAGATTCTTTCTATATTAAGTCTATGTTTGTGTCACATTTTTGTCTCCTTTTTAGAAGAAATAGAGTCATTGTAGGGGGGTTCACTGACATGACAATGTTGACTTGTCTCACACAATTGACTTAGGAAAATGTGTTCAATGACTTCATTTCTCATTTTCATTTTTGCAAGAATGAACAGCAAACAAACCCTTAATCTCAAAACTAGCTTTATTGTATGGTGTTCGACCTCTCGGCTCGAACATCTTGCAGGACTAGCCGATCATTAAATGAATAAAGAAAAATATATGTTATCCAATCTTACTATCAACAAAATCAATCTTCTTTCTGTACTATACTAAATGAATAATTGGGTCTCCTTTCAATTGTTTGTGATATTTGAATTCCAAGCATTAACGGTCTGTTTGAGTCTCATTTTTTTTGTTCAAAATGCATTTTGAAATAATATTTTGATGGAGAATGCGTGATTAAAAAATAAAGAAAAGTTTTGAATTTGTGTGTAATATTATTTTATTAAAAAATGTGTGGTTGAAAATAAAAATAAAATAAAAATATATATATTTTAAAAATAATAAAAATCAAATAAGATCTAAGTCTCGTCAAACTTGAATTTGACGGATTAATCAAAAGTATGCATTAGAGTGGCACATGTCATACACATAAGAAAGAACATGGCGGAAACTGGGACGTCTCAATATTAGGTAGTAGCTAGTGCACATCAAAATCCATGTCAGGCCTTTTACGTGCCAAACTATTTGAGTCACACTTCAAAGGCAATTTGATAAGTTGAACAATGACATTGACAATATCTCAATTTTTCCATAATCAGCCAATAACAGAAGTTCGGTTTAAGTCAAAAACATTTGGTTCGAATCATTAAATGACAACAAAAGGGCAGTAGTCGGTCAGATGCACTGAACCAACGCCTAAGCCGATGACGCGACCGCGTAGACCGTAGACTACGTGGTTCAAGATCAGAACCATCAATTTTGAGTAACAATCAAAACATTGAATTCAACGGTCAAAATTTAAGAAGGAGCGGCTGAACCGAAGCCAAAGCCAATAAGCCATCGAGTCATCTTGATCAAAATATTTATTTTATATAACTCTTATTTGATTCCTATTATTTTTATACAATTTTTACTTTATTTTTTAATCACACATTCTACATCAATCTACCACTCCAAAATACATCCTTACAATAAAATATGGGAACACCACACAAATCCTACATATAAAAATCACTTTTCAAAATTAACAAACTTGTTAAATTATTTCAAAAATCAGGTGGTAAATAATTTTATTAAATAATAAAATAAAATATAATATATATTAATTATTTCCACTTTAAGCCACCTCATCCACCCCATCTTATCATCCCACTACACCACCTTCTCTCCACCTCTTCATTAGCTCTGGCGACGGCGACAGCTCCGGCGACGGCAACTTTTCGGCGACATTTTTTTTTTTAAACTACCAATGACCCATTTGACCGCGATCGATTAAATGATTTGTGCCAAAAAAATTAATGATGTGAGACAATTTATTAAATTAACTTATTACAAGTCATTGTATGATAATAAATCATCAAGTTAATTTATCACAACTTATTTATTAGTCATTAGACACAAATTGTATGTCACAATTACAAATTTATTCATAATCACATATTTGTATTCAGTGTGATTAATTGTGATCAAATTTGCATTTAGTGTGACTGTTTGTGACCGTATGTGATCAAATCACAATAGGTCACAATTAACACATAATTGGTCACAAAGCAATCACCACTAACACATATTTGAGTAAGACGAAAATTGCTAAAAGACCTTTATATAGGCATTACAAGAAACCCCAAAAACAGAAAATATAAAAAATAGCCAAAAATAGCAAAAAATAAAAACAAATTATACTAAAAATAACAATTTAAAGGCTTAAATGAAGGAATTTGGCTAAAATCCTGAGATCTCGAGCTTTGCCCCGAGTCCAATTTTTCGAGCCGTTTCCAATCAACCTACCAAATTTCAGCCCATTCCGACGCCGTCACAATAAATGACCAAAATGCCCATGGCGCGGGGCTGGACTCGTCCTACATTCACCAGCATAACCTCCAATGCACCACCACTACCACATTCAACTCAAATCCACGACCATAAATACTACCATCACTGATCTGTATTATATGTGACTAATTGTGACCAAATTTATCTTCAGTGTGACTAACTGTGACCAAATTTGTATTCAGTGTGTCTGTCTGTGACCAGATCAATTTCAAGTCACAACCAACACAAAATTGGTCACAAATAGTCACAACAAACACATATTTGGTCACATAGGGTCACCACAAACAAATCTACATACACCGCATACAAGTATCGTAATCCATCACCTCCAATCCACCACCACTAACACATTTAACTCCAATGCACTACACCATTGCAACAGCCCAAACCACCGTCGCCAGAACCACCAACACCACCTCCCGGCAACAAAACCATCATCTCGAATACCATAGCACCACCACAACTACCAGATCCCCCACCACCTGTAGTATCACCGTCACCACATCCACATCAAATATAAATCACCAAAACACACCACACCACAAATTTATAGATTTGCCCAACCACCACATATATTCACACCACCACCACCACCCTAAAGTCTGAAATCGCACCGCCATCTCACCCAAATCTAACAACAGCATCAACACAGATCTGCACCAATTAGAGTAAAAAGATGACAGAAATTCCGCGGGGCACATTCAATTGTTTATTAGTATTCCAAATAATTGCTTCTTCGCAACTGAGGGAAGCGATTCCGTCGGGTGAGGTCCATTTTCAGAGGGGTGGTGCGATCTGTAATTTTCTGTGCATTTGTGTTTGGGCTGTGTGTTGGGTTGTTGGTGGTGGTGGTAGTAGTGGTGAGGTACCATGGTAGTAGTGGTGGTGGCGCTGCAACTATGATTTGGTTGGAGGTGGTGTGGTGGATGTAGAGGTGATGGTGGATTTGAGGTAGGGATTTAGCTAGGTTTTTGCCCCTAGAAGAAATGGGGAGAGAGGGAAGAGAGAGAAGAGGTAATGCAGAAGAGAGAGAGAAGACGAGAAAAATTATTTTGGAGAGTTTTGTGTTGGGTTGGGTTGAGGTAATTTAATTTTATTATTTTAACTAATCTTATTTATCACCTATTAAATTAATAATTTGTAATTAACACCTGAAATCTGAAATTTAAACTTAATCCACTTGTTTATGAAATCTAATCTTTAATTCTAGGGTTGTAGGTAATTTTCCCATAAAATATGGCTCAAACAAACTCATAATAATGCTAACACCAATTAGGTAAGGCCAACCCTAGGCCCAAGCCAACTAGACAAAGGCCTCCCCACCTAAGGCCTCTAAAAGGAAGGGGAAAAAAAAAAGAGTGAAAATTACACTAAAACAAGTATTTAAATATCACACTTCAAAAATTCGATATGAAGTATATTTAATAAAAAACTAAGTAACAATTTAATATTTTAATATTAATAATTATATTATAAATTAATATATATAACCACATCCCTCAACTCTATTAAACTCTCAAGCTCTAGTTCATTTCGATATCAACTCTCTCTCTCCCTCTTTCTCTACCACCGGCTATTACCACCGTCGTTGTCATTGTTGTCGCACCTAATCTTTTCAAAGTCATCGCTGCAAGCCGTATCTTCTTTCTCCGTCTCAATCTTTTCTCATATGACTGCCTACGAGACAGCGCTAATAGAGTCGTCGCTCGCAGCGACGATCTAGTGCGCGACATCACTAGTTTCGAGATCTATTGTTCATCCGCTCGTCACTATTACTCGATGTGATTTGGTGCGCGATCGCACTGCAAGGGATTTGTGACTGGGTTGGTGTGTGTGCATGGTTTGCGGTGGTGCAGTGGTAGTGAATTTTGTTAAGTTTGTTGGTGTTTGGAGTGGTGGTGAATTTTGTTGAGTTTGTTGGTGGTGGTACCGTGGTAGAGGTGGCGGGTGGGGTGAAGAGTATTTGTGACCAACTATTTGGTGTTTAGTGTATGTGACAAATTTTTTAGTTTTGACATAAAAATTCGATAATTTGTGATCAACTAATTTGAAAATTTGTAACAAACAAATAAACCGATCAATACTTTTTTAATTTGTAATCGTGAAATAATTTGTAACCAATTAATTTGATAAAATGTGACCTATAAGTACATATCTGTAACCATTAATAAAATATTTCTAATTATTTATTTATCATCTGAATTTTGAATTTTAAAACCTGAAAATTGAATTGACATATAGTTAATACCCGAGTTCTGAATCATTCTCGAAAAAAATACATATTATATAGGCCAATTAGATGGATTATTTTCTAAAAATTTCATGCATCATTTTTTTTTATCAATTCTAACTTCGTTTGAACCTATCCGAAATTTCATTTTTTTCGTGCTTAATATATATGATTAATTACAAGTTATCAAATAAGCCCAATATTGCTATGACAATATGGTCTAATTTGAAAACTAATATTATACAAATAGTTTACTTTTAACACACTATAACTCGAATTTCGTTTATTCAAATTAACACTTTCTTGAGTCCATAATGTTCCATTTAATACGAGTTTTGAAATAAGTCCTATTTTATAGGATAATTTTCAATGTCCAATAAATACACATTTGGCATAAATACATTACCGACGTGGAAACTTATTTTTTACTTTATTCCTTGAAGATCTCATGATTCTCACTTTAGTCCTTAAACTTTCTAGAATTCACTAAATTGTACCTTACTCGAGTTTTCCCAATTAACAATTCTTAAAAATTATTATTTACACTTATTTTCCCTGTCAACATGATAATTTTGCTAAATAATATGCTACTCAAATATCTTGAATTTTCAGAGATTTTTTATTATGATACTATATCTTTTGAATTGTACCAAGTTTTCGTTTAAAACATACATACATTATTTTTCACACTTGTAAAAAATCTATGTTTAAGGGCCTCATAAAAATTTTATTGCCTAGAGCCTCGACATTCTCAAGGTTGGCCCTGAATTTAGGTGTCAACATATTATATGTTCTAATAAATGAGTCATAATTTCTTGTATTTAATTGAACATGTAATTAAATGTCACAAATATGACAATCGAGACTGGTATTAAATACCAATGATGCTAAATATTTATTTTATTTTTTGTATAATTCAATGCAGTGTTTGTCCAAAAACAAATGGTAAATTTGTATTTGGCGAACTATATTTTGTTGTGTTATTTGTAATGTTATAAATTATAATTTCGTGATTTGGTTGATTTTCCAATATTTAGAAGGATTTTACTGTTTGTATAGAAAAAACATTTAGAAGAAGTGATCGAAATGATGTGAAAGAAAAATGTTGGATGAAAAAGTTGACTGTGTTTTAAACTGACATATGATAGAGTGTCATTGTGGCATTACGTAAGACATCATGTAGCCTTAATGTCATGTAAAACTGTTTGATTTAGAAATTATATAAACTTTATGCTAACACAACTATGAAAACATATGAGATGTGGTGACAATTGCATTGATGATAAAGATCGGTTCAACAAATTCTCTCATCCAACTATGATTTGCACCTCCTAAGCTCTCTAGTTTCGATGTTCAAATTTAGAATAAGAGGGGAAATAGCTATTTGATAGGAAAATATTTAAACCGCATTTTTTTTCTTTGAAGGAAGGGTATTTATAGATTTTCCTCCAAACTTTAGGATAATTTGGTCAACTTTAATCAAATCAATTACAAGGTATCTAATAAGGGAGAGCCACCTATCATTCCTTGAAAATAATCAAATTGCCTCAACGCTTGGAGGAAAATCTATAAATTCCCCTCCCATTTGAAGGAAGGCATGCAATTCAAATATATATCTCTCAAATAACTATTTTCCTCCTTTTTCTAGTTTAAGCATCTAAACTAGTAAATTTAGGAGGTGAAACTCATTTAAGTGAGAGAATTTGTTGATTGTATATAAATTTATCTTTGATTGTAATTATTTATCAGTAAAATCATTTGATCAAATTTAGGGATGGCAATTCAAACCGTTAAAACCGAAAATCGCGGTTAACCGAACCGAATGGGGCGAAAATAATCGAACCGATGGTGCAATGGGGTGGTTATGATTTTAATTTTAATGAACCGATTCGTGGTGGGGCGGGTATGGTATTTGGCGACCGTGAACCGCCCCGAACCGATTACCCGTTAAAAAAATTAATTGGGCTTTTCATTATTCTTTTCCAAAATTAATTGGGTTTTCATTATTCTTTTCCAAAAATTAATTGACTTTATTCACTGAGATTTCACACTTAATTGCACTTTGTTCTCTATATAAATTGTACTATGCTTAAATATGACTCATAATTTGCTTTTTATTATGTTCTTGGTTAATTTTTTAATTTTGATCAAGAGAAAGGTAATCATCTGTCTTCATTGTGGATTTTTCATGTAATCAATAAGATATCTTACCATGGGTCGGCGTCTTCTGTTCCGACTCCTCCCGCTTCAGTTGGAAGTGCTTCAGTTGAAGTTGGAGATACAGCTACTGGCATTCGAAAGGATACGTCAAGTACACCGGGTATTTCACACACTCCAAGTGAGGTAAATGAAAATCCTATTCATATAGATGTAGGTGATGATGATGATGATGATGATGATGATGATGATGAGCCGACTAAGGAAATTAGAAAAAGAAAATTGACATCTACAGTGTTGCAACATTTCAAGCTACAAAGAATTAATAATGTGCCCAAACCAATTTGTAAACAATGCAATAAACTAGATGGTGAGTCGAGAAATGGGACAAGTCATTTACGTGCTCATTTGGATAGATGTCCTCTTCGAGGGCAGAAGGATGTCAAACAGATGTTTTTGAATCAATTTAAAGAACTTGGTGGTAGGACTGATATTTATGGTAGAATTTATGGTTTTATATTTGTTATTCATGTACTTTCTTTTATTGCTAATTTTTTTTTTCTATTGTGTGTAGAAAATTCTATTTCTTCATCATACTCCGGAGCTTGTGCAAGGTTTAGTGATGAGAACATTGACGAAGAGGTATATTTTTTTTAAAATCTTCAGTGAAGACCATTTTTTATTAGGTAGTATGATTGTATTATTACTCTAATTACATTTCTTATTTACTATGTAGAAATCAACGGTTGAGTCTTGACTCTTGACCTATGCTAGTAAGAGTTGCAGGGAAGAATGAAGATTGATCTATGGCCTATGCTAGTAAGAATTTTGACCTATGTTGATAATATTATTTGTTAAATTCGAATTTTGTATTTAGAAGTTGGGATATTGTTTGCTTTTTATTTTGGAATATTGTTTACTAAATTGATATTAAGTAAATTGTGTTTTTGTTTTTATTGACTTTTCTTCATAATTTTTTTTTTCCAATTTGACGATTGGATTTTGATCTTAAGAAATAATTTATTTTCGTGGTTATTAACCGAACCGAACCGAGATACAAACCGAGCCGAACCGAACCGACTTTCGTGGTTATGGTGCGGTTATGGTATGACAAAAAATTTGGTGGTGCGATTATGATTTTGGCCGAACCGTCCCCGAACCGACCCGTTGCCATCCCTAATCAAATTTGTACCCTCAACAAATTAGAGTCGTGTGTATGAAAGTCAGCAAAGCAGACCACAAAATTTGATCTAAAAACCTCAAATTTCTTGAAAAGTCAAAATCATGAATCCAACTGAAAAAAACTAGAAGCAGAGGCATCAAAAGTTAAGGTTGGGGAGTGTAGTTACTCTCCACCGGCAGTGATGTCAATCCTAAGCGGAAAAGAGAAGAAACGTTAGCAGAAGAGCAGGCTGACATTTTTCCATCACAACACCACAACTTGCAGAAGAAAATCTCAACTGCGAAAAGTATTCAAAAAAATGGCGGAAAGCATGAAAGTGCTAACAACAGAAAATGCTTCTTTGCAGGCAAAATTAGAGGAACACTACCAAAATAGGTATACCGAAAAAGCTGGAGGAAATGAAATCAATCTTATCAACAGTGCTCTTCAAGGAAACACTAGTGTATAGGCATAAAAAAACCTATAGTAGCACACCAGAGAAGTCACTTAGGTGGCACACAGGAGTAAGCCTACCAAAGATAGGTTTCCGTAGGAGGTTCTCTCTCAAGATCAGAGAAATAGCCGCTATGATGGCCGGCGATTTGAAAGCCTTTTTAACACTTCTTACAACCTTCTTATGATAAAAGAAAATGAAGAGTGACCAACTAGGTAGTATGAATTGGACGACGACAATGAACACCTCTCATTCTTTAGAGAGATCAAGGAAGATCCAATCCCAAACAAATTCATACGTTCAATCATGGACAAATATAACGACAAAGAAAACCCGATGTACCATTTGTGTGAATACATGAAACAAATGCGTTTGAAGAAGGCCAACCTAGCCCTTAAATGTTAAGATTTCCATCTCACTTTAGATAGATCACCCAAGCAATGGTACAACCATTGGGGTTAATCTAAAACTGGCCTAAGCTAAAGCAAGCCTTCTTAGGAG
The DNA here is from genome assembly GCA_019395295.1 of Osmanthus fragrans. Classification (NCBI taxonomy): domain Eukaryota; kingdom Viridiplantae; phylum Streptophyta; class Magnoliopsida; order Lamiales; family Oleaceae; genus Osmanthus; species Osmanthus fragrans. The sequence continues at coordinate 10,791,595 of CM033351.1, read as the reverse complement.
CGTTTGTAAGAAGCCAAATGAGATAGGCTCTAACCACCAGATTGAACGATATTGCTATCTCCTCCAATTTTTCAATCTTGTACAATTGTCTCTTCCAAGTTGATACCCAAGAATCACCAATTCTTGTTCTTATTCCTGCGCTTGTAGTCCAACATTCCTCAATCTTCAGTGACCTCTGAAGTTTCAATTGAGAAAGTACCTTTCTTGTTGCACAAAGGAAGTGAGAGTTTTGGATTTTGGAACTTTGATATTTTTCTCAATATGTGGTTGTAGGATCTCAAGAATGAATGATTTGAACCCTGGGTTGAATGTATTATTAGATCACCAAAGGATGTTATAAATATGTTTTGCAAGAGAGACACAATGTACAATCACCAAGAAAATCGTACAATATTTGAGTATTTATAGTTAGGAATGTTTAGGTTTTATAGGCCATATAAAACTTTTCAAAATCACGAATTAGGGTTGGCCAGATAATACCGTCGCTTGAACGAAGTGGCAACGATAAGTGAGCGAGAGACATTCTATTTTTCTCGCTCGAGCATTGTCTTGGCAAGGGGCAAGCGAAAATGCGACGTTTCTTCTTCCTTATTCCAAACTCGATCTCTAACCTTAAGCTAACTTATCCGACTATGTAATATTGCTCCTCACTCCTTGACTTTTATACACATTCAATTTAGCTCTTTTTGTTCACAGAATCGTTAATTACAACATAAAACCTAATAAAATTACTGAAAGTAGGGATGAACATGATTTGATTCGGTTCGGTTCTAACGAGAACCAAATTGGACCTGAAAATTTCGGATATTTAGTAAATGGAACCGTCGGATCCAAATTGAATTATGGAACCGTGTTGGTTCGATTCAATTTGGTTCCTGAGTTTCGTATTATAATTAATTTTTTAATATTTACAAAGCTAAATTTATTCAACAAATGACATATTCAATCTTAACTCTTACAAAACAACATAGTTCAATCTTATGTATCTTTTGTGTCTCTCTTTGTTGAATTCTTCGTAGATTTGATTGTTAAAATCATAAGAAAATAAAGATAGCGAGTTCACAATAATTAAGAGATGCGCTATTAAGTTTTAATTTGATTTCTCTAAAACGGTAGAAATGACACTACGATAGAATAACAAATTTGGGTAAAACATAGTTCAATTTGATTAAGTTGAATTTTGACTGAAATGATTAAAAAAAATGATATTTTTTTTATCTGAGCTAAATTAACTAGTTAGTAAATTTATTTATTTTTTAAAAATAATTTGACTTATTTAAAATAAATCAATTAAAAATTTAGAGAGATTCGATTCTTATTTGATTCTTGATCTAGAAACGAAAATCAAATCAAACCTGTTGATTCTGGATTTAGATATCCATTCGAGGTATTTGACTTAATAAAAACTGTTCGATTCGATTCAATTTGAGTCAGGTTCGAGAATTTTGTCCTGCCCTAACTAAAAGATCAAAAACGTTCCACACAAATTCAGAAACGTTTTGATTGGATTCAAAGTTGCTGTACTTTGAAGTAAATTTGGTATAGGATAAATTACACCATACACCACCTTTTCTTAAAAATGTTAAAATATACCCCATTTTCATTCTCAATCATAATAATCCATTTTAATTTTTCATGAGATTTATACTAATTTAATTTAACTACACTTTTAAACCTCCAAATTTTCCCTCACCATGCAAATAACATTAAACACCACCAAATCCTAAATAATGTCCTATTACAAAAACCATCAAACAATCCTCGTTGCAGCCGCACTTCACCACCGTCGATTGATCCACTTCTATCATCTACATTGTCTACTTGAAAACCAACACCGTTGCATCGTTAGAGGTGTCAAGACGGACGGGCCGGCCAGACCCGTGAAAATCGGCTGAGATCGACCCGGACCGCGGGTCAACCCATGATCTGAGCAGCCGATTCACTGACCAAAGAGGTGCAACCCGCGGGTTTCTCGGGTTGCACTTTAACTGCAGCCCGTGAAAAAAAAATTAATTTTTTTGAAAAAAAAGGGGGAGAGAGCCGTTTGGCTCCCCCCAAGAGCTGGGCACGGCGCCTCCTGTAGCAAGCTAGCATCTCCTGTTGGCAGGCGGGGCCTGCCTCCCAGCAATTGCAGGCGTATCCTGCAATCATTTTTAAATTTTTTTTGTAACGGTAAAATCAGATTTCAATAATTCAATTCATCTATAAATACCGGTTAATTGATAATATTTATCTCACTTTCAAATTTCAATTGCAAATATCATCTTCATCTCTATTATATTTCTTTCTTCTCACTACTAAGCTGTTTAATACTACTATATTATGGATTCTCACAAATTTTCTTCTCAAATCCTATTTTCAATGATAGTTGCTCCCCAATAAATCTAGAAGATGATAATGTTGTAGAAGTTGGAACATCTCAAAAGTCAAGGAAAAAAAGACAAACATCAGAGGTGTGACAAATTTTTACAGTAAATGAAAAGGATGGAAAAACAGTATGCAATATTTGCAAAAAAGAATATGCGTGGAGATATAGTCAAGGCTCCGGCACGCTACTGAGACACAAAGAGAAACATCTAAATGAAACAGGGCATTTGGATCCTAAACAAGCTGAAATTACTAGTTTTACTAATGCTAGTGGATCAGTTACTTTTGCTAATTTTGTTATTCGCAGGAACGAATGCGAGTTGGGATGTCGAAATTTTTAGCAGCTCGTGAGATGCCCTTCACATTTGCAGAAGATTAGTATTTTGAAGAGTTCCTGCAAAAGTACATTCAACCTTCTTACAGGAGCGTAAGTAGAAATACTGCTCGTTCTGATTCTATGAAATTATTTTATACAATGACTGAGAATTTAAAAAATGAACTTAAAAAAATTGATGGAATTATATGTTTTACGTTTGATTGTTGGTATGGACGAAATCATAATGGTTATGCTTCTGTTACAACCCATTTCATTGATAATAATTGGTTATTGCATAAGAGAATTATTACTTTTCGTTTACTTGAATATCCACATAATGGTGTAAATTTGTGTGAAAATTTATTACAAGTTTTTAATGAATTTGGTGTGTTAAATAAATTATTTAGTGTTACCTTTGATAATGCAAGTGCTAATAATGCATGCATTGAGCTTTTAATTAGAGCGATTACACCCCTATATGATTCTAAATTATTTCACATGCGTTGTGTTTGTCATATATATAATTTAGTTGCGCAAGATGATTTGAAATTAATAACACCACAAATAAGTGTAATTAGAGAATCTATTAATTATATTTCTTGTTCAGATTCTAGAATACAAGAATTTGCAAAAAATTGTAAAAATCTTGGATTGAGAAAAAGAAAATTTGTTGATGATGTTCCTAATAGATGAAATTCAACTTATTTAATATTAAAATCGTGTGTTGGCTATACTAATGCTATTAATGCATTTATTAATTCAAAGTAAAATCAAATTTATATAACTGATTCGGACTGGGAAAAAGCATTTAAAGTTATGAAATTTTTGAAACCTTTTTATAAGGCAACAAAAATTAGTTCTGGAGTTTATTATCCAACTAGTAAACTTGTACTTTCACAATTAGTAGAAATTGCTGAACAATTTTCATCATTTAGAGACGATCCGTTTTTCTTTCAAATTATTTACTCAATGGAGGAAAAGTTTAAAAAATATTATGAAAACATGCCACTAATTTTTCCAGTTGCAGCTGTAATGGATCCTCGCATTAAGTTGTTTGAAGTTCATTATACTTTAGAATCACTTTCTGAATCACTAGCTTTTAACATAAATATTACAGATCGATGATTGAATATTTTTATTAATGAAATGTATAACTACTATTTTATTAAATATGGTAACAATGAAAATATTTCTTCTTTTACAAACTCTGGTACAACTTCTAAAGGCAAATCTTCTTTTTTTCCAAAATAGCTAAGAAACGTAATGTTCTTGGTTCTTCATCTACAACTTCAACTGCAGATCCAGATACCACACCTAGTTAATTAGAAAAATATTATCAATTTGATCATTATAGTTTAATACCTGAAGATGAAGTGGATAATTTAGATATTTTACGATGGTGGAAAATAAATGAGCGGTCATACCCTGTATTAATTAAAATAACACGAGATCTACTAACAGTTCCAGTCTCAGCAGTGGCATCCGAGTCTGCTTTTAGTGCAGGTAACAGGGTATTGGACGAAAGAAGATCTAGACTTAAAGAAGATATTTTAGATGCTCTCATACGCGTGAAAGATTGGATATTCGCGGATCGAAAGATGCAAGATAAAATTATTGATAATGTTGCTGAAGACTTCAAAAATCTTGCAGTTGCTGAAGATTGATTGAGAAATAAATATATAATTTTTGAACAACTAAATTATAGTTAAGTAGGTGCCAACCTAGTTGGGATGTACTTAAACTATAAATTATAGTAAAAGTAAGTGCCAACCTAATTGGGTCTTGGGATGTACTTTAACTATAAATTTATAAATAGTGAAAAAAGTTTAATTTGTCAAGTTAGGCAAAATATTGTTCGAAAAATTGTAACTGTTTAACTTTTTATGTTATTGATGTATTTATTGAAAAATAAATCAATGTAAAATTTATTTTTACGTAACTTTTATCGATTTTTACTCTAATTATAAAATTTATTTTTTACCATTTATTTTTTAAGTGACTATACAATGAGACAATCTTGCAAAAAAAAAATGTCGAACGGACCAACCCGGCCCACGTGGGCTTTGCGAGCGGTCCGGGCCGCATATAATTCCTAGCAAGCTGAGTCGACCGGCCCGAAAAGCCCGCATTTCTCCAAGCGAGCTGGCACGGACTGAAGTTGTTGCAGGTCGGTCCGGTCCGACACACCCATTTTGACATCCCTATGCACCGCCATGGAACCTTCTCAATAACGGCTGTTGTCCGATTACAAAATAAAAATAAAATTTTAAATATTAAAAAATTTTAATTTTTTTTCGAGAAAAGTAGGGTACAAACTATCCCACGTATATAGAGCACTAGATCTTAATAGGTGCTGCCCCATCAGAAATGGATTGAACCTTCTGATAAATGGGCTCGACATTCACGAGCCATCCTGACCACGAGCCCAATCAAAGAACTGGGAATACATCCAGTTTCTTGTAATTTGTAAATAATAAATGAAATAAGAGGAAATTATATATAGGGAGGTATTTAAAAATTCAAATTCAAAAATAGGATAGATGGTTTATTTATACAAAAATCAGATATTAATAATAATATTATAAAATATTTTAATATTATATAATAATATTAAAAAATCAAATCAATTATATAAATATACAAACCCTAAATTGAAATCTCTCCCCCCTCCCCTCCCCTCGCTCGCTCGCTCGCTCTCACTCTCTCTCTCCTCGCCGCCACCACCCGCTGGCACCTCCTCACGTGGTGATTTTGTGTGGTTTTGGTTGGATCTGGTGCGAGGTGGTGGTGTGTGTTAATGGTGGTGTGAGCTGCGTTGGGGTGCGAGGTGGTGGTGGCAGCTTGTTTGTTGTTGGTGGTTTTAGTTGCTTGCTGTTGAACGCCAGCAGCGCGACGATGCTGTGAGTGTGCAGCGTCACGACGATGTGTGGCTGTGGCGGCGGTGGAGGCGCTGCGGGTCTTCGATGCGGCGGGCGGTGGTGTGTGCAGACTATTTTTTTTTGTTGTGATTGTGCAGATTGATGGTGGGCTTTGGGTGTTTTTTGTGAGGTGTTGGTGGTGGGCGATCGATGTTGTGGCTGGGTTGTGGCGGTGATGTTGGGTGCGATGTGGTGGCTCTGCCGATTTCTAGTATGTGATAACGGTGCGGTGATGAGGTTTGTGGTAGTGGTGATGGTTTTGGCGGCGGCGACGACGGCGACGTGGTGGTTTGATGGTGATGTTTTGTTGGTGGTTGTGGTGGTGCCGCTGGTGGAGGCAGCGACGAAATCGTGGTCACATATGATTTGGTGGTGATCACAATAGTATAACTTATATATTAGGGAATTGTGACCTTACTGTTAAGCTATTGGGCGGCGACGGTGGTGGTGCCGCTGGTGGAGACGGGAGCGAAGTGGTGGTCACTTATAATTTGGTGGCAGTCACAATAGTGTGACTCATATAATCGTAAATTGTGATCGAAATTAATTGTGACCTAAGAAATTAATCTGTGACCTATTAAAATTTTGATTTGTAATTTCGGAAAAAATATGACCTATTAAAAATTTGATCCGTGACCTCGAAAATAAATTGTGACCTATTAAAATTTCAATCCGTGACTTCGGAAATAATTTGTAACCAATAAAAATTTTGATTTGTGATCTCGTAATAATTTGTAATTAATTAATTTGATAATATGTGATCAATAAATACATTTGTGACCAAAATATATAAATTTATGACTTTTATATATATAATTAATTAATTAATTAAATCATAAATAAAATTTAGTAGAAATCTAATTTTTTAATATTAAAATTTTCTATTTTATTATTGAATTGATCATACTAAAAATCTTATTTATATATTGTTTCCATAAAATAAAGGAACAAGGCATTTCTTCACGGGGATTTACAGCCCCTCACTGTAAGGGGCCCAATTTTCTTTTCAATACTTGTGAGCCTCCTACAGTGAGGGACTTAAAAAGTCGCTGAAAATGCCGCATTTGTCATAAAATAATGGGAAAAGCCGGTTGTACTGTGCACCGTGCACAGCACCCCAACCAGGTGTGGGTTCGTCTGTCTTCTTCATTTTACCTTAAAAATGTAGGGATTATCCTATATCTACATTATGATATTTATAATGGTGTTTATAATATACAAGTGACATAATATCATTAGAGAGTTGAAAAATAATTTTGTCAATCCTCCAATAATATTATGTCATATATACATTATGAACACCTTTATGAATATCATAATGTACATCTAGCATTATTCAAAATGTAGAGAACCTTTGAAACTCGTCCATTTTTTGTTGTCAAAAAAGTTGTGTGATGAAGATGTCGTGAACGGATTTTAACCCAAATACAAGTATTTTTCAGTTGTGACAGACTACAGAGGAAGTTTCTGATCAATCTATTCTCTTAAAATTTGTTCGATTATGTAATTCTTTTTAAAGGAACCAAAACATGATACTATTAACAGTTTAATCTAGCAAATTCATATAAACAAAATGTTCTCATTAAAAAGCAATCAATTCAAAACATTAAACCAACAATATCCTCAGATCCACAAGCATTTCAATACTAATTACGCACGACAACGAGTAATTGCAGAACAACCCCTAGTATAAGGATTAACAGGCCCTCTAGCTCTAAAGCAGTTATGGGTATAATACGACCTCCCAGAGAGCGGCGGGCATGGAATTCTGTTAGCCGAAAGCGCGCCATACGAAATATAATACCTCATTCTGTGCCAAAACAAAGACCTCCTAGTACCCACATCATCTTCTTTATCAATTTCTCCGAACTCGCCCTCGTAAAACGACATCCCCATAGGCCATTCCAGTGCTGCATCAGTCGTGAGTTTCAAGCTGGGTTCCTCGGACTGAGCTGAAACGTGTGCGACGAAAATGAGAAGAACAAAGCAAAAAAACAAGGGTTTTGTGGAAGATTTCATTCTTCTGGTTGGTAGTGTGAGAATGCTGAGAAAAAAACTGTTTCTTTATCGGTGAATGGATTGGTGTGTGTGTCTTTTTGAAGAGTGATAAGGCGTGTTACGGGAAGTGGGGACAAAAATCACATGCATATGCAGTGTACAGCTTGCACTCATTCAATGTTTTGCCGCTTTTTCTCGCTAAAGGGGCACGAATCAAAAGTACTTTTAAGTTGGAGTCGCAGAAGCGGGTGAGTAGTGTTATTGAGGGAGGACAATAATTTGGGAAAATTGCAGTAAAGGTCTCTAATTTATATGTATTGGGTAAATGATTCTCATTCTATAAATTTTGAAGCTATATCCTCAACATTGGATATTTGTATTGGACTTCATGTGAAGGGATTTTGTCCAATATGACGTTGAGTGCTTGTTTGGAAAAAATTAAAAATTTGTTGAAAGGTTAATAATTATTTTTAACAATATAGTTTAAGAAATCTACCATTTTTATTAACTTTACAGTCATGCAATTCATTTTTTTTATTTATCAAAAACTATTAAATTTTTTATCAAAAGTTTTATAACGGCTATGTTTTTCATCTCTTGTGTGGGGCTCATAACGACTATATTTTTCATTCTGATTCTACAAAAAATGAAAATCAAATGGGGCCTAGGTATATGATTTTCATGTCAACCTTCTTGCAAGGTAAATGAATAAATATTCAAACTCGGTTAAAGGTTAATGATTCATTTACACAAAACGCATAGGTTAAGAACATGTAGTGCAATTCTCCCTCTAGTTTTTATATAGAGTAATTATCTAGCATAAATCAAAATAATTATGTCTTAAAGTAATAACAATGAAACTTTAATATTGAAGTTATTTTGCCATCGTGTGATATTGATTTTTTGAAAAAATATTATTTTAAAAAATATGAAGTTGAAATATAAAAGAAGTATTAGATTCATGTATAAAATTATTTTATTAAAAGAATGTAAATACAGTGCAGGAGGTACGCGAAACCAAATAACTGACTTAATGGGGAAGATGGGCTCAAAAATGAAAAATCACACGTCCACCAAGAAGGAAATCAGTCAGCCAACTGATTACTTCAGCGAGACTCCTTCAGCTCTTGTTTGACATTTTTACTTTACTTTAATTTATTTTTAATACTCATTTTCAGTCATATAATAAAATATTTTATATATAAATTCAAATTTTTTTTTTTAATTTTAACCACACATTTTTTTAAAAATGCTATTCAAAACAATATTTTTTTTTTAACGATATCAAACAGGGGAAATCAATTGAATCTAAAGAATATTTCTTTACGAGTCACGATATCTAGAATCTGTTAAATTTTGTTTATACGGTATAATGGAAGTAATACTTTCAAAAAAAAAAAATAAAAAATGGTGGCGATTATTTCCATTTCTTAATGCATATAATATGTTTTATTATTATTGTTATTATAATTTAACACCTGATTTGTGATTTTTTTTTTTTTCAAGTTTGTCAAATTTGAATTTGGAATCTTATAGTATTGTATTCCTTTATTTTTTCCCATATTTAAGTCCATCCTCCACTTGGATCTAGAACATAATCTTTTACAAAACTATCAATGCCTAGTTGAGATTTATGTCTCCCTTCGACCCAATGAGGGGTTAGGAATATCATTATTATGTTTATTGATATAATTAAGGGAGCAAAGGAACAATATTAGATGACGGCAGGGGTGGATTTAGGATCGCAAAGCTCGGCCCTCGACAGTCACGTCGACTCCTTTGCGGTGTTTCACGAAGCAACATCGTCGCGCAAAGTGGAGCCGCGAGCAAAGCAACGTCGTTGCACGAAGTATTGAGTGCAACAGCTCTGCGCGAACAAGGCAGCGTTGCGACACTGCTGATCCTACAATAGTAGCGTTACCCAACAACACGCTAGAGATGGTGCATAGGGATGACAAATGGGCTTGGCTCGGGAAAAGTTTGAGCCGGCCCGACTTGCAGCTCGAGCAAACCTATTTTGGGATATCGGCCCGTGCAAAAAATAATATTTTTTTTATTACAATTAAAGCTGTCTCAGTTGATGTAGCTATAGAGTTTTTTTTTTTTTTTTTTTTTTTTTTTTTTTTTTTTTTTTTTAAAGTTGAATTTTCATTAGTTTTGGATTTGACAATTCAAATATGAAATTTGAAACGATTATTTTTTTGTTATAAATAGGAGTTAAATTTTTTTGTTTCATATCAATTTTTTTCAATGACTTTTAACTTGCAGTATTATAATTTCAATTTCAATCTCCAATTTCTTTGCTCTAATATTCACTTTCTTAATATTCTAGTTTCTTTGCTCTAATATTTAATTTTTTTGCTCTTATATTCTAGTTTCAACTTCAATTAGAATATTTCACTATAATAACCATTAAATAATAAATATAGATGGATTTTACTAGTGATGAGATTAAGCAGTTTGGAGGTAGTTCGAGTACTCCAAACGGCTACGAATATGCATCTCAAAATGTTTCAATTGATTTGAAAGATATCGAAGAGGAATAAGTATTTGAGACAAAAAAGGTCAAAAAAAGAATCATCGGATTGTTGCAACATATGACACGTAAAAAGTTTGTGTTTAAAATAGAGTTAATATTTGGAAAGTATGTTGCAATTATTGTCAAAGAATTTAGCTGGAAGTCCGGTTCAAGCACAACGTATTTGAATAGACACATATTAAGGAGTTGTAAAGCGAAACCAGTCGGTGACGACTTGAAACAGACCAATTAGTGTTTAGCGGTTCTGGTCATACTCTTTCCACCTCTGTATATTCACAGGAAAGATTTCATGAAGGAATGACTGCATACGTGGCTGCAGCAAAGATGTCACTTACAATGATAGAGTCAACACACTTTACCCAACTCATGCAACATTACTCCTTATTGTAGAAATACTCTTCGTTCAAATACTATAAAGTTATATAACAAAGGAAAACAAATTGTTATTGAACAACTAAATTTTTTTGATAGTGTTATATTGTTTACTTCTGCTTTATGGACCGATGGTAATAAAAAATATTATATTGCTGCCACAACTCATTACATTGATAACATGTGAATTCTACATAAAAGAATGATTGCATTAAGATATGTAGAATATCCTCATAATGCCACTAATATATACATGATTTTAAAAAATAGTATACAAGATATAGTTCGAAATTTCACTTTTGATAATGCTAGTGTGAACAAATGTGTTATGAAATTTTTTATTAATGATCTTAACCCTTTATTTGGAAGTTTATTTTTTCATCAACATTGTATATGCCACATTATCAATTTGATTGTAAAAGATGGATTAAAACATATAAAATCACATTTAGATAAAATTAGACAAGCAATAAATTTTATTACTGTGTCATCATTAAGAAAGAAAACATTTAACAGTTTGTATGAAGAGTATGACTTAAAAGAGAAATCTTTTGCAACTGATGTAACACATATGTGGAACTCTACATATCTTATGTTACATGCATATGAAAAATTATGATAAAATTATTGCACTATATTATAATGGTAGGTATATATACAGACCCGAATATAATTTGGAAGATTGGGAATTATATTCGGAAGATTGGGAATGGTCTATTGCATTTTATGTGAAGAAATTCTTAAAACCTTTTTTTGACGCCACAAAGGAATGTAGTGTCGTTTATTACCCTACATCTTCACTTGTTTTACATCATTTGTTTCTACATTTGACAAATATTTCATAAATATAGGAGTTTGCCACTGTTTGTAGATGTAGTCCGCTCTATGTAGTTAAAATTTCGTAAATATTGGGAATAATTGCTCTCTTTATTTATTTTAGGTTCGGTGATAGACTCTCGACTTAATTTAAATGACAAAAACTACTATAAAGGGAATTTCTGATTTCATGAATTTGAAATTATCACATATGTATATAGAATCTACATTATGTGAAATTTATAACTATTACGCTGAAAAAAAGGAGGTCATGGTAGCTCTACTTCCCAAAGTTCTTCAAGAAATATTTCAGCAAATTCAAAAAATTTATGGAATTATTTGGACATCAATACAAGTGTTCATTCATTTAATTTTAGCTCATCAATATTTAGAACGATAGATGTTAGTGGCACAAATCTTGAAGTTTCCTCTGAGTTAGCTAGGTATATGTCCGTAGATGTTCGTAATGTGTTAAACCAACAAAAATTACAAGAATTTAGTATTTTATAATGATGGAGGTGTAACGAAAGACAATATCCAGTTGTATAAAAAATTGCACGCGATCTATTAACACTTCCGATGTCTACAGTGGCATCGGATGCTACATTTAATTTAGGTGGTCGGGTTTTATCAAACGAACGTTTAAGACTAAAAGAAGATATATTGGAGACTTTAATATGCTTGAAGGACTGAAAATGTGTGAAATTACGTACTCAAGAACAAGTTGACAGTATAATGGCCGAAGAATTACAGCAGATTCAAACATAAGATATTGTAAGTTATTAAATTAATTAATGTAAAAAAAAAACGTAATTTTTAAATTTATTTGTTTCAAAAAAAATTGTACACGAAATATTTTATTCGTGTACAATTTTAACTCCGCCTATATTAATTGTAGTCGATCCCAAACCCGAAAAAAAGGAGGAGTGTTGTAACTTTTATTAAATTGTAAAAATTACAAAAAAAAAAAAAAAAAAAAAAAAACCGAGCCTGGCCCGAGCCTAATTTTTTCGACGAGCTTTTGCTCGACTCGGTTCGAACCTGAAAAAAACTCGATTCGTTTTACTTCAGCCGAACCCGAGCCTTAAGTTTTTGCTCGCGAACCAAATTTTCAAAATAGTTTGATTTAGCTTTTGATTTTTAAAAACTACACAAAATCGAATCGAATCGAATCGAACATTTTTCTTTATTTTTTAAATAAAAATACAATTTTTAATTATAAATTTTACATTTTTCAAAAAAAAAAATAAAAAAAATACCGATTTAAAGGCTACAGCAAACCAGCAATACAAACTATAAAACAATTATTTGAATTGGGCCATACTAGGGCTGACAGTAAACAACAAAGGCCCAATTTAAAAATTGAAATTCAGACTTCAAAATTAAAAAATTCACAATTCTTTAATTGTTTTTAATATTAAAATTTAAAAAAAAAAAAAAAGAGAGAGAGAGATATTGAACATCAAACTTCAGAGGCTCAAATGTGGTTTGCCCTTCCAAGCAATTTCACGCCCAAAGTTTCATATCTTCAAAATTTTTCCAAAATTGATCAAGTTTCCTCCATAAATCTTCAATTATTCCTTTGATGATTACTTCACGACGTACTTTTTGAAATTTTTTGAACCAAATCTCATTAGATTTGGACCATTTTTCACCTATTCCACAACCGCACATGTACTGCTCCAGCTTTTAGCTCATCGTGCCTCTGTCGCACCACCACTTCTAAATTTCAAGTATGCTTGATTCTTTGAATTTTTGCAATTAATTTCTTATCTTATTATTATTATTTTTAATTTGGCTTTTGGCTATTTCATCTGTGGTTCATTTTTAACTCTATGTTTATTCTATTAGTTTTATGCTTATTGGCTATTTTAAGTTTTTAACTATATTATATCAAATTAACTATATATTTGTTCTTTTCCTTATCTAGTTACCACTTACCTATATTAACCTATTGTTTCTTTTCCATAGCTTAGCTCTCTCCCTTTTTTTCCCCTTCTTTTTACAGATATGGATCCAATTCTAGAAGAAGTCGATGATGCAATTCCAATAGAGGATGCTAAATATATGAAAGTGGATGGAAAAGGCAAGAAGGAAAACAAAAGGTTCGAGGTGTGGGATCATTTTAAAATTTACGAAAATAAGAATGCATAATATAATTATTGCGAACAAACATATAAGCATCGTGCTAAAAATTACGAAACTAGTACATTGCGGAATTATCTCATGCAGTTGTGGAAGAAGTATCCATACAGGGTTCAAGACCAAAAAAAGAAAAGAAAAGGAGAGAATGACTAGCTATAGTATGTATATAAAACTGGTGAGATACCTAAGGGTATTGATTGCCTTGAAGAACACATTCCTTCTATTTTTAAAGCTAGACATATGCAAACATGTAATCTGAGAAGAATGATTTGGCTGATTATTTGTTTGACAGTTGTGAAGATTTGATCGATCACAATTTTGACATATTACTTTGATGGAAATTGAATGCGTATAAGATCAAAATTATCTCCCAAATTGTCAAAGATGTATTAGCAATTCAAATATCCATTGTTGCTTTGGAGCCAACATTTTCCACAAGTGGTCGGATTCTTGATTCCTTTAAGAGTTTTCATTGGATGCATAGATGGTGGAGGCCTTAATATGCACAAAAAATTGGTTGCATAGTAGTAATAATTCTATGGTGTTTCGTCAATATTTAGATGATGTAGAGACATTGAATGACTTGGAGAAAGTTGTAGGAGGTGACATTTATTTTTTATTATCAATTTTGATATTTCTATGCATATTTTTTTTAAGTGCTTGTCAATATCATTAATAAGGTCTAATGAATTTCATGATATTTGCCTATTATACATAGGTCGAATAATGTGTTACAATGAGGGATATTGATCCAATTATTATCAAATACGAGGATAGAATGCAATTTTTATACTCCTGTACTTAATGTTTTAGACTGGTAGAAATATTGTGTTAGAACCTAAACTTTATGTAATTTTTGTGTGATTTATGATTATTGATTGGGTTAAGAGCTGCTTGACTCTATGTTTGAGTTCTTAATTTTACTAAATCTGATGACTGCGTGTTGAATTAAGGATTACTGCAATTTGCAATCTGTTGGCTGTCCCCTTTTATAACCATGAATGTTTGCTTGCTTTTGTTGATGAAGGAGTGCTGGTGAGCTGCTGCTACTTTTGCTGATGGAGCTTGAAAGGCTGCTCCTTGTAAAAATTTGAGTGGAGATAACTGTTGATCTGTTGCTAGATGCTAACTCGTTACTACTTTTTTACCTTTTTGTTTGTATTTCGAATTTTAAACAAATATGAATATAATTTAACATTTAACATCATTAGTTCTCGTTTAAACTTATATGTTAACTTATTTTAAATATATTACCATAATATCGATAGGTAAATCACATATTAAAACTGAACCAAACCGCAAATAATGATTTGCTTTGGTTTTAAAAATTCCAAATGCAAAATGGTTTGAGTTGAATATATCGCACGAACTGTCTAAATCAAATCGCGTTTACCTCTAGCTAATTGTAGGAATTATTAAGTAAATATACTATTTTATAATTTTAGATGTATGTATTATTTTAGCCCATGTTTGATTCTCTTTAAATTAAATTCCATTACATTTTATTTTTTTCTCCTATTTTCAACCACACAATCTTCCATAAAATAATATTACACGTAAATAAATAAATAAATATTCTTTTTCAACCACTCATTTTTCAAAAAAATACTATTCCACCTATCTTCATTTCCATTTCCAAAAATGGGGGTCAAACGGGAGCTTAATTTTTAAATAATTTTTAGAATAATTAAAAATTAAAATATTATGCTAGGTCTCGCCTAGGCTCGTAAATGTTGAAGTTTGGCCACCACGCCTAGTTATACCAAGCTTTTGTAAATGTGTCTCCGAGTATTCCTTGATCATTTTGTCCAAGAAGAGGATTTCCTCTAATTCTATGAACTTTTCTAGAATACTCTTTTTTTGAATATCATTCAAAAAAAATTCAGATTGCCCAGTATTTCACCAATTAGTAATCCAGGATTCCATACTTTTGGTAAATGAGAGAGAAATCCACCAGGGCAAAAATACTATAGATGCAAAATACAAAAGATGAGTGAATGCTTTTTTTTACCATTTTTTCATCTGTGAATTGTTAATCAACCCACCTCATTCGTTGGCTCTATGTGATCTATCGAATATTTCTTTCACCAATGAGTTCTATACAAGATATCAAATCTATGAATCTATTTTATTGTGTTGATTTTTTTCAGAGGGCAATATGAATGTGTTATCATGTTCCATCAACACACTAAAAAGGTCCGCTGTGGAAGTGGGCCAACATTTCTATTGGCAAATAGGGGATTTCCAAGTTCATAACCAAGTACTTATTACTTCTTGGGTTGTAATTGCTATCTTATTAGGTTCAGCTACTATAACTGTTTGGAACCCCATATATACACAGAGAGCATATATGTAACTTTATTCATTTAATTATTTTTAGAACCATTATATAATAAAGTCTCAAGCATGTGTTTAATTGTTTAAAAACTGCTACTAAAAATCACTCAAAACCGAACTCCTAATAAATATTCAAAACAAATACTTTAAAAAACCCACAACTGGTAGCCAAAACTCCCAAGCAGACCTTAAGTGTTATTGATAATTAGAATATTTTAAATATAGAAATATGAGTATAATTGTTTTATCAATTGATACTACTTAATTGCCACTTGGATATCGTAGCGAAATCATCAGCTAAGGACTCAAGTGTAACAAAATTAAAAGCTCAAGGATCCAAATGTGAATTGGATTCTATTGCTACATTAAATATAGGTTAGGGAGCCTTCGAAAAATGTCACGGTTACAAATTACAATGAGCACCGCAGAATTCCATGTGAAAAGAATGAATTTATGTGAGTGATCAAATGGTGTGTTATTAGTGAAACTGCTATATTGATGTTATTTAATTGTCCTTCCAAATTAGTCTCAACTTTTGACTTGTTCTGTTTACAAATGTTGAAAAAGCTTGACAATCTGAAAAGGATAGGAGTCATTCTGTCAATTGGTTTGTTTATTTCCAGTATCCACATAAACTGGCAGGAGTAAAAGAAGGAAAATTTCCAAAAGGCCCCTCACTGTAGTGGCGGATTCCACATGTATTTTAAAAAAAATATTGCGTGGGACCATCATTGTGTGTTGTCAGGCAGGAACCTGTGAAATAGGTGCTTGTACGTGAAGCAGTGCTCGAAAAAGAAACCCATCCACATCTAGGGCATATTTAACTAGGCTTAAAAGTAAAACTTATTTTAAGTATTTTGACATATGTTTGGATTATTTATTTGTGGTTTTCTCTTTGGAATTTAATTTTCATTCCAAAATTCACGTTTTTAATAAAAGAAAATTATTGGCTTACTTTCAGAAAGAGTACTTTTACTTTCTTTCTTTTTAGTATTTTGAAAAAAAAATGCTCTTGATCATCTTCAAGAAATGAATGCAATCAATCAATCTAGCACCCTATGACTTTGAGGTGGTCGATTTGGTATGAGAACACATAAGTATCGGCCCTACAATTTTGTAAACCTTGCACAACTCATCAACACAAGTGCATAATGTTGAGCCTACCTCGATTTACAGGCTTTTTAAATGTGTTTATCAAAAGCGCGTTTCACGAATCCCTACATTTGAGCGCAAAATAACCTAATTGTAGAAAATAATATACATGTGACATGACCGTTACATCTAATTAAGTTGAGGTATTGACATGCCAGATTGCCTTTTAAGCATATTGATGTAATTTGACATGTTAATTCTCTTCATGCATCTTAATTGTCATTTGATCATTTGAAGATGGAGACACGTAATGTCTTCAGATACTCAAACATCCAACTTGTAACGCGGTCACATTTTCATTCATGTAATGATATATATTAAAGATAATTTGACTCATCTTGATGTGTTTATCATCTCTACACATCTTATTGTCTTAATAATCGTGCAAAATTCGAAACATCTTATATTTTTTTGAATAATTAGACATCTAACCAAACTACATTTTCTACTCTCCTCTTGTTATTTGTTACCACTAATCACTTTACTAACAGAGTGTCAATTATTACAGAAGTGTGTAACATTTCCTTCAAACTTCCTAATCCACCTGGAGGAACGCGCCAGTTAGGTCACATTGCTATACAGCATAATATTACCAAACTTTAGAAATAAAAAATAAGATCTTCCTAAATATCCTACCCTACTTTCTGAAATTGGAGTTGTTATCCTTCTGACAAATGTCATGTGATTGTGGGGTTTTTTCTTAGTATTTTAATGTAATAAAGTGAGTTATTTTCCAAGGCAAAAGCCATTACTTTTCACTCCAAGCATCACTATATACAGATTCATGCACCTTTACCTCACTTCAATCCATTTTGCATGACTCTCCATTTATGGCTACTCAAATTTATCTTCTCAACTCCAAACTAACCAATGGCATAGTGTAATGTATTTCGGGTTCCGTTAAGTATATTAAATTCGTGTAACAATATACGTATCTTATTACCTATCTTGACAATCTAATGTCCCGTCAAGAAGATGCAATAATAATCCCATTGTAAAGAATTGAGGGTCCATTTTAAAAGGTCAACCTTATTAAGAGTAGTAGCTCAATACCTTATAAATTGGCCTATATTTACATTTTTAATCGATGTGAGATTATATCTCTTAACATGCCCCCACAAGATGCTGGCTTGTTTGAGTAGACCAATCTTGAAATCCATATACTTATATTTTTGAGTCTTACAAGGATTGAATAACTCGTTGGAGTTTAATGGGCTCTGATACCATGTAAAGACCAGGGGTTCCATCTTAAAAGATCAACTTTGTTAAACGGAGTAGCCTAAAGTCTTATAAGTTAGTCTATGTTTCTTCCTTTATTCGATGTGAGATTATAACCCTTAACATGTCCCCACAAGATGGTGGATCGTTTGAGCAAACCAATTTTGAAATTCGTGTGCTAATTTTTTAGTCTTAATCGGATCGAATTGCTCGTTAGAACTTAATGGGCTCTGATACCATGTAAAGACTTGTGAGTCCATTTTAAAAGGTCAACCTTATTAAGAGGAGTAGCTCAAAACCTTATAAATTGACATATGTTTACATTTTTAATCAATGTGAGATTATATCCCTTAACACTCATTGCCTAAATATGCCATGTATAAACTAGATTCAGTTGTCAATTCAAAATAATAAATTGTAGGGATGAACGATGAATTTCATTGCACGAGTCTTATGCATAATCTTAAATTAAATGTCAAAACTAGATCTTCCTCTTCTATTTTGATAAACTAATTTATTACAATTTTATAAATTATTAAGTTACTATTGCAACTAGTTTTAATTAATAGAAAATAGAAAATTTTACGAACATTGTACCCAACGGAGTGGACCGCGTGTGTGGCTTTTATGTAGGTGTAAATTACTTTATAATATCTTGGTCGGTAAGAATTGCATTATAGTCCATCCCCACCTCCCCAAAGGGAAGAAAATAATTGTAGTAATACTATAATATATTGGTCACACAAGTTGAAACTTTCCTATTTATACCCTTACACTGACACCCCTTTCACTTGTAGGGTTACACCTTAAATCTTTAAGGTCTTTCAGCACAGAATTCTCCATCTATATCTCTCTCTCACTCTCTATATCTGTCTGTCTATAACAAAACCAAGTAGAAATGCTGCCATGGACAATGCAACAGAATAGGGTTCCCCAATTCCCGAGTCCTAATTATGAAGACCTATCCGAATCATCCGATTTCGATTTCTCCGTTGAAGTTGCACCGCCGCCACCACCACCACCACCACCACCAGCACTTCTACCACCACATTTTTCCGGGCCAAATTATGACACTTGGAACACGGACTTATATAACAACACAAATCCGTTACAGAAGAGAAACTCAATGGAAGCCATGAGAGAAATGATCTTTCGTATGGCAATGATGCAGCCAATTCACATCGATCCAATTTCAGTGAAGCCACCCAAGAGGAAGAACGTGAAAATCTCCAAAGATCCGCAGAGTGTGACGGCGCGCCACCGCAGGGAAAGAATAAGCGAGAGAATAAGAATTCTGCAGAGTCTTGTGCCTGGAGGAACAAAAATGGATACAGCTTCTATGTTGGACGAGGCCGTTCATTACCTTAAATTTCTCAAAAAACAAGTGCAAACATTGAACAAGCAGCAAGTAATAGGCCAATGGGGGCTTTGAATTATTCAAGCTTAATGAAAACATGGCAGCCTGCTCAAATGGTGGGATCTGTGAGACTGTGACAATGCTTAGTTAAAATGCTAGAAAATAAGTCAAAAGTAGCTTATTTTCAGCTTTTCTTGACTAGAAAAGCTGAAAAGAAGCCATTGCTAGCATTTAAGATCAGCTAAACATGCTCTTTAATCTTGAAGGATTCTTCAGAATTTCTATGTTGGCATTTTCCTTCGATGATTAATTAGGGAACTTGTAAAGCTTTTTCTCGAATAGTTTTTTCTGCTTATTGTCTTGTGATCTATATGTATTTTTAGGTGATAATTACTATGAAAATTGCATAAAATTTATTAATTTCCCTCGACTTCACTAGATACATACACTTAACTTGTATACTTGTGCAACAGCTTCTTTTCTTACATGCCTTTCAATAGCATGTCTACTATTTCACTTAGTACGACCACTAGGGGTGGCAATTGAGCCAAGCCACTCATATCCCCGCCTGCTCAGCCTTATTAATTAGTTTATTTTATCCTTGATGATGGTAAAAAATTTGTTATGAGGGAATTAAAGATTTATTTGCCTCTCGTACTTTTAAATAATGAAGATAAACAATAAATATAAAAGTTTGACAAAATATTTTTCACATGTTAGTAAAATATTTGGACAAAAACCATAATTAAAAACAATATGCAATAATGCGGCAAACAAATTTAAGATATACATGATAAAATGAAGAAAAGAAAAATGTGTCTGTATATAATAATCCATTCATTTAAATTAAAGAAAAGATTATATTTGTTTAATTTATTTGTGGATAATTTATTGAATAAAATGAGATTCTCTCTCAAAATCCTATCAAAATTTCAAAAGTTTGTGGAATTTTTAATCCCCGAACTATTGAATATTTGCAGAATTGACGAGCTTTTGGTGCTGTTCATGAATTCTTGCTTTAGCTCCATCAGTTGACAGGGGTGAACATAACTGAATATTACGATAAATAATTTTCATTTCATTTCTTTCATATATTATCTATTTTATATATTGCAATATGAGAAACTTTTACAAGTCAAACGTTTTTTTAGTACTAATAAGTGAGCTTGTGAGGCTCATATATTGTGTTGCCCCAATTTTCATTCTCAATCTTTCGCTTTGCAGTCGAGCCTTTCTTTTCTCATTATATCACGTCGATGATCAAACTTTCTATGGCTATTATTGCTTTTTATCACAAAATAGAACAATTACAAACACTAAGATCATTCGAGTGAATCAACTACATGTTGCACATAATTACATAATTTTTGTTTAATGTACTAGCATAATGGCCTGAAATCGATTCTTAATCTTCCTTCAAAACACATGCGTGCGCACGCGCACACACACACACACACACACACACACACACACATATATATATATATATATATATATATATATATATATACCATCCAGAATCACCTGGGGTTTTCTTTAGATTAATACTTGTCAAGTATTTTCGTAATTGAGTTAATAAGGTTTATAATCCATATAACCAAAACCAATAACAAATTTTTTTTATTATATTTTCAAAATTTCATTGAGTGAATATTTTCTACTTAGGACCAGTTTGATTGGCCAATATTTTTTTAGAATTCTAACTTCTACTTTTGACTTGTTTGATTGACCAAATTTTCTTAGCAAATCATTTTCCACCCCCCCCCCCCCCCCCCCCCACGCACTTGACCCATTTTCTACATTTTTTTTTTTTTTTTTTGCATTTGGTAAAAAAATCTATCCATTTAATTGACAATTTTCATGGAAAACAAAATCAAATGAATGGTCTTCGATTTTCCATTTTTTTTGTTTTTGTTTTTTACAATTGAAAAAAAAATTCTATCACCAATTATAACAAATTATATCCCTTTAATTGATACTTTTCATAAAAACAAAGCCAAACGTACAAAAGATAGAAATTTTCAATATTTTCCAACCGAAAAATTATACCATTCAAACACAATAATTGACAATTCCCAGTAAAACATATTCTCAGTAATTCAATTTCCTACAATTCGTTTTTTTCCACCCAAATTCTACATTTGCAATCAAACGTAGCTTTAAAGTAATGCTATACAAACTGAAGATAATCCCCATATGAGGTTGTATAAAAAATAATATCAATAAAGTGGATAACATATTTAATTGACATTATCATTTCACCTCATAACGCCTGCCATAAAAGGGTGACTCGTTTTAGAACACTAATCTTGAAATTTGAATATTCGTTTAATCATTATGATTTGAACTTCCATAGAAGTCAATATTTTCGAAAGGAGTTGTTTTAACTTAAAAAAAGGGTGAACTCCAACCTTGAGAGTCCCCCATCGCCCTGTCACTAGAGTATTGTGGATGAGGTAAATCGCGGGATATGCCTCAGCAAGGTGGGGTACAAGAGTTGTCATACTGGTGCTCACAAAGAGTCAAATTTCAAATTTTGTAAGAGGCAGGAATTGAACCCTAACACTGCAGTTGTCAGCTTAGTTGAGACTATCTCACTGTTGTTCTTTGCACCACTGAATTATGCCACGAGAGACGGAAGTTGCTTTAACTTCCCCTACAAATGATACTTAATTGTTTGAGTACACTAAACGTAAAATCCGAATGGTTGTTTGAACTTTAGATTAACTGAATTATTCATAACATATAAGACTTAAAAGAATTATCTTAAAATATAAGTAACTAAGAAAGAAATATATTGCCACCCAAAGGAGGGTCTAATAATATACTTGTTCCTGACTAAAGGATCATGCCTCAATAGACAGAACATCATGTTATCTATATTAATAAAATCGAATCCCGAGGAATATGAAATAATATCCAAATGAATTGAAATTGGTCAAAAGTAGATCTTAGCATAAAGATCCATAAGTGAAACATCCCATGTACAAGGAGAATTGGATTTACCCTCGATTAGGATTCTTCTACTCCAACAGACCAAGTGAATTGCATTCTCCTCCGGCATCTTTTGTCCATCTGGGCTCTACCTCAGATCCAGTTTATTTATTTTTCCATAAAATATTTAATATGTATAAAAAATTTATAATATAAGTAATGTCAAGATTTCAATCCATAAATTTATTTTACAAGTATGGCCATGAGCAGTGGCGGATCCAGCTAGTGACGAGCTAGCTGGATCCGCGGGAAGTTTGAGATCCCGTGGAGCGCCGGTCGGGATTAATGGAAGGAGATCGGAGATTGAAGACTGATTTTCCCATTTCTGGAACGGGAAGTTGGGGAAGGAGGAAATGTTTCTGGTGTTGGGCTGTTTGCTATTGGGCCGTTTAAAAAAAAAAAAAAAAAAAATTGGCCCACGTCAGTTGGGTCCATTCCATGCGGTTAAGTGACCCAAATTCCAAATCCAATTTCATTCCCAGTTTCTCACAGCCACACCCACACGAGGAAGAGGAGAGGAGAGACCCAGAATTCCCAAATCCCAAACCCTTACTCCAAAATTTCAATTTCCATTTGAAATTTCGCCATTTCCAGTCGAAAGCCTCAAAGGTAGAAGCAAAAATCGGCGTTGGTGGGAGACTTGGAGTTCACTAATTGAGGTGCGTCTTACTATTCGGTGTTGATTTGATTTTGGATGGAGTTATTTGATGGGATAATCTGGAAAAAAAAGATTTATAATTCAAATAAAAACTATAGCTTGTGGTAGTTGAATTTTGCACCAGCAAACATATATAAAGTTTAGGATGCATAATCTATGTATCAGTTCTCAAGATTGTTTCCTTTTTAATGAATAGTGATTTTTTTTATATTCATGATGAATGCCTTTATATTTGTGATGATCGACTGATTGGAAATTTACTCAAGGTGTGACATTTTTAGAAATAAATTTGTGTCTAGAATAAGCATTTTACTATGGTACCGATGCATTCTAGAATATGTCTAAACTCAACGCTTGGCTTTTTTTTCTTTTTGAAGAAAAATTATCAACACAAAAACGTGTTCATTTCAAAATATTAATTAGAGCATATTCGGCTAAATCTTTTAAAGTTATGTTTAAAAGTAACTTCTTGACTTCAAATATGTTTGGATTTTTTATTTTTATTTTTATTTTTATTTTTTACTTCCAAATTTAAATAAGTTAATTTTTCGAAAGTAATCCCTACCTTGCTTTTAAATTTGTAACTTTTTAACCTTTTTTAGTTATACCGTATAGCCATAGTCCAACTAAATGTGCGTATTGATTAAAGAGAATGGATCGAGCCAACAATCAATTTACAGGCCATTTTCTGGTTAGCTTTATAGTCAATTTAATGCTATTAATGGTTTATGGTCTCCTTCCAGTACTGGTAACATTTGGATCACCATGTCTCTGCAGATGCCATGAGACAGTACCCCATAACCTATGGATCTGATGGTGCAATCATTAGCCATTAGGGACCACGAAACGACCAACTATGCTTGCTCCAGTCAATTAGATTATAGGACAACACAGAAGGAACTAGCCAGTTGATTTAAAAGGAACTGAGCTGTAGTGTAGTGTTCCCCAATAATAGTGTAGCGCCATGAACAGGATATGTTGAAGAGTAAAATTTTACATCGATAAAATATCACATGTCAACTATTGGAGAGATACTCGGGCATGACCGTCCAATGAGGAGACACCACATCATCAAATTGTCCAACCTCATCCAATGAGGTGAGACCACTTCAAGATGAGGTTGGGCCATCCGATGAGATGGCGGCTACTCATTGTACGATTGCACCACGTTGGACGATACCATCCAAGTATTTCTCCAACTATTGACATGGCCAAATTAAGATTTGATTGTTGAGTTACCAGCTGAACTAGTGGGTCACGTTAGTTTCAAATAGAAAACTTATTTATTAAAATAATGCCATGTAGCACCAGTGGTATTGAATACTAATTTAGATGTCATCGGCGATTGATACCTTGGGATCTGTGTGGCGCAAAATCAAGGATTCCTTTGATGGGAAAGATGAATTTCATGCGAGACCTAGACAATTATCGGGTGACGAAATTTTGTCTCAAGTACATAATCGAATTGAATTGAACCGAATCCGTTAGTTTGAAACCGTTAGTTTGAGTCTATGTGAACTCTCATTTTTTTCCTCAAATCGAACCAAATCATTCCAAAATAGTTTGATTTAGCTTTCTACCATTTGGATAATATCAAGAAAGTTTCACTATTTAAGAAGACATACTTATATTGATGAAGCTCGCTTACTCGAATTATTGTCACCTGGGCTTGGTATATCAGATACGAGAGACAGAGAGAGAAGAAAGTTTAGAGAAAGAAGGATGGGTGTCGGTATATGGGTATGGAGATCTGTGTTGGGGCTAAATAGATTTTATCTTTTGGGTTTTGCTTTTTCCATTTGGGCTTCGGCTAATGGACTTAAGGGCTGTTTTTAATTGTGGAAATTACAGGAAATCCTATTATTCAAATCCAGTATTCTAAAATCAGGTGGCAACTTTGACATTTCACATTTAAATATAAATATAAAATATAAAACTTTCATCTCAAACCCTAATTTTCCCTCTATCGCCTCCTTCACCTCCATACTCACCCCCTCCCTATCTCTTCCTCTTTAACAATCCCATCGGAAGACGGCATCGAGTGGCACCACAATGTTGCTGCAACGCTGTCGTTCCCAGCTACCTCAAACGGCAGCTCTAAGGCTGCTGCGAACTCACAGCAGCGTTGGCTGACTGTGGGTTGTGGTGGTGGTGGCTGCTTGTCGCAAATGTGAACGCCGCGGTGTGGTGGTGGTAGTGGTGGTTTTGTGGGGATGGATCTGGAATCGCAATTTGAGATATTGGGTTGATTTGAGTGCTTCAGCCCCGCTGTCCGTGCGACGCTTGTCGCGGTGATTGTGGTATTACTATTGGTGGTTGTTAGCTGTGATGTCAACGATGGTGGTTGTGGGCGACGTCGCTGGTGGGTGTTAGCGGTGATGCGGTACTTTGGAGTGGTGGGATTGGGGCGATGGGCGACGTTGCTGGTGATGGTAGGCCACGTTGCTGGTGGTGGTGGTGAGCGGTGGTGCCTTTTTTTGGAGTGGTGTGATGCTAGTGTGGGTTTATGACGATTTTATTGATCGATTGAGAGTCGTGACCAATTAATTAATTAATTTGTGATCAATGTAGTGGTAATGTTGGCGGTGACGATGGTGGTGCTGCTGTTAGAGGCAGCGTTGAAGTGGTGGTCATAAATTATCTGGTTGATTGTGACCAGTGAATTGATTAATCTGTGATCAATAAATAATATGTGACCAATGATTTGGATAATTTGTGACTAAAAAATAATATGTGATTTAAGAAATTGTTAACGTGTGACAAATAATCTAATAATTTGTGATCGAATAATAAGTTGTGATTTATAATAATTATGATTTGTGATCGATGAACAAATTGTGACCTATGAAATTTGTGAATTTTGATCGTAAAATAATTTGTGACATTAAAATTCTAATTTGCGACCTCGAAAATAAACTGTAACCTATAACATTTTTTATTTGTGACTTTGAAACAATTTGTGACTAATTAATTTGACAATATGTGATCAATAAATGAATTTGTGACCAAATTTTATATATCTATGACCTTTATATATTTATTTAATTAATTAAATCATAAATAAAAATTAATAAAAATCTGAATTTTGAATTTTGAATTTTTTTTTTAATTATTAAAATAGACCATATTTATACTCTTATTTATGAAATTTTTCTTTTTTAATTTGACCATGGGCTAATATAAGAAAATGAATTTGGGATGGAACTGACATGGTATGTAGCCCGCTCCAGCCCACCCCCTGGAACCGTAAGTGGTTTTTGAGTTGGCATCCAGGCATAATGTTGGTGAGTCTACTTTATTAAGCTGGGAATTTTTATTTATTTTTAAATCAATAAAAGGATATTTTTGTCATTGTCAGGGTCTTTTTTTGGTCGTACCCAACATTGACCAATTTTTTTAATTTTCTTTCCTTTTATTTAGTGGATCTACAACAATAACAAGTGTTACAAGAAGCAACGCATGGTTAAGTTATAGAGTTAGTTTACATATACACCTCATGGTGTACATAATAGACTGCACTCCCTTTACATGGACGGGATCTCACGAATATTTAATTATGTGTGGGTCCCCTCCATGTGAGTGAGGGGTATAGTCTATTATGTAGATTATTATGTACATATAGACTAATTCTAAGCTATGTTATATGAAATTAGAACATGAAGTTATGTTCGTATTTGATTTTAATTATAAATAAATTTTTAAATAAATTTTAATAAAAGTAAATAATATAGAGTGTATAAAAACTGTCGATTTCATGATATATGATTAAATTAATTATTGGCTCTAACTTAAACTTTTATCAAATTTTTAATTAAACAAGGGATATATATATCTTTGAATCACCAAATGATACATGTTGATTATGTAAGATGCACGTCGCTCAAAGTTTCCAACTTGATTTGGATGTTGCTTTTCTGTTTAATTATCATCTTTCATTGATTTAATTATAGAAAGGTAAATTTCATGCGTGGTAATTATACTTCCAATTAATGTTAATCAAGTAATTGCAGTTCAATTTTGTTTAATTTAATTTTGATTAGGTAACTCCACTTTTATTTTATTTCAATCAATAACTATACTTTGATTTGATTTTGATTCACGTAGTTCTGTCAATTTTGTAGATAGAATTGATAATGTAATAGTCAATAAATGACGGTCATCACATGTTACCATTAGTTGCTAATATGAAATAAGTACAATTTTAGTTAAATAAATGACAACTATCATTTTTTATCGTTACATAGAGTATTACCTTTAGTCCAAGTGACATAATTTGACAGAATTATATGATTGAAATCAAATTAAACAATAGTTGTGCTGATTGGGTAGGTTCTTAGCGTGCCTGGTCAAAGCACGGCTAGACTGCAGAGATGTGCCAATACAAGACATTTTTCGCTTGACGCGGATCTGATTTTGAATCTTTTTTTTATTTCAATATGCATCACACCCTCACCTTAGGACCAGAGGATTGGTTTGAGTGCTAAGTTTTGTTCACTTCATAAATGACGTTTGGATCTTCCTTGGCTACTTTGTCTCTTTACTGTCCTAGTCGTTTCTCTTTGCTGTTTTAGCCAATTTTGGTGCTTTGGGCATAGGAAAAAGGCTTATGTGTTGTTGTCGGCTCTGAACAAATGCTTGAATCAATTTCATTAAGAAATGTCAAGGTTATGTTATAGAGACGTTAGTGATCACCGAAGAATGTTTTTCTGTTATTCCTGTGACTAGTTTTCCAACTCCGTCGAATGGTTTTATTCCTCTTTGCCCTTGGATAGTCAATGTTGGAAAAACTGGGGTTATGGGCTGACTTTGACACGAATTTTGAGTGGGACCTGGTTGTTCAATTTGGAAGATGAAAGTTGATTTGTGTTCTCCTCCGTGGGTACATTGAAATCATATACTTACTTGCCAAAGTTGATGCTCAGGTGAATGAGAAATTGAGGCTCAAAGTGTGCTGCTTAAAAGGGAATTTGTGTGGAAAAAATGAATTTGTCCCACATAGGAAAAAGATGAGAAACTCCAAAGGTCATTACCATTAATGGTTGCCTAGCCTATAAATAGTGGCTCATTTTCCTCATTCCAATACACAAAAGCAAAGGCTTTCAAGTTTAGAATACATAAGAAATTCATTTGCATAGAGTTCTGTCTTTTCTACATTTCTGTCTTGGTGGTGGTGTAGTTCAGGCACTAGTTCAGTTCGCCGAAGTGATTCACGTGGTGCTCGGAAGCTACTGATTTTACAGTTGTATCCTGAAAAACGGACGCCCGTTATAAACCTCAAGTACGAACGGTGAGGGGGCGAATCTGTTTTAAGGAAACTGTGTGCAACACAGGCCTCGCGTTAAAAATTTTCGATTCTATTACTCGTTCTACGATTTCTCTTTGTTTATATTTACATTCTGTACGTGTATAGTATTAAACATGATATATGTATGTTGAATTTGCGTTCATCGTAGTTATTATATTGCTAAACTGCATATCTAATTTCGCGTACACCGGATTTCTATGCAACTTACCGGATTTCTGGATTACCAACAGCAGATACGGTATTTAATCTGTTAATACCGAATTTCAGCCTATTCCGGTCGACCGAAACTCTAGTTCGGTCGATCGAACCATAATTTTCGATCGATCACCGCTCAGGCGGAACTTGTCTGACTTGTATAACAGTCAATCGATTCGATTATCAGTTGCTCCCCGCCCACCATCACATTGGTTTTTTCTCCCAGATTACTTTACAAAGCACATCAAGATAGAGTTTGCATCTTAGAGCTTTCATTACCGAAAGGTCTTGTGAAGTGCAATTGCAGTGCCAATAGGCTTAGGAGAACTAAGTACTCTACGTGATTCTTTTCTTTTTAGAGTCCATAGTAGTCAGCTAACAAAACATGCAATAAATATTTATAAGCGTTCATCCAAGAAAGATTTGATTCAAAGAGAAGGGTAACCCCCTTCCCCTGCATTCAAAGTCGACTACCCTTTATTTCAAAGCGTTGACATTCTCTAATCAGAGATGCTTGCTGGTAGTTAATCAATCACTAGCCTACTAGAAAAAAGAAAGAAAGAACGATCTCTTCTTTTTCTCATCTCTTTTCTTTCTCTAAGTCGACTTCAAAGTCAACTGGGAACAATCATAAATAAGGTATGTCAATGAAGTGAGTGCGCTTCACTAATCTAAACAAAGTAAGGGCTCTACACTCCATTTCTTCGACTGATTGTCCGCATCGGACAGGGGGTTTGATTCCCGAATCAATGTGAGTTTTGTCGGAAAGGGAATGCTTCTTCCCCTCTACTAAGTTACAGAAATGAATAAAATTGAAGTACAGTTCCGTGATTGACACCAAGTAAAACTATAGTTCTTGGGAATAGATTTTATCAAAATATCTCCAAGGAAATCATCTCCCTCCTTTTGCATGTAATAAAGGAGCCAGATAGCTATTCCCGTCTCGGCATTTCTTGTGCAATTCCCCCCCCCCCCCCCCCCCCCCCCCCCCCCCCCCCCCCCCCTAACAATTTGAGGTAGCTGGGTTTCAAATTTAGACTTACAATCAAACTTATTTTTTCTTGAATACTATTACAACGAGCACAATATTTTCTGCATTTGTGATACAAAACAAAACTTGCATAGAAGTATCGTTGACGATAGAGTATAAGACCCTACATAGTACAATCCTACACTTAATCAATGCTTAAGTGTAGTCACTATCCAAAGTTCTTGACCATTGAAAATGGCCCCAGAATTTAACTCCGCCGCCCATAAGTGGAATTATTTTGGAGGAATGGGCGACCACGGCCACCACCCTGGCCGGCTGCAGATAAAAAAAAAAAAGTATTTATGTTTCACCTCCACTAACTTACAACATGGTCTACGATTGGTACATATCATTGTGGCATGATTGGGTTGTAGCTAGGTCCATTATTGTGCACGCCATGCAAAGACAAGTCGTGATACGTCGCTAATAATTCATACAGACCGACTTATATATCTAGAAAAAAGGACATTCGATTTTAAGCCCCTTTGAACATTGCATGGTTCTAGGCAAAAGGCGAAGAGGAATCAACACAATAAAAATACAATCATGCTATAAGTACATAAAATTTTGACAGACGACATATGACTTGAAATCATTGGAAGATGGAAAACAATACAAAAAAGCAGGCGAATCAGGTTTTGCTACATCAGCATCTGTATGAATTCGGTAAGGAATTCCCAGTACTAGAGGCTTTTTCCAGAAAAATAACGGTGGACATTTTTATATGAACTGAACGGAATTAAACCTGTTGGCTTTAATTGTGCACAAGATCTCAAGTTTGAAACGTCAAATCCATAATTTTCTTGTCATAATACAGAAAACTATTGTTTATGAGTAATTGTCAATGATGACAGTTGGATGGGTTTTTACCTAATTCATATCTTGGATTAGGTTTGTTTTCTTTTGGGTATTGGGGTCTAATTCATGTCTTTCAACACTGAATTATGAGAAGATAATAGTGGGTGTCGATAGGATGTCCAAATGATGTAAAGATTAACATTTCGTTGTGCACCACTTTCCTTTGTCTCTTGTTTTATATAATAATTTAAACAAGGTAAATTGTTATAGTACTAGAGTATATAAAGGTTATGAGAAATCAGATTTTGGATTTCTATAAATTTTATTAAGAGAACTGATTCAAATCTTTAATATGTTATTTTATTTATTTAATCTTTAGTTGATATGAAATTTATGTCTAAATATGTTCTTACAATATGGTAGCTCTTTTGAGAACACTAATTTTGAGATTTCATTGCTTGATCAAGCTTTAAATAACAGAATGGCTCGTTTGAATTTGTTTGGCTCTGATACATATTAGGTCTTGGACTTTAATCTTAAAATGTTAATATTGTTAAGAGATTAGTCCAAATCCTTATATATTATTTATTTATTTCATCTTTGTGGAATATATCACCTTCTTATATTCCACAAGACGGTGACTCGTTTCAGAACACTAATCTTGAAAGTTGAATGATCATTTGAGTTTACTGTGCTCTGAGACTATATTAGGGTTTGAGGTTTGATCTTTAAAAAACAAAGAAAAAAAACAAAAATCATAGTATAAAGAGAATTATTCCAAATTCTTCTATATTGTTTATTTATTTCATCTTAGTTAATGTGAAATTTATCCCTTTACATTGAGTTCACACCACATAACGTTATAAAAAGTACACGTATTAAACATTTAAACCTTGTTTGATTTGACAGTACTAGATAATATTGAATAAAAAGAAGATAAAACATTATTTGTGTTATTTAGGGTAATTGAGTTTTCATTCCACTTTATTAGTTGCACCACATTTTAATTACACATAGATTTTCTTATTATATCACTTATATTGCTAAATGGATTTTTTTACGTATACGTATCACCAACCTTTAATTAATTAGCACATCTCACCTT
Organism: Osmanthus fragrans; assembly: GCA_019395295.1. Classification (NCBI taxonomy): domain Eukaryota; kingdom Viridiplantae; phylum Streptophyta; class Magnoliopsida; order Lamiales; family Oleaceae; genus Osmanthus; species Osmanthus fragrans. Next base: position 10,759,975 of record CM033351.1, on the reverse strand, counting down.
GCTAATTATTTTCATCCAAAAAGTCTGTTGGGAGAGCTTAAAATGACTTATTAGTTCACTATATATATATATATATATATATTTTTTTTTTTTTTTTTTTTTTTTTTTTTAAATTATGTAAAAGTGTGACAAAGTATTTTTTTTTTCCTTATATCAAAGCATACAAATATAATATTGTGATGTAAACCATCATCAAGTAACAGATGTGTATTAATGGAAGGTTAAAAATAAGAATTCGACCAAAAAAAATTTGAGGACGTAAGTATTACAATGAGAATTTTGAGACCTCATGTACATTTAAAATGTAGTGGAACAAATAAAATTGTGATGTGAATATAATTAACATATTATCTAATTGAACTAAGCATTATGTATCAAGCATGTTCTTAATAAATTTGTCCATGTTTGATTGCCATTATAAAAAGAAATTGAGGAAAAATGATGTTTCAAATAGTGATTTTTAAGAGAATATGTGATTTAAAAGTTGGGAAAATTTTCGAGTTTACGTGTAAAATAGTTTATTATGTACGTGTAATTGAAAATGAATATGAAAAATAAAGAGTATATATATAAAGAAACACAAACAAGGACTTAATAAGTAAATGATATAAAAGTGTGTTGAAGAAAAAATGTAAATAATAAAAAAAAAATTCTCCATTTAACCACTTAAGATTTTAAATGGCATGATGCAAAAATATTTTGGCTATATTTTCGCACGCGGTTATATTGACACTGCACATTTTCTTTTCTGTTGCAAGACTTTGTAATTGTATATAAGATCGTAAATCTTAGCGTATTTGTATTCTTTTTTATCGTATTTTTATCTCTTGTCCCTGATAATAGTTTTCGTCACTTAGGACAACTATTGATAGTTTTCACCATAAATAGCATTACTCAAAAAGTACATTAAAAAGAATTATTTGCCCATCATAGTCAACATCGAGTGTTATACATCATTAGTGGTGGTCATTATCAGTTTAGGTAATAGCACCCACTGTGATTCTATAATCTATTGAAGTTGTACATTTTCAAGTTGAACAATGAATTAGGAAGTTCACTAATAAAATAGAATCACCAACTTTAACTTAGGTCGATTTTATTCATAATTTTTTGTTTTTTGTTTTTTGTTTTTTTTTGTTTTAGTAGTTCAAATAATAAATATATTATTAAAAATAGAACTTCAACTGTTAAAATTAAATGAGTAGTCATATTTATTTCTTCGAGGATCATTGTCACGTGATATGCCATTAAATAATAAGATCAACAAATTAATTTATATTCACGTGGATATTTGGCCTTATTATTTCATCTCACATCATGAAAAATGATCTCACTAAAGGTCCGTTTGATAGGAAGAATGAAATTTTGGTGGAAAGAAAATGAGTTGTAAGGAATTGAATTGCCTAGAATGAGTTTTAGAGGGAAATATAATTAAAGGTGTTTGATTGATATAATTTTTCACACAAAATTATTAATTTTTGAGATAAATTTTTTTATAATTTGTATTAAAATTTGTTCCAGTTGCCAAAAAGTAAAAATAATAATAATAATAATTTTCGAAATTTTTTTGTTTTCATTTGACTTCGTTTTTTATGCAATTTGTCAATTAAATGGATAAATATTTTTACCATTGAATCTAGAATGTATTTCAATTACCAAAAAAAATTAAAAAAATTAAAAAATAAAAATAAAATAGCAAACCTAGAAAATTCACTTTCTCACCTAAAAGATGGGAAATGAAATTCCCTCCACGCAAGGACTTAGGCGCGTCTAGCCTGCAGGGTGGAAATCAATTGTAGTCAAAAAGGTTGCAATCAAACACTGATTTTGGCATTGAATTCCATTGCTTTTCCATTTTCTTGACAATTGACTGTCTATCAAACACAGTCCAAGAGCAAATGACATTATTCAAATTAAATTGATGTCCTTTCATGTATTGTATAATCATTTCTTTTATCAATTTGAATGGAGATGTTATTAGGGGTGGAAGCAAACTTTTTAAGTTATGGGGCACAATCAAATCTTATACAAATCGAATACTTTGTTTTTTATTTTTGAATGATTCATACTTGACTCGAGAAAACGCAAATTTAAGTTTTAAAAAATTTCTTTATTAATATTTTTTTCATCATTTTCATCCATTTGATTTCGAACAGTCTTTTTATTAATATTTTACACATCACAAGAAGATGTATATTTATGTTTAAAGAATTTAAAGTGTATTTGATATAAACAATCAATTCAAGTAATAGAAATGAAAATCATATTACCAATATTCATTACTAATATTCAATAAAATAAACACAATTTGTTAAATATAAGTAAAATTGGACATAATCATTTCGGACTGATTCTATATACATAAGTTGATAGGAGAAAATGCAAATTTAGGATCAAGATATGATTAGGAAGTGAAGATTTGTAGTAAAAGTTATAATTTGTAGAGAAACTATAGACAAATTTTAAAAAATTAGAAGAGATAAGGTTTTGATAAAAGGCGTGAGGAAGAGAGTTGCGAGAGTGTAAGGAAAAGTGAAAAAGTTCAAATTATGCACTTGGGTATGAATTTTTCAAACAAAATCTTCCTTCTATATATATATCCATAAATATGTTTTTTTTTTCAGCATTAAATTGCACAGGTCATAACCTTTCTATCTTGTCAATTTTGATCCTCAAACTTTTTATACCATCAACTTTGTTCTTGTAACTTTTAAACATGTAAAATCAGTCCCTCAAATTTTTATTGTTTCACTTTGGTCCATATTTCAACAGTTTCATCAAATTTTGTTCTAATCTTCAATTTTGACCCACAACAAAATACTCCATATTGGTCTTTGAACCTTAGTAATCATCAAAAATTGGTCCTTCAAAAGTTTTAAAATGTGCAATTAAGTCCACAAACTTTCTAAATGTTTTATTTACTTCTAAAACTTGTGATTTTCTCGTATCACTCTCTTAATACTTCTTATCGATCATGTGCAATTCAGTTAGCTTTCAATTTCTCTGAACCAATTCCAATTAAGTACCTATTTGATTCCTTTTAATTGGAGAGAACGAGTTTTGAATAGTATTTTTAGGAGATTGTGTGGTTAATTTTGATTATTACTTATTTAATTATGGTCTTAAATTTTTATTCTTTTTAAAATAATTTTTAATTATATGAGGAGGGGAAGTAAAATGAAAATTATGGGATCTACAATTTCGTATGTGAGAATTTCATATTATTGCACTAGATTCTCATGAATTCTATTTCAAATGAAAGTCTTTAAGCCCCCGTTTGGTTCCCAATTTTTCACCATAAAAATGAAAAATATGACCGTTATTCATCACATTCAGCGATCATATTTGATTTTACATCTCTTGTGTGGGGTCCATAACTGCTATATTTTTTTCATTCTCATTTTACAAAAAATATATATCAAACGGGGTATAAAAATTCTTTTGAATTATAAAAAAGTCTATAAAATTTTTAAAATGAAATTCTATAGAAGTCTACGAAATTTTTTTACTAATTTTATGCAAATTTATAAAAAAATTCATGAAATTTACGAAAGTTATTATTTAAAAAAAATCTATTAAAATTTTCAAAAGTTTCAATTGAATACACTCTCTGAATAAATATCAAAAAATCATATTATCACACATGTACTTAAATTTGTATAAAATATATAATTAATACCTATCACATCCAAAAGTAGACTCATGACCAACAACTATCCACTAAAGGTAGCATTTATATATGCTTATACATGTGGAAAAATGATGTATGATTTAAAAGTGATAGAGTTTGTATTGTAGTTAAATAGAATTATCGATAGTTAAAATGTAGAGTTATCATTAAACTGTACTTATTGAGATAAATAAAAAAATTACATAAGAATTTGTTTGCATCTATCCAAAGCACCCGTGGCAGCCAAACATTAAATGTTAGTGATATCTAATTTAAATTTAATAATAATAATAATAATAATAATAATAATAATAATAATAATAATAATTTCTATAAACTTCAATATCTTGAGCCTAACTTATCCGAATTAACATTTTATCTAGTCAAAAACTTCTAAATATTTCCTAAATATTCAATCATAACAACGTCGACTAAATTAAGATGATTTTTTTAAAAAAAAATGTACGCGATAATAGAAATATCTAATATGTAATAAATATACAATTCGAAAAATATTAAAATCTTCTCCTAATAAAAATATCTAACATATAATAAATATACAATTTCGCAAAAAAAAATATGAAATATTTCCTAAAATTAAATTATAACAACGCCAAAAACTAAATTAACATGATTTTAAAAAAATTAAAATTTACGCCCTAATAAAAATATCTAATATATAATAAATATACGATTCGGCAATTATTAAAATCTTCGCCCCAACAAAAATATCTAATATACAGGAAATATACAATTAGGCAAAACAAATATCAAATATTTCCTAAATATTCAATCATAACAACGTCGACTAAATTAAGATGATTTTTTAAAAAAAAATCTATGCGATAATAGAAATATCTAATATGTAATAAATATACAATTCGAAAAATATTAAAATCTTCGCCTAATAAAAATATCTAACAAATAATAAATATACAATTTGGCAAAAAAAAATATGAAATATTTCCTAAATATTAAATTATAACAACGCCAAAAACTAAATTAACATGATTTTAAAAAAATTAAAATCTACGCCCTAATAAAAATATCTAATATATAATAAATATACGATTCGACAAATATTAAAATCTTCGCCCCAACAAAAATATCTAATATACAGCAAATATACAATTAGGCAAAACAAATATCAAATATTTCTTAAATATTCAATCATAACAACGTCGACTAAATTAAGATGATTTTTTTAAAAAAAATCTACGCGATAATAGAAATATCTAATATGTAATAAATATACAATTCGAAAAATATTAAAATCTTCGCCTAATAAAAATATCTAACATATAATAAATATACAATTTAGCAAAAAAAAATATTAAATGTTTCCTAAATATTCAATTATAACAACGCCAAAAACGAAATTAACATGATTTTAAAAAAATTAAAATCTGCACCCTAATAAAAATGTCTAATATAAAATAAATATACGATTCGACAAATAGTAAAATCTTCGCCCCAACAAAAATATCTAATATATAGCAAATATACAATTAGGCAAAACAAATATCAGATATTTCCTAAATATTCAATCATAACAACGTCGACTAAATTAAGATGATTTTTTAAAAAAAAATCTACGCGATAATAGAAATAGAAGGTAAAAAGATTTAGTGTAATTTAACAAAAATAAAAATAAGTGGATAAATATAGAGTTATGTATTTTTATTTTATTTTATTTATGCCTATTTTAGTAAATTTACATAGGATTTAAAATATAATAAAATTTTATTTTTAAAAGTATATGTAAATATAAAAAGTGTGGATGGATATAGCGGTACCCAACTTTAATTTGGCACTGTAGAACGTAATTACAGTCGGTACAATATTTTTTTGGGTACCGTTATTTGCATCCACAGTTTTTATATATACTTTAAAAATAATAATTATATATTTTTTTTATTTTACGTAAAATTTACCTAAATAGACATATATAAAATTAAATAAAAATATATTGTTCTAAATTGATCCACTAATATTTATTTTCATAAATTCTTTTAAAACTTTTTATATTCTTTTAGAGTTTGTGTTAAAATAAAATTCTAATAATCATAAAATATCATCTTTAACGAAAATCACAAAACCCTAATCATAAAATACCCCCTTCAATGGAAATAAAAAAAAATATATATATTATTAGAGCTATAATTATTTCATGATATGAATGGAATCTTATTTTTTATGTTTTTTTAAATATTGATTTGACATATGAAAATATACGAGAAATTTCAAAATAAATTTCAACACCTGTCCAAATATTCTTACATTATAAAATGAAACAAACTTAAAATTATCAACCGAGTATATAAGTAAAATTTGTTAAATATAAGTAAAATTGGACATAATCATTTCGGACTCATTCTATATACATAAGTTGATAGGAGAAAATGCAAATTTAGGATCAAGATATGATTAGGAAGTGAAGATTTGTAGTAAAAGTTATAATTTGTAGAGAAACTATAGACAAATTTTAAAAAATTAGAAGAGATAAGGTTTTGATAAAAGGCGTGAGGAAGAGAGTTGCGAGAGTGTAAGGAAAAGTGAAAAAGTTCAAATTTATTATAATATATCCCTATTTGATTGAGATTAAAATCAAATTTCTAATAAATTTTGATCAAAGTTGAAACGTGTATGTCCCATGAAATATATTATTAAAATTAATTGTTAATTTTGATTTATATTAAAATTTAGATTTTAATAGATATCAAACATGATTTATTTTTTATTTTTATTTTTTAAAGTTGGGGGTTCACGTGATCCCCCCAAAACCCCCCCTGTGTCCGCCCTTGCATGTTATCCTTACACGCATCATCATCATGTCATTAAAATCGTGGTTTCAAACCAAATCGAACTATAAAAATTGATTTAGTTTGCAAAATGAAATGGTTTGGTATGATTTGGTTTAGTTTAGTATGGAATTTTTTTCAAACTACATTAAAAAATTTGGTCTGAAATAGTTCAAAAACCACTTCAAAATGCGTTAACCCCTGTAAAATTTAATCGCTAAATAAAAGGGATGATCTGAAAATGTATTACTATTTTTTGATTTTTGATTTTTGGTACAAGGATATATGATTTAATTTATAAATAAATAAAAAATGAGTGGTTGGTAGGTACTTGACCACTTGTGAATCCATTGGATTATGTGATTTATTGATATCAAAGAATAAAATTTATTTTTTAAAGTCAATGATCAAGTTTTGGCAGGATTCTCTCTTTTTGGAAAATTGTGTTAAGGAGGCAAATTTTATAGAGAAATGAGTTCGATGAAGATTTCGACATTATTTGATGTAATCGTGCTTCTCGATCAGAGAATATTTGAATGTTCGAGAGGTTGATCCCTATTTTCCTTTGTGTTCAAGGCTCTTTTTAAATAGTAGAAGTTTGTCTGTTCGATTTTCAATCCTTTTTTAGCTAGAAGTAGCCCTATAATTTATAAATCTTTTTAGGGACTTTTTGGTTATTTTTGCGATTTGACATTTCATTGTTTTAGAAGTTATAATTAGGTCAATTTTCCAAGGTTTTATTAATTCATTGTGTGCGTGCACAAATTTATTGCATTGAAATCTCAATTGACTCTGTTACAATTCACACTAGTTCGAGGCTTTTAGAAAAAAAAATTGGCAAGGCCTTCAATCATGTTTTTAACCAAGTGTTTGGATTTTGTCCCTTTTTTCTTTAATGATGCTTCAATGGTCGAGACATCTTTTGTTTCAATTGTTTTTAACACGTAGGCTTTGCAATGGAGCCCTTGGTGCTCCTGACCGGGAGCCTAGATGGACAACAATTATTTTAACAAACAATATAGTTGAAAATGAAATTTGACAAATTTATAAATGATTTATAAATTTTCCAAATAATTACAATTAAGGTAGCGTAACTTAATTTGAATGCAATTATAAGTGATTTTTTTGCTTATCAGTAAGTAAGGCTGCACAAAAAAATTATGGAACTACAAACCGAACCGAAATCTTTAGTTTGGATCCACGTGGACTCTCGATTTTTTTTTTCCCTCAAACTGAACCAAACAATGGTTTGGTTTATATTTCAATTTTCAAAAACTGTACAAAATCAAACCAAATCTTTTTAAAAAAAAAATTAATTTTATTAAATTATGAATTTTATAGCTTTTCAGCAAAAATAAAATAAAATCAATTTAGCAATACAAATTATAACTAACCTATTAAAATAATAATATAAAGTAAACTAGGTTTAAGATCACTGGCCTATGATTCAACATGTCAACTACACACGTTCTGACTTGATATCTAAACTAAACTAAAATTACCTCCAAATCATATGAAATGAACAAAAAAAAGCATATATTTTCAACAGTCCAAATTATAATTCAACACAACTACGATAGTAAATCACGTCCAAAATTTCAAAAGTTCTAACATAGACTCTCATTTCTCAAACATTTGACTCTTACCTATGTCTGAGCAAAAAAATCGAAAAATTGATCAAATCAATCAAATCGAACCGATTTTGGGTCGGTTTAATATAGGTAATTGGTTTGATTTGGTTTTCTTTTAAACAAAACCATGGTGGGTTGGTTCGATTATGGTTTGAAGTCTCAAATCGCTAGTTAACCGAATCAACCCAACCCGTTTACTTTTTTTTTTTAAAGAAAAATAAAAATTAAAAGATAAGTCATAATCTCATAACTATATCTCGATTCCCTCCGATCTATAATGTTGTCGGTAAGTAATAGTATTGAAAATTTCGTTTCACGAACTTATTATGTTATATTTAGCATTTTTTTCCTATTCAGACAGACAGGGTACATAATGCATAAAAAACAAAATTCTTAATATTTTCATTGATCTATCTCTATTAATCTGATTTTATTTGTTAGTCAATAATTTCGCTAATATAAAGTTATTTAGTTATTTTAGTGTCTGTAATTTAAATGGGCCCAAAACTTGGACAATTTTTTTTAAAATTTAATTTGGACTAAAAGTCCAAACCGATTAACCAAACCAAACCGATTTTGTTTGGTTCGGTTTAGTTTAAGAGTTAGAGTGGGTTGGTTTGTGTAGAAATTTATTAAAATCGACTAATTTGATTTTGGTTTCGGATTGGAGTTGAAACCAACCCAAACCAAACTACGCCCGACCTGCTATTACCCACTACTGTTGAAGAAAATGTGATTCTCAATTGTTGACGTCAATCGCCAATCACATTTTGTCTTTTAGTCTGTTAATTTATATCTAAGTAACCTCTTTCTTTCTTCTTTATTGATTAGTTTTAGATTCTCATTCAAGCCATTTTCTCCATTATTCTTTTTTTTTTTCTTTTTTGTTCCCTTGTTAAATATTCATTATATATGTCTTCCATTTTCTATTTTAAATTTCAATATTTCTATTCAAATAAATAATTTGATATTTGCATATTATACAGGGTCAAAGCATTTGTTACAACATGGGATATTGATCCAATTATGATAAAATGATATGTTAGAATGCAAATTTTATGAAGTCTGGAGGGGTGCTGCTGCTTCTATGTCGTTGCTTGTAAAAGTTTTAGTAGAAAAAGCTTTAGGCCTGACACTAGATACTAACTTACTACTGCATTTTTGCATTTTTGTTTTTATTTCGAATTTCAAAGAAATATGAATGTAATTTAATATTTAACATTAGTAGTTCTTTTTTAAACTTATATGTTAACTTGTTTTAAATATATTACTTTAATGTCGATAGGTAAACTCTGAAATAAAGTCAAACCAAACCGTAAATAATGATTTCGTTTAAAAATAAATTGGTTTGCTTGGTTTGGAATTTTTTCAAACCGCTTGAAATGATTTGAGTTGAAACTATGGTACGAACCGTCCAAATCGAACCTATTTCACCCCTACCGAAAATTATATAATGTGAGCTCATATTAAACTTTTATGCTGCCATAGATATTTCTAGTAACTTCAAAGCATTAAAAGAATATTAACTAAAGTTTTATATGCACTAGCCAAATTGCAAAATTTGCTCATTTTTTAGTCTTAAATAAATATTAGAAAAATATATTAATATGTGTTTTCAACTAAAATAGCTTATTAGTAAATATTGATTTTGTACTAAGAAAATGAAAAGTAAATTAAAGAACATGGTGAATATTCAAACAAATTTGAAAGGAAAACGAAATAAAAGAATTTGTATTGAATATGTTAAAATTATATTAAAGGAAATTAGAAGCAACTATATTTTTTAAGTTCTAACTTCAAAAATAAAGTTTACAAGTTTTTTGTACAAAAATCAAGAAATAATTTAATTTTTTTAAATATTAAATACTAAAATTATACTGTTAAATTAATCTAGTTTCCCTTCCTCCCCTACCTTAATTTCAAAAATCATTTTCTTCTTTATTTTCACTCCCACTAGCCACCACCTCTATTTTTTTCTCTCCTCTCTATACTCCTACTGGCAGTGGGGAATCCAGCATAAATGTTCAGTTATAGCGGAAGTTGACTTTGACCGTTAATCGTTGACCGCCAACAATCAACGATCGTAATAGCTCAATCCGACCGGTCGTTTATTAAAATTTGATTAAATAATATAAAAATTTATTGAATATATATGTAAATGCACTAAATGTAAAAATTATATACATATGAAAATATCATTCAATACAACCCAAGTCCCAAAATACTAAAAAAATTACAATGCAATTTATCAATTCCAATATTCAATATCACAATTACAATATTCAATTTTACAATTACAATATCAATATCAATATATCAATTCCAATATCCAATATCACAAAAACAAGTAGAAAACTGCATAGGCGCACACGGCACATTCACAACTCACAAGTGGCATCAAGGCAGTCACACAACACAACACAAACACACTCAGTGACTCACACACAAACAGTCACACAATCACATACAGGGACACGGTCGCACAAGTCACAACATAGTAGTCACACAATTCAGTCACAACTCACAAATCATGAGTTAATCGAACAATCAACTGAAAAGTGCAAAATTAATTGAGGAATGAAGAAAGAAACTGAACTTACCTCCTAAGTCCAAATTAAGTCGAAGTCGTCACGAAGTGTGGTGAGTCTGGAGAAGAGGACTCGACACGCGACTCGAGGCGAACTCCAAGTCTCCACTCTCCAGTGAACTCCAAATCTCCAGTGACCACCAAGTCTCCAACTCCAGTGAACTCCAAGTCTCCAAACGCACCGCACGCGTGCACAGTGCCCAGACGCTAGTGAACTCTAAGTCTCCAACTCCACTCTCCAAGTCTCCAACCAATTAATTAAAGCGGGTTTTTGCTTCTGCCTTCAACTTCAACATTTCAACTAGAATTCTGGAAATTTGGAAGAGTAAGGGTTTGGAGAATCTCGGTCTCTCCTCTTCTCCTCCTCAGTCGTGGCTGTGGGTTAGCAATTGGGATTTGGGAGGAATGAAATTGGGCCTGGAAATGATATGAGCTAATTTTTTTTTTTTTTTTAGAACACATCCCGCCAATGTGCTTCGTTCCCAACGTATTCCCTTCATCATTCATCTCCAGTCTCCCTCTGTTCCATCCCCAGCCCACCGGCACTCCACAGCAGTCCAAAATTTTGGCGAATCGACCACTCTAGCTCTCCACTAACTGGATCCCCCAACCTACTAGTCACTACACAGGATCCCATACAAAAATCGATGGTCACAACGGCGATCAGCGCTCACCATTATGAACATTGGTGCAACATTTAATGTAAGTCAGATCAGTTGTGAGTCTCAAGTCTGTCAGCGGTTGTGGGTCTCACAACTTCGCTTCAGCAGCGCTCATTGTAGCGATCTGAACTTTTTTCTGGATTGCATTAACCTGGGCACGCGATGATTTGAACTATTTTTCGGAGTAAGATTAGCTTGGCTTCTGCTGTGTGGTCTCAGTACCACTTGTTGCTTCTATGGCGTTGTAACTGGCAGTGAAGGTTTTTAGGGTTATCGCTCTTACATTCCCATATTGGCCAAACTGAGTTATTTGTTGTGTTTTGCGATGATTTTGTGGTTTTGTGGTGGTGGTGGCAGTGGTCAAATGTTCATAAAGTGTAGGTCCAATGCTGTGTTGATATCTGGTGGTGGTGATAGGGTACAGGTTACAAGTCATTGTGCATAGGTCACAGATCAAATAGAACTAATCACAAATCATCTTTGTAGGTCACAGTCCACAGGTGGTGATCACAAGTCATTGTGCATAGGTCATAGATAAATGTTCATAGGTCACAAATCAAATAGAAATAGTCATTGATCATGTTTGTAGGTCACATATTAAAATTAACTGGTCACAAATCATATGTCACATATCTTTGTGACCTGTTATCAGGTCACTAATTCAAGTTCACAAGTTACGGTTTATATGTTACAGGTCATATGTCATATTGCATGGGTAACATATCAATGTCCACATGTCTCAGATTCAAAAGAATTGGTCACATACCATTGGATTAATATCACATGTAATAGTTTACAAGTTGCATGTCACATATAACAAGTCACGTGTCAAAGTGCATAGGTCACAAGTCACAAATTCAAGAGAACATGTCACATGGTATTGATTTCTACGACCTCAGTTCTCTGAACGGATCACAAATTCAATTAACCAGATTTCGAAGATGAGAATTGAAGGTATTTGCTCCGGTGAGTACTTTGTAAATTATATCTTTGTTGGATCTTTTGATACACAATGCTGACAACTTCAATTTGTGACCTCAATCGTCCGAGGAGATTTAATTAACCAATTTCCAACGGTGAGAATCGAAGATATTTGCTTCTACAAGTTCTTTGTAAATTTTATCTTTGTTCGATCTTATGATAGCTTTCAATTTGTGACCTCAATTTCGTTACCATCTTAAATCGAACTCTCCAAAATACAAATCGTTACCATATATATATATATAGAAAATTGTAAGTTTATTAGTGAATGACAATTGTATTCTTGCAACCCTAGAAATTATTAACATTGTATCACTAATTTTTACATATAAATATAAGAATTTGGTTATTAATAAAATACACAAGTCTAATGACTTTAATTCCCTCTTCACTTTTTTCTCTATTTTCATAACACGTTATCAGCACGAAAACTTAATTCTTTAAAATTTAGTGAAGGTAGTAATTTTTTTAAGCATAATTATCTATCACGTGTATCAAAATTAATTTGATGACATGTGAATTTTTTTTCTATATACAAGACGACAACTTTTTCTTTACTTTTAATATATGTGTACAAATGTGAATAAGTTTACAATATGTTGCCGCGCCTATTTTTTCTTCTCTACTTAAATAATTTTTTTTCTAATGATTCACATGCCTTCTGATTTGTCAAATGAAACTCGCTGCCACAATCAACTCTTTTTCTTGCAATTGTGTTGTCAATTTCTGTGCAATGGTATACCAAAATACGTGCCCTCAATTTATGTGTAATGGTATACTATAATACGTGTCCTCTATATTTGGAATTATGTACAATTGTTCGTGTATGGTTTTTATATGTTGTATGCAATTGTTAAAATTTTAAATAAATTCGGCATCATATAATCATGCAATTGTTTGTATTAATCAATATAATAGATTCATAATGTCCAAATCACAGTAAATGTATATTTATCATGTTTCTATTAATAAATGATGAAATCAAGTAAACTCATATTTATGATGATTATTAAATATTCTTTTTGTCTTTAACTTAATTGAATATTTTAGTTGCTCGTTTAAATTGATGATTTATTCTGTTATTGCTCATGAAGTAGCACAACAATATAAATAATATTCCAAAAGAATACTATATTTTCCTGAAAAGCATGAATTATACTTTTCAATATTTCATATTGACATATTGTTATTGAAAAGTATTGATAAAATACAACATATTCGAAAAATATATTATTTTAAATTAGTGTTTATCTCTGAAAGAAAACACTTAACTTATGTCATGTTAATATTGACTACTTGATTAACTATTACATGATATTTAATCATATTCTTCGAAACAAAATGTATTTTTATTATTGTATAGTTAATCAAATGATAAACATTACAAAATTTGAGCTTGCTACACTTGATATATCTGACAAAAACTATCCATCATGGGTATTTGATGCTAATATTCATCTTGTCTCAAAAGATTTGGAAGAGATACTAAAAGAAGGAAACAAAGAATCTCTATAAGATCATGCAAAAGCACTCATCTTCCTTTGTCGTCATCTTCACAATGGATTAAAAATTGAATATTTCACTAAGAAAGATCAATGGGTTCTTTGGAAAAAACTAATTGAAAGATTTGATTATCAGAGGACTATAGTTATTTCCAAAGCCCGCTATGAGTGATTGCAAATTTTCAAGACTGTTAGTGAATACAATTCTGAATTGTTCAGAATATGTTTAAAATTGACGCTGTATGGAGAAAAAATTACTGACGAAGATATGTTGGAAAAAAAATTCCACATTTTCACGCCTCAAATTTGCTCTTGTAGCAGCAATATCGTGAGCATAATTTCAAAAAGTGCTCAGAACTTATATCTTGATTGCTTGTTGCTGAACAAAATAATGAACTGCTAATGAAAAATTACGAGTTACGTCCAACTGATTCTGTATCATTGCCTGAAGCAAATGAATTATCAAAACAAGAACATGGACTTAAACATGCAAGTGGAATAAAGTATGGACAAAATAATCAATAAAGTTATCAATAAAAATGCAACCATTTTAAAAGGTACAAAACAAACAAAAGTAGCACATCCAAAAAGGATGACGAAGAAAGTTGTTTTAGATATGGAATGAAATGGTATTAGACACGTACCTAAAGTATGGCAAAATATTTTGTGAATTTCTACCAAAAATAATCAAGGAAAAAGGAAAAGTGAAGACAAATTTTGCTAATTATGATGGTCCGATTGCCATAACTCATTTGGATGTCTCCGATTTCTTTGTCGATCCAAATGAAAATATTAACCATTTGATTGGAGATTCATGATAGGTTGTCAAGACACTTATTTGATTGATAGTGCAACTACACATACTATTTTTCAAGAAAAAAATTTGAACTTAATATTAGAAGAAAATAATGTTAATAGAATATCATGTGCATCAAATATCGTTAAATGCTCTGAAAAAGCTTTTACTATTTTACCAAATAATACAAAATTATATATTGACGATACACTTTATTCTAGCAAATCTAAAAGAAATTTGTTTAGTTTTAATGAAATTCTCTACAATGGATATCATATTGAGACGATGCTAGAAAATAATATTGAATATCTTTGTATAACTTTTTTTTGTATCTTGCAAGAAACAGATAAAATAGAAACTTCATGCACTCTCATCTTGCAAGTATTATACATTTATAAAAGTAGTTGAATCAAATAATATCATGAACCAGATCTTCGTTAACCCCAAAAGTTTTATACTTTGGCATAATTGACTTGGACATCCAGGAGATATAATGATGCGTCAAATAATAAACAACTCACATGGATATCCTTTAAAGAATTAGAATCTTCATTTACCTAATGATTATCTATGTGTAACTTACTTGTAAGGCAAGTTAGTCATTAGACATTCGATTATAAATGTCAATATTGAATTTTCAACTTTCTTGGAAAGAACTCATTGAGATATATGTGGGCCAATACACCTACAATGTTGATCATTTCATTATTTTATGATATTAATTTATTCTTTTACTAGATAATCACATATTTATCTACTTTCTATTAGGAATGTAGCATTTACTAGACTATTTACTCAAATCATAAAATTACTAGCGTAATTCTTCTATTACTCAATCAAGATTATTCGTCTTGACAATACTGATAAATTTAGATTACAAATATTTGATGATTATTGTATGTCGAATGGGATTGTAATTGAACATTTAGTTGTGCATGTTCATACAAAAAATAGTTTAGCGGAATCGTTTATTAAACGTCTACAACTTATTGATAGACCATTACTTATGAAAACAATACTCCCATTTTGTATTTGGGGTCATGTCATATTACATGTTGTATTAGTCGTTCGTAGAAGACCAACTATCTATTATCAATATCCATCTTTATCACTTGCATTTGGGCATGAATCTAATATTTTTCACCTACGAGTTTTTAGTTGTGTTGTCCAAGTGCCTATTTCACCCCCACAACGTACTAAAATGGGTCTCCAACGAAAATTTGAGGTTTATGTGCATTTTGATTCACTATCTATTATTAGGTATCTTGAACTTTTAACGGGTAATTTATTTACTGCACGTTTTGCATATTGTCATTTTGATGAAATGACTTTTCCAACTTTGGGTGGGAAAAAACTACATCTTGAAAAACAAAGTAAAATTTATTGGAATGAAATGTCTCTATCTCACTTTGATCTTAACAACAATCAATGTAAACAAGATGTTAAAAAATTCATTCATTTGCAAAGAGTTGCAAATCAATTATTTGATATATTTGTTGACACTAGAAAAGTGACAAAGTCATATATTCCAGTAGAAAATATTTCAACAAAATTGATGTCCCTGTAGGACAATATGCTGTAGCAAATGAATCTTAAATAAGCCAGAAGTGTGGTCGATTAGTTGGTTCAAAAAACTCTGTACTTCGAAAAAGAAAAGTACAAGAGAAAAACTAACCAAAAACTTTGGAAGAAGTAACATTAGAAAATATTGATCAATCAAATATTGAAAATATGGTTCCTGAAAAATCACAAGTGTCTGAGAATAATAAGATTTCAATAAATTATATGTTATTTCATATGACGGGATGTGACTCTTGATATTATGAAAAATGAAGATCCTAAACCACAGTTAGTTAAAAATTGTCAAAATAAAAATAATTGACCAAAATGAAAAGAAGTCATACAGGCGGAATTGAATTCTTTGGAGAAACGAAAAGTTTTTTGACTTGTAGTTCGAACACCTGAAAATGTAATCATTGTAGGATACAAATGAGTTTTTGTACAAAAGAGAAATCAAAATAATTAAATTACAAGATATAAAGTCTGACTCGTAGCTCAAGGTTCTCATAAAGACTAGGAATTAATTATGAGGAAATATATTCTCCTGTAATGAATACAATCACTTTTAGATTCTTAATTAGTTTGACTGTATCACAAAGACTTGATATGTGCCTTATGAATATAGTAACTGCTTATTTGTATGATTCACTTGATAGTAACATATATATGAAAGTCCCTAAAAGATTTAAAGTACCAGGAACAAATAATATATACTCGAGAACCATGTTCTCAATTAAATTGCAAAGACCATTATATGGATTGGAACAATTCAAATGCATTTGGTATAATCGGTTAGCGAATATTTTTGAAGGAGTGTTATAAAAATGACGATATCTGCCCATGTGTTTTCATGAAGAAAAAAGATATTGAATTTGTAATTGTGGCAGTTTATATTGATGGTTTAAATTTAATTAAAACTCTTGAAGAACTCAACAAAATTGATGATTATTTGAAAAACGAATTTGAGATGAAGAATTTGGGAAAAAAACTAAATTTTGTCTCCGATTGCAGATTGAACATTTTATAGAATGATTATTTGTTCATCAATCTATATATATAGAAAAAAATCTTATAATATTTTTATATAGATAATGCACATTTATTGGCATCACCTATGGTTGTTCAATCATTTGATGTGAAAATTGATCAATTTCATCCACTTGAAGATGGAGAAAATGTTCTTGGTTTTAAAGTTCCATATCTTAGTGTAATTGAATCATTAACATATCTTGCAAATTGTACTCGACCCAACATAGATTCTTTTGCAAATCTTCTTGCATGATAGCTCTACAACAACTCAAAGATATTGAAATTGTGTTAAACATAATTTTCGTATGTAAATGATATTATTGATTTGAGATTATTTTATTTTCAAAAGTTGGGATCTGCTTTAGTGGGATATGCGGATGAAGATTATCTATCTGACCGACATAAAACAAAATAACAAACAGAATATGCGTTTACACATGGAGGAACAATTATATCATGGAGATCTGTGAAGCAATCCTTGACAGCAACATCCTTAAATCATTTTGAAATTATTGCAATTCATGAAGTAGGTTGAGAATGTATATGGTTGAGGAACATGACATATCATATCCAAGCATCATGCGAATTAATTTCAACAAAAGATAGTTCAGCAATCTTGTATGAAGACAATGTGCTTGTATTGCATAACTCATAGGGGACTATATTAAAATTGACAAGATGAAGCATATTTCTCTAAGGCGACCCCATTTGATTGAGGTGGAATTGGGTGGAAAAGGAAAACATTTTCCTTTGTCACCCCTAAATTTAGTGTTTGATTGCATAACTTTTCCATGAAATTCATTTTCACCCCTTTTCTAGGTAAAGGAAAATATTTTCTTTTTCCACCCCTAAAATTGGTGTTTGATTGCATAATTTTTTCATGAAATTTATTTTCACCCCTTTTTTAGATACAACAATTTAAAGCACATTTTTTATCTTTTATTTTCCTATGGGTATGGTGGGAAAATATTTTTCATCTTTTTTTTTTTAACTTTTTGGCAATGGAAACATATTCTAAATTCAATGGTAAAAAAATTTATCAATTTAATTGACAATTTGTATGAAAAATAAAGCTAAACAAAGACAAAAAAATTTCAAAAATTATTATTTTTTTTTACTTTTTTGCAATCCAAACAAATTTTAATACAGATTGTGAAAAATTTATCCCAAAAGGTAACAATTTGCATAAAAAATAAAGTCAAACGGATTAGAAGCCTGTTTGGGAGAGATTTTGAGAATCAATTCTCATTTTCAACCACACATATTTCAATAAAATAATATTTTTTTATCACATCAATAATTTTTCCTTTTTTTTCAACCACACATTTTCCATCATATCACTATTCAAAAATCAATTTTTACCCCCAAAAATCACTCACAAACAACCTTTAGGTAGAAAATTATACCAATCAAACACCATTAATTACAATTTCATCTAAAACAAATTCCATTCAATTCAATTTTCTGCAATTTATTTTCTTTCCATCCATTTTTCACCCTTATAATCAAACGGACCCTAAAATTCTTTTAAACTATGTTTGATAGCCTAGAAAATGAGTTGAAAAGGAAATCAATTCCAATTCCATGCGTATTAATTTGGTATTTGATTGCCAAACAATTCCATGGAATTCATTTCCACCCAAAATCTAGGTACAACTATTTAAAACACATTTTTCACCTTTTATTTTTCCATGATTTTGGTGGGAAAGCGATTTTTCATTTTTTTTTTTTTTTTTTTTTTTTTTTGCCTTTACTTTTTGGCAATGGAAACATATTTTAAATCCAATGGTAAAAAAAATTATCCATTTAATTAACAATTTGCATAAAAATAAAGTCAAATAAAAAATAAATTCAAAAATTATTTTTTTATTTTTACTTTTTGGCAATTTAAATTTTTTAAATACAGATTGTAAAAAAATTTATCTCAAAAAGTAACAATTTGCATGAAAAACAAAGCCAAACGGATTAGTGAAAAATTATATCAATCGAACACCATTATTACAATTCCCTCTAAATTAAATTCTAGGCAATTCAATTTCCTGTAATTCGTTTTCTTTCCACCCAAATTTCACCATTGCAATCAAACGCACCCTTAGGGTCCGTTTGAAAGAAAGATGAAAAATGTATGGCAAATAAAATATTTGGCAGGGAAGTGATTTGCCCAGAATTTGTTTTAGAAGGAATTGTAATTAATGGTGTTTGATTGGTATAAATTTTCACCTAATCCGTTTGGCTTTGTTTTTTATGCAAATAGTTACTTTTGGGATAAATTTTTTTACAATCTGTATTAAAATTTGTTTGGATTGCCAAAAAGTTTAAAAAAAAAATATTTTCATAAATTTTTTTATGTTCGTTTGACTTCGTTTTTCATGCAAATTGTCAATTAAATGGATAAAAAATTTTACCATTGGATTTAGAATATGTTTCCATTGTATAAAAAAAAAAAAAAAAAAGGAAAATAAATACCCAACAAGGTGGAAAACAAATTCCCACTAAAATTATAAAAAAATATTTTCCTACTTTTGTGTTTCAAGGGATTGTACATTATAAGTTGGTGACAAATATTTTTCATGACAAATTTGGCTAATCAAACAGCCAAAAGTAGGAATTAGGAAAATATTTTTCTAGTTCCATGACAAATTAAACGTATCAAATCGGGCCTTAGAGTTTTAAAATAATGACGACATCGATATTCAAAAAATTCGCTTAAGTGACAATGCGGCCGATTTTTCATAAAAGCACTGTCAACATTTACATTCAAGAAATTGGTTCATGAAATTGGAATGTGCTGACTCAAAGATTTTCAGTGGTTAACATCAAGGGGAGTAGTTGTACTCTTTTTCTTTCACTTAGGTTTATCGTACTGAATTTTCCTAACAAAGTTTTAATGATGCAGTATTTATATTTAATATTTCAAAATAATTGAACTCTTTTTCTCTCGTTTGATTTTTTGTTCTATTGAATTTTTATCAAATAAGATTTTAACGAGACAAATATTTTATAATGTGTCATTCAAGTGGGAGTGTTGTAAATGGTAAGTTTATTAGTGAATGACAATTGTATCCTTGCAGCCCTAGAAATTATTACAATTGTATTCCTGATTCTTACCTATAAATATAGGGTTTTGATTTTTAATGAAACACACAAATCTATTGACTTTAATTTCATCTTCTCATTTTTCTCTCTTTTCACCTACATTTTGAAATATTAAACTTCTTTTCTTAAAATTGAAATAGGGTATACTTAGCTAATGTTTGACATCCTTAAAATTTAAAAAATATTCTTTTGAATAATATTTTTTGAAATAAGTGTAATTAAAAAGTAGGAAAAAATTTGAGGTTACATGCAAAATATTTTATTTCGTGAATGTGAATGTGTAATTAAAAATAACTATGTGAAGTAAATTAAATTAAAATAAAGATTGTCAAACATGGACTTAAGATCTGATAGATGTATTTTTCCCATCGTAATAGGTAGAAAATAATTAGAGAGATCTTATACGTACCGGGATTAAATCTCGGACTAAACTAATACCCCTGTTCGAGGGGGCCTGCACACGGGATTTAATTTCGGGATGTTAAATCTTTTCCAAATAATTAATACATCCACAGTCCATTTGACATATTAGCACGTGCAAGAGTTAAGAGATGTCACGTGAGAAGAGTGAACGGCGGTGGAATATCACGTTACAAACCAACGGTCGGTTCAGGTGGCGGTGACCGTTGATCGGTTGATGTATTCAATCATTTATAGTCAACAGATTGTAATTAAGGAAGTTGATTTGTTCTAATATTAAATTGTCTTAATTCTACATAAGGAAATTGATATGTTTTGTCTTTAATTTCATAGTTTTCATTTTGTTCCTAATCGATTACATGAATGTTGTTTTGTCTCCCATTAATTATCATTTTTTATCTAACACTTCGTAAAACAACCCATTATAACATTTTGTACTGTCAAAATTATCAATGATTCATATGGCACGAGGTGGAAACGTCAAATCTCAAGTTTTATAAGCATATGTATAATAAAGTGTTTCCCCATTTTCGAATTTCGTCTAATTATTTTAAGACCTAATTATTATTTTTATTAATTTAAAAATACAAAGACAAACTGGAATAAAAAAAATAAAAAGATGTATGCATTAGGTAATCAAAAATAGAGTTGATAGCGTTTTGTCACGCCACGCTTCACACTGGCCTTTAGGAATATCGAATATTCAAATTATTTGACAAATGGAAGAAATGTACATCATTACATAGGACAAATGGATCAGATTTTTATCAAACATGTTATCAAGTTCTCACATATTATGGTTTATTTGAAGAAGTCACACGCATTTTAATTTAATTATTATTACAATCAAATATGAAATAGATAGAAATAAATTAATAGAGATAGTTGTCGTTCACATATAACTATATATACAATTATGTAAATGTTCAAAATTCATTGGGAATTAAAATTGTTAATATTTTTAGAGTCGTGTTGCTCATACAGAAAGGATCCTTACAGAAGCCATACAGACTACACACATGGGGAGGTCAGCATTTTTTTTGCAATATTTTAACATCCATGAGTCCCGCATGAGGCCGACCTCATGTGTCTTTTTTGTAGGACTTCTGTAAAGTCTCCTTCTGTACAAATGGTTTTGACCATATTTTTATAGGAGAATCGTTTATGTATACAATTCAATATGATTTTATTACATGGATTGTCTCACTCTCGTCTAACATATCAAATATGCAGACTACAATCCAATATACCAACTTAAGGCATAATTAACGTGTTTTACTGAACACGATGTTACAAATGACGGGATGTTAAAATGAATATTATTTGATCCGATTGAAATAGAGAGAGAATAAAATTTGTTACCACACACGCCGTGCAACGTAATTTTATGTCATCAAGGAGTTGGGTCTACCAAATTAAAGAAAAACCCAAAGAGCAATAATTATAAGAACGTTTGCATAGGCAGAAAATTAGATGCTAAAACCCTTGGCGAGCATCATTATCCTTGAAACAAGAGTGCTATCTTGACTGGGATTTAAAATGATAATGTCAAAAAATGGGTAAAAAGGGTGAAACTTTCAATGATTAGTGGATTCAAATTAATCTTTTTTACTAATACAGAATTAATCTCGTCTAATTGTGCTCTCTTGGATCTTGTTCAACAAAAGAGTAAACAAGGTATCGACATTAATAATGATCACGCTTACCAAGTTTTAGTAAACCACTTTACCAAGAAAAAACCATGAAAGTTTTGAGGGTAAAATAGAAAAAAATAAATAAATAAACGAAAGCAAGATCCAAAGATTAACTTTTGATTTTAACATGTTTTTCACCGTGGATAAACAAGAGTGTTAAGGGTTGTTTGGTATATATTACTTTATATACGTGGACAGTGCAATATTTGAATCTAATAGAGTTTGATACTTTAATCAGTCTTAGATTTATTTTAAAAGATCAACATTATGTATTGACATTAATAATGGTCACCTGTTTGAGCCACATTTAAAATATATATATATACATATATATATATATATATATATATATATTCTTAAATAATGATTTGACATCATTTCAATCACACATTTTTTAATAAAATAATATTATACGCAAATCCAAAACTTTTTCTCATTTTTTAACCACACATTCTCTTTCAATCTTCTATTCTAAAATATATTCTTTCAAAATAGTGTGGCTCAAACACCCTCAATTTCAGTAAATCACTTTACCAAGACAAGACCATAAATGTTTTGAAGGTAAAAAATAAATAAATAATCAAAAGCAAGATCCAAAGATTAACTTTTGATTTTTACATTTTTGTTTTCACCGTGGATAAACAAGAGTGTGAAGGAAGCAAAGAATCAGGATTCAGAGAAAGAAAAAGACAGAAGCCAAAGTCGAAGCCTTTGGGTTGTGAACAACAGGTGAAGAGTTCCATCTGGACCTTAAAGATGAGGACGATCCATTTTGGTTGAATCATTTCTTGGCAGACAAAGGGAGCTGCGGAGATGGAATGGAAGGGTTGTTTGGTATATATTACTTTATATATGTGGACACTGCAATATTTGAGCCTAATAGAGTTTGATACTTAATGAATCTTGGATTCATCTTAAAAGATCGACATTATTAAAAATAAATCAAGGTATAATATGTTTATTTATATTTTTTTTTGATGTGGACTTTACGTGCAACAATTAGTTAGTGTGTTTTCAGTTAAGGATAAGATTGAAAAGAAGATAATGCTCATCGTCAATCAACTAAAGATATTGATTATCAAAAAGTTGCCAATACACAACATTAACCAAGGGTAATAATCATCTCAAACAAATAATTATTCATATATTCTTTCTTATATGTGATATTATAGAACAATTCTAAACACTTCACCTATACAACGAAGAAAAGGGAGAAAATCTACCATATAATAAGGAGGACGATTTCTATCCAGAATACAATATTTGTACTTAGGATCATATGTATGATCACGACATCCATAGCTTGTAATTCATGTTTTGTTTGATTATTTTCATTGTTATATACCAAGATTTTTTGAATTTACATATTTAGATTGACTTCATTAATTGTTATAAGCTTGTTAATTTCTTATAAAATAATTCAAGATTATATCAATTATTTATTTTTTAGTAGTGTTAGTCAAAATAATTCCATAAAAATTGTATTAGAAGTACAAATTAAATTAGAAATAATAGGGTGACATTAGTAAGTGTAGACCGCTGATAAACAAGAGACAACTAAATATGAGAATTGATAAATGTTCACGTATATATAACATTCTTATACAAACAAAACTAAGTAATCACATTACCAATTCCACGCATTTAATAAAATCTCAATTCAATCTTTAAAAATATCATTTTTTCTTCAGTCCGAATCACTATCCAATGCTTCACGACCTCCAGAGACGGATGTAGGGAGAGCTAGGCAAGACTGTAGCCCAGTCCCCTCACAGTCCATTAAGGCAAAAAAAAAAAAAAAAAAAAAAAAAATTTATGTAAAAAAAAAAAAAATTTATGTGTAATTTTTTTTTTTTTCACGCATTAGCCCGGTCAAAAAATTTGTAGCCCGATTTTCGATCCAATCCTGAATCCGTTCCTATCCTCCTCGTCCCTTACCTGCGCATCCTTTTAACCTTTGACCTAATACCCCACCTTTCCTCCCTAAAGTCCACCACAACAAGGTAGGACTCGGGATGCAATATGATTCCAAACCTTTCACTTATGTGCGGCCAAAGGACTTCGTGACGGTTCCATCAGTTGGCCAGGAAGAAAATGAAGTATTTATTTTCTTTTTCGATTTTTAAGAATATTTTAATTATTTTATGTGAAAAATGTAAAATTATCGTTTTTGCCCTTTTAAAATTTGTCGTAGTCTAATCAAAGTCATTTTTCCATTTCAATTGACGGATACTGGAACGGTTTTCATCCAAAGGTCCTTCGACTCCACACAAGTAAAATGCTTGGGACTGTAGCTGCAACAACTGAAAGATTGGGATAAAAGTTGAAAGATTTGAGATTGTGACTGTAATTATTCCAAAATTAAAATACAAGCACCACAATGTCAAGAGTAAGTATAGATCGCCATTGCATATTTAGCATTATAAATTAGAGACAACTAAATATGATAATAGGTAAACGTTATCATATATATAACATTCTTAATCATTTTGATTTATCTCAAATTTATTGTACTGGACAAGCTATAAAAAATATTTAAACTAGACGTAGACAAAATTTGGTCACTAATCTAAGCAATTTGGGACGATATAGGAAATAGAAATGACTCATTTACTCTGTATATACAAACAAAATTAAGTAATTCCACCTATTTAACAAATCTCTACTCAATCTTTTAAATTATCAATTTTTTCTTAATTTCGAACCATTATACAATGCTTCACGAGCTCCTCTCGCTCCTACCCTCCGACTCCTTTTAACCTTCAACCAAATACCCCAATCCTTTCCCCTAACGTCCGCCACAACAAACCCTCATATTGCAAAATTGATTTTCCACCCTCCGTCTAATGGGAAAGGTAAGATGGAGATTATGAGAGAAATGTCGGTAGGTGGCAGAAATTTTTGTCAGAAGGGCTACAGAAGCACAAGTGGAAGGACAACATTGGCTGCCAATTTTTTTTTTATTTTTCAAAGATCAATAAATGCATGACACCTATGTATATGTAATGTTATCTAATTCGTTCTCACAATGCAGCAAAACTTTAGAAGAAAAGGTTGGGTTCATATTACATTACATTTTATTTTTTTTCTCTCATACTTTTAATTACACAATCTTTCATAAAATAATATTACACATAAATTAAAATTTTTTTCTCCTTTTTCAATCACTCATTTTTTTTCAAAAAAAAAAAAATACTATTACACCCATTTTCATTTCCAAAAAATGGGGGCCAAATGGGGATTAAGAATCGGAACCAATGAATTTTTTGCATTTTCAAAAAGTAAAACAAAACATACAAGGAGACACTCAAATATTAAGCCTTTTGTTTGGTTCTTTTTTCCTATCATATATTTTCTCTCTCTTATTTTTCATCACACAATTTTTCATAAAATAATATTATACGTAAATCGAAATTTTTTTTTCATTTTTCAAACACATATTCTAAAAAAATATTATTTCAAATACTATTTTTGAAAAAATAGGCTCAACTTGTCATTGCCACAAAAACCTAGAATACTTTTTCTTTCTTTTTATTTTTATTTTTATTTTTCCAAGGGAGGCATGATTTTGGGTGGCAAGTAGTCTCTCTCAAAGGCAGGAGCCGGGAGTAGAAGGTTTGGACGTCAGATTTTCTCCAACAAACCTGTCTTTTCCCTTCTCAAATTCCAAGAATAGACACATATGCATCCTTTTCAACAAAAAAAATAAAAGACATAAGTCACAAAGTAGATGCTAACAATCATTTTTTTTTTTTTTTAAATAAGAAAAGACACCATCTATTGTATCAACTTCAAATTATTTTATAATTAATCTTATTTTACTCGAAAAATTTCTAATTTATTGTATTAGCTAAAAAATTGATTAGAAATGATAACAAGGCAAGAACCATACTAATATTAAAAATATATTGACAAGATTTAGGTTGATTCATACAAATCGATTACTCAAGAATAAGTAACTAATCACTTATCTGCAAAGATTTCTTATATGAGATAAGTATATAATATACTTTGACCCTTTTTTAACTTAATCGTTGAAGTTATTCTAAAAGACTTTTTGTCATCCAACGTAAAATTTGGACTTGATATTTATTAAGCCTATATTTGACAAAGCTTTTTGAAATTATAACCTAATAAATCCTATGAAATATATAATTAAAAATATAATTCAAATTTTTGATAATTCATTTTATTACTCTTATTCATTAAAGTGAGAAAATAATATTGTTATTAAATTTTTTAATTAATTAATTTATTTTTAAAAGTTAAATTATTCGAATATATTTAGTAAACTAAGGTCATTATTGTTTGTCATATTTTTTAGAAAATCTTAATTGACATCTTCTATTAGAATTAATGAAATTTCGGGGAGTTTTTCTTTTAAAGTACAGAATTATTAATAATAAATCAATAAAAAATTAAACGGGGCGGGACCTCTGTTATCCTTACCCACCCCATCCCCGACCCGATAACCCGATTAAGCTAGTAATCCCAACTCTGTTTGAGATGGGACCCGCCTTCCACTCTGTACCTTTAAAGGCATATCCTACTATTTATCTCTTTCATCAAGATTCAGGACATGACAGATGAGGACGTCAATAATGGAACGTAATCCAAAAGAATTAAATTCAGAAATTTCAAGATGTCCATGTAGCTTAATTATTGGGCAAAACCAAAGACATATAGCATTAATTACTCTTATCAGTGAAAAATACGACATCAGTCAAAAGCAACAACAGTTGAGGTTTTCCACACTCCATTCAACGCATGAAAACGACGCCGTAGCTCCAAAGCAATAACAGTTTCCCTTACTTGGCCTCACCCCCGCCATTCATCATTTCATCTACTAATATTTAGAAACTAATGCTGTACTAGAGAAAAGAAATAAATCAAAATTTCATTTATTATATTGATCAATCTTATCGAATATTTGTACATTACATGTCCAACTAGTTCGAGATTACGACATAAAAACGAGCAAACAGCCACAAGCTGTTCAGCCATTGAACTTCCATTTCCATTATAAACGACATTCTGGATATGTATTATATTACCAGACTTGACTTGTAGTAGTCGTTATAATAACAATTGAATTCTTTTACATGTACAGAATTTTTGTACAGGAAAATTGAATTTCAAAAATTCAAATCAGACAAATGAATATAAACTATAAAGTATTGATTTGTCAACCTATCTGTACAAAATCTTCTATACAAGTAGAATAATTGATAACAATTTTTCTTTTTTTCTTTTTTCTTCCGGCCCGAGTGATTTATCTCAGGTTCGCAAAGGAGGCAGAGAGCAAATCGGAGGCTTTTGAGAAGACAATAGTGAGAAGAATATGGATGTTTGTCTGTAGCCGGTTAACCTTGTACGAAAATTACCACATTGAGGATGATTAATATGGCTGAGTGAACGACTTCGTCAGTTTTCCAAGTCTCTCGACCATTTCCGGTGAAAATTTCTTCGATGGAATCCTTTCCTCCAATCGGAAATCGAATCCAAGAGCATCCGAGACCTCGTCGGATCTCCACCCGGCTTTCCGGAGCATATCCGAGAACCGATCTGTTTTCAATAACAAAGCATCAAGAACTGCTTGATTGTCCAGCATCACCATCTCTCCATCAAAGAATCCAGATGCTGGAACGTGTACGATCTCAGAGATGTCAGATTCTGCCCACCCGCCTTCTCTCAAAACTGACCCGATTTGGGACACGTATTCCTCGACCCATTCGGGGATTTCGAATCTTGGCATGTCGGAATATCTGTCTGGCGACGATGAAGACGTAGATGACGAATCTGAGTTCCTCCGGCGGCGATTGACAGCGGCGTCGCTCCAGAACTCCACCCACCGTGGCGTTCTTGTAACGGAGACAGTGTCTAGACTTCTTCTTGAAGAATTCGTCGATGATCTGCCTGATTTTTCCCTTATAGAGAGCTGCTTGGAGAGTAGATTCTGATTAGGGCTTCGAAATAGAGAAGATTCACGATCAAAGAAGTCTGATAAGTCGAATCCACAAAAGAAAATCCTATTTTCATCAACGTAGAATATGGGGTTTCCTGCTAGACAAGGAGTGCAAGGAATGTAACAATGGTTGAAAACGGGTATCAAAAGAGGGACCCTTTTAAGTGCGTTTCGGGCTATTTTCAGGGCCTTTTCCGGGTCAGATGGCCTGGTGCCCCATGACCTGGACCAGAAGGAATTCCGAGCTATGTGAAAGGAAATGGAGGCGATAGGAAGATCAATTGAGGAGCGGAGGTGATGCCGAGACGAACGAGAGGAGCGCCAGTCAGGGAAACCGGCGCCTAAGGGCAATCCGGCCGAGAGAACAGCTTTCAGGTCCGGTGGAAAGGCAAAGCCAAACTCCGCCTCGGCTAATGCGAACTCGGACTCGGATAATCCTGGTTGGACTTGAATTCCTGAGTTCTTGAGATGAGTAATGACTTTATCTGCAAGGGAAGAAAAGGAGAGGAGGCTATTACGCGGCGGAAGAGGTGTGGAAGTGGTGGAAGCGGCGGCTCTGGCAGAGAGACGCCGGAGGCCGGCTACGTGCGCCGGGTTTAAACCGGTCATCCTCCGTTCGACGTCAACCATTCTTCAAATTTACCGGGAAATCGAGCGGGAGAAATGGTTCTGATTTTGGGTGGCCGGTGAATTTTTTAGAGTGAGTGAGTGTGGAAAGTGGAACGATGAAGTGAAGCCAATACTGAAATGAAAATTTGGGAAAGGAAAATAAATGGACAGATATTTATAGCATGACACGGGGGGCCCACTTTCAGATTTTAGTCATATTAATAAATTTCTCTCTTTTTTCTTTTTTCTTTCTTTTTCTTTAATTATTCGTTAGAATTATATAATGGTAGCGACAGATTAATTATTTAATAATTTAGTTTAAAACAATAGATTTATAGTTAGATATGTGTATTTATTTTGAAGCAAAAGGGATCCAAAACTAAAAGCAGCTTCGTGTTTGTATATGACCGCCCCCACATTCGGGTGGCATTTAGTCATGTTTGGCCATCATTATTTTTCATTAAATTATAATTTATTTTTCTCTTTTCTTATCAATCAAACATTCTTTAATAAAATAATATGATACATTAACCCAAAAAAATTATCATTCTTTTTAATCACACATTCTCTAAAAATTATTATTTATCTCATTATAACGTAGAATAATGGGGCAAAACGAGTACTAAATGATACTGTTAGATGAAAGATTTTACGCTGTATCAAAATTCTTATATTGTTTTAAATTGGTAATTTGATAGAAGAAAGGATAATATCCGATCAATCAAGACAGGAAATTGATCGGTCAATTTCAATCCTACCTTTTCTTTTTCATAGTCATTGCAAATTCTAATAAGTTTGAATTATAAGGAGGGAAGGAGGTCTATTTCTTGCTCCCAATTGACCAATGATCCCATTGCTTCCCTATTTCAACCATACATGTGACAATTACCTAAT
Organism: Osmanthus fragrans; assembly: GCA_019395295.1. Classification (NCBI taxonomy): domain Eukaryota; kingdom Viridiplantae; phylum Streptophyta; class Magnoliopsida; order Lamiales; family Oleaceae; genus Osmanthus; species Osmanthus fragrans. Next base: position 10,730,078 of record CM033351.1, on the reverse strand, counting down.
AACTCATTGTCAAGGTGCATGTGAGAAATAAATGGAATCTTTCTAGCAATGATTTCTGCCCCTATATATCTTCGTTTATATAATTTGAAAACGAAAAAAAAAAAAAAAAAAAAAACACAAATTCTTTTATTTTTTCGACATTTCTTTTAGTTTATTGCCTAATTCTAGTTTGCAAAGCTTTTTCTTTTCATTTTTTTTCTAACAAAGATTTCGACCATTGAACAAGGCTTGAAAACCCCATTTTTTTTTTTTTCCTTTTTGCAATAGGAACAAATTCTAAAGTCAATTGTAAAAAAAATAATAATAATAAATAAAAAAAAAAATATCCCTTTAATAGATAAATTCCATGTAAAACAAAGTCAAACGAGTGAAATAATTCGGTATACAATTTTTTTCTTCGATTTTTTTTTTTTTTTTTTTTTTTTTTTTTTTTTTTTTTTTTTGTGGCTATATTATAACAAATTCTAAAGTCAATTATAAAAAAAAAAAAAAAAAAAATCATTTAATTGACAATTTTTATGAAAAATAAAGTCAAACGGACACCAAATTTTATACATTTTTCAGGTGAAAAATTATACCAATCAAATACAATTAATTACAATTCTCGGTATAACAAATTATAGACAATTCAATTTCTTGAAATTCGTTTTCTTTCCACCTAAATTCTATATTTGCAATCAAACGGGGTCTTAATTTATTGCCTAATTCTAATTTGCAAAGCTTTTTCTCTTCATTTTTTGTAAACAAAGATTTCGACCATTGAATAAGGCTTGAAAACAGAATTTTTTTTTTCACCGGAAAGGAAAGAAGGTGCTTGTCCCGGATAAGGTGTTGGAACCATAAAAAGAAGAGTTAAGAAGTTAAGCATACAGCAATTATTCGAGTTTTTTTTCTTCTTAATTTATAATAGTTGGTAGTCTTATAATTATTTTAATTTCTCTTTCTCAATGGTTGAGCTCATCCAAACTCGTATTCGAACTCAATAAGACCATATATCCGATTAGAGTTAGTATTAGTGGATGTTATGCTTGCAATTGGTAGTAATGGTGAGATCGATGCAGTGTAGTTGAGCTACGAATTGATTGCATTTTATCATTTATCTGATATTGTATCCAGTCATTTCTTGGATTATCCGTCAATAATGAATACCCGCGCAGTGGTGGAAATTTGCAAAGAACGGTGGCAAACACCGTGAAAAAGATTGAAGAAAGCAATTTTTCGTCCCCGGAGGCTGATCCCAGGTAAGGTGGGGTTCCGTCTTAAGCTAACCAAAATCACTTGATTTGATACATTGCACAGAAACTGAGACCCCAAAAAAAAAAAAAAATTTGAAATATGACATAACACGATACTTAACACACTACATGAAAGAATTGTGCTGCACAAACAGGGCCCTTTGATAGAGGCCACCTCGGCCCTTGATTAAAAATGTGAGCTCTTGATTTATTTATTTTTTGAAATTTCGGATCAAGGGCCGGAGTGGCACCACCTCGACTCCTGTCAACAGAACCCTGTTTCTGAAGCATGGTTCTACACGAAAAGCTTTGAGACCAAACGCGAAAACATGATTGATTCAGGGTTCATTTGTTGTTGTTTTTTTTTTTTTTTTTTTTTAAAGAAGGGTTATCTTTATTTTTGCTTGAAAACTAAATTCTAAAAAAGTTTTCTATCTGGAAAATGATTTTAGAGGAAATAATATTTGACAAATTTCCTTTAAAAGTCCTTCTAACTAAACGACGCATTTTCATAAAATTTGTAAATCAATTCCAAAAATAACTTTTTGATATCAAAAGTTCCTCTTTATTTCCCAAAAATTATGTCAAATGGACCCTAATTTAGGTAGCGCCCCACCAACATACACGTTTCCCTAAACACAGATAAGTCAAGTGACCCCCCACCACAATTGTTCTTAAACTTTGTACAATGTAAGACGGACGTCGATTGTCTAGTCTGATATGCAGGTTTCTATAATTAATTTTTTTTCGGTGCAGTTAAGAAACTAATTCAAAGCACGAGTACACAGTACACTTCATATTAGGCGTGGTTGCCTGCCCATGTGCTCTATCAATAATCTAATAATTAAAAATTGATTAAGATATTAAATTGCGTTTGATCGTGAGCATGAAATTTGTATGAAAATAAATAAATTATAGGCAATTGAATTGTCTGAAACTTATTTTTATAAAAATTATTAATTAAATTTGTTTGATAGATTTAATTTTCAATCTATAAAATATTATATCTGTCCATTATTTATTGGTGGGTAGATGAAAGAGAAAGGAGATAAATGAGAGAGAAAAAGAGAGTGAATTATCTGGAAAACTACATCTCTCAAAGAAAATATTTTTTTCTGTTTTTGAGAAAAATATGATCACGTGACCAAAAGTTGAAAAACATTTTTCATGAAAAATTTGTCAATCAAATATCCAAAAAATAAAAATTTGGGTGAAAAATGACATTTTTCGTAAAAAATAATGTCAATAAAATACACGATTAGTTCCCTATATTAGTATGAATAATGGGTGTTAAAGCCTAACCAAGTTGGTTTCCCCAAAAACAGGATTGCCTTTCATTTATCCATTGTTTATATACCTAAATAAAGCTTGACAATATTAAATAACAGTTTTTATTTTCTAGGAGCTATTAAATAATTATATGGTTAAGATTCATTTACAGAAAGATTGCATCTTAGATTATGGCTTGGATTGGTAAGGTACATAACAATATTAAAAAAACGATATCTATCAACTACGTAGTTAAAAATGATTTCTATCGAGTATGTACTTAAACACGACATCGAACAACTATGTGATGGATGTTGAAGTTATCTGCATCTTTTCATTGTGAGTCAGTAATAGAAAGACTAGTTTATTTTAGCCCTGTTTGAGCCACTTTATTTTCATTTCTTTTCGTTTTTCTGCCCTTTTTTAATCAAAGTGGACCAGTCTCGGAAAAAAAAAAGGACTTGGAAATTGACCCCTCCACTTTTAATTATTAAATTACAATAATACCCTCAATGCATAACCCTTGTTTTGATAAAATTATATTTGTAGAACTATTATAGTATTTTAATCACGACTAGTAAAAAATTATTGACCGGCCAAGAATCATGTCAGTTGGAATGACATATGGGGCCCACATGTTTTTGAAAAATTTGGCAAAAAAAGGATTTGAAAGAGAAAATATAAGAGCTCAAACAGGGGCTTAGTGAGATCACATACAAAATAGCGGAATAGGTGAAAAGAGGATTATCGTAAAAATAAAAATCTATTTAAATAAAAATAGTTTGTAAAAAGATTTTAAAGCTAAAGAGCATTAAAGTAATCGTATCAGACCCCTCGTGTGGCGATCTTATTATTATATCTAAGAAGATAGGTATGGACAAAAGTTAGGCTTCGATTGTGAGAGGAAAAGGTGGGATTGGAAGGTTAAGAGGTATTGGAATCAAACTTTAATGATTTTTTTGGTTTTTAAATTTGTACGGATATGCTGATTTTTCATACTAATAATTTATAAGAAAAATTACGTTTTTTTAAATGTTGTTTGGTCACTTTCATGATAAATAACTTACTTAATTTTCAAATTTGATATGCCCAAAAAATACAATATATATATATATATATATATATATATATATATATTAGAACCTTTTTTTATTTTTTTTTTTTATTCATAATCACTTTTCCTCAACCTCAGTTCAGTCACATTCTCCCAAAAAATATTTATATACATGAACTTATAATTTTGTTCTTACTTTTAAACTACACATTCTTTCAAGAAAAACAATTTTCACAAAATCACTTCTCAAAAATAAAAAATAATCGAGGGAGACTCCACTAGCAAAAGAAATAGGACAGAGATGAGAATGTTACAACGATCATTATGACGCAATTTTCATTTTCATATACTTTTAACCATTTTTGGAAAAGCTCAAGTAAATTTTATTTCACATATACTTAAACAAATCACATTAAAGAAAAAATCACTTTCAGCACAAGTAATTTCATTCGAAAAAGTAAGAATTGAAGATTGAATTTTGCTATTTGTACAACATTGGTTGACAACAATAATTAACAATCATCTCACATGAAGGGATGCCCACGATTTTTTTATTCATCCTGGGCCCCCCTCTCATGTGAGTGATTGTCAATTATTGCTGCCAACCAATGTTGTACAACTAGCATGGTTGTTGAAGTAGCAAGACGGATTGTGATCCCCAAAAGTGGGATGCATGCGTGTGATCAACAAAGAATAAAGCAATGGCTTAGCTTTCAAGTTTCATATAGATACGAATTGAAAAGGAATCCCGTGGGCAAGGAGGTGCTGCATGGGATACATGAGATGCCAAATAATAGCGAAAAAACATCCTTAAAACTAAATTTTTATTTTGAATAGTCAAAGTTAAAATTAAGCTATCTAAATTTAGGAAATCGAACTCATCGTCCACTTTTATTTTATTAAAATAAAATTGCAAGATTCAGTGCTCCACTATTTAAATTATTTATATTATATTGAATATTTTAACTGATGATATCTAAATATAATAATTGAAAAATGAGGGAAAAATAATAAATAATTGATGAAAGAAGAGATAAGAAAGCAAACAATAAAGGTCCGTTTCATTGCAAGGGTGAAAAAAAGGTGGAAAGAAAATGAATGACGGAAAATGAAATTGCCTAGAATTTATTTTACAGAGAATTGTAATTAATAGTATTTTGTTATTATAATTTTTCACCTGACAAATTTTTTGTTTAATTTTATTTTTTACGCAAATTATCAATTAAATGGATAATTTTTTTACCATTAACTTTGGAATGTGTTCCAATTGCTATAAAAAAAAAAAATTGTCAAAAAACTGAAAAACGTTTTCCCACAAATATGGTGAAAAAACATTTTCTAATTTTTGTGCATCAATCGCTTGTACCTCGAAAAATATTTTTCCTAAAAAAATATTGCAATCAAACAGACGAATAGTAAAAAACAGAAAAACGTTTTCCACCTTTCACAAAAAATTTGATCAATCAAACAAGCCCTAAGAGTTTGTTAAAGTGTATAAAAAATTCTCTTTAGATTTAAAAATAGGTATAAGGCTTGAAACGACATCACAATAGAATTCATACTTATATTTCATTTATAGTTTTTTATAGTTTGATCTAATTCTCCTTACCAAACATAATGTTTGGATATTCAATTATTACAAATTCATACTTTATGATAAGGCTTTTCACAAACTTTTGAGCATCGAGTAGAGTACCTATAGGCTTGAGCCCATTTTTAGACCAATCTTACTACTGAGCCTTTAAGCTTAACCAAACAAATTTGGGGGTGCCTTCCAAATATCCATATACTTCGAAATGAAGTGTAAGCAAGTTCATATTTCACTACTCACAATAGGAGGGTCAGTTTCCCTTGTTAATCATCTGCCTAAAATCAAGTTGTGACAAATTCGGCAACTCAAATATGAGAACCTGAAAATCATACCACAAGAATAACTGGCTAACCAAAAGAAGATTCACACAATGAGCCCGAATTCAAGTTTTAATCAGACATTTTGCATGTTTTGGCTAAACTTAGTTAAGTGCCACAGGCTCACCTCCCTAAACATAGCTCATGGAACCAACAACCATCTGGCGGAAAAAGATTCTTCAAATACACACATTTCAGTGATATATAACGTTAAGCGGTATAGTAGACCAACCAGGTTGCTTGCAGGAAGGTATTCTTTCAACCTAACCCCGGCTGGGACGAACTGGCACTAAGGACACGAGGACTAACTATAGGCAGCCAGCTGAATACGTCTGTTTGCACTTTCTCGTATTCCAATGTAAAATCATTTTCAATACCTTGACCGTCTTCTTCCCCTGAAATTTCTTACGGTTATTATTAAGCAGGATAGTAAACAGGAGCTGAACCCAAGAATTGACAATTTACCGTGGAGAGCGGGAACGGGAACGGGAGTGAGATCGAGAACTATAGGAGTACGACGGTGAACGTGAACGCGTTTGAGAACGAGATCCAGAGCGAGACTGGGAGTGAGAAGGCGATCGATATTTCCGAGATCTCCTACCCCCGCTTGGACTCCTACTGCGCCTGTATCTTCTGCTACAGAAAACATGAAAAACGTAAACAGAAAATATCTGATGAAAGCAATATGACCAGAAAAAATTATATAAAAGTGGCAAGCAAGTGTGAAGAGCTTATAGACGAAAAGCTCTTGTAAAGTCCCACTACAAAGACATGTATCTTCACTATCAGTTTCGGGGACATCCAGAAAAGTGAAAAGATTTCTGGCAGAAGGTGCCATTTGTACCTAGGAATGGGCCTGGATAAATATTCTACCGATTCACCGCTTTGAGAGACCAAACCTTGAATCCATCCAATTTTTTCCTGTTTTCAGTTTTAATACCTACTTAGAAAGCAGAGACCAAAACTTTAAGTCCATCCAAATTTTTCCTGTTATCAGTTTTAATACCAATTTAGAAATTGTCAATTCTGTAAATGTCATTTATTAACTGCGACGTATTCATAAGCTTGTGTGACGAATCCTTTTTTGTAAGCCTTCTCTCTGCCCTTGCAGTGGAAAATAATAACAGAATGGAGATATAATTTCTCATATACATTGATTCCACATATCAGCAAAAAACAATTACACTAGAATTTTATAAATAAAAAAAAAAAAGGAGTGAGAAGTTTCTGCGATCACAGCAAAGTAGTTCTCCAGTCCATCATCAAATTTAAATGAAGAAGAGTATCAAAAAAGACTCAGTTCAAGAAAATATTGACCCGGTAAGTGTTAGCATTATGAAAAACCAAATTCAGCAAAAAGTTAAGTGCATCCTCAAAGAAGAAGGAAGAACTACAACAACAGCAAACAGAAAATTGCCATCCCCCAACCCCAGGAGAAAAAAGGGGAACAATCCTTGAATCAACAGCCAAAAGCAAAATAGGTATGGATATATACCTTGGAGGAGAGCGACTGTAACTTTTACCACGGCTTCGTCGCTGATATCGGCTAACTCGGCTTGTTTCAGCTAGTTTTTCGAGCCTCTGTCGCTCTTGCTCTCGTTTCTTAGCCATTTCAACAGCTGTATCTTTTTTTACTGCAAAGAAATTGGTCATGTCACAATGAACATGATAATATCATGCAGCCATGCAACTTAATCAACCAAGAGAGAAAAAAATGCCAATCCTCATCAAATGCTACAGTTTATTATGAATATCGAGCAAGCATACTCTGTTTGTTCAGTTGATTGCTCATGATCCGTTTAAGCCGTTCTTGAGGTGTTTCCTTCTTCTCACCCTGTTGCTTAGAGAGGCTCCCACTACTAGTGGTTTTGCTCAACTTTGCTAGTGCTGAGGATGTGCTGCCAAGGGAATCAATAGAAACAAATAATAAGAAAACAACGAAGAGAACTATCTAAAAAACACAAACTAATGGAAAAGGAAAGGCTAAACACCATGAGATACCTCGTTGGTGGCTTCGAGAGTTTGGCATTTTTTTCTTTGTCAAGGGATACACCAGATGCGGGATCTACATGAAGAGCCTCGAGTATACGACCAGACGATGGCCTGCAGGAAAGCATGAGCATTAGAAAAAAACTTATACAATACTTCCCGGAACTCAGATGCAGTCATATGAAGTCCAACTCAGGGAACAATGAGCTTCAAAAAGGAAGCTTCCTTCCCTCTCCCGCCAGGCAGTTAAGCTGTTTACCCTAAGCATTATCTATTCTAAATCACAAAAGTTTGGCTCAGGTAACAAAATGGACGATTAGCTGCAGCAGAGTAAAGACTGTCCAATCTATCTTTGCAAGAATTAAAGGTCGAGTGCTCCGACCGATTCAATGCGTCAGTATGGGACGAAGGAGATGGTGGTGGAGAATATCCTTCAAGCTTTGGCTCATTCCCATCATCAAAGCCTCCAAATTCTGTAATATATTCTATTTTTGGAGCCCTATCTTTGCCTCGATGAAGATCATCAGAGTGCGATCCATGTGCATGACGCCTTGACTGTGATGGAGAGTAGGACCGAGACTTCGACCTCGATCTATGAAAAGAAAAGACAGTTAACAATTTCCCACCAGTTTTCTTACATTTAAGGAAAAAAAAAAAAAGGAGAATATCCACCTTCTAGATCGTGAATAAGCTTCATAAGTAGGACTGCGCCTCGATTCACTGCAAATCATCAGAGGTAACAATATTGTTACGGCCAGATATTACTGAGTCCCATTTATATCCTATGTGCACACAACTTTTTAACATTGCAAATGCATGAAGAAACACATGACATTACCGATATGGATCGTGATGAAGAACTCTAGTTCCATTTATCCTTGCAGCTTCTCTTTCCTTCTCTCTTCCCATCTGAGAAACCTTCCTTCTTTCCTTGCGACTAAGCTTTTTCTATAAAATTCACAGTAATCCAATATATGGGTAATAAGGCTGTATTGATCCCAAGAGAACCATAATTCCAAGTTTCCAATTCAATTTTTTTGACAAACTTACAATTGAAGGGTCTCCCTTGATGACTTCTTTTTGCTTCCTTTCCTCTTCTTTAGCCTTTTTATCCATGTATACAAGCCATCCATACCTCTTTACTCCGAATTCTTTTGCAATTGACTCCATCAATTCATCATTGCTGTCATCACTGTTAAAATCCTCCTCATAATAATCCTCTTCATCGTCATCTTCTTCATCGCCATCTAAATCTTGAGTTTCCTCCTTTTCATCTCCATCATAAGAGAAACCAACTTGCGAATAAGGCCCCTTGCTTGCTGGCAGCTGAGCCACATGAGATTTACTGTATTTGCCGTTAGCCAACAATAAGGAAAACGATCAAACCAATGATAGAAACAGAGAGCTTAATATAAACTACGTCATCATGCTACATGAAAGAAATTTCTATATTGATAAACAAAGAGCAATCATAAAGAAACAAGGAAGTAGCAGTAATGGAAAAAGACAAAAGTCTCTGTAAAGGAAAACCAAAAGTGAACACTTTAAGATGACTTTCATTCTCATTAGGGAGTGTTTTCAGAGTTTGGATGCGTCCCTTTGGAAATTGTAATGCAAATTTAAATGCCAAATAACAAGCAATTCAAAATTTAGATGTAGAGAGCCTCTTCTCATTTACTACTGTTTTACTTTGTAAAGAATAAAACAGAAAAGAAAAGGTCTGAACCTGTCTGATCCAAAATATGTACTGATCTTAGCCTCCATCTCTTGGTTAACATGCTGCAGTCCCTCCTCGTCAGTAACTGCTAAAGGGTTTTGTTAGTTTTCATAAAATATCAGAAAATTACTCTTAAGAGCTTGTTTGGTTCTGATTAAAATTCAATTTTAATCTAAGTCAAAATAAAACAATCAATATTAACCACATCTTTCATGGGTCCCACAACTTTTCAACCACACATTTCAAAAACCTCTATCACAATCTACTAAAAATCTAATTTTGAATCCCCACCAAATACCCTCTAAATAGAAAAGGAGGTATCATTATCTACATTCACTAAAAGATAATGTAAAACAAATGGTAAAAATACAAAAGTTGGTGTAAATCAAATAGATTATGACAAATAAAAAAAGTACCGACATCCTCTACGCCGATGCTTAATTAAATCCCGGTAACGCTCAAAACTAACTAACTCTTCTAACTCCTCTTCCTCCTCAGTTTTTTCTGCGACCGGAGGACGGCGTGTGCTACTATCACGAATAAAATCAAGAAGAGCACGGCCATCAAATCTGATAAAAGTACAGTTAATCAGTAACGGCAGGTTAATCCCCCAACATCTCCTAATCCCAATCATGAAACATGTGTTTTGAACAATGCTTTCCGTACAGACAGGTAACTAAAGTTGTATTACCTGTCAATCATAACATCCTGTTTCCCATTCCAGGGTATCCTGATCAGGAGGCAAAAATGTTAGGTCACATTTATCAGTGGAATGAACTTATTTAATGATTGAAGCCATGTGGAAAATATTGTAACTCCATGATAACTCATAACATTGCCACAGAATATGAGGGAATGGATGGGACTGAAACATATTCGTTATAACATCTAGCAAAAATGAATAGAACAAGTATAATTGTTGTAAGAAATGTTTTATGGTGAAAAGACAGGATGATATTACTTCGTCCAATTTTTTCAATTTTGCATGATTAAGTGACACAGATGCAAACACGAGTATACAGATTCTTAAAATATCCACACATCTCAGTTTCTTTTCAACGACTCAATGCAAAATCGACAGCTTGCTCGATTTCCAAACTCACAAACATAATCACTTCTTCTATTTCCAATAGTAAGTCAAGACAACTCACCAGCTAATATGAATTATAACAAGACAAATTGCCAAAAATAAAAAATAAAAAAAAAATTCTTTAAGGTACCCACAGCTTATTTAGACATAAAAATTCACCAACTATATTACATAAGCATTGCCGTAGAGAGTGAATTTTGCAGGGGAAAAAAAAAAGTCATAACTCTAGCATAATGACCACTAAGAGAAACATATCCATAGCACGACTCTGTATCAAACAAATAAAACATGAAAGCAAATTTGGTATAATATAAAGCATAAAATACATATCCAGTCACAGTTACAATCATCACTAACTAAGGCAGCTCTAATCCAAACAAAAAGTATCCAAAATACAGTCTGAAGCACTTAATTATCCCAAGCATAAATAAAAAAAATGACCTTCATATCAGTACTAATTAATCCGATGACATAATAAATCTCATTTCTTTTTCACCTTTTTCAATATAAATCCACAAAAAAAAAAAAAAAATGTTCCTCCTAGTTAATAATAAAAAACCATCATAGAATAATTATATAATATTTCTTTAAATAAATAAGCAAATTTTGATAAAATAAAACTCCATCATACAAGCCCTGTTGGTCTTCGGTAGCCTGGTAGAGAGCGTCATCACGGTGGATGCGGCACCGAGTTCCGACGGCTTGGATAGATTGGCTTGGGTCGCCCCGGCGCTTGGCCAGGTATATGGCTCGGCGCTGCGCTCTCTTCCGAGCGGCATCCATCATTTCGTGCACTTTCTTCTCCGATCTCCGCGCCTCGTGCCACATCTTCGATCGATCGATTCGTGGATTTTCGAACAATAATTCCGTTTATTCTTTAGGATTTTGATGGATTGGATTCCAAACCCTAGGTCTAATTGTGTGATGCTCACTAATAGTGTTGATGGATTTAACGAAAGTCGCATATAAGAATTTCTGTTCAAACTCGAAGTTTAGTTCAAACTGGACACAATTGGAGTAGATGAAACCGGAGGCACTTGCATAATGAAAATCGTGAAAAGGGTATCAAATTATTTCAGAATAAAAAACTTTGGATGTAGTTTCATTTTAGTCACTTGAATTTTTTAAATTGTAAATTCATCACTCGAGTTTGAAAATTATTACATTTTTCACTTGATGAGTCTACTATTAAAGCTGTAACTAGGGACAAGGGTGAGCACTTTTATCCCATAATCCCTCGAACCGGACCAGAGTTATACCAAAGTATAGCCTATTCGATATGGTTCTAATTATATTTGTTTTAATTTTTGTCTAAGAATCAAGAGTTGCAGAGTCTGTGTGGTTCTAGGCTTCTATCGAAGAGTTTTAACAATTGATTTTCTATATTTGTTTTTTTGGACAAAAAGTATTCAGTAAAGAGAAAGAATAAAAGGTAAAATAAAAATATTATAAATTTTAGTAATGATATTTAACCCTGTTGAAATTGCAACCTCAGTTTAAATGCCGCTAGATAATATGTTAAATAAAAAATGAAATTAAATTAGTTATTCAATTCCACTTATCATTTAATGCTACATTAGCACCATTTATACTGAAGTTGCACTCGCAATTGAACTAAATAGCATTATTCTAAAAAATCTGGGAGCCTTCCATAGATGTTCTCAGTAATTTTGTATTACAATTTTGTTCTTTTTGATGAAAATTTTCTAACCAACCTCGTTATGAGGAGTAGCTCAAGAAGAAGCAAATTAGTGCTTTGAAATGTACTCTTATGTGGATTGTGGTGGTAAACAAGCACGTGCCCAAATTTCTTAATGTGAAATGCATATTAGTTTAGTTTGTTTTAGATGTGGTAGTCTGTGTCTAGACTCTCTACCATATAATCTTTTGCATAACTATCGATCTCAGAGAGCTCTTTGATTTTCTTGCGGGTGATTTATTCACAATATTGTGACGAACTTTTATAAGTCATGTAGACTGAAGTGTATACATTTTGTCAATGATAATGCCTTTTAAGTAAATCAACGGCCTTTTAAAGACAATGAACATGTTTTGTATACATAAAACGTGGAAAGCACTAAAATAAATTAGATATGAAGTATAATAGATAGGTTTAGCTATCCTAATATAGAGAGTGAATCACTGTCTATGTCAAAATATTTAATTAAAGAATTTTTTGGAGTCTAGTTTTAAGAATTGACTCTTTAAAATAAAAGGGATCTTACATTTAAATATCTATAAGAGATGCTCGCATCCCTATATTTGTAAGAAGAGGAAAGATGAAGTATTTGATATTATTTAGATCGGAAAGTGCTATTCGACTGGAGAATGTTACCCTTATTTAAGATAGCTTTTTTTAGAGATTTGAAGTTTGGATCTTATATTTTTCAATCATTTTTTAGTTGTGTAAATGACCCTATTTATAAGCTTTTTAAGGGCTTTTTAATTTCCTTTATGAGTTGAAATTCCTTTATCATTATGATGAAAGTCTTGATTATGTTCAAACGTCAAGATTTTGTTGAGGTTTGTGCTTTTGTAACTTTTATTAAGCAATTTGTCGCGTACAGCATGAACTTATTGCACTGGAGTCTAGGTTGATTGTGTTACAAATCGCATAACATTTTCACCCACATTCGAGACTTAGTCTGAGGCCTTCAGACCTTTTGGTGGGCAACGCCTTGAATTGTAATTTTAGCCAAATGTTATGGTTCTGCATGTTTCATTGCTAAATGATTATTTCATCGGTCGAGGTGCAAATATGTAGAGACACTTGTGCATGCAATGAGTTCTTTTGTAGCTGACATTGTACAAAAAGTAAGTATTTGACTTCAAAATCCTTCTCTTGTTTGTCTACATCATCTAAGAATTGGTAACAAACTCCAGTACATGCATTGTAACACCTACAATGCAAAACCAGATGAGTAAATAATTAGTAAATAGAGACATGCATGATTTTCTACTCTTTCTTTTCGTTATGATTGAATTCCTGAAAATCGCATCTTTCGTTATGAACCAACCATATGAGCTTAAATATTAGTAACCAATAACATGCGTACCTTCCAATGCCTATGGGTCCCTCATCTACCACATAGACTCAGTATATCACATTTGTATCCATCGTTGTCCACCTAGATTCAGGAATCTGCACCGAGAAATATAGAATATACAAATCAGGTTTGATCTACATATACAGAGCTTGTCGTGCTGCAATTCAAGCTCACCAAGAGACCTCTTAACGCTTCCCATAAAATGACGTCGGACTATCAAATATCCTATTATCAGCTACCTTCAATGATTGACGGGAGCCTCAAGTGATATATCTATTCGATTACAATGTACAATACAGTACACCTATAGGGAGATTCCATTACATTCGTTATTATTTTCTCATTCTATATGTCATATCTAAGTAATCACCATCATCTCTCTTGCTTTCCTTGTTACTTATTTTATAAGTTATGCATAGTTCATTCCCTCATTTCCATGCATGTGTACGTAAATGAACATGAATACCATAGTATATCTCGTGCATTATGTACGAGCCATAATTATATATAAAAATATTCAAATGGAAATTCATGTATATCAATAACATCACCATATAATCAAATTTTATCTTGTCGACTCCAATTCTATGCAAGTATAGCATCAACATTATATTACATGTACATCTCATGTAATCACATATGAGCACATTATGCCCCAAGTTTGACAACCATTAAGATAAAACTCTTTTCTTTTCTTTTTTTCTCAAACTCATTTTCACAATAAAATATTTTACACGTAAACTCAAATTTATTTATTTTTACATTTTAACCATATTGACAATATTGATATTTGTGGTATCTTATTGACAGATGAAAAGAAGGTTTCAATTCATTTTTGGTTGCAACGATTTTTATTTACCACCTTAATAGAAAGAGTCAAGTAAATATAACTATAATAATATATTCGTGTAAGGCGCAAAGTCAAGAGCAACTATAGTAATATATTTGAACATTTCAAAACTAGATAGTAAACAATATGAAATAAGAAATATTAACAAATTCCTCAAAAAAAAAAAAAAAAAAAAAAAAAAAATTAAGTAATTACTTCAACTACTGCTGTAAAAGTAGAGAGAAAGTTTGCCTTTACCCGTGTAATAAAATGTTTTTTTCCTTAACGTGTATTTTGATCATTCTTCATAAATAAAGAAGGTGTTTGGCATTGATTTTTAGGGTAAGAATTGATTTTTAAATAGTGATATGATGAGAAATGTGTGGATAAAAAAGGAGGTAAAGTTATTGATGTGATGAAAAATATTATTTTTTAAAAAAATGTGTGATTGAAAATGAGAATTGATTTTCAAAATCAATACCAAACGCCCTCAAAGAAAGTGTCTTCGTAATTTTTTGAACAAATAAGAGTATCTCTTTATCACTTAATTACCTCATTCGGCGCCATTTTCTTTTGTCTCGTACAAATATACATTTTGTTTGAACAAAAGACTTATCTACTACATTTAACTTTCGATTTCGTCCTCAGAGCACATCTCTAAGTGATAAAAGGGGAAAGTGGAGAAATCTAGCTTTGCTTGAGGCTGTCGCGTCAAGAGTTTAAATCCTAAAATATGGATTTGACTATTGGGTAAATGCAAGTATACAAACAGTCTTCCATCCTGTACCCTTGGAGGCATAACCTGCGATTTACCTCATTCACCAAGATCTAGGGTAGGGCAGGTGGGAGCGCCAGTAATGGAGCATAATCCAAAAAAAAAAAAAAAACTTGCGATTTCATGCACTAACTTCTAAGCGATTCATAACAAGTTTGACAATTCAAGAGGACATCAATCATGCCTGACTTAGTTAAAATGTAAATAAAAAATATTTTGATAAATAAATAACTTTTTCATCCTATTTAGCTCCTATTTGATGGTCATTTTATTTTGAAAAAAATTAAAGAATGTGTGGTTAAAAAGTGAGAATTTTGTTAAATTTATACGTAAAATATTTCCTACATATATAAAAAGAGTGAAGATGTTATTACTGTAGAAACTATCATTATCACGTGGGCGATTGACATCTGTCGACAATTTAGACCGCAAACATAAACGGTGTCGTTTTTATACCGTGTGGTTTGAGTTTTTTTAATAGCGGTGTTATTTAATTTTTATTTTGCTATATATTACTTAAAAAAAAAAAAAAAAAAACTAGACAAACAATTTTTTTATCCAATGTGGTCTAAGTTTTTTTATAGCATTGTTATTTAATTTTTATTTTGCTCTATACACTCCAAAAAAATAACTAGATATTTTTGTAAAAAAAAAAAGAATGTGAGTGTTATAAAAAAAAACAAAACAAAAAATTAAATAAAAAAATTGTGTCGCACTGTGCGAGGCACTACCTCGCCTTGTGCGAGACATGTCAGTGCATGTCTCGCACATGTCTCGTACTGTGTGAGGCAGTGATAATATATATATATATATATATTTATACATATCCTACACATGTAAAATATATTATCATTGTAGAAACTATCAAATAAAAGAGGCACTTTTGATATTCTTGTTCAGTCTTTGAAAATCCCTCTCCTCCCGACGATGAAAGAAAACCCCAGATTTCGAAGACTCTCAGATCTTCAAACTCGAAGTTCGAAGGATAGATTCGTTGTCGAAGGCTGTCTTTTTTCATCTGCCGTCGTTTGCCAAGTGAAGGGAATATCCGACCCAAAAACTCATCTCCACTACCTCTAATTCCTGCCAATATTGCAACACCCATGACCAAAGGTATGTCGATTTGAGATTTAATTCAGTTTCGGGTTCTTTCTTTCGACTTTCTTCATGTTGCTGCCAAAATTTGCGAGGAATGAGGTTTGATCAGTTGATCTACCCAACGGTGATGGTGCGAAGCAGTCGGACGTAAAGATATCGTCAGAGGTAGTGATGTTATATGTTTACTGATTTTATACGTAGGGAGGGAGTAGATCGATGTCCGGTGTAGTTTCATGGCTTTATTATTATTATTATTAAATTGCTCTTAATTTTTCCAAATAAGAAAAAAGAGAAATGACATTGATCATGAAAAATTTTGAAATTTAAAATTATTCTTCAGTATGAGGTTTTTCTTTTCCCCTAGCTTTGCATCTTTTTACTAAACCATTTTCTAGCTGCAAATATTATTATTATTTTTTTTTTGTCTTTTCTTAAAATTATTAGAATCTGGTTTTCAATCAAGCTATCCGGGGAAATGATTTTTATGGGTTGTCAAATTGTATCTTTGAGTATGGAAGAAATCCGGATCATAAGTGTCCATTCCAAATTTGAATCCTCCCTTCATGGTGTATTGGGTTTATGTATAACAGAAGTTATATGGTGACCATGGACTAATAACAAAGACGAGACCATGAATGAGTTTACTCTTTTTATGGGCCCATGATGATGGTTGGCAGATATGTTTTTCAGCTAACAAGGGCCTCATATTCTAAAAATTTCCTGGCTCCAATAAATGATTATTACACCTGATAACTCTTTTTACACCATGTTGCTGCCTTAGTTTTTTAGCACCTTCTTGCCTCTAACTTACTAATTTGATTAAGTTAGATGTAGGAATTCAACTCCTCATTCAATCCTTTACATTCTTTTTTTAATCATTATTTTATAACCAATGCTATTTTGATAAGTTTTCTTAAGTCCAATACTATTTTCACTAGCCTCTTTATGATCCAGCACTTTTCATGCAATGCATTTTGAACTCTACAGCTTGATGTCTTGTCTCACACGAATCTGAAATAATCCACTAGATACTCAAAAGAGATAAAGTTCATTTTTAATATGTCCTATGCTTGCAATCATGCTATAACTACTCTTATTTCATCTTTAGTGATCTTGTACTTGGTGAGGATTTCATAACTCTTTCACTTCAACTTTTATTTCATCAAGTTGTATTGAAAATGCATATTTTCTTTTTGAACTGAGTGTGTTTGTTGCAAAATTGAATGAATTCTATCACGCTCATGGGTTGTGCCTTTAATTGAGGTTGGGATCGATTACTTAGGTTCTGGGTGTTGGGGGTGCTATTGGAGGTTGGGGAATTATTGAATTAAATCAATTGCCATGGAGCATGCTGTGGGTGGAAAATTTAAGCTTGGGAGGAAAATTGGGAGCGGTTCATTTGGTGAACTCTATTTAAGTACTTTTTTCATTTTACATGAGACTTGTTAATTAAATGAGTTTATTTTTCTTTTATTTTTGGGTTTTTTATGTTACTGTTAAGGAATTATTGTTCATCTTCATGGATCATTTAACTTGTTTATTACTGTTATATAGGTTGGTGAGTATCAAGGTGCATACAAGGTGAGTGTTACTTGTTCAACGGCACCTCAACTGCTTCAACTACAAAGACTTTTCATAATCTTATTATTATTCTTTCAGTAATCAGTTTTTGATTTACTCTATGTTACTTTAGATTTCCAAAGGGCTTTTGGAGAAGTACGGTCTCGACAGAGTTGTGGATACTCCTATTATTGAGGTTTCTATTTGCCTTTTACTTATGAATTGTTTTAGTCGTGTTTATAATATTTTTCATACTCAACCAGTTTATATGTTGCAGGCCGGATTTGCTGGAATTGGAGTTGGTGCAGCTTACTATGGTCTCAGGCCTGTGATTGAGTTCATGATTTTAACTTCTCTATGCAGGTGAGAATTCTTTCTTTATGCTATGTTTGACTATATAGAAATGGGACCTTGTTTATTCTATTTAGAAATATTTTTTGAATATATTATTCACATATCCAATTTTGATTCCCCAATTGTTTGCCACTAAATGCAACCTCAGTATTTGTTGCTTTATATTTTGAAGTGCATTTGATTCCATAATGATGCTCTACATATGTTGTGATTTAGCTAGAGTTTGTACGATATAGTCGATGACAGGCTCAACTTAAAACTATCGCAGTCTAAGCCAAGAAGATACATACTTTACTGTGTTAGTTTTTGGTTCAGTGCTTAATGAAAAAAGTCATGCCTACAATTACTATGGCTGAATTCTATGCATTACGAAAAGAATTACTTGTATTCTCCAGAAATGATCGTTATAAGATATGAAACTCCGTCCACTGGATGGGGACATTTCTCAATGTCTCCATCCAGTGGACGGAGACATGGAACTCCGCATGGAGGCACACAGATGTGCCTCTGTGCGGGCACGGAGGTGCCTTCGCCTCCATGCGATTTTTTTTTTTTTTTTTAACATAATGCTACCAAACTAATGAAGATTTAATGGTGGGCATTTTTTGTTTGTTAGTATTTTGTAGTATTGGACCAATGACTTAGAACCTGATCTTTCTTTTCTCATTTTCCCACTGGTGTATAGAGGCAAGATGAAGATGGTTAGCATAGATAATATAGGTGGAAAGAGAAAGGATAATTTAATGGTTTCTTGAACATAAATTCGATGACATTACATGTATGTTTAACTCATGAATCATATAGCACTATTAAATCTCTATGTAGTTCTATGCAATTATTAAATAATTCTCGTTAAACTTCAAAGAGTCATCCAGATAGAAAATGAAGCGAGCATCACATTTATCACGATCATAATTTGGATTTCATGGCTTGGGGGGTAGGTTTGTATTTGATTTGTTATCTTTAAGCATTTAGTTGATTTCCTTAACTTTGGATCTTACTTTAATGTAGATGTTTAGGGGGCGTTCTCTTTATCGTTTTCGGGCTATTTTCTGTTTTCGATTTTTCAAAACGATGAAAATGCGTTCTCTTTCCTATTTTCGAAAATGTGTTTTTGAAAACACAAAAATAATTTGTGAAGAAAATGAAAAACTTGAAAATCACGTTTTGGGCATTTTCTTCCCAAAACACGCTAAAACGCCAAAACACGGGAAACGCCCCTTTTCTAATTCTTCTTTTTTCCAACTGATCTCCTCACTTCTACTTCTTCTTTCTTCCAATCGATCCGCCTTCCATCAATAACCACCACCCGCCATGTAAGCCGCCGGATTCACATGCCACCGGAACCCCCTCACCTCCCTCTACATGCTCCGACCATCACCTGCCCACCAGACAATCGAAAACAGTTCATGAGTTGTGTGGCAGATTAAATCGACTGAGATTGTGCATTTAAGATCAACTTATTGAATTTTTACTGGTATTTTACTGTATTTGCACCCTTTAAACTTCAATTAGTTCCGTCAAATCTGGTTAATTCTTCTATAGTTAAATTTTTATGTGCGATTCAGTGATTTTGTAATTTTGCAAAGTATATTATCTGCAATTTTGATTTAATTCTATTTTGAAATTTCCTTAGGGTTTCGATTTTCTTACCACACTGTAAATTGGGAAGATATTGAACGAATTTGCTTTACCGTTTCAGATATGAACCTAGTTTTAGCCTTTGCTTTACCATACTGTAAGGTTTCCTTCTGGCAAATTGCTAATTATTATTGTTATAGTGCCTTCTTTTTAATTTGTTCGTATTGGGTTATCCGTGTCATACTCTGATAAATGTTGTGGATTTGGATTAGTGTATTTTGCTGATGCAAAGATGGTGGAAACCCTTTTTGAAGATATATTTCGAGTTGAATGACTAAATCCAAATGGTAAAAAATTTGATAAAGGTATAACATCTCATATTTCATCCATATGTTTTTAAGATGGAAGCCAGCGGTTGTTGAATCTGATTAAATTTTTATTGTGTCAAGTTCTTCAATGTATTAATACTAGTTACTTTGTTCCATTAAATATCTTGTAATTGTCCATGGTTTGTGTATTATTTATGTATTTATAGTATTTGTTATAGTGAATGTTGAATGTTGCTATTTTGGCATAGTGTGGCTTCGTGATAACTCTTCATTGATGGAGGCTTGGCCATCTATCTCATCGAGGCATAGTTCCATCAACACACACTGTGAGGCTATAATTTTCTGGTGTAGATATATGAGAAGAAGATAATGATATCTAAATTTTGGAATTGCTTGTCTTGGTGTATATGTAAATATGGGAAAAGTTTCAATTGTTGCTTAACCTATTTCTTGAGCAATAAGTTTGTCTCAAACTTCGAGGCAACAAAGTTAGTCCTCGATTTTTTTGTTTTAGTTGCATAACTGTCATTGCATACACTTTATGTGTTTTAACTTCGAGAAATGATAAACATCAGAAACTGGTGTGTGACTCTTTCCTTGGTTGGCTTCAGACCTCTTCACTCTAGCCTCAGAAATTGGGGTATTCTTGCCAACTGATCTTGGAGCAGGGCTGGTAGAAGACTTGGAAGGAACAGACAGTCTTCTTGGCGGCTTTGCAGATTTCTCCTTGCCAGAGAAATCAAGAACAGCCACGCTCTTACCCACATTTGATGCAGGTCTTCCCCTGGACATATGAATCAGAACTTAATGGTAGCATAAACTTCTGCTAGACAATCCAATAACTAGTCATACAATGTTTGATTTTGTTTGGATTTGAATAATGCATTTAAAGTTATTGTCTATTGAGTAGCAGCATTAAGCTTGTAGTATGTTTCTTGAAAGAAAATATAAAATAGGAGAAAACAAAACCTGTAATATTATCCATTTGTGGGTTCTCATCTCTTGTAATAGAAGTATTTGTTAGGCAAGAGAACAAATACAATGCATTCTGAGTACAGAAACTGTGTAGGCTGGCAGTTACATTAGTCGAGTTTTAACCATTTCTTCTGAATTCGATATTGTTTGTTTAACTAACTTAAGCACAATGTATGGGTGAATCAAGTAAATGGTTAAATAGAATGTAATAAGGATGCATACAAAAAATGCAGCCATCGACTTTAAACTACTATTCGCATCTAAGCAAGAAATCAAGGCGAGCCTCTGTAACTTGAGAAATATCATATTTTCTTCCTCTTTTTCTTTTTGACTATAAGTTACTATCTCATTTTTCTCGTGTGAATTATCATCATTCTTTGAAGCATTTTATATGTTATTTAATACTATATTAATATTAAACTATTAAAATTTATTGAATAATCAGATTTGTTGAATAAAAGATTATCGAAATTTATATGCTATTTTAATATCTGAAAAAACATTTTAAGTTTCAAAGATATTTCAAATTTATATGTTATTTAATACTATATTAATATTAAATTATTAAAATTAATTGAATAATCAGATTTCTTGAATAAAATATTATAAAAAAAAGTTTCTCAAAATTGCAAAGTAAACGAGTTTTCCATTTTCATGTTTTGAGAAACAATTTTTCAAAATACCAAAAAGAACGCATTTTCAACAATTTCAAAACAAACACTCAAAACACAAAACACAAAACGAATTTCAAAACTCAAAACACAAAATTGAAACACGAAGAGAACGCCCCCTTAGCTTCTATATTTAACCCATGTTTGGTGGCTGCTTGATATTCTTCCTACAGAAGCTATTAAATTGATAAATTTATTAGACAACGGAAGGGGAGCTTAATAGACTGAAACCTTGCTCAGATTTGATTTAGGGGCATCTATAAATTATCTTTGCTAAAAATGGTAACTTATTTATTTATTTTTAATTTTTTGAGTAGCCATCGGATGGAGTCGGTAAAGTGTTGTTTGGAGTTCAAATCTCTGATGTAGAAGCTAAACTTTCTATAAACATTTTAAGAATTGTTAGACTAAAATGATGGCTATACTTGTTAATATATAATGCTTGTTTCCTGTAATCCTTGGTAAAGAGAAGACAAGAAGGAAACCTACATCAGGAGACAAAAGGAAAAAATGTTATTAGTAGCATTGTAAAAAAAAAAAAAATCGTGCTCGAAGGCGAGGCGCACGGAGACACCTCCATCCAGGATGGAGACACCGTCGTGTCTCCATCCATTTCTCCATGCCATGCCTCCATCCATTTCTCCATGCCATGCCTCCATCCAACAAACCATGCCTCTATCCTAGATGGAGGTATCTCCGCGCGGCACAAATTTTTTTTTTGTTTACTAATAATATTTTTCCCTTTGGTCTTGATGTAGGTTCCCTTCTTGTCTTCTCTTTATCCCTTCCACATGTTATTTTTTTGTCATAACATTTTATATAGGAGTCAGTGTAATTATTTCTTCCTTTTGGCTTGATATATCCCCTTTATGTATGTCTTTGCAGTGCTCCAACGGGAAGCAAAAAAAAGAGGTGGCCCAGAAGGATTAAACAAGCTATGTGGTGTTTCTCCTGAACTACAGACCATCGTAGGGCAACCAACTCGACTGAGGTTTGGCCACCTGTTTTCTTTTCTTCATTATTCTTCACAGTTAAGATGTTTAAATTCCAATCCAAGATAGTGCTATTATAGATCGTGAAGCAGTTGTGGGCTTACATAAGGGAAAACAACCTTCAAGATCCAAATAACAAAAGAAAAATTATTTGCAACGCGGAGCTCCAATTAAATGCTTATATTATTGCAGCCTGCTAATCAGTGGACATGTTGGATTGCAATGGTGTGGTCATTGCATTGCTAATTATGATGTGCATGGCGAGAAAAGAAGACATTTTCAGCAGCTAATACAGTTGTGCCTAGCAGCAGCAATGCTCAGAAAAGGTGCCTCAGCTTTTCTTTAGCCTCTTTTGATTGTTTTTTCTTGTGAACAGAGTTATATTCATTGTTATTTTACTCATATGTTGTGGTCCATGCATTTCTTTTTCATTTTCTTTAATGTCTATCTCGATCTATTTGCTACTAAGTACCAAAATTTTAACTTCTTTTCTATTTTACATTCATGCTACTCTGTTTTTTGATATTAGAGGTGGCTTTTATATGTTATTATAGTCTATATTCATCAGCATAATATTTATAGTATTGTGTTATACATAATTTGAATTTGCTTTTCTTCGCAGCAATAATCATTCCAGAATTTTCTTGGGTAGAGAAGATTTGTTTGAATAAAAAATGGAATGATTTGGCAAAAAAAGAAAAAAATGTTCAACCACTGAGGCATCAATACTCCCTGATAACATGATAGCTAATGGCAAAAAAATGTTCAATTAGTTCATGCGTAGAAATTTTGTTGTGTTTCAATGTTTAACGATGTTATTTTTACTTTCAATGTTTTTTCTTTCTTTTGACCTCTTTTGTCACAATTCTTATTATAAATCTCATGAACAATTGCTATTTAAAAAAGGTTGAACGCAACCTTTTGCACATGAATGGTAACAAAGAAAGCAACAGAAATGTTCCGAATGTTAGTTTGTCAATGACGAAGAAAGATGCTCACAATGAAAGACGTCGACAAATGTATGCGAAACGCAAGGAATTAGATCGACCATCTGGATCTCATTCATTGAAATCCAAAAGAATTTCTTCTTCACTTACATGTTATTCATGACTTTATTTCCATCTATTTATTGTAGTATACATATGCAGTCCCAACACTAATATACACAAGGAGAAGAATGCATGCACATGCATCACACGTGTCTTTACTAGTATTATATAGATGTATGAGTATAAATAAGTATAAGAATTAAAAAAAATTACTTTAAAAGGAGACATATATTTTAATGAATAAGTAACTTTCTCATCCTATTTAATAAATAAATTAGTAAATAAATAATTTTATTAACTTGTAGGTAAAGTAGGTCAACAAGCGAAAGGAATATTTTCGCCGGCAATCACGCGTCAAGTAAATATTATACAATTCGTTCTCTCACCCTCTCACCTGAGTCTTGACTTCAAAATAAGCAGTTTGATTATGAACAAAAAAGTGAGAAAGCAGCCGTCATATTTCTGTGCTGCGATTTCATTGTTCTTCACAAATATTGTATGAAACCTCGGAAGAATCGTACTGCTATTTATAAAAAAGTTGAACCCCAATCTTGAGAGTCTGTCATTGCTTCGTCTCTAGAGCATTGTGGATGAGGTAAATCGCGGGATGTGTCTTAGCAAGTCAGGGTACAAGAACTGTCATACTAATACTCACAAAGAATTCAATTTCAAACTTTGTAAGAGGCAGGAATCGAACACTCATACTACGGCTATCAGCTCAACTGATACTATCTCATTCCTGTCCTTTGTAATTTATAAGTAATATCTACTTACTCAAATCCCTTAATTCTATCGAAAAAATGAGGAAAAATTGTGAAATGAAGATTCATCACAAATGACTTTTTTCTTGCTAAATAAATGCAATATTTAGAGAAAGCTAAGATTCATTATATTAAATTGTGATAATTGATATTATAAAAGTTCTTCAAGCTATTTGTTTGATCATCATAAATAGCAGCTATACACATAGAAGTTATCTATTATTTCTATAATAAAAAACTAATAAAAATTATGTTCAGAAAAATCAAATTTGTGATTGATTGGTTTAAGTCAAATTACCGTTTAAGACATGCCACCAAAACTCAAATGATATGGACAAAATAGCAGGTACGGTCAAGACGATCCGTTGAATTAAAAAAAAAAATTGTGTATATAGTGATTTGTGAGGAAGTCGTATTTTGAATCTAAGCTATCCAGTTGCACGAAGATTTTTACTAACCTGATAGGTGATCGATTCATAAATTCAAATTGTGGCTACGAGAGCAATCATGTCCTCACACACAAAATCCTATTGATAAGGTTCGCCTTAGATATAACTCCTATAAGCAAAAAATATAATGAATTAGATATGTTTCTACACGAGCAAATTCCTAATAGAATTTCAAAGGTACTCTAATAATTTAAAGACAAAAAATAAGGGGAAAATTACCTAGATCCCTTCTTTTTAAGATTACATTTCAAAAACAAGTGTATGAAAGATTAATTTCATAAATCAGGTGCTAATTAAAAATTTTAATATTAATAATTATATTTCAAAATCAAATTAATCGTTTAACATTTCAGTACCCTCTCTCTATCTACCTTCACCTTATCTCGCCTCTCTCTCTCTCTCTCTCTCACTTCTTTTCTCTCTTCCACTCCGATGGCACTCCGGCGTTGAGGCGCTTCATCGGAGGCATAGTCGTCGTTTCTCGCGGCAGCATCGCGGTACTTTTGCTCACAGATGGGGCAGCTCTGCGTAGTGTGCCACCACGCGATCCAGATCCGTTGTTTTTTTTTTTTTTTTTAATTTGAGTGGTGTGGTGGTCTGCTGTGTGCGTGCGTGCGTACGGTGGTGGTTATTTTTGTGCTGTGGTCGGGATCTGCACTGCCACGATCTGGTGGATGGGGGCTGTGGTGGTGTTTGGGTAGTGGTAATTATGTTGGATCTGGTGATGGATCTGGCTATTGGCGCTGCGCTGGTGGGTTACGGTGATGGTATAAGTTGTGATGGTGGTGCTACAGGTGGTGGGGGATCTGGTGGTCGGGTGGTGCTACGGTATTCGAGACGATGGTTTTGTTGCTGGGAGGTGGTGTTGGTGGTTCTGGCAACGGTGGTTTGGGCTGTTGCAATGGTGTGGTGCATCAGTGGTGGTGGATTAGAGGTGGAGGTGGAGGTGGAGGTGGTGGTGGTGGTGGTGGATTGCGATATTTGTATGCGGTGTGTGTATGTTTGTTTGTGGTGACCCTATGTGACCAAATATGTGTTTGTTGTGACTATTTGTGACCAATTGTGTGTTGGTTGTGACTTAAGATTGATCTGGTCACAGACAGACACACTGAATACAAATTTGGTCACAGTTAGTCACACCGAAGATGAATTTGGTCACAATTAGTCACACATAATACAGATCAGTGATGGTAGTATTTATGGTCGTGGATTTGAGTTGAATGTGGTAGTGGTGGTGCATTGGAGGTTATGCTGGTGAATGTAGGACAAGTCCAGCCCGTGCCATGGGCATTTTGGTAATTTATTGTGACGGCGTCGGAATGGGCTGAAATTTGGTAGGCTGATTGGAAACGGCTTGAAAAATTACTTCATTTAAGCCTTTAAATTGTTATTTTTAGTATAATTTGTTTTGATTTTTCGCTATTTTTGGCTCCTTTTTGATATTTTCTGTTTTTAGGGTTTCTTGTAACGCCTATATAAAGGTCTTTTAACGATTTTCGTCTTGCTCAAATATGTGTTAGTTGTGACTGCTTTGTGACCAATTTTGTGCTAATTGTGACCGATTGTGACTTGATTGAATTGGTCACAGACAGTCACACTAAATGCAAATTTGGTCATAGTTAGTCACACTGAATACAAATATGTGATTATGAATAAATTTGTAATTGTGACATACAATTTGTGTCTCATGACTAATAAATAAGCTGTAGTAAATTAACTTGATGATTTATTATCATACAATGACTTGTAATCAGTTAATTTAATAAGTTGTCTCATATCATTAATTTTTCTTGGCATAAATCAATTAATCGATCATGGCCAAATGGGTCATTGGTAAAAAAAAAAAAAAAAAAAAAACTCGCCGGAAACTCGCCGTCGCCATTGCCGGAGCTGCTGCCGGAGCGGCCGTCGTCGCCGGAGCTGTCGTCATTGTCGGAGCCAATGAAGAGGTGGAGAGAAGGTGGTGTAGTGGAGTGATAAGATAGGATGAATGAGGTAGCATGAAGTAAAAAAAATTAATGTATATTATATTATATTTTATTATTTAATAAATTATTTACCACCTGATTTTTGAAATAATTTAACAAGTTTGTTAATTTTGAAAAGTGATTCTTATATGTAGGGTTTGTGTGGTGTTCCCAAAAATAAGTGCCCAAAGGACTTTTAAGCATTTAGGAGAGGGGGGGGGGGGGGGGGGGGGGGAATATTTCTTCAAAGTGCATACTAATTCAAATATCGGAATTATCATAATTGATTAGTCTGTTCATTTAATGACTATACTCAATTATTTTAAAACATTTATATTTGCGTGTCAATGAAAATTGACATTATCACGCACTATAATCTATAAGGTACCTTTTTATTGATATTTTTCACGAGTAGTGTTATTGATACAGAGAATTTATATAGAATTAGTACATAAATTCATATTCAATGGAGGGGATTAAAATATATGTGGACTCAGATAAAATACAAATAAACATGATGCTACCATATCAACATTCTGTATAAAATCTGTAAAAATTTTCTGTACTTAGGAAATTTCTGATTTTTCACTCTCCTTGTTTCATTATTTATGTGCACGACAAAATCTTTAGTAAGTTAGCTTTAGAAGCGAGTGGTAGCACAATAATTAAATGATGACCCACAATTTTAAATTTCACTCGAACCATATAACGTTCACTGTGAAATGGAGCATGGTACAACGGACAAATATTTTCCTTTTCTTCATAATTGAAGAAAAAAATAACTGACTGTAAATACAAGTAGGTTTAAGTCATTTTAAATTAATTTGAGTTTGATTTGTCCAATTTATAAAGCAAACGAATTAGAACAATGCTTGAAGTACATTTTGTTTGACATTCATTTTGACACTCTACACACATACAAATGTAGGACCTTACAATTAAAATAATGTGTGGACCTCATGATTGTGTCTACAATGTCAAGTTTAGTGTACAAAAATAATGTACACTCAGCTTTATTCAACGAATTATCGACCAACATTTTGTTATCTCTTAACTTTTATTACATCTCAATTTGGCAAAGAACTTTCAAATATATAACAAGTTAATAAACTTTTGAAACTCGATATTAGAATTTAATTTCAAAGAAGAATTTACAATTCATAGGAGCTCTGAGTCTAATAAAATGTCGGATTAAAATTGAAGTTTGACCCGTTGAATAATCGATAAAAAAATTTAAAAAGTCTTATCAAACAAGCATGTTATGTAAAATGTGAATTGATTTTTAATATTTCTCATTTCTCGTGACCTTTTTTGCGTAATTTGTCAAGTTTTACTATCTTAAAACATTGTTTGGGAAGACTTTTGGAGAGTTTCAAACTTTTTTTAATATATATATATATATATATATATATATATATATATAGAGAGAGAGAGAGAGAGAGAGAGAGAGAGAGAGGCGTGCATACTTGACCATCAAAACTCATTGTTTCACATATGACTAACAAGAATGTAGTCTTATCAAAATTTGAGAAAAAAATAGAGGCGTGCATACTTGACCATCAAAACTCATTGTTTCACATATGACTAACAAGAATGTAGTCTTATCAAAATTTGAGAAAAAAATACTAATTTATTTTATTCAATAAATACCCGATGAGATGACATAGCTATAACAAGAATTCAAGTCCTACAACCTAAGAAAGAATACTGGGAAATTTTCATATCTAAGAGGTTAATTATAATTCATTTCAAAATTAACAAACAAGTTTTAAAATTTCAAAAATAAGATTTTATTAGTTTTTATTAATGAAATAATTAATCAAAAATATATATTTTATTAATTAAATATATCAAAGTATCAATTCTATACATTTGGTCACAAATATTGAATTAATTTATCACAAATTATTTCTTGGTAAAAAATAATTTTTTTTATAGGTCACAAATAAAAAATTGTATAGATCACAATTTATTCTTCGATCACAAATCAAAATATTTATATGTCACGGTTTATTTAATGATCACAAATCATAAATTTTATAAATAATATTATTTCATGGTCACAAATTATAAAATTAATTAGTCACAAATTATCGAATTAATTGATCACAATTTCAAATTTAATCATAATTACATATTTTTTAGGTCACGTATTAATTTTTTGTCACAACTCAACCAATTTATTAATCACAATACTCAAATATTGGATCACAAACTTTTAGACCTAATCAACCACCATGTCACCATCTCCATCGTTGCTACTGCCACAGCTACCACCCTCATTGTTGCCATCGCGGCCACCACAACCACCACCACACCATATCACCACCACCGTCATCACCACAACTCCAACATCAATTCACACTGTCGATGTTGTTGCAAACCATCAACACCATCAACGCTGCATGCCACGTACCACAAATTACTTGTGCACCATCGACACTATCAACAACACAACTCACCCATTGCAGCATCTATGAAAGGCGAACAACAACGTGACGACGGTGCCTAAACACATTGCACCAATAGAGAGAGATGCAAAAGACAAAAAAACATAGAGAGAGATCGCTCCACAGAGAAACAGATCGTACCGCTTATGAGCTTGTCGTCGCGCTCCTGCCGCCGGCGATTAGGGCTGTCAATGGATTGGATTTTGATCCAAATTTGATCCGAATCCGATGAAATTAATGGGAGATGGATTTAGAGTCTTAATCCGATAACCCGATTAAAATTCGAATCCGATAATCCGTTAATTAAATGGATCAAATATGGATATAGGTCAATCCGATCCGATAACAATCCGATTACATTTTTTATAATAATATAATATATTTTATAAAAGCATGTTTTTTATTATTTTTGTTATGGAAAATGGTTTTGATTAGCATTTTAACATATTTTTGTTATGTCACTATCCCACATTGGAAGTTCATAAAACCATTGGAGAGAAATATATCTATAAAAGGCACTATCACACATTGAAAGTTTATAAAACTATTGGAGAAAAGTGCATTAATAAAATGTACTATCCCATATTGAAAATTTATAAAACAATTTGAGTAAAGTGCATTTATAAAAATAGCATGTTATCCAATAATTCTCCATGGATATTTGAATTGTAGTTTATGAGGCCCTTTCATGAAGTGCAAAATTTTCAAACTAAAAAATAAAAAATCGCCCGGTTAACCGGGCATGATCGGCTCGGTATTGAACCTAAATGTGTAAAATATTCAGGATCGGATTATCAGATCGGATATCCGATAATATAGCAAATCGGATATGAATTTAATAATCAAATATCCGTCGGATTATCGGATCGGATATGGGTAGATCTGGTCCATATCCGATCCATTGACAGCCCTACCAGTGATGCACTGTCACGGAGTGCGACGGTAGTTGGTGCTGGTATAGGATGGGAACATGTGTGGGAGAAAAATGAAATGACACAAAGATGAACATGATTTTGTGAGGGTTGGGCTAGGTGGCTATGGGTATGAGTGTTGAATTAAATTAAATTAAATTAATTTTATAATATTAAGAAATTTAAATTTTCTAATTTTTGAACAAAAAAATTTCAAATTTGAGTTTTGAATTGAGAATATAAAAAGTATGGGTAGATGTAATTTTCACAAGAATACATGTGCTAAATAGATGATTTAGCCCATTTGGTTCAACAAAAGTTAGATTTTAAGTCAAAATTAACAATTAATTTTAACCATATATTTCATTAAATTAACAACTTTTCAACCACACATTCCTTCAATTTTTCTTTTAATCAAAATCTAATAAAAATCTATATTTTATTTAATCGAATGGGGGCTAAATTGTTTCTAAATAAACTACTAATAAAAAAGGAAATAAAAAAGGCAACTAAATTGAATTAAATTTGCGCCCTCATACGCATTTAGATTACATCAATAGTTTACGGAAATTAAGCTTTAAGAAAGATTTTTCAGAAATATATTTATAGTGGATTCTCAACTGGATACATGTTCAGTATGATTGACACAAGGATATATATGAAAAATTAAAATATAAAAAAATTTAAATGACAGGCTACGATGACGGTCAGTTGCAAACAAAGCTTAGCTTGCAGGCCCCACAATCCAGGCAGCACCAATCAAAGCCCAACAAGAAGAACAAAAAAAAATATAACCAACCCAACCAGCCTTCGCACCTTCAATTTGACAAAAACAAAAACTTCGAGCAATAGGGCTCTCCGCCGGCCTCCCTATCTCCCCGCCTTAGGGGTTGGGCGGCGCGCGGTGCTCCACCACTACCTCCATGTCAAACCCCACCACCCCACCTCTACCACCTCAGCCATCACAGCATCCACCCTTCTCCCCGCCGCCGCCTCTTCACGTTGCTTCCTCCCTTTGCAAACAGAATTCTTGGTCCCCCGACTCCTACCGCGACAAGGCGTGGCTGAGGCGTAAGGACCGCCGTAACCGACGGAGCAAGAGTGTCACCGATGAAGATTTAGATGAACTGAAGGCATGCATAGAGCTGGGATTCGGTTTTGACTCTCCCGAAATGGACAAGAGGCTGTTCGATACTTTTCCGGCTTATGGCCTTTACTATTCAGTGAACAAACATTACAACGATACTATTTCAAAGCCTCCGCCGCCACTTTCATCCACCACCTCCGAGTGCGATACGTCATCTCCACTTGGAAGCCCCCACACCATTTTCGGCCCCGGTAATAAAGCACTTCCTTTTTTATTCTTTATATTTTCACAAATTTTCTCTCTAAGGTTTTATCCTCCTCAATATGATCCATAATCTCGACTTTCGATCTTGTTCTATATTACTAGTACAAGAAGAAATCAAGAATGTTTAAAAGAACTGTTAGATCGATCCGATATTCATCCGACCTACCTTTTCTTTATAGGAAAACGATTGGTTCTATATCGATTAAGATTGATGTTCTTAAACGAGTTATAATTATAATATCTTATTTAATAATATGACTTTTTTTCATAGGGGATAATCCACAGACGGTGAAGACAAGGTTGAGACAATGGGCACAAGTGGTTGCTTGTGCAGTGCGTCAATCTCCAAGTTGAGGAAGCGAAAAAATGTTTCAAAATTAATCTGTTTAAGCAAAAGCAAAAAAATAATTAATTATGAGTAAGTAACCGAAGGCCGACCAACCATTGATATTATGAAGTGATATAATTTGCAAACCCCACCCCCAACAACTGCGTAATTGTTGAACATGACCAAAGTGGGAAAATGACTTGGATTTCTTAGGGTTATTGACTTTTTGTCCGATTGTTAACATTGTATGGTGTTTGCTCAAGCTTATGTGAATTGTTTTTCTTTTTTCCTTGTTTTGTTATTGCTTTTAGTACTATGGTTAAGGTACTAGATTTCATTTCTGAATGCTGACGTTAATTGGAAGAGGTGTATTGAAGTTGTTTGTGTAATTTGTTAGTCTATAGTAAGTTTTCATTTTAATCTCGTTTCCTTTATTTGTTCGTCTGTAATATCACTTCAAAGTTCAAAATATTATTAAAGGTCCATTTGATAGGACTTTTGGAAAGGTAAAAGTTACTTTTAAAACTACTACATTATTTTTAAATATGTTAAAATAATTTTTTAAAAGTACTTTGTTTAGTAAAAGAGCTTTAGAAGTAATTGACCAAAGATAACTTCATTTGAGAGCTCTTCTACAACCAAATGGACCCTAATTGCTATTTAAGAATCTTTTAGCAAAAGAAATTTTTTATTTCTATTTCTCCCTAGGATCATTTTATTTGGTTCAAGCCAGTTCTTTAAATTAGTTCTTTATATTAAACCCTTGTTTGTATAGAATAAAACCATATTAAAATTTTAAGTCAAAATCAATAATTGATTTTAACTAAACATTTTATGAGATTCATAACATTTCACCTACACACTGCAAAAAAGCATGGCTTTAGGCACGAAATTTTCGTTCTTGAAATCACGATATCCATTGCTATTACTTTTTACCAACTGAATATTAGCAACCACAAATTCGTTGTTAATTTGAGTGTTATTAACGGATTACGCCGTCAGTAAAGAGTAAATATTTTTCAACGAATTTTTCATTGGTAAAAGTGTTCGTAAAAATCTTAATCATTACCAACCGACTTTCCATTGGTAAATGTCTACCATTATAATTGGTAAAAATCAGTATTGTAAATAACCGCATAGGTGCAAGCGTGGCAATATATATATATATATATATATATATATATTATTTTTATTATTTTTATTATTATTTATTTTATAATTATAATTTTTTAACTTTTAGCCAATTGAATTGAAAGGTTCAAAAAGTTGTTTAACTACTTATTGGACCACAAATTTATAGAGAGTAACTCCAAAAATTTTGTTGTGAAATTTCAATGTGGAACAAAAATTCCTTTAATTGGGCAATAGTGTACACCTTTAGTTTTGTTGTAGTGTATGGTACTATTGAATAAATAATTTTTTATATTTTATTACCCTTCAACTATTATATTTAGTAGATGAATGATTGAATTTTTTTAATTATTAGAATTGATTAATATCATCGTCAGATTTTTGTAGGTAATATGAATTAATCTTACCTACAGAATTTCCGTCGGTGAGGAGACTAATTTTTTTTTTTTTTTTTGAAAAAATTAATTACACTTCACCTATGGATATTTTGTAGGAGAATGTTTGAATTTTTTAATTATTAATATTAACAATAGCAATTTCGTTGGTAATATGGACTACTCTTCACAAACGAAAAATTCGTAGGTAAAAGGTTGACACATTTTTTTTGAAATAAAAGGTTGAATTACATAACATACGGAAATGTTGTTGGTATATTAAACAACATCAGACACGTAATATTCGTTGGTGAAGAGCTACCACTTTTATCAACAAAATTTTCATTTGTGATTTTCGTAGTAAAAAGTTTAATACTTTTACCAATGGATACAATCCGTCGATAATTATCCATAGGTGAAATATTGATTTTCAGTAGTGACATTTCATCAATTTTTATAAAAATATACTCAAATTTTAATTTTAATCTACTCCAAACAAGGGTTAAATATTTCAAGAGTAAAAATCTTGTCTCGGTTAGTATTAATATTATTATTTTATTATACTAATTGAAAATTTATTTGTATATATGTCGATGCTTGTGATACCCTTATTACAATGGATAACAAGATTTGATCTGTAATATGTAACTTGAAATCTTTAATACTAGACCTTCTAATTTGCAAATATACAAAATGTTCTTCCTTAGTGTACGTTTTGGTTAATGTAAGAAATGTAAATAAATAAAGACTCGTCTCAAACAATTTGAACTTTTAATAGGCGGTCTAACATGATATTAAAAAGTCAATGAATTTATTTTTTACCATTATTTATTTTTAAAATTATTTGATGAAAAATAAAAATAGAATTCCAAAATTTTAGAGTCGAACATAGGGATGATAACGGGACATGTTCGGAGAGGGGACCCATTTAAGGCGAGTACCTTGCCTGATTATGTACCATTTTTTAAAAAAAAAAAATTTGATAATTTATTTTATTACCTCATTCATTAAAGTGTGACAATAATATAGTTATTAAAAATTTTATTTTATTTATTTTTTTTTTTAAAGTTAAATTGTTTGAATATATTTAGTAAACTAAGATTTTTATTGTTTATCGTATTTTTTAGATAATCTTAATTGTTATCTTTTATTAGATTTAATAAAAATTCGTGAAGTTTTTCTTTTAAAATATTGAATTTTTAATAAATAAAAAAAGGTGGCGGCGAGGGTACCCTGTTACTCGTAACTGCCCCAGGCAATTACCCTCGTCCCATGCCCAATTCGATTAAGCGTATAATTTCCATTAACATGGCCCCACAAATATCATGTTTGACGAATTTTTTTGTCATCTATAGTAGAACATTTAATAATTAACATCCATATTCTCTTGTGACCTGCTGTCCCTACTGACATCACCGGCATTTGTGTGCAGTAGAGACAACATTTTCCTCAGTACCATATTCAGAAATTATCTCTCATTAATATTATAGTGCTTGACGAAGACAAGAGCAAATGCCAACACAGAAATGATTAAATAAAGCCAACTCTTTGTGGTCCATAAATCAAATATTATTTCCAACGCCCCACTGCTGCATTAATTATTTTCTTTTTCATATGTGGCAGTGGCCGTGGCAGGTGTAGGTGGGTTGTAGATATTCGTCCGATAGCTTATTTTAGAATTGTGCTATGGTAACCTAAAAATTGACCTAAAGGATAACATTCCCTTCACACATGAGGAGAAAAATATTATTTTATTTAGGTGGGCCCCTCACCCCATGTGAGGGAGATATCATCCCTTATGTTATCCTTTATGTTTGTTTAGCATTATTCCTTATTTTAAGAGGCTAAATTATTATAGAGGAAACATGATTATTTATTTTTGTTGGTTGATAGATTTGCAAACCGATTTATACCAACCAAATCAGTTCAATATTAAAAATAATGTGTGCGGCAAACTTGAAATGATACAGAATGATCAATAGGATCACTTTCCAGTTATAGAACACATGAATTTGGAAATTGTCATCAATAATACATCCAAACTTGTATTATATATTGATAACGGTAATGATAATGATCGTTGATACTTATTATGTGTTTAAGATTGTCCACAGTAATGTTATTGGTGACGTTGTCGGTAATCATCGACAATGTTTCGATTGTTGATCGTTGTGGAAAATCTATCAATGTCACCAATGAAATTTTATTATTATTTTTTCAAGTTATCGATAATTAATTTCAAATGTTTTTTGTTACAGGATCCCTTTGATTGTAAAAGTAAAATTTGAATGAAAAGAAAACAAATTACAGGGAATTGAATTGCTGATAACTTATTTTATTGTGAATTGTCAATTATTGTGTTTGATTGGTATAATTTTTCAGTTGAAAAAGGTTCAAATTTTCTATCTTTTGGTGTACGTTTGACTTTTTTTTTCATAAAAATTGTCAATTAAAGGGACAGAATTTGTTACAATTGGGGATAAAATTTGTTTCAATTGTCAAAAAAATGAAAATTCGCATACCATTCATTTAGCTTTGTTTTCTATGAAAATTGTCAATTAAAGGGATATATATATTTTTTTTACAATTGAGGATATAATTTGTTTCAATTGTAAAAAATAAAAAAAATAAAAAAACCTGAAAAACAAATTACTATCAAAATGGTGGAAAAATCAATTCATTAAAAATGTAAAAAATGGGTCAACTGGGAGGGGGGTTGGGTGGAAAATGATTTGCCAAGAAAATTTAACCAATCAAACAAGCCAAAAATGGAAATTGTTATGGAAAATAATGGCAAATCATATAGGCCCTAAATAATAACATTTGCCACAAATTTTTCATGTTGTTTGCATATTCATCCCTGACTTTTGTTTCATGACAACTATGTCCACAACCTTTGAAAAATTTGCATCATTCATCCAAATTATAGTTTTCATCTATTTTTCCGTTAGCCAATAACCATTTCTTAATGGCAAATAACCACTTCTTAATGAAATGTTTTCATGAAACAAAAATAAAAAAGAAATAGTCATCTTCTTTCTCCCTCACAATTATTTTCTTTGTCAATTTAAAGTCTAAACAAAGGATCTATTTGGATCTCCAAAAAAGTAACCTGGAAGTGTTACTTAAATCTAAAAAGGGAAGTTATCCTTGAAGCGTAGTTATCAATCCTTGATGACTTTACAAATATGAATTAATATATGTTTCGAAACCCCAAAATAATAAGCCAAATTATTTACTCATCGCCAGCGATTAGTTTTGATCATTGTATCTTTCCATACTCAACGCATACAATTTATAACAATTTGTATAATCATGGAACATTATTATTATTTGCTCAATCAAAACATGTGAAATACGATCATTTATGACAAAATAATGCTTTGATGGTCAGACACAGACACAGACATCGCCACCACCCCCACCAACCAAGACCACCACACCCTCACCACCACTATACCTCTTCAAACTGTATTTTATTAAAAGATGAAGAACTAGAAACAATAAAGAGAAAACTCGAGTTCTGCCCTACCAGTAGCTATGAGTACTGAATTCAATTTATACTAAAAAAATCTCCTAAAAATTCTCAACTAATGTGACTAAAGGAGTTAACGTGTTCCTAAACTTATTCCACAAACAAAAAACCAATTCCACTAAATGGACTCCTAAAGTATTGAAACAACTTATAGACTCATTCAACATTAGATATGGCAGCAGTAAGTTGCACTAATTTATAATGAAGGTGGACTATTCCTGTTAATGTTCTTAATATGGTGCAATGAATTTAAAAGTTTGAATTATTTTCTGCCATTAATTTCTTTTCATTTGAGGAGTAACATTGAAGGTGCATTGTCCCCTTAAATTTGATAACTTATGTTCTAGCTAAAGTGATTAGGAAAATGAAAAAACCAACAGTATGTTTAAATGAAAAATATCATGCCCTATAAGTGATCAAGAACATTATCCCAGGAACGTGATGGTGGAGGCGACTTTAAT
The DNA here is from genome assembly GCA_019395295.1 of Osmanthus fragrans. Taxonomy (NCBI): domain Eukaryota; kingdom Viridiplantae; phylum Streptophyta; class Magnoliopsida; order Lamiales; family Oleaceae; genus Osmanthus; species Osmanthus fragrans. Next base: position 10,692,838 of record CM033351.1, on the reverse strand, counting down.
GAAGGGATCTAGTTTGAACCTATCCCCCTCCCGAAGATGAAGAGGAGTTGGTGACACGACCTGTCCCGAATCATTCTAGTGGACTCGATACGTATCGTACACCGATGATAGATACCAGCTAAGTGCCGGATCCACCACCAAGACAACATTGACTTGCTTGACTGTAACGTAATTATATAAAAATTTTGACAGAGTTTCCTCTGAAATATGAACTATTCTCAATCCTGTAACCATAAAAATTTTCCCAAACACCAAAATACCAACAACATTATATCAATCACTCGAACCATCAAAAACATCTCATCACTATGCATCATAACTGCTTCTCAAAAAGATAATAGTAAATCAGCTTAGTTTACAATATTTCATCGTGATCACTGGTACATATAAGTACAAAATCTCCCAAATATGATGCAAATGTGTCACTTGATGATTACACAATTTTAAGCAAAAGAACCCATAATTGGTGGTGGTAGTAGCTGCAAAATTATCAATATAACCTTCACCACGGCTCAATCAACTGCCTCCTATAAGGAAAAAGTTAAGAAAATATATGAGATGATAATCCTAGTGAGTAAAGTATTTAAAAGATGGTTATACTATCCTTTATGTATGTATATATATTTATATACTAATGAAACTGATATTTCACTTATCCTGGTATACTCATTATTCTTGATATTCATGTCATAACATCGTATAAAATCGAAATACTGACGCTAAATCATTAATGAGGCTCAACCTGATATCTAAAAATGATAACAATTTATACAACCAGATGAGTAAGTACACTAGTCGAATTCAAGAAGGTAAAACCATAATCTGAAATCAATAAGTTGAACTGTAAGCTGAGAAATGTAAGCTAAAAGCTACTAATCCACTATATACTGCATAATCACGTCAAAATATACCTCATGTAGTTATCTGCTGATGATCTTAAAGTTATAAAGTCATATGCACTTAAATTGTCTGATCAACACTTCTGTACACAGCCGTAGCCCCTCAGTGCACAAAGTGGTAACAACATAATCATCCTTATACACGGCTGTAGCCCCTCAGTGCATAATAGGTACCCTCACACACGGTTGTAGCCCCTCAGCGGATAAGAGTTACCTTTACAAACGACTGTAGCCCCTCAGTGTATAGGAGTCAAATACTCAACTCTAGTATACGGTCATGGCCCCTCAGTGCACTAGAGTAAGATAACTACGTTGTGTATTGTCTGATGGTTTCAAAATAATCACGCTCATTTACTAATTTCTCGAAAATAAGACATTTCATGTAATTAATATGCTTCTCAAAATGAAATTGAAAATCATGTCAACAATCATATTAAGTAAACATAATTATAAGCTTATAAATTAAACTTCTTCTTTTTGAAAAAGTAGGTTCTCTACTCACAGATATGGGCTGGACTAACAGAGCTGGTATGCTGTCCCCACGTCAAAATCCCCTCATGAAATGATCACATACAAGCCATATAAATTCCATCCATATTAAGCTGCAAAGGAATTCTCAATAATAACTCATACCTAACTTCAAAGATATATATATATATATATATATATCCCTCAATAATCAAGAAGCCGAGACTTAATATTTCCATCTCATTTGGTTAGCCCAAACATACATTCACTTAATCTTTCGAATTACTCTATGTCCTTAATTCATTAATACTAACTTTTTTCCTGACTGCCCCAACAAGATTCAACCAGATTTTTATGACAATACTCATCCACATTCCTCATTTCAGATTTCTTTTAACTAAATACACAAATCTTATCAAAAACTCCTTTCTTGAAATCCCAATATTCATCCAAACCAAGAACTCAAGCATAAGATAGTTATTTTCAACCAATCTAACTTAATATCGTGTAACAGTCACAAAGAAAAATAGCAAGAATGCTAATTTTTCCCTAATTTTCGGATTAATACATATATATCAAAACCCTAATATCCAAATATCATTTCTTCCAACCTACTAGAATAAATAGCTCAAAATGTTCAAATAATTAGTTTCCTTATCATATTTTCCAAGTATAAACTATAAATTGCAAACCCTAAATTTTTACTACAAAACTCAACCAAAATATATATTTCGAATTTACCTCAAATAGATGAAGAAATTGAAAACCCAACTTTCAAACTCGTTGGTGACTTTCTCTTTTTCTTTCTTCTCCTATTTTTCTTCTATTTTCCCCATTTTTCTCTTCTCTGCCCGTTTCTGCTATCTACTATGTGTGTGTGTGTGTGTGTGTGTGTGTGTGTGTGTGTGTGAAATGAAATGGAAAGTGGGTTTTAAAATGTCAAAATAGTGGACTTTTGCACCAGAGGTCCCTCATCTTCAATTTAACATATCATTCGATCCTTTTAACTTCCATTATTAGGAATATAAATCCCTGACTTCAAATGTATCCAATTAAACCCTCAAATATAGCAAATTTATAAAATAAACCCCAATAAAAATAATTTATTTCAATTTAGTCCTTATTTGACTTTGACTTTGACAATTCCACCTTTGACTAGAAAAGATTGGGTTGTAACAATCTTACCTCCTTAAAAGAATTTCGTCCTTGAAATTTGATGGATTTCTGGCTAATCAGTAAATAGATGAGGATATTGAGCACGCATCTGGTCCTCATTTTCCCAAGTAGCCTCTTCTACCGTCTGATTCTTCCAAAGTACTTTTACAAGTGATATTGTCTTGCTTCATTGAATTTGCACTTTTCTATCTAAAATTCTCACTGGTTCTTCTATATAAGTCAAATTCTCCTTCAACTGAACTGGTTGAGACTCTAAAATATGGGAAGGATCTGCAATGTACTTACGAAGCATAGAAACATGAAAAATATTATGGATCCTAGATAATTCATCTGGCAAATCTAATCGATATGCAACTGGGCCAATCCACTCAGTAATCTGATAAGGTCCAATATATCGTAGACTCAACTTCCCTCGTTTGCCAAATCTCAACACCCCTTTCCCAGGTAACAACTTCAAAAACACTTTATCTCCAGCTGCAAATTCAAGATCTTTCCTGCGCCTATTTGCATAACTTTTCTGTCTGTCCTGTGCGATTTTCAAATTTTCTTTAATCAATTTCACATTTTCTGAAGTCATTTGAACCAATTCAGGGCCCACTAACTTTCTTTCACCAACTTCACCCCAACATACTGGTGTTCTGCACTTTTTACCATATAAAGTTTCAAAAGGAGCCATTTCTATACTAGAGTGGTAACTGTTATTATAAGCAAGCTCCATCAAAGACAAATGAGTATCCCAGCTACCTTTGAACTCCAAAACACAAGCCATCAACATATCCTCAAGAGTTTGTATGGTCTTCTCTGACTGGCCATCTGTCCGAGGATGAAAAGCTGTACTGAAATATAGCTTAGTACCCATAGCTCCTTGTAAACTAGGCCAAAATTTGGATGTAAATCGAGAATCTCTATCAGATACAATAGACACTGGAGCACCATATAAGCTAATTATCTCATCAACATACATCTTTGCCAACTTACTCAAAGAATAAGTGATTTTGATTGGCAAAAATCTGGCAGTCTTGGTCAAACGATCCACAATCACCCAAACACCATCATGACCATTCTGAGTACGAGGAAGACCAAACAAGAAGTCCATAGTAATGTTCTCTCATTTCCACTCTGGAATAGGCAATGGCTGTAAAAGTCCTGCTGTTTTCTGACGAATTGGTTTCACCTGCTGACATATCAGACATTTTAATACAAATTCTACTATTTCTCTCTTCATGTCATTCCACCAATAATGTTCTTTCAATGTATGGCACAATTTAGTACTGTCTGGGTGTATCGCATAAGCAGAACTATGTGCCTCTTCTAATATCTCTTCCTTCAATTCTGGAATATCATGAACACATAATTTGTTTCCCATAACCAACATACCGTCATTTCTAACTGCATAGTCTATTCTTAACCCAACACTAACTTCTGCTTTCAATGTTTTCAGTGTCTAATCTTGAGATTGAGCTTCTCTAACCTTATCAATCAAAGTAGGCCTCACTTGAAAATGAGCTAGTACCGCACCTGAAGTAGTAGTTGACAATTGAGCGTGCAACTTTTTGAACTCGCAAATCAAAGAAGCACATACCGCACTAGATATAGAGGAAGAACCAGTCTTTCTACTAAGAGCATCAGCAACTACATTTGCTTTTCCCGGATGACAATCAATCGTATAATCCAATCTTTTATGAACTCCAACCATCTTCTTTGTCTTATGTTCATTTCTTTCTGATCAAAGATGTACTTCAAACTTCTATGATCGGTAAATATCTAACATTTCTCACCATACAAATAATGTCTCCAAATCTTTAATGCCAATACTACTGCAGCTAATTCCAAATCATGTGTCGGGTAGTTTAACTCATGCTTCTTCAATTGTCTTAAAGCATAAGCTATAACCTTTCCATTTTGCATCAAAACACAACCCAAACCTTGGCGTGAAGTATCACTGTACACTGTAAACTCTTCACCTGGTGAAGGAAGAGTAAGTATAGGAGCAAAAGCCAATCTATTCTTCAATTCTTGAAAACTTTTCTCGCATTGCTCAGTCCACACAAATTTAAAGTCCTTCCGAGTCAAACTGGTTAAGGGAAGGGCAATTTTGGAAAATTCCTCTATAAATCGACGGTAATAACCTGCTAATCCAAGGAAACTTCGTATCTCTGTCACGTTAGTAGGGCGTTCCCATTTCACCACCGCCACTGTTTTTACAGGATCTACATATATACCTTCTGTAGAGATAACATGACCTAGAAATACCACTCTGTCAAGCCAAAATCACATTTACTGAACTAAGCATACAACTGCTTATCTCGCAAAGTCTACAATATAATCCTCAAGTGCTCAACATGCTCATCACTACTGCAAGAATAGACCAATATATCATCAATAAAAACAATCACAAATTTGTCTAAATATGGGTGAAGCACCTTGTTCATCAAGTTCATAAATGCAACAGGGGCATTAGTTAATCCGAAAGGCATCACCAAAAATTCATAATGGCCATATCGAGACCTGAAAGCAGTCTTTGGTACATCAACATCTCTGATTTTGAGCTAATGATACCTTGAACGCAAATCAATCTTTGAAAATACTGAGGCACCTCGAAGTTGATCAAACAAATCGTCAATGCGGGGCAAAGGATACTTGTTGCGGATAGACACTTTATTCAACTGTCTGTAATCAATACACAACCTCATTGTACCATCTTTCTTCTTCACAAACAAGATTGGTGCTCCCCATGGTGATACACTGGATCTAATGAAACTCTTATCAACCAAAATGTTGCAATTGTACCTTTAACTCCTTCAATTCTTTCGGAGCTATCCGATAAGGTGCCTGTGAAATAGGTGTTGTCCCGGGAATCAGATCAATAGAGAACTCAATCTCCCTGTGGGTGGTTGGTTTTCTGGAAAGATATCAGGAAAATCTCGCACAACTGATATATCGTCAATTTCTAGCCTGGTAATCCGAGTATCAATCACATGAGCCAAATATGCATGACAACCCTTTTTGAACATTCTCCGGGCATCAAGGACAGATATCACACGAGATGGCAAAATCCTGCGCTCTCCAGTAAGAACAATTTCAAGCTCTCCTGGATTTCTAAATACCACTTCCTTGCGAAAACAATCAACTGAAACACGATGTTTAAATAAAAAGTTCATCCCTAAAATAACATCAAAGTCATGAATATCGAGTGGAATTAGATCTGCTTTCAACTCATAATTGTTCACTCTAATTCCACAATCTTTGTATACCCGACTAGCTAAAGTGAATCCCCTACGGGAGTCGCTATTACCAATTCACTGTCTAAAGGCTCTGACATCAGCATAGTTAGCAAGTACATAAGAAATAAAGGAGTGTGTAGCACCCGAATCAATTAAAGAACGAGCATTTCTACCAAAATAGATAACATACCCATAACTATGTCAGGTGATTCATCGGCCTCCTGTTGTGTCATCGCAAAAACTCTGCCCTGAGTCTGAGTACGTCCTGTCTGTCCCCTCTACCGGGAACCACTGCCACCAGCTACATCAGACTGTATTATGCTAGTTGACCCCACATTACTTGTCGAAATTCCCTTTTGATTCTGTCTCGATCTGGCATTCTAGTCCCTATCTGTATATTCCTCCACTGAGATGAGCCTCTCTCCTGAAATCGAGCATGAAAGTCTTTCCTTAAATGTCCCTTCTGTCTGCACACAAAGCATCCACTGATACCCTTAAGGTACTTACCAAGATGGAATTTCCCGCAAATCTAACACAGCGGATACCAAGTACTACTAAGGTCGTCGACAGATCTCGAGGCCATAGCCCTCTGAAAAGAAGGCTGTCGGTGTACTGGCTGACGGATGGAACTCTGACTATGGTCAGATTCTCGATTAGATCCAGAACCCTAAGATTTCGACTTAAAACTCGCAGTATGAGCAACATTAGGCCAAAATCTTCCTCTATTCTTTTTATGCTGCCCACTGGAGGTTCCTGTCTGACTTTGATTTCCCCGAATAGTCAACTGAATCTCCTGACTCTGTCCTGCTTGTAATGCTGCCTCGACTCTCAAGGATGCCTCGACTAGTGGACCAAATTTGGTATGTCCCTACCCTGTCACCATCGCCCTAATATCAGGCCTCAAGTTCTCTTCAAATCATCTACATTTGTCATTCTCCTCATTTACTAGAACTAGTGCATACCTCGAAAGCTCCACAAACTTGGTATGATATTTAGAAACAGTCATTGAACCTTGAGTCAGCCTCAAAAACTCATTTTGCTTGGCATTCTTGTATGAAGAAGGATAGTAGGTCTCAAAGAAAGCATCTCTAAAAATAGTCCATGTTATGTCATTAGCATCACTTACCTACTCTGAAAAGCAAACCACAAATCAGCTGCTACGCCTTTCAGCAAGAAGGTAGTAAGGCGTAGTTTCTTTTCCTCAGAACAGTCCATAACATCAAAAATACTTTCTAAACTCCTCATCCATTCCTCAGCATCAGCAAGGTTAGCAGTGCCCACAAAATGTTTAGCACCAAGCTTAATTGCCCTATTGATGCTAGTATCTTGTTTGGGAAAAAAGAGGCAATAGCTGTAGCAAGTATGTCGAACAGGGGATCATTTCCAACTACATTACCCTGTGTCGGTAGACCCTGAGTCTGATGAACTGATGCCTCACCGACATCTTCTCTTATATGGGCATTTAAATTTTCAGGTGGTTGGTTTCGACGCCTGCCTACTCTGCCACCACGCATCCTTAGCCTACAATATGCATAACATGTTGAAAGACCAGAATAAATACAGCATATCCCAGAGACTCTTGAACCGTGGTCTGATACCACTTGACATAACATGTCCCGAATCACCCTAGTGGACTCGACACGTGTGCGCCGATGGTAGATACCAGCTAAGTGTCGGACCCACCACCAAGGCAACATTGACTTGCTTGATCGTGACGTAATTATATAAAATTTTTGACTGAGTTTCCTCTGAAATATAAACTATTCTCAATCCTGTAACCATAAAAATTTTCCCAAACACCAAAATACCAACATCGTTACATCAATCACTCGAACCACCAAAAACATCTACATCACTATGCATCATAACTGCTTCTCAAAAAGATAATAGTAAAGCAGGTTAGTTTACAATATTTCATCGTGATCACTGGTACATATAAGAACAAAATCCCCCAAATATGATGCAAATGTGTCACTTGATGATTACACAATTTTAAGCAAAAGAACCCACAATTGGTGGTGGTAGTAGCTGCAAAATTATCAATATAACCTTCACCACGGCTCAATCAACTGCCTCCTATAAGGAAAAAGTTAAGAAAATATATGAGATGATAATCCCAGTGAGTAGAGTATTTAAAAGACGATTATACTATCCTTTATGTATGTATATATATTTATATACTAATGAAATTGATATTTTACTTATCCTGGTATACTCATTATTCTTGATATTCGTGTCATAACATCGTATAAAATCGAAATACTGACGCTAAATCATAAATGAGGCTCAACCTCATATCTAAAAATGATAACAATTGATACAACCAGATGAGTAAGTACACTAGTCGAATTCAGGAAGCTAAAACCATAATATGAAATCAATAAATTGAACTGTAAGCTGAGAAATGTAAGCTAAAAGCTACTAATCCACTATATACTGCATAATCACGTCAAAATATACCCCCTGTAGTCATCTGCTGATGATTTTAAAGCTATAAAGTCATATGCACATAAACTGTCTGATCAACACTTCTGTACACGGTCGTAGTCCCTCAGTGCACATAGTGGTAACAACATAATCGTCCTTATACACGGCTATAGCCCCTAAGTACATAATAGGTACCCTCACACACGGTCGTAGCCCCTCAGTGGATAAGAGTTACCTTTATACACGGCTATAGCCCCTCAGTGTGTAGGAGTCAAATACTCGACTCTAGTACACGATCGTGGCCCCTCAGTGCACTAGAGTAAGATAACTACGTCGTGTATTGTCTGATGGTTTCAAAATAATCATGCTCATTTACTAATTTATCAAAAATAAGACATTTCATGTAATTAATATGCTTCTCAAAATGAAATTGAAAATCATGTCAACAATCATATTAAGTAAGCATAATTATAAGCTTATAAATTAAACTTCTTCTTTTTGAAAAAGTAGGTTCTTCACTCACAGATATAGGCTGGACTAACGGGGTGGCTATATTGTCCCCACGTCCAAATCCCCTCCTGAAATGATCACATACAAGCCATATAGATTCCATCCATATTAAGTTGCAAGAGAATTCTCAATAATAACTCATACCTAACTTCAAAGAGAAATATATATATCCTCAATAATCAAGAAGCCGAGACTTAATATTTCCATCTCATTTGACTAACCCAAACATACATTCCCTTAATCTTTCGAATTACTCTATTTCCTTAATTCATTAATACTAACTTTTTTCCCGGCTGCCCCGACAAGATTCAACCAGATTTTTATGACAATATTCATCCACATTCCTCATTTCAAATTTCTTTTAACTAAATACACAAATCTTATCAAAAACTTCTTTCTTGAAATCTCAATATTCATCCAAACTAAGAACTCAAGCATAAGATAGTTATTTTCAACCAATCTAACTTAATATTATGTAACAATCACAAAGAAAAATAGCAAGAATGCTAATTTTTCCCCAATTTCCGAATTAATACATATATATATCAAAACCCTAATATCCAAATATCATTTCTTCCAACCCACTAGAAAAAATAGTTCAAAATGCTCAAATAATTAGCTTTATTATCATATTTTCCAAGTATAACTATAAATTGCAAATACTAAATTTTTACTACAAAACTCAACCAAAATATATATTTTGAATTTACCTCAAATAGACGAAGAAATTGAAAACCTAACTTCCAAACTCGTTGGTGACTTCCTCTTTTTCTTTGTTCTTTTCCTTTTTCTTTCTTTTCCTCTTTTTCTTCTCTTTTCCCCTTTTTCTCTTCTATGCCCGTTTCTGCTATCTACTATGTGTGTGTGTGTGTGAAATGAAATGGAAAGTGGGTTTTAAAATGTCAAAATAGTGGACTTTTGCACCAAAGGTCCCTCATCTTCAATTTAACATATCATTTGATCCTTTTAACTTCCATTATTAGGAATATAAATCTCCGACTTCAAATGTATCCAATTAAACCCTCAAATATAGCAAATTTATAAAGTAAACCCAAATAAAATAATTTATTTCAGTTTAGTCCTTATTTGACTTTGACTTTGACAATTTCACATTTGACTTTTGACTTGAAAAAATTGGGCTGTAACAGTTGGCACTACGAGAAGGCTGCCTTCTTGCTAAATCGAGGGAACTAGCTATCGATGAAGTGGAATGTCGCGCACAACTGTAGTACAGCAAATTAAGGATTTATTTGGCATGACTTTTGAGAAGTCAAAATGAGCTTTTAAGATCTAAAGCCGCTTTTAGACTCGTTTGATTAATTTTATATAAGTGTTTCCTCTAATTAGCCTACTTGGGATTTTTTTTTTCTTTTACTGATTTTTACCAATTTTGGGTAGCAACATTTATGAGGAGTTGGAAAAGTAGGTTCTTGCTAGTTGTTTTTGACACTTTTAAACAACACAAAACCAATATAGTATAATTTGAAGCCTCTATCGTTTATGAAGTCTCTATCGGTCGGCTTAAAAAATAAAATATGAAACTTAATACACCTTAAAGTTCAAAATTTTTTGAGGGCTGTATACTCATTATGCCTAACATTGAATGGATTGGTATTGACATTATCAATATCTCAAATCAATGGATGAGATTTGTTTGGTACCTAAATGGGCATCAAAATCGAATCGAGCCATTTGTTAGGCTACTATTCCCCTACAGTTATCGAGTAAGACATGATTTCTCAATAAGATGCATTTTTTATTGTATGATGGACCCCCTAAAAAACATTGGTGTGTGTGTAAATGAGGTGCTCTACCAACTAAGCTATAACCCTTAGTGTTTATGATACATATTTTATCATGTAGATAATTTCTTGTTAATATGAATATTCTTTGATCCAACATCCTCAATATTTGAGTGGTATTGCTTGTATTAGTATTGTTTATAAGTAATATGATATTTATAATCCATCGATGGTATGGGTTCAATTTGGTTATCTTTAGGATGATAAATGACCTATTTAACTCAGTAGTTAGAGTATTACATCCATACAGCGGGAGTAATTGGTTTAAATCCAAAAGTAGGTAAAACTTATTAGATACTAGAGTCAATGGTACCTGATAAGTGTAAAAATACACTTATCTAGGCTAGTAAATTGGAGTATTTGTTAGTGATTTGAATGAGTTATAACTCAACTATGTGTTAACATTCAATAGTTAATTTAGACCATAAATGATGATTGAAGATCATATAGGATCAATTGGATGCAATTTGAGGTCAAATTAGTGAAATACACTTGAAGTATTTTCACAAATCAATTTCCAGCCGAAAAAGTTATGCTACAAAATTTTATTCTCAACTTTATACCCATTTTTCAGATAGCAAACATTAGAATTGAAAAAAATTGTATTTCTAAAAAAATTGTATCTCTTTGAGTTAGATTTTCAACGCACTTTGAATCGCCTCAATTGGATATCGGGAGAGAACGTTATGACCAAAATACCGAAAGCTGCTCAGGAACGACATGAGCAAATCAACGGCACGCACAAGACAAATCTGTTGTGCACGCAAGATCCCAAATTTTTTACCCAAGAATCACTTGGCTCAACGGCGCATGGGCGATAGTTTTGCCTGTGCTCGAGTGGGGGCTTTTTTCGTAAACGAATCAGCAGTTTTCTATTACTATTCAAACTTTTTTGGAACCTGAATTGGACGCAATTTTGATCTTTTTCAACTCTTATAAATGCAAAATGAGGGCTACACATTGAAAAACCCTCTCTTGCCTCTTCATACGCAATAATATCATCAAATTCATCAAAAACAAGAGTTCAATTCATATATTTTGAGAGAGGGGATCAAGCCCCAACAAGAATTGAAGGCCAATTACATCAAGAAATTGAAAATTTCAACTTTAGACTTGAATATCAACATCTTTTGTATTCTTCCATGATTCGGGGGATCTATTTCTATTATTCTTTTCGTAATTTATATATTAACTAGATCCCACTTTTGTGTTGGATGAAAATGAATCCTATTTGTTATTTATTTATAATTCAAGACTAGTACTTTAGTATTTCTTACATTTCTTGATTAATTTTGTATACCCATTGTATTATTTAATTGACAGCCGCCAATTAAATTATTAGTTGCTTGTTGTAGTATTGAGAGACTCGCAATAAGTTTAGAACGTGCCAATATTAACATATGTGCAATAGATGTTAGGAATAACATTTACCACTTGTGCAATCATTAAGATAATATAAAATTGAATGCGTTATAACAATTCGAATTCAAGTTAGTAATAGATTCGGCTTGTGCTTACGATGAAATTAATTTGTGTTAAAAAAAAGTTAAATACATTAACTTTATCGTTTGTCAAGAACGCATGAAGGGAAGTAGATTAAAAATCAAGAATTGAAATAGATAGTCATAGGCATATTCTTGATCCAATGCAATCATCCCTAATTTGATTAAAAAAAAAAACCAAAATTTCATTGCATTATTAGTAATTTAGAATAAAATAAAATCAAAATCTCTCTTTTGTTTTACATAATTTGAATTTCATATGCAATTAGTAAACTTGAATTGAATTTATTCACCGTGGGACAATACTCTCTCAACTCACTAAATCTGTTACTTGTTGACGATCTTGTACACTTGTGGGTTTCGACCCACCCTATTTTATTTTTATTGATTTAGTATCTTATTTATTTATTTTATTTTCGTTGTAGCAAAATAGGGTTCTATTTGATTGGATTCACTCAACAAAATCCTATGAAAATAGGCTTAGAAACAAAAGTTCTTTTCATTATTCAAATGCGCCAACTAATTAGGAAATCACATTGATAGCCTTTACTCTGGTTCTAGCTCATTGATAGCTAGATTTGCCTAGGGATGGCAATTCGAACCGTTAAAATCAAAAATCACGGTTAATCGAACCGAATTGGGCGAAAAAAATCGAACCGATGGTGCAATGGGGCGATTATGGTTATGATTTTAATGACCTGATTCGTGGTGGGTGGGTATGATATTTAGTGAAGGTGCCCCGTCCCAAACTGATTACCCGTTAAAAAAAATTAATTGGACAATTGCGCTTTCCATTATTTTTTTCCTCAAAATTAATTGGGCAATTTTGACAATTGGGTTTCCCCAAAATTCTGGCCCAATTAACATTATTAAGTAAACCCTTATAACCCAATAACCTAAATCGAAGTCTCTAACCCTATACGGCTATACGTTAAATCTGAAAATTGGAAACAAAAATTACAAAACACTCATCCACTCAACAGATCTATCGGCGCTCTACTGTACATCAGCTTCCATCGCCGCTCGCCATTGAGAAGGTAAAGATTGTTTTTGGTCAAATATGAGTAAACATAACAAAATATCAATGATGAGGAATAAATAACTAGCAACTTGAAGCTTAACCAACTCTTTCATATTATTTTCTCATTCATTCTCTCTGCTTTTTTGAATGTCTTGGATTTGCAAGTCTTGCACCTTTACCAATAACATTTATAATCCCAAAGACGGTGTTGCTGTTGCACTCAAACCCATGAATTTGTTAATAAAATTTTCAACAGAATGGTTGAAATAATAATGATACTATTTGTTAATAGAATTTATGACAGCGGTAATGTTTTAAATACACTTAAAGCATTGATGGTTAGCTCAGCTCCTTGTTGCTAGATGTGAATTGAAGATCTTGGATTTGTAGACTAACATTACTTTTCTGAATCCGATCAAGTCTCATACATATTCTGTTCATTTTGCCTACTCATAGAGGAACAATGCTAGCATTTAAAGAGTTTACACCGTTAGCATGTTTTGAACCACAAAATGTAGTTCTCCTCAGGGATTTAGGTCATTCACTGAAAAATTCATCCAAAACTAACAATCTTTTTTGGAGCAACCACAACAATTGTTTGGTATAAACCCAAGAAGCTATTGAGATTCAACCTTTTGAGTTTAAAGTCTGTGTTTAGGATGTGCATTTATGGGAAGTGTAAATAACAATAGGTGTATTTCTGGGTTTTATTTGGTAGATATTGGTGTCTTTAGGAAGATTGGAATGTTAAAATTTAGTTTATTTAAGAATTTGTTGTGACAGAACCCCTAGAAAAAGTATTTGATGGTAGCTTAGTAATTTTTTAGTTGTTTCACCATTCTCGATCATTTGCAAGTGCGTTGATACTTCAATTTGAACTAATTTTGCAACAAATTAAAGCAGAATATTTGATTTAAAAGTTATTGAATGAAAAAGCTCTCTTATTTGTTGTGTTATTTTTCTCTACTAGTAAGAGTCTTGACCTATGTTGATAATATTACTTGTTAAATTTGAATTTTGCATTTGGAAGTTGGGATATTGTTTGCGTTTTCATTTGGAATATTTTTTGTTAAATTGATATTAAGTAAATTGTGTTTTTATTTTTATTAACTTTTCTTCATAATTTTTTTTGTTTTTTCAATTTGACGGTTGGAGTTTGGACTTATAAAAAATAATTTATTTTCGTGGTTATTAACCGAACCGAATCGAGATACGAATCGAGCCGAACCGAACCGACTTACGTGGTTATGGTGGGGTTATGGCATGGCCAAAAATTTGATGGTGTGGTTATGGTTTTAACCGAACCGAACCGTTGTCATCCCTAGATTTGCCTCAATTATTTATCTCTTTCCTTCAGTTTTTCTCAAATTAGCTTCGGTTGTTTCAATTGTTTACTGCGCTTCTTGTAAATCAATGTCACTACCATTATTCGTATCATTTATAAAACAATGATCTTAGTATTACATATTCTAGCAAAACCACCCATCAGAGCCATCGTTAACCATCGGTCATTAAAGTGTATTCTCAAAATCCCGATATCTTCAGCTATAGTAATATGGACATGATTTGATAATACACCAATTTGACCACTATTAGCAAATAAAATTATTTCTTTCACTTCAAAATCCCAAACAATTCAATTAAGGTTAGTGATAAGTGCGTTTTACGCACTTATTTAGGTCACAAAACATGGACAATTGATTGCAATTATGTTGAAATATGGCTTAATTCTATGTAAATTGTGTTTGCAGGACTATATCGATGGAAACAACGATAAGTGAGTGAAAACGAGCAAGAAAGGACTAAAATGGAAGAAAGCCAAAGTTCAGGGACTAAGATGCAATTATTCGAAAGTTGACTCGAAATCCAAATCAAGAACAAAAATGAACTAAGTACGAGATTGACAAAATCAACGAGTGTTAGAGGAAAGAGAATGAAGAAAAGAAGTCAAAATGAGGAAGAACGGAGTTCGGGGGCCAAAACGACAAAAGATGGAAGTTGTGTGTACCATGCGGCCGCATGGTGCAATCAGCCATGCGGTCGCATGGCTTCTCCAGAACATGGCTCGAGCTGCAACCTTTAAACCATGTGGTCGCATGGTTTATAACCATGCGGCCGCATGGTTATTTTCGACGCAAAAATTTTTGGTTTCCGTTTTTAAGTAAAACTCTTATGGAAACTAATTGGGGACGGCTTTAAAACCCTAGACTCGACAGAAAACGGGGGCTACACACTTTTAGGAGATAATTTTGACATTGGAGAGCAAGAACACGAGGAATAACGCGAAGATTCATCAAGCACTTCTAGGAATTAATTGAATATCTATTCGGGTGATGACGTTTCTTCATTTATTTTTTTGTTTTTCTTTCTTTAGCATGTTAGACTAGTTTTTCTTGTACTAGGAGATCGATGAACCTTGTAACATGATATTTTAATCTTTAGTTTTATATTTTTGGCATTAAAACACGTTTTTGGATGTTTGAACGATTTATACGTATTTATTCCATATAATTATTGTGCGCGCGTTAATTATATGAATGTGGTGATCTATTTTATGCATTCGAAATAAGGGAAATAGATTCGACGTAGTATAAATTGTCATAGGGTCCGATAGGGGATAGAAATATACCGCTATGCTCTATGTGAATCTTTAAGTGTTCATAAAAGCTAATGCGTTCTTTTATGGTTGTATTCGTCATAGAAATATAGTCGAATCGCATGATAGAATAGGTTTAACATTACTCGAAATAGATTGTTAAGTTTAATAGGAACATTGATTCTTCAATATTTAATCGTGTTGTCAAATTGTAAAACTAGGATTTAATTGGATTGTTGCATGGGGATTCGTGATCCTAGTGCGTTTTTCTCATCTTAAGTAAATCACTTTGCATTCAATTTCATATTTATTCTAGTATAATTTGCATTTAGCTTAGCCAATTCATCCATAATAGTTTTCATAATTTAGTTTGATTAGCATTTAATACAAAACTTAACAAAAACTCATTTAGTTTCGGTTAAGGTCGAAATAATTATTATTAAACTACTCAATCTCTGTGGGATCGACAATCCGGACTCTAAAAGTCCACTTTATTACTTGTAACGAACCGTACACTTGCGGTGGTTTTAAATTGAACGTATTTTCGTGAACAAGTTTTTGGCGCCGTTGCCGGGGATTGAGTTTTAGTTTAATTTTAATTATTTAGAAACTAATTCGAACATTTTCTTTTATTTTTTATTTTAGTTTAGTTAGATAACTTATTAAACTTCGTTATTTCGACTTTTGCTAATTTTTGAGCAATTTTGGTTATTTCAGATTTGCTTGCTAAGATCGACTGGAAGGGAATTGATTCCAGCTGATCCAGAAATCGAGCGTACTTTTCACCAATTGCAAAGAGAAGCCAGAATAGCTCAACAACAGCAAATGGCTGACGAACGACAAAATCCGGTAATTCCGGCTAACAGTGAGGAAGCTATGGACGAAGGAAACATGCTTGTAGGGGATTTCATGATTCCCCAGATCATTCAGAGCCAGTCCAGCATCATATATCCACCATTTGAGCAACAAAACTTCCAACTGAAGACCAACGTCATACACTTGTTTCAGAATGGGCATCAGTTTTATGGGAGAGCTAAGGAAAACCCACATACACATGTCTCTAGATTCTTGGAGATGTGCCAACACTTCAAATATCAGGGTATCTCAGATGATGCCATCCGCTTGAGACTATTTCCACACACATTGCGTGACAAAGCACTTGAATGGCTGGATTCTCAACCGATTGCTAGTATCACAACATGGAATGATCTTGCTCAAAAGTTCTGTACCAAGTTCTTTCCACCAGCCAAGATTGCAAAATTGAAGCATGATATCTCTGTTTTCCGTCAAGGGGAGTATGAATCATTTGATGAGGCTTGGAACAGTTTCAAGAACATGCTTCGGAAGTGTCCACATCACGGTATCAGCAAGGGACTCCAGGTCCAATACTTTTACGCGGGATTACTTCCGTCTTTCAAAAGCAATATAGATTCTTCATCTAATGGGTCGGTGTCTACTAGGACAGTTGATGATGCACTGAAGCTATTTGAGACTGTGGCTACTACTTCAGCCATGTGGTCTTCAAAACGAGCAGTTCAGAAGAAGGCACCGGGTTTGTTCGAGGTGGATACTATTTCAGCTTTGTCAGCGAAAATTGATTCACTATTCTATAAGGTTGACAGCATGTCGCAGACGGCCAATGCAGCAACTGTAAAGAAATCAAGTTGTGGGGAGTGTGGAGCTGATCACACTATTTCAAACTGTCCAATTTTCACACAAGAGGTAGAGCATGTGGATTATGTGCAATGGGGTCAACGCCAGCAGAACAACCCGAATTCTGAGACATATAATCCGGGGTGAAGAAAGCACCAAAATTTCTCGTGGAGTAATCAGAATCAAAATCAAAACCAGAACCAGCACAGACCACAGGGTCAATATCAGCAGCAGGAGAAGAAGCCACAGTTGGAAGAAATATTTGAAAAATTCGTAGAAACAACTCATCAGTACATGGAATCCAACAATCAATTCATAAAGAAGACAGAAGCCACTCTCCAAGAACAAAATTCTGCAATTTAAAATTTGGAGATTCAAATGGGGCAGATGGCACTTGCTATGACAAACAGGGCACCAGGAACTCTACCTAGCAATACAGAAGTCAATCCAAGGGAACATGCGAAGGCAATAACAACAAGAAGTGGAGTACAATTACCGGAGATTCATATAAAAAAGCCGGTTACTAATGAGGAAACAATACCTACTTCAGATGAGGAGCAAGTGGAACAGACTGAACTTACACCAGAAGAAAATGCGAAGAAGAGTTCAGATACACCACGGGTTAAGGCAACCGCTCTTGTCAATCCTTATGAGCCTCTTATTCCATTTCCTCAAAGGTTGAAGAAGCACAAGTTGGATAAGCAATACAGCAAATTTTTTGAGGTTTTCAAGAAACTTCACATCAATATTCCATTTGCTGATGCACTTGTTCAGATGCCCAGCTATGCAAAGTTTCTCAAAGACATTCTCTCTAACAAACACAAGCTGGAAGAACATGAAACGGTGATGCTTACTGAGGAAAGTAGCGCAATGATTCAAAAAAAGCTACCGCCAAAATTGAAAGATCCAGGGAATTTTACTGTTCCTTGTTCCATTGGCAATTGTTATTTCGATAAGGCATTATGTGATTTAGGTGGAAGTATTAATTTAATGTCACTCTCTGTTTTTAGGAACCTTGGTTTGGGAGAAGCAAAGGCTACTATGGTGACTCTACAGCTGGCAGACCGATCCCTTACTTATCCACGAGGAATCATTGAAGATGTGTTGATAAAAGTGGATAAGTTTATTTTTCCTATCGATTTTCTCATCCTCGACATGGAAGAAGATAAAGACATCCCACTTATATTGGGACGACCTTTCTTGGCTACTGGAGGGACGATCATTGATGTTCAGAAAGGTCAGCTTATTTTGAGACTTGGGGAAGAGCAGATTTCATTTAATGTGTTCAAGGCAATGAGATTTCCGACCGAGTCAGATAGCTGCTTTCAGATTGATGTGATTGATAGTGTGATCGAAAACAACTTCCACCTACGACATCCCACCTATGCATATGAGGCTTGCATTACGCATTCTCATTCTATCCATACTGATTCATTGGAGATAGAGGAATGTGCAAGACTTTTGGAAGCTAATCCACCATATGTGCGTAAACGCTACTTCGAGGAACTGGGATCTGGAACAACAACAGCACAGCTATCTATTCAGCAACCTCCTAAGTTAGAACTCAAACAGTTGCCATCTCACCTTCGATATGCCTATTTGGGTAAGTCTTCGACACTCCCAGTGATTGTGTCAAATTCCATCAGCAAGGTAGAAGATGAGAGATTACTTCGGATGCTAAGGGACAATAAAACAGCCATTAGGTGGTCTATAGCAGACATAAAGGGTCTTAGTCCCTCATACTGCATGCATAAAATACTCATGGAGGAAAATTTTAAACCAAAGGTTGATGGTCAGCGGCGATTGAATCCAAACATGAAAAAAGTGGTAAGAGCTGAGATGTTGAAGTTACTTGACGCAGGTATCATTTACCCTATCTCAGACAGCGTATGGATTAGTTCGGTACAAGTTGTACCCAAAAAGGGAGGTATCACGGTGGTGAAGAATGAAAAGAACGAGCTAATTCCTACTAGAACGGTAACTGGATGGAGAGTTTGCATCGATTATCACAAACTCAACGATGCTACTCGAAAGGATCACATTCCACTTCCATTCATTGATCAAATGTTGGAAAGACTAGAAGGACACTCTCACTACTGTTTTCTGGATGGATACTCGGGGTATAATCAGATTCCAGTGGCACCGGAGGGTCAAGAGAAGACCACCTTCACATGCCCCTATGGTACCTTTGCATACCGTAGGATGCCTTTTGGTTTATGTAACGCATCTGCCACATTTCAGCGTTGCATGATGGCTATCTTCTCTGATATGGTTGAGAAGTTCATCGAGGTATTCATGGACGACTTCCCAGTGTTTGGCTCCTCATTTGATGATTGTCTGGAGCATTTGGGTTTAGTCCTCCAACGATGTGTAGAAACAAGATTGGTGTTGAATTGGGAAAAATGCCACTTCATGGTACAGGAAAGCATCGTGTTAGGACACAGAATTTCAGCGAATGGGATTGAGGTTGATAGAACAAAGATTCAGGTAATTGAGAAGCTACCACCACCAACTTCAGTAAAGGGTGTTCGCAGTTTTCTTGGGCATGCCGGATTCTATAGGAGATTCATAAAAGATTTCTCAAAAATCACAAAGCCACTATGCAGCTTGTTGTTGAAAGATGCCATATTCGAATTCACAGATGAATGTTTGACAGCGTTCAATGCGTTGAAGGAGAAACTGATTTCAGCACCTGTGATGATCTCTCCAGATTGGGACTTACCGTTTGAGCTGATGTGTGACGCCATTGATCATTCAGTAGGGGTTGTACTAGGACAACACCGGAATAAAGTATTCCATGTGATTTATTATGCCAGCAAGATGTTGAATGATGCTCAGCTTAATTATGCCACTACGGAGAAGGAGCTTTTGGATGTAGTCTATGCTTTCGACAAATTTCGATCATATCTTGTGGGATCGAAGGTTATAGTCTACACAGATCACGCTGCCATCAAGTATCTGATGACAAAGCAGGACGCCAAGCCAAGACTCATTCGTTGGGTCCTACTGCTGCAAGAGTTTGATTTGGAGATCAGAGATATGAAGGGTAGTGAAACTGTGGTAGCTGACCACTTATCCTGACTTGAACCCAGCGAGCAGACCGAATCTGTGGATATCAACGAGGTTTTTCCTGATGAGCAGATTTTTAGTGTGGTAGAGGCACCGTGGTATGCAGACATAGTAAACTATCTAGCAAGATCCATCACTCCACCAGATTATTCACATCACCAAATGAAGAAATTTTTCGCTGACCTGAAGTACTACTTTTGGGAGGATCCCATCCTTTACAGGAGAGGAGCAGATCAAATCATTAGGCGGTGTGTTCCTGAGGAAGAAATATCCAGAATTTTAGAGCAGTGTCACTCATTAGCCTATGCATGGCCTCTACAGACTCCTGTTTGGCATCAGAATGAGCTCACACCATTCATAGCCATCCTATGGCTTCATGTGTCACAACATCGAGCCGACTTCTCACCGCACCACATTTACTGATCCTACGGCCGGCTTTATATATCATTTGGTTAGGGGGAACAAAATCGATCTCGCCACGTACATATATAATTAGATACACACGTTGGGTACATGGGCAGATCGACGTTGCTCCTTGATATTTTCGAGTCTGATTAGTGGCATCTGCAGAGCAGCAGGTGTGACTATCCCATCCAGGGAGCTTCCGGAGAAGCCGAGTCCCTTTATCAAGCTTACTACGTGGGAGGCTCAGGTGCGAGCACGAGAAGCGCGACGGGCGTGATTGGCAGAGGCACAGAGACGACAGCAGCAGGCTGTCCATGATGAAGGGGCACCTGAGGATGCTGATATGCCTCAGGCCGCAGCACTACATCCACCGCCACCGGCGATGTCGACACACAGATTTTGAGGCAGATGTTTGCCACAATGACAGGGTCGAGTCGGGATATACAGAGCCTCTAGCAGGCATTCGGCGGTCTGAGCACAGAGATGTGGCGGGTAAGTGAGCGCATGGACACTACCCATGCTTTTGAGACGAGTTCACATCTAGAGACCCTCGCATCTAGGAGGGCAGTCGAGGGGGTGAGTGACCGACTCAGTTTATACTCCGGTCGGATGGACACCCTCCAGCTACGCACAGACTCGATAGCTACAGAGGTGCATGAGCAGTCTGCTTTACTTCGGGAGATTTTGGCTCATCTACCACTGCCACCACCGACAGATGATGCGGCGGGTCTGAGTTTCTTCCCACCATCTTCCCCACCACCACCGTATTGATCAGGGGAGTATTCACTAACCTCCCATATTTTTGTTTTGTTTAAACATTTGTCCTTCAAATTCTGTATTCAATCTTACACTCTACACATTGGGGGCAATGTTTTGTATAAGTTTGGGGGGTGGTTGAATTTGTAGAACAAACTTAAGGATTTAGTACTTGTATTGAATTATGCATTACTTATTCGTTGTTTATCGATATTTGTCTGGTTTGCTTGCTTGTTTACTGCTTTTGTGTGTTTGTGTGTTTGTGTGTTTATTAAAAAAAAATATATATATATATATATATTTCATTTTTGACATTCTGTTTTAGTATTTGTTCAGTTAGTTCAATTTGTGTGCTTGTGTGGGTTTAATAGCCTTGCCGACAATGATGTGAATAGTGGAATAGGTATGAACTGTGGACAGTGAAAATGGTGCATGTCTAGATTAGCCAATGCTTATGTATGTGATACTTGACATTTCTTGCGCACGAAACTCAGCTTTGACATGTTAAGTTGATGATTGGGTTCAGTTTTTATAGGAGATTAGAATATGATAGGTTATACCTGAATTACCTCTTCTATGCTTAAAAATATTCCATTGTTTTAGTGGTTTGGAGGACTAGTTATCACAAGGGAACATTGAGATGAGTAGAGATTCCATGCATGAAAACTGAGTTGTGTGGATTGTGTAAACTGATGAGACAGAAATGAGGCGAAAGCCTGAAATCAGGGGTTGGTTCTTGAAACTAAGTGTCCAAAAAAAAATAGGGGTTTACAAAAAATTTTGTGAGGAAAACACTATTTTCAAGCCTTTATGACTCGAGCAATTAAGCCTGAAAGGATGAATAAAAATCTGGTGCCCTAAAATCAACTGATTTGGGAGTCATCGGCCTAAAGCTCGATACAGGGGTCATATAGAAAGCAAGAGGGAAAGAGTCAAAAGAAAAGAGAGAAAATACATTTCTCGAGCCATTATAACTTGAGCAAGTAAGCCTGTAAGGGTGATTACAAATCTGGTGCCCTGAAATCAACTGATTTGGGAGTCATCGGCCTAAAACTTGATATATGGGTTATATAGAAAGCAAATGAGAATGTGTTTCAAAAAAAAAAAATAGAGTGAGAAAAGTGCCCCATGACATTTAGTTGATGGAATTGTACCTTTGATGTAAGGCAAGTAACTTAGTTGAGTTTTAGAGGTTGAAACAATCAAAATAATAGGAGAATCTCTGCTTGTTGAAGTGTAAACTTGTGATTGTGAATCCTATCCAAACTAAGAGAGGGTGAGAATTTAAGTTAACCAGATCTCAAGTATAGAACACACCCCAGGATAAGTGAGCAAAAGAATAAGTTTGGGGGTGTGTATCTCTCAAGCGAAGAAAGGAAAAATTTGACTACTGTAGGTCGAGATGAATCTATCAGAAACTGAGTATGTTTGCATGAGTATACACACACACGTCAGGTTGCATATTATAAGTGGAGGTTGATTTGATTTTGCACTGTTGATATTGTTCACTATGTTAGTACTAAATTCTAATTCTGAGACACGGCAGGTTGTTAAACCATGTTTTGTTTAGAGTTAAGTCACCACCTTGTTTGAGGACAAACAATAGTTCAAGTTTGGGGGGTTTGATAAGTACGTTTTACGCACTTACTTAGGTCACAAAACATGGACAATTGATTGCAATTATGTTGAAATATGGCTTAATTCTATGTAAATTGTGTTTGCAGGACTATATCGATGGAAACAACGATAAGTGAGTGAAAACGAGCAAGAAATGACTAAAATGGAAGAAAGTCAAAGTTCAGGGACTAAGATGTAATTATTCGAAAGTTGACTCGAAATCCAAATCAAGAACAAAAATGAACTAAGTACGAGATTGACGAAATCAACGAGTGTTAGAGGAAAGAGAATGAAGAAAAGAAGTCAAAATGAGGAAGAACGGAGTTCGGGGGCCAAAACGACAAAAGATGGAAGTTGGGTGTACCATGCGGCCGCATGGTGCAATCAGGCATGCGGTCGCATGGCTTCCCCAGAACATGGCTCGAGCTGCAACCTTTGAACCACGCGGTCGCATGGTTTATAACCATGCGACTGCATGGTTATTTTCGACGCAAAATTTCTGGTTTACGTTTTTAAGTAAAACTCTTATGGAAACTAATTGGGGACGGCTTTAAAACCCTAGACTCGACAGAATACGTGGGCTACGCACTTTTAGGAGATAATTTTGACATTGGAGAGCAAGAACACGAGGAATAACGCGAAGATTCATCAAGCACTTCTAGGAATTAATTGAATATCTATTCGGGTGATGACGTTTCTTCATTTATTCTTTTGTTTTTCTTTCTTTAGCATGTTAGACTAGTTTTTCTTGTACTAGAAGATCGATGAACCTTGTAACATGATATTTTAATCTTTAGTTTTATATTTTTGGCATTAAAACACGTTTTTGGATGTTTGAACGATTTATACGTATTTATTCCATATAATTATTGTGCGCGCGTTAATTATATGAATGTGGTGATCTATTTTATGCATTCGAAAGAAGGAAAATAGATTCGACGTAGTATAAATTGTCATAGGGTCCGATAGGAGATAGAAATATACCGCTATACTCTATGTGAATCTTTAATGTTCATAAAAGCTAATGCGTTCTTTTATGGTTGTATTCGTCATAGAAATATAGTCGAATCGCATGATAGAATATGTTTAACATTACTCGAAAGAGATTGTTAAGTTTAATAGGAACATTGATTCTTCAATATTTAATCGTGTTGTCAAATTGTAAAACTAGGATTTAATTGGATTGTTGCATGGGGATTCGTGATCCTAGTGCGTTTTTCTCATCTTAAGTAAATCACTTTGCATTCAATTTCATATTCATTCTAGTATAATTTGCATTTAGCTTAGCCAATTCATCCACAATAGTTTTCATAATTTAGTTTGATTAGCATTTAATACAAAACTCATCAAAAACTCATTTAGTTTCGGTTAAGGTCGAAATAATTATTATTGAACTACTCAATCTATGTGGGATCGACAATCCGGACTCTAAAAGTCCACTTTATTACTTGTAACGAACCGTACACTTGAGGTGGTTTTAAATCGAACGTATTTTCGTGAACAGTTAGTACACAAAGATTTAAAGTCATTTCTTCAAATTGATCTTCGTTTAAGTTCTTAGCCTTCGCAATAGTTTCATCGATATTACCTATCAAATAAAATACCTGTACAAGAAGACCATCTAATTCTCCTTAAAAGATCAATTGAAGCCCTCTAATAGTCTCTACCAAACCAACATATTTCCCTGGAGAACCAGTAAATACTTCTACTACAAAAAAAAGGATGTGATAAGAAAAGCTCAATTTTTCGTGCTCTTACTACAGTTAAACTATCCTCTATAGATAATTCATCCAACCGAAGGATAGTTATAATGTCTGAAGTTCTTTGTAACATTGTAAAGTTTGTTTAACTCTTTCTGTAGTTTCGTAATGTTCATCACCAACAATTTGAGGTTGAAGCATGGTTGACATGGAATCTAAAGAATCTACTGGAGGATAGATCTCATTGGCAACTAATCCTCTGATAGTACGGTAGTAGCATCTAAATGTGTAAGTATCGTACCAGGAGCAGGGTCAATTAAATCGTCTGTTGGTACATAAACTGCTTGAATAGACGTTATGGATCCTTCTTTGGTAGAAGTAATTTTTTCTTGTAAAGTATCCATTTCGATACTCGGGGTAGGTTGATAACGTACAGTGGACGGCATTCTACCTAATAATGATGATACTTCAGATCTTGGACAAAACGGAACATATTATCGATAAATAGAAATATGTCTTGTTCATTAACATCTAGAAAATATTTTTCCATAGTTAGGACAGTCAAACAAACTCCCATACGAGCTCCAAGCAGTTCATTCATCTAGCCGTAAACTAGAACCACTTTTAATTCTGCAATATTTCCTTCATTAATTACTCCAGATTCTTTCATTTCCATGTAAAGATCATTTTTTTCACGAGTTCTTTCACCCAATCTACCAAATAAAAATGCATCCCCATAGACTTTGACAATATTGTTAATCAATTCCATAATGAGTACCGTTCTATTAACTCTAGCTTCTCCAAATAGTCCAATTTTTTTCCCATGGCAATAAAAGGCTAAAAGATCTACCAGTTTAATTCATGTTTCAAAAATAGATAATTTTGTACCTAATTGTAGAAAAGCATACGCAGATCCATAAATAGGAGATGTTGTACGAGTGTCTACTGAACTAAATTATCAACAGGCTCTCCAAGTACGTTTAAAATTCGTCATAGAGTCGCTCCATCAATTGAAACACTCAGAGGAGCTCCTATGTCAATTATTTTCATTCTTCTCATCAGATCATTTGTAGCACTCATAGCTACAATTTTAACTCAATTATTTCCTAATAATTGTTGTACCTCACAAGTCACATTAATTGCTTGACCAACAGTATCTTGAGCTTTAACTACCAGAGCATCAAAAATATTAAGCATCTTGCCCAACGAAAAGGCTACATCTAGTACTGGACCGATAATTTGGAAGATACATCCAAGGGTTTTTTTTTTTTTAAAGTGTGGAAACTGAACAAGAAGTAGTGGGAATAATTCTTAAAATAATAAAAAATTATGTTGATTTTTTTTTTTTGGGTATAAATTATCGAATTCAAAATAAAGGTCTGATAGCATAGAGATCAATTAATTCAATAAGAAATGGGAGTTAGCACTCAATTTCGTTGGTACCATTCAGTCGAATCCAATTCAATGTTTACTTATTCATCCACTTGAAATTTTCAAGATCAACCAAGCTATTTTGAAAATTTCAAGTAGATGAATAAGAGTTTTGATAAAGTTTTTCATTTGTCTATAATGATAGACAATCTCATCTAGATTATAGAAAATATTCTATGGAATTCAAACTTGAACTCTATTTACATTAGGATTCATTATTTCTATATCATTGGTTCTTCATATTTTTTATTTTAGCATATCGATTTACGCTTACGCCCAACCTATAGTTTTTCCTTTCATTTTTTATACGAATTCCTTATATTTTCACATATAGGATTTACATATATATATATATATATATCAAGAGGGAATTTCCTATTAGTTAGGTTAGATATTTTGATTATGAAAAGGTAAAAAATAATAATAATAATAATTTGAGTTGTGCTATATATATGAAAGAGTGTACAATAATGATGTATATGGTAAATCAAATACCATAGTCTAATAATCAGACATTATGATTAGTTGATAATATTAGTACTAGTTGGGAAGATTCCTGTGAAAAGTTTTATTAACGCCTAATTGGTGTCGAGTAGATCTTCTTGTTGTCAGAATTCTTAACTCGTGAGTTGTAGGAAGGGGTTTATATCACCACAAACAGAAGACTTAAGCAAGTATTGGATTCAAAGCGGGTGTTAAAGAGTACAAATGGACTTATTATACTCTTGAATATTTAACCAAAGAAACTAATATCTTGGCAGCATTCCGACTAACTCTTCAACATAAAGTTCCGCCTGAAGAAGCAGGGTTGCGGTCTTTGTCGAATCTTCTACTGTACATGTACAGTTGTGTGGACCTATGAACTTATCGGTTTTGATCGTTGCAAAGGGCAATGCTACCATATTGAGCTAGTTCCTGGAGAAGCAAATCAATATATATGTTATGCAGCTTACTCTTTAGACCTTTTTTAAGAAGGTTCTATTACTAACATGTTTACTTCCATTTTAGATAATGTATTTAGATTCAAAGCCCCATGTGCCCTTCCATTGTAGTTAATGTATTTAGGTTCAAAGAACTTTAGACCTTTTTGAAGAAGTTTCTATTACTAACATGTTTACTTCCATTGTAGGTAATGTATTTTGATTCAATGCCTTGCGTGCTCTACGTCTGGAAGATCTGTGAATTCATCCTACTTATATTAAAGTGGAAAATACACCACATAGCTATCATATGATTAATATTCAAATATTACTTTTGAATTTTTTTTTCCACCATAGATACTTTATTATTACTGTAAAATCAAGAGGCTGAAATTACAATCAATTCATACAGACAGTTATACTATAGCCAATTTCACTCCCTTAAACAAGCCTTCGTAATTAATTCCCCACATTGATAACCCCTTAATTGGTCTAATACCCTATTACAACCTCCCCAAATCCACTCAAACGATTATGTATCTCAAGAAAATCATTGAAAATGTCACCGTGTAAAATGAAAAAATAATATCTAACAGGATAAATCCCCCCAACATTGTTTGAAATATTAAATTATTTGAAACACGGAAACACATCACACATATCAATGAAGACGGATATCGATAATTTGTTGCCAGATTTTATTTCGAAGACGACAATATACAAATAATAATATCAGACGTCTAATTACAAATTACAAATTACAAATGACAATATTACATATGTATAAATAGGATTTATTTCTATTCGAAAATATAACTACTATATTCGATGTTTGTCTAATTACATATCATACATCAGTTTCGCAATATCATATAGTAAATTGTAGATTTAATCTTGAGGAAAACCCAAATTATCGTGTGAAATATGCACCACAATCCGCCAATGTCCCAAGAGATGTATATTGATAGCTAGATTCAAAAGATGAAAATGCCCAGTATGTTCTCTAGAATAGAAGTGTGTGTCTCCGCTATTTTTCTTTTGTTTTCATGACTAAAAATGGAAGACTCATTAATGTCCAGCATGAAGTCTACTGCATTCAATATATTTAAGTTACAAATGTGGTTTGGAATATATATTTGGAAGTTAGTATTTTTTTAAATAATTTACATATAAGTTAGTACTTATAGTTATATTTCCATTACATAGTAAAGTGTGAATTCTTTTTTAATAATAAGGCATATACAAGTTTTTCCGTATATTAGAACTTTCCAAAGCCCACCTCATGTGATCCAAGTTGAAAGAGATAAATTGAATAAATACGGTCGTCCCAAGTTGGGATGTACTATTAAACCAAAATTGGGGTTATCTGTTAAAAACTGTGGTAGAGCAGTTTATTTACATGCACCAAACATGCATTAACCAGGCTCCCGTAACAAACCAGGCAATGTACATCCCTTTCCGGCTTAAGCACCGAACCTACACCAGTATGAAGTCTCGTTCTTCCAAATAAATGCAGAAGAAAGTTCATTGTGCATCCATATCCCAAGGCATATCATCATAAACAAACCCACCCACTCCACCTAGCCGCACACCGAACGATTTCGTGATAGAGATGCAATGTCAAAAGGCGTATAACAGTAACAGCAGCATATCTTGAGCAATAATCTGGAAAAATATATATATATATATATATATATATATATAAATGCAAAATCACGGCAGAGCACTCCAATAAAATTTCCCTTCAACATCCCACCTCATGTGATCCAAGTTGAAAGAGATAAATTGAATAAATACGGTTGTCCCAAGTTGGGATGTACTATTAAACCAAAATTGGGGTTATCTGTTAAAAGCTGTCGTAGAGCAGTTTATTTACATGCACCAAACATGCATTAACCAGGCTCCCGTAACAAACCAGGCAATGTACATCCCTTTCCGGCTTAAGCACCGAACCTACACCAGTATGAAGTCTCGTTCTTCCAAATAAATGCAGAAGAAAGTTCATTGTGCATCCATATCCCAAGGCATATCATCATAAACAAACCCACCCACTCCACCTAGCCGCACACCGAACGATTTCGTGATAGAGATGCAATGTCAAAAGGCGTATAACAGTAACAGCAGCATATCTTGAGCAATAATCTGGAAAAAAAATATATATATATATATATATAAACGCAAAATCACGGCAGGGCACTCCAATAAAATTTCCCTTCAACATTAAACATCAAATAGGTGATCGAGTTCTCTGACTTAAATAATCATTAACAATAACGAACAATATATCTTTTGGTGTTATTACAGTTCAATACATCAAGCCAGGTTGTAAAGGAAAGACAAAAAACTATTCTGGGTTGCAGCCAAGAAAAGATGATGAAGTACATATACGGAACTCTTTACCGCGCAAATACCCAGAAGGAAACTTGGAGACTGCCAGATTTGGAAATAACCATCACCATCTGTTCTGCAATCCACCGACAGCCATTTACCACAAAATGAAAATTGCAAAACTAAGCATCTTGTGAAGCCCTACAATTGAAGATCTGAAAGCTAGATGTTATTATCAAAAGTGATGTTCCCTTTTAATCTTTCCATTATTCGCCATAAACCCTAATGTCTGCTCATGCTGCTGCATTAGAACTCCCACTTGTGGTTTGTTTAGCCACGTATATTTGTTTCATTTTTGAACCAAGACCAACCTTCTCTGCACCAGAAGACTGGTTCCTTCCATTGAAACCCAATCTTCGATAGGACCACTCATTCTCTACATTGTTTCTTTGGGACATCCCACCCCCTCTTTGATAAATATAGCCAGAAGAATTACTCTGCCGGGTGGATGAATTCTTCTGATGGAACGGCTGAGTCTTCAGATAATTAGTGCTCTGGTGCTTACCATTTTTGTTAATGCCTTTCTTAAGAACATCAGTCTTGCCAGACTCAGCAGTGGAACTTCCAGTGGAGCTTTGATCAATGCCAATCTGGGCAGATGTGCCTGAATTGATGGATCTCAATGTACCAACTAATCCTAGCTCAGCAGGAAACCGAGCAATATCTGTATCTGCTGCCACAGAAAAAGTTGGGTCATTCTCCGATGGTGTTGAAATTCGAGACTCAGAGAACCTATTGGCATTTAATGGTTGGTCAATGGAATGTCCACGGCCGACTTGAGAAGGCAGTACTACGTCTGCTTGTTGCTGCAATGGTTGTGAGAGAGGAAAAGAGTGAAGGGGTGATGCAGGAAGATGTGGCCAGCGAACTTGGAAAGATAGGTCCGGGGCAGACTGAAAAGAAGTACAAGAAAGTAATCAGATATTGCAGTTTTCTTAAAGATACTGGATAAGAGCTGCTCGAAGCCAATAACAAAAATCAACAAATCCTGCAGTATTCTCCTTATCTACTAAGTCATTCTTCAATAGCTGATAAAAGCAAAAGCAAAAGCAAAATGAAACCATAGGTTCTGGTAAATCAAAATTTTCCACCTAAGGATTGAAAGTTCTGATTTTTTGTCACAAGCAATCAAGTCATCATATACACAACTTGTTTTTTGGTCATCTTGATGATATTGGAGGCACAAGGTATAAAGCATATTTGTCTCAAAGGGTGACCGTGTTAAGTATTTAGGTTCGATTAATAATGACGGACAGACTTGAGGAGAATGTAACACATAGGCTAGAGCAGGTTTTATAAATTGTAGAAATTCTATAGATATTCTCATCACAGAAACATCCATGTATGGTCAAATGCAATGTTAGACCAATTATGCATGGTAAAGAAAATTGGGCAGTTGAAAGGACCAGAATGTAGAGTAGTGGTGATGAGAATATTAAGATTAACATGTGATCATATTAAAATAGATTAATTATAAAATCAGATTACATGCCAACAAGTAAAAATGACACATTGAGGCCATATTAATTGGGTGGTTGGAACATCTCTCTCATAAGCCTGAAGAACATATCATTCATAAGAGAGAGATACAATTATAGTAGAACATGTTAAAGGAGTGATTAGAGTAAAATTAGCTAATAACTTGAAGTTGTAAGAACTAAATCACGTTGGATATTCCAATAAGTGTATCTATAGATCAATGCAGTGAAAAATGATTCATGTAGAAGACTCCAAATTTATCGGGAATAAGGCTTTAGTTTATTGTTACAACTAATCAAGAATGTAAACAGAATAAGTCAGGAAGTGAAAAAAGAAAATGACAAGACTTGCAATACCACAAACAACTTCAATAACATTATATGATTACACGAGGCAAAAAATCTTTTACCTGGAATGGAGATGCATCAAACATGGGCAAAGGGGAGGCAATGGGCAAGAGTGGTGATCCAGGGGCAAGATGCTGAACAGGAGCAGCCATGTTGGACGCATTTCGTTGCGATGAAGTAGTATTCATACTACTCATCTCTCCCTCAGCAACATGCATGGCCGAAGATGTTGGATTGTGTTTCCAATCAGATTGCTTACTGGAAGGGATATAGGTGGTACCCATAAAACTCAAACCAACCTGTCCGTATTGTCCCACTGGAGCAAAATGGTTATAGACAACCATATGTGGAGGCCCCTGCAATCCAGGAATACCACCTGTAGGACTAATGAAAGGACCAGTATATCCAGCTGGTGGACCATAAATTGAGTCCAGGCTAGAATGACATTGTTGCCAGGTACCAGGAGGTCCTGAACTTGATGCAGTACTATTCTGGAGTTGCGATTGGGTGCCAGAAGAATCTTCGCATGGACCAAAGGCAAAGATTGGACCCCCCAACATCGGATTCATTTCATAGAAGGGGAAGTGCGAAGGTGGACCTGCAGGAAATCGAGAAAGCATCTGGGGCGTAGAACTCTGTGAACTTGGCATCGGTGGCCATAAGGAGATAGGAGTTGTCTCAACAGAAAGATCAACAGGAAGAGATACGCTTAATGATTCCTCACATCGTGAATGATTTACCAATTGCTGATCTTCTGATACAGCTGTAATAAATTCAAACAGTCAAATGAACTCGCCAATGAAAAGGTAAAGGCTGCTCGGTCAAAATAGGGGAAGAAACTTCAAACCTACCTGCTATAATTCCACCAATGTCAGAGCCTCTGAAGTTTTTGGCATCTGAGAAACCTACAGATCCTAACCCATGGGCAACAATCTCATCACTACTGATGGCTGCAACAGCGATTGCAGAAGCAGCTGCTTCAGCTTCAGCCTCACTATCTTGTAGAGTAATACAAGAGTCACTGGGGTGTTTCTCCTTTTCAAAGAAACGAGAACTACCTTTCTCAGCAGCAGAAAGATTGCGAGACATTTTTATGTCAGGTCGATAAGAACCCGGAGCCCCAATCCCATTTGAAACAACACGACTACTTGGAGGAAGGACTGTTGGAGAGGTAACAGCGCCTGTTAATTAAATAAATAAGAGAGTCAGAAATTTATCAATTGAATTAGAGTGGCAACTTAAGCTTACAGTATAATAAATGGTACCGAATTGAATTTTCTCTCCAGCAAGCAGGGAATTGATTGGACTTGCACCAGAAGAAAGAGACTTATCCTTTGTTAACACAGATGATGATGGCAAGATAGGATCAATAACAGTGTTGGAATGGCATTCAACCGAAATCTGTGAATCATATCGAGCAGGCTTCATAGCCTCCTCAAGTTGAGTCTGGGTCAAGGCCATAACCTGCCAGAAATAAAATTCATCAGTAGGAAGCATTTACAATGCACAGAAATAGTCCAATTGGTTTCAAGGATTTTTCAAAGGTAACAAGAGACAAAAAGGAAATATGGATCCCATTTAATACGGAAGTGGGTTGAGGTTCGTAAAAGAAACTGGGATTGTAATGCCGAAAAACAAGCTCAAGTAGAATAAATATCAACATGGATTAGTGTCACGAGACAATCAAGACAGAGAACAGCTGGGAAACTAAGATATCAGGTTGCATGTGAGTGAGGATTGACATCCACGTATTCAGGAGCTAATCACATGGAACATCTCGTAGAACAAAACTAATAGAGCAGACCTCTTAGCACCGATATTCATTACTCTAAGAGTCGCTAAATTTTCCTGGGAACAAACTCTATTCCATGATTGAGAAATTAACAAATATGAAATCCAACAACTAATATCAGTTTGTTAAAAATCCTTTTATGGTGCTAATACATAAAATCTCGTCTTCCAGGGAAAAACGTACTATATAAAATGCTAATGAATGAAGAATTATTTGGAAGTGAGATTGAATAGAAGATGCAATAATGGAAGTGATGATAATCATAAATAAGACTCCAATGGAAATGGCATATAATGATTATGATTTGATAAAATCAGGACATCTGAGAGTAAAGTACTAAATTCAACATAATTTTAGTTCAAAAAGATATTAAAAACTTTTTAAAGACACAGGTTAGGTTTACCACGTATTTTTTTCATTTAAGAGCTAACATATGCTGTAGTAATGATCCCACCCCACCCCCATCCCCCATATTGTTCTTCTATCTCGAGTCAATAACCAAGATATTGTGAATGAAATAAAGAAGTGTCCTCCGCTATATCATGAAGATTGTGAACAGAATTATAGAAATCAAACTGCAAACAATAGTTGGAAGTCACAGAAAAAATTCCCCCATTATAGAAATTATTTATTTATAGCTCTAATGATAGATAATCTTTGCACATCTTTTACTAGAAGTTGACAGTAAATGTGAGTGCTTGGAAGAATTCTCAAGTATGCTAATAATCACCAGCTACAACTAACCCATATCAAACAGAAAAATTGTTAAGCATACCTGTTGATTAAGTCCTGCAGTGCTCCAAGTACTCGCAGCTGATTGGAAATTATCCAACACCTTATTTTTGTTCTCAAACATTTTCGCAGTCTCGAGGTCATTTCCAGTTTTATTAGAAACAACAGAAACCAATTCTGTCTGGACGGATCTGCAAAAATATAGAAGCATACACATAAGAATACTTCTAATTAAGTGTCACAAGCAAACTTTCTATTGAATGATAGATACGTGATAGCATGTGAGGGTGTCTCAGCCGGAGTTTCGGTATTCAGAGCAGGAGTGCCAATTGGAGCCAGTGGTTGGGAAATTTCAGTGGTGCCTGCAGCTACTTCTTTGTCGCCCAAGCTTTTTCCCTCTGAAGCAACAAAATCCGAGTAAGAGTTGGTTGATGATTGTCTAGCCAGTGGTGCAGAAAGCTTATTTGGACTTGTTGAGACCACTACATTTTGTCTAGGAGCACGAGATTTGGGCAGTGGCTGAGATGAGAGAGAAAATGTAATTGAGAAATTGCACATCATATATGTTAAAGAGAACAATAATCTTCCAAAGCATCAATACCTTTGTGACCCTTGATTTTGCTTTGATTTCTTTTTCCCTCTGCTCACGTCGATCAATCAACATTTGCCTTTTGGATCTCACTTCAATGAAGTCATCTTCATCACTGGGAGCTTCTATGCCAGGTTGTTTATAAACACGAACAACACCACTTTGCAAGGGAGCATCAACATCCTCCTCAGAAGCATTTCTCTTGAAATTTGACTCCCCAGGGAGGGAATTATTCTGCTTCTTCATTGACGCATCTTTTACACTTTCCCTTCTTATTCTGTCACTGGAATTCAACTCCTGAGAACTAGTATTTCCAGACACTAAGCTCTCTGGTTCAACTCTCTGTTTCAACGGTCTATTAGAGATTGTACCTCTCTTAGAACCACCTCTCGCAATAATTCCCACAGCTCTTGTTTTGTAATTTGACTTATCAACTGAGCCTCTGTTATTAACAGCAGTTACGAGTTCTTGGTTCAATTCATTCTCTCGCACTCGAAATTCAGTTTGCTGAACAGTTCGTCGAGGTTTCCTCTGAAACCCACTAGAATCTGTATTAGCATCAGGAGCCAGAAAAGAAGATCTCACATTGGAATTTTTTACTGCATAGGCATACCTTCTCCCTCTGCTACCACCTATGCCTTGATGTCTTGGTCTACTGAAATTTTTATCACCAGAAACATACTTCGGTGATGGTTGTACATGCTGCAACTGACTTACAGATCCATTCTCCTTTGATGATGACAAGAAATTGTTCAAAACAGAATCACGCTGTCCTTTCTCTTGTGATGGAGAAACAGAATCTAACTTGATCTTGTTATCACAGGCACCAGAAACCACAGAACTAATCGAATGTGAAAAAAAGTTGCCTTCTGAACTGTCTTCTGCCAAAACCGAACCTAATTTCCTGGGAAGGTTCCCATGAGATTGCTCTGGCTGTCCTAACACCAAACTAGACTGCTTATTTACCAAGAAAGAGGTCACCTCATCTTTTACTGCATGTCGTGGAGCATCTTCAGCAGGTTGGTTAGGCACAAAGCCTCCAGCATTCCATTTCAGATTATAATGGTCCTGCAAGTTGGGCTGGACAAAGGACATTGATTGGTGGGGCATGGGCAAAATTCCCTGGGAGATAGGAGATGTATAACGCAGCTGACCGAATTGGAAGATAGGAGGTTGTGAAGCATGCAAATGAGCAAGAGATGGACCAACAGGAGGATGAATGTGGAGGGGCATTTGTATTGAACCAATCTGAATAGCAGGGATTGGAGATGGTATCAGAGATGGACCAGAGAACAGCCCAAATTGAAGCTTAACAGGTACTTCAGCCTGAGTCCCAGCAGAAGCCACAGATGACATAGTGATCTCACCAGGAGCAGATGTAACATCACCTGAAGCTGAGATGGGTTGTTGAGCAGGTAAACCAGAGCCACCTGAGGCATCGACATATAAAAAATCTGATGTAGCTAAGGCATAAGGAGCACTGATAGGTTGAACAGTAGCCGCTGGCAACACCTTATCAGTTTCCTGGATTTTCTGAGAGGAGCTATCTTTGCTTGTCCCAAAGGAATCATCTGCAGGCAGAAAGCTTTGTTCATCATCTGGAACCCTATTGATAGCTCCTTGTTCTTCCACAATATGAACATGACTGCCAGAAATTCCAAATGTGCTTTCTTCGGTCCCTGAATTTCTCGCAAAATCGTCACTTGGTATTACAACTTCAACACCATCATCAAAGCCTAAGACCACATTGTCCAAAATATGAGAAGAATCTCTGTCCTCGAGATGCAAATCTTCAATTTTTGGGTCCAGATCAGGATTCCTGTCATATTCTCCACGCACTTCATCCTCTTCCTGATAACCATCTTCATCCTCATCATATTCCTCTTGCTGCTGCAACTCATCATCATTTTCAGGAGTCCACTCCTCATCCTCACCAGCAGAAGTAGAACTTGGTGCTATTTGCATGGCATCATTTCCAGAACGATCATTCAAGATAACAGAATCAATCACAGATTGCTGATTCTTTTTTCCTTCTGCTACTATGGATATCACAGGAGAATCTCCAGATTCATCCAATTCATCATTGGAGAGATGTGGCGGAGAGTTGGGGGGACTTGAAACAGATAGTGAAGATTGTGAGTCACATCTTGATGAAATGTCCTTCAATTTCTGGTCTTCATTAGGGGTGTTTTCTTGCCTCAGTTCGACAAGGCTGGATGCTTCAAGGGCTTCCTGGTTACCCCCATAATAACCTGTCTGCCTAGTGGATTCACTTCTTGCTCTGTAAGCATAATGGATGCCATTATCTAGGACAGCTGATGGACAAGGATGCTCATTCACACCCCTAAAAGTTCTTTGAGAGGAAGCAAGTGGAGGGGGGAGAACGCGAGGCTGCTTCATGGAATGCCGTGACCGCCCATATGGATAAAGCTCATCTGCCTCAGAATTCAGATACAGTCGCTCCGGGTAAGGTGAGCGAGTACTACTACGAGAACAGCCCTGTCCCAATCCATTATTGCCATATTTATCTGCAAGATTGTCATGAAAATCGGAATTGATTTCCCTGTTTTTGCTATACAAGTCAACATCCCCTGGCAAGTTCCACCTATCGTCTTTCTGACGTCCAAAGTCATCGAAGAAAGGTTCTTGAATGCCTGCTTTGGAATAAGCCCTAGAATTCATGTATCCAGATCCACCATAGAACTCTTTCCTAGGAGCTGCCCTGCCACCACCAAATGCATCTCTTCTCGGACTGTTATGACCAATCTCCTGGTCCTGTACTGGGAAGGGCAAGGTACTCACATTATCAAACATATCCATTTTCCATGAATTAACACTTTTTCCTCTGTCAGAAAAGCTTGTAGCAACTTCTTTAGGAGGGTAAGGCCTAGAACTGATATCAGGTCTGTCGTAAGCAGATGAATCGAACGATTCTGTTGTCATCATCTTATCCCCCATTCTTTCACTGTCTTCCCAGTTGTCCAAATCAACAGTCATGGAGCTATCTTTTTCCTTCACCCCAGCATCCACAATCACATTAGACATAGAAGTGTCAGTATTTGAAGTTTCACTATGCCTCTTGGCCATTCTAGCCTCCAATTCCAAAAGCTTTTGATTGGCAGCTTGCTTCCTCCTCTCTTCCTCCATAAGAGTTCTCTTCTTCTCCTCTTCCCTGGCAAGTCTTTGCTCTTCAGCTATTCGTATAGCCTCCAGTCTCTCCTGTTCTTCTCTCCAAGCAGCTTCACGAGCTTCCTCCTCTAACCTTCGCTGCCTTTCTTCCTCTTCCCTGATTCTTCTCAGTCTCTCCTCTTCTTCTCTTCGAGCTTGTTCCAAAGCTCTTCCTTGTTCTTCAATAATCTTCTGCCTCTCAAGTTCTTGCATCTTTTGAACTCTTTCAAGTTCTGCCTCAAAAGATTCCCTAACAGGATCGTGAAAATCAGTTGGCTTAGCAACATCCTTCTTCCTCTTAATTGCACCAACAAGATCCCTGGAAAAGAGCTCCCTTTCATCAAAACCTGTAGAACCGAAGTCTTTGGAGAAGGGATCCTCCGTAAACAGTCTATCTCCTTTGGAAAAAGCATGTTTCTCCCTGCCCCAAGTCAGTTTGACATCAATCACAGGAGGAACTTTCCCACTAGAAGCAAACGGAGATTTAGATAATGTATTATTCTGAAAATTATCACCCCTATATCTGTTGGATTGGTCAGCACCATAACGATCTTGATTATTACGCTCAGCCCCTCGTTTATTATGTAATTCCATTGAATTGTTAAATTGCTGCCGCACTTCTGGAAGATGTACCACATCCTTCCTTCCAAATGAAGAATCCCGATTAACCATCACACTACCATCTCTACCAGTGTCACCAAAATGTGGTGTAATGTACTTATTGTCCTTCACATCATTGTTAGGTCCATCAGTCCTTGCACCAACAACATATCGGTCATTTCCAACCTCTTGAGAATTTAATGCATTTTTTGGAAGTGGCGAGGTTCTCCACTTGTTAACTTCCCTGCCCTCCCTACTAGTTGTTCTCGAATCTCTGTTATATGGGTCCAGTTTAAGGACTTCACTAGAAAATACATTTCCATTTTTATTGTTTCGTTGACTCCAATGATTTTGATTATGAAATGGCTTCTGCATTAAAACACTGGGCCTGGGCAAGTCAAAATCCCTATCCCAATAATGTTCAATTTTTGAACTCCCAACTTCTCTTCCCCGTTCTGAAAACTCATGGCCAATATCACGCTCATCATCAGCCCAATCAGATCTTGGATTAATCTGAACCAGTGGCAGTGGACCAGGAAAGTAATCTTCCTGCTTCCGAGCGTGATCTGCCATTTGCAAACTGCCCATCCTATGACCTTCTCCACCATTCTCTAATGACCCATTTCCAACAGTACCACGTGAAGACTGCCCCTGTTGCCGAATATCAGCTAGCAGACTTGAATGGTAACTGTCTCTCTTGTCCTCAGACGTTTCCTCACTCACTGCCTGCTTCTGTTTTTGGTTCAAAGCATCCTTCTGTTTTTGTGATGTGCCTAATGAAACAGGCCTTGCAGCCTGCAAAGAAGGGAAATCCTCACCTCTCAAGACTGTGATTTTCTCTGCTGAAGGCGGCAATGCCCTAGGATAACCAGAACGCACAACTCGAAGCTCATCAGATTGAGCTGATATTGGCAAATAAGAACCACTGCCACGACTTAATCCATCAGTTGCATTCATTCCATCAGCCCCCTGAACATCAACACTGCTCTCATTCTTCTCTAATGAAGCAGTAGCTGCAACAGGCTTGGTCCAGCCCAAACCTGACGAAGTGGGCCTCGGCCCATTTCCAGGACCGATGCCACCACCCGGCACTCCGCCTGGGCCTGACAAATCAAATCTTTCATGTTCTTTTCTCAAGGAGGGCAAATTCAAGGGGGATGGAACAGAGAGTTTTGGACCAGCCTTCTGTGTACCCCGATTCCTTGACAACAACACCATTCCCGTACCACCACTCCCGGGGCGCCCCCGAGCACCAGTCCCACCCTGCCCATAAGAACCACTGCTGCCACTAAAAGCTGAATGATGAGTATAGTGGGAAGGCTGGTGCTGCTGTCCATAAGACTTGTTCAGATTCGCAGACACAAACTTGGCACCAGAATTGGCCATCCCCAAACCGGACCTGTAACCTGAACTGACCTTACGAATCTCAACCCACACCAGCGCATCAAAACCCTAAACCAAATTTTTTCCCTCTCTCCTCCACAGTAATAAATCAATCAGCACTCACCCCAGGAGATCTCACTGTAAATATATTTTGCAAAAAAATTAATTATAATCAAATCCAGGATTCTCACAATAATAATAATAATAATAATACACTTCAAAAAAATAAATCATTTAACCAAAAAATATTATTAGAACTAAAAAATGGTATAATAGGGAGAGAAAAAGAGTGTTATTAGTCTAATTAGGGTTTGTTGTTGGATAAATGGAGAAAATAGGGGATCAGGTAAGAAACAAAGATGCGTGGATGAAGAATAATCAGAAGCGTACCTTTAATGGCGTAGATAGAGGACGGCGGTGTACTCTTCGGGCGCCGCGTAGAGAGAGAAAGTACTTCTGCGTTAGATAAAGAGACGAAGATACGTACCGAGAGAGTCAGGTTTTCTGTTTTCATATATACAGAGAGAGCGACGGAAATACAAGAGGAAAACAAGGAGTTCAATTCGTTTCATCTTTCAGTTTTATGCCCCTATATTTATGTATATTTTCATATTGCCCCCATAAAGTTATGTGATATATTAACATTTTTCCTTTATATATATATATATAACTTAGTCATTAAGCAAAGCAAAAACGTTAAATGGCCGAATACAACAAGAAAAATGCTTCACGTACACTGTCGGCTGACAGTGTAGATGACACGATTTCAAAATTTTTGTGAACAATGGGCGGGAAAATGGACTGTAGCAAAATATGACGGGTCAACCTTTATACCAGACCCAATCTAGCAATATAGGGTTTCATTTTCTACCTTTTTTTTCCACTGAATGCGAATTCACCCACCATATACCCCTATCTTCATCGAATGAAAATTCATCCCGATTCATCCAAATCGACGACAACCCACTGCGTTTCGAACGGCGATGAAA
Source organism: Osmanthus fragrans (assembly GCA_019395295.1). NCBI lineage: Eukaryota > Viridiplantae > Streptophyta > Magnoliopsida > Lamiales > Oleaceae > Osmanthus > Osmanthus fragrans. The sequence goes on along the minus strand of CM033351.1, from coordinate 10,652,195 downwards.
ATGCCCAAATTTTTTCAGCATAAAACCGAACAGCAGCGGTAGATTTTACACCGAAATCGACAACGACCCAAGTTTTATTTTGTACCCAATTCGACGACACAAACTACGTTTTTTCCCGTTGCAATTTGTGTTGATCGAAAATGGGAGTCCCATTTCTTTCAATTCTAGATTCTTGATTGTGAGTCCTAAAAATGGTGGTATTTTCGAAACATGTATTAGCCCAATTGGGCATTTAGACGGGCATATTGACCTATTGAACATATGATTTTGTTGGATTATGCCTTTTGGTTGCAGGTTATCAAAAAGAGATGTCGACCCAAGTTTTCATACTGTGTAATAAGTCAAAAGATGCTGAATTGATATTCAGCAGCTTCCGGGGGACAGAGCCCTTCGATGCTGATGATTGGAGCACTGATTTTTATTACTCGGATACTTGCTTCATATGATGCGAATGGAATCCCCTACAAAGAGAAGTCGAAAGAGGATTAGTAACTTGTGTAAAGTTTGTGTCGAACGAATAAATTTTAATTATGTAACGAATTTAATTATCTTACTAGCTTCTTTGGAATTTTAGCAACGGATGTAATAAGTTACATTATGGCATTGATTTTTTTATTTATTATTATTTTTTTTTTGTATGATTACATTTTGGCTTCTGATTATATTATTTGTTTGAAGGCTTTTCTATGCATATGAAAGTTACATATATTTGTTGCGACAGGGCTGTCTTTCTTTCCCATAATTGTTTTTGATGTGTACGGAATGATTGTCATCTCCTTTTTAGTTGGTTGAGGTTCGGGGATATATATTTGAAGTGCTTGCAAAATATGTTCTCCAGTCTGTTCTCTCATATGCAATGTGCATTTCCAGATTGATTGTATCTATTTGCATGGACATGTGGTCCATTATAGTCAGTATTTGGTGTAATTCGACTGAAGGGAACATGTAGTTAGCATGAGTTAAATGGGGCAGCCTGCGCGGGATAAAAGGGATGCGTGTTTTGGGCTTCAAAAGCAGAATGTGGGCATGAGTCGAGGGCTGCCAGTCTTCCATTTTGTAATTTCGAACATGTGCCCTAAATTTGTATCAACATCATAGTATATAACATGAATTCCCTCATTACTTTGGCAAAACTCAAATGGATTGTCTATAAGGAAAGGTGCAATAAAATTCGATAGAAGGGACAGTAACGGAAAGAATTATGATGAACAACTAGAATGTCATTTTACACAAAGCACAAATTACACATCATAATTCTTCTTCAAAACAACATAACAAAGTCACTATTCGATGCCCTCGCCACATTTTAGACATCGTTTCTTCATTGGATAGTCCGACAAGAAGTGTCTCGACTTCTTACAACTATAACAAATGCCCCTACTCTGTCGAACCATAACACCTACACAATGCAAACAATATGTAATTCCTCCCAAATAACAGACCTACACATATGAAGGGAAGCAAATAAAGTTCACTCTTAGATTATTTGATTTGTTGTTAAAAGAAACCAAGTTCAAATTTTTTTGTCTTCTCACCAATCAAAATTTTGTTGTACTCTATTGAATCTTGAAATAGTGTTAAATGAGCAAGTACATGCATTTTATTGTGTAGCTGTTACCAACACAGTAGCAGTTCTATTAGGATACTTGAAGAAAAATTAGTCTTTTGGTAACATAATTTTATTCTTTGATAACATAATCACAAGACTGTAAAAAAATTGCCTCTTATTCGCTGAAACTCAATAAAAAATATTGACCAATGCCCAATAAAAATGGCTCTTATCTGCTAAAACTCAATAAAAATCTTTTACAGTCTTGAAGAAAAATTAGTCTTTTGGTATAATAATCCTTTTTTTTGTTGACATACTGAAACTCAGATATGACGACCTTCTATGGCCTCTTATTTGTTGCCCTACAAAATGATATTGCCATGGAAGAATCAAACCATACATTTCAACCTTCGGGCTTCACAATACTTAACGCTTTGTCGATTTATCTGGTCATCTGTCCACGCCAGAGACGAAACCACCGTTGCGCCTCAAAAACCTCTACTTTTACAGCGCTCGCTTCGCTTCATGGATAAAGGGCAGATCAACGTAGTGGGTTAAGGGCCGATCAAGGTGGAGGCGACCATTTCGATTGTGTTTACTGTGTCGTTGGTGGAATCAATTAACGGGATTTTAGGGTTTCAAATGAGGATTCTACTTTGGGTTTTTTTCTGGCAAAATGGGTTAGAAGTGTGGAAAAATTGACCCATTTTTCCTCTTATATTTTCCTCATTTTTTTTGTCTTTTTTTTTATTCCCCCTTTTCCACGTCACAATGTCAAACTCCGTGTGAAACTTAGCATACGTGAAGCGGAATTGATACAACAATGGGATATTTTTTATGTAATAAAAAATTCTTCAATTTTTATTATAATTAGAACATAATAAAATTTAATAAGTACTATTTTAAATACACCAATGTACTAAAAATATAAAACTTAATTTTTCAACAGCCAATATCAGAATTTTTTTTTTTTGAATAATTATTAGCACGAAATTGTCAACTTTTTTGTAGGAGACTCGAGTGAGGAGGAGCTTCAATAACTTCAACTAACTTTTCTTTAAGCATTACTTCATCATACTAATGAATGAGATTCTCCGCGACGAATTTTGTAATTGAACGACGACTTATTCTAAATGATAATGAATTATCTTTCTTTTCTCAATGATGTACTAAATTAGTACATTATGAAGAAACAAGATGCAAAGCAAAACCTCTCTTAATTCAGAGCAAATTACAACTATCGTTTCCCATTGTTGGACTTCATTGCAATCTCGTCTTCAATTTTATTGTGATAAATATATTGATAAGTGCAATTTATGCACTTATTTAGATCACAAAATATGGACAATTGATTGTAATTATGTTGAAATATGACTTAATTCTATGTAAATTGTGTTTGCAGGACAACATTGATGGATATAACGAGAAGTATGTGAAAACGAGCGAAAAATGACCAAAACGGAAGAAAACGAAAGTTCGGGGATCAAAATGAACAACATGAAAACAATCCGTAGATGTGACGGATGATGGAATGAAGATTCAAGAGTACTAGGAGTCAATTGGTGGAAAGAAGACATCAAAGGGATGAAATATCGTCAAAGTATGATCATACATCAATTTCTAATTGAAAAGTTATGCACCGATTTTTAGTCTCATATTGCGACCCATATTTGACATGGTAAACGATCGACTTGGACGATTATATCTGAATAAAAGTTGTAGATCTTTGAGTTATATTTCCAACGCACTTTGAATCACTTCAATCGAATATCGATAGATAAAGTTATGACCAAAATACTGAAAGCTGTCCAACGGAGAAATAATTGAACCATGCAGTCGCATGGTGTTATTTCCATGCGGTCGCATGGAAGAAACCGAGAGCTCCAGGTGCCAATTTCAGTTAACCATGCGGTTGCATTGATTATAACCATGCGGTCGCATGGTACAATCCCGACGTGAAAATTCTGGCTTCCTTATTTGATTCAACCTCTTATGGAAACCAATCTTTGACCTCTTTTTAACCCTAAACTCGACCAGAAAAAGGAGGCTACGCATATTTTGACATATTCTACACATTGGAGAGCAAGAACACGAGGAATAATGTGAAAATTCATCAAGCACTTCAAGGAATTAATTGAATATCTATTCGGGTGATGACGTTTCTTCATTTATTCTTTTATTTTTCTTTCTTTAGCATGTTAGGCTAGTTTTTCTTGTAGTAGGAGATCGATGAACCTTGTAACATGATATTTTAATCTTTATTTTTATATTTTTGACATTAAAACACGTTTTTGGATGTTTGAACGATTTATACGTATTTATTCCATATGATTATTGTGCGCACGTTAATTGTATGAATGTGGTGATTTATTTTATGCATTCGAAACAAGGGAACTAGATTCGACGTAGTATAAATTGTCATAGGGTCCGATAGGGGATAGAAATATACCGCTATATTCTATGTGAATCTTTAAGTGTTCATAAAAGTTAATGCGTTCTTTTATGTTTGTATTCGTCATAGAAATATAGTCGGATCGCATGATAGAATAGGTTTAACATTACTCGAAAGAGATTGTTAAATTTAATAGGAACGTTGATTCTTCAATATTTAATCGTGTTGTCAAAGTGTAAAACTAGGATTTAAATGGATTGTTGCATGGGGATTCGTGATCCTAGTACGTTTCTCTCATCTTAAGTAAATCAATTTGCATTCGTCTTTCATATTCATTCTAGTATAATTTGCATTTAGCTTAACCAATTCATCCATAATAGTTTCATAATTTAGTTTGGTTAGCATTTAATACAAAATTCATCAAAAACTCATCTAGTTTCGGTTAAGGTCGAAATTATTATTATTGAACTACTCAATCTCTGTGGGATCGACAATCCGGACTCTAAAAGTCCACTTTATTACTTGTAACGAACCGTACACTTGCGGTGGTTTTAAATCGAACGCATTTTCGTGAACAAGTTTTTGGCGCCGTTGCCGGGGATTGAGTTTTAGTTTGATTTTATTTTTTTCGGCACTAATTCGGGCTTCTACATGTATTCTTGTGTTGTTATTTTCGTTCCATTTTAGTTCTATTTTTTTCTCTCTTTTTCAGGATATATGAACGAATAAAAATAACAGGATAAAAAATGACTACGGTTGATTTCAACAAATTGCTCATATCTGACTTCATCATAAGGCAACAACAATTGGCAGCTCAAGAAATTGATGAGGGTGATATGTTGGTGGGAGATTTCATTATAGGGCACCGACTACGGGATATACAAACAGAATTTGAATTTGATGAAACTGTTCTAGGTGACTTACCTGTTGCATTATTTCTCTCACCACAATTTGATGTGGGTGATTTGCCTATATTTCTTTCACCGATTGTTAATGGACATCAATTAAGTGAATCATGTCAACCAAATTTCTTACAAATACAACAAGAGGAGAAGATTCTCAATGAAGATGTCATTGTTGCCTTGCCAAAAGTTTTGAATATCGACGTTGAACTTGAGAAAAATTCAATTAAAGAAGAGGAGCATGAAAAGAACGAGAAATTAATCATATTGGGCGAAAAAGAGCTTGTTGCATTCAAAAAAGAGGAAATTGGCATACAATCCCTCGACTTTATCGTGTGCTCAAAAATTGATTTTGTGATTAAACCTTATGAGGAGATTGAGGTTTACATTGTCGAGTTCGAATTGGGCAATGAGGGAAAGTCATACTACTTGGAGAATGGTAAGGTTAAAATTTGGAGGAAAGTTGCAATATGGAATAAAGTCATATTGAGGAAACTAAGCAGGACTTCCAAAGCCAGATTCAAAGTGCCATGAAAAGCTTGTACAAAAGTCGAGCTCTAGACTTTAAATCAAGCGCTGGTTGGGAGGCAACCCAACACTTCTACCTTTTTATTTATTTATTTTGCTTTATGCATTAGCTTAGGATTTTTTTTTCATTATTTCTTGCATTTTTAGTAGTTATAGGTCATCGTTTCATCTATTATATCAATTTCTAGTATGCCAGCTAATATTCGTCATTTGCACTCTCACAGGATTTCATCAAGTAGAAAGGGAGTGACATTCATCACCGGGCAATAGCACAACTAGACCCAGTTCTCTTCCACCATTGTCACTACCACCGCCGTACTAATCAGGGAAGTCTTCATTAACCTCCCATATTTTGTTTTGTATAAGATTTGTCCTTCAAATTCTGTATTCAATCTTACACTTTACACATTGAGGGCAATGTTTTGTATAAGTTTGGGGGGTGGTCGAATTTGTAGAACAAACTTAAGGATTCAGTACTTGTATTGAATTATGCATTGCTTATTCGTTGTTCATCGATATTTGTCTGGTTCGTTTGTGTGTTTACTGCTTTTGTGTGTTAGTTAAAAAAAAAATCTTTTTTGACATTTTTGTTTCAGTATTTGTTTAGTTAGTTCAATTTGTGTGCTTGTGTGGGTTTAATAGCCTTGCCGGCAATGATGTGAATATTGGAATATGTATGAACTATGGATAGTGGAAATGGTGCATGTCTAGATTAGCCAATGCTTTTTTTATGTTATACTTGACATATCTTGCGCACGAGACTCATATTTGGCATGTTAAGTTGATGATTGGGTTCAATTTTTATAGGAGATTAGAACATGATAGGTTACACCTAAATTACCTCCACTATGCTTAAAGATATTCCATTGTTTTAGTGGTTTGGAGGATTAGTTATTGCAAGGGAACATTGAGATGAGTAGGGATTCCATGCATGAAAACTGAGTTGTGTGGATTGTGTAAACTGATAAGACAAAAATGAGGCGAAAGCCTGAAATCAGGGGTTGGTTCTTGAAACTAAGTGTCTAAAAAAATAGGGGCTTACATAAATTTTTGTGAGGAAAACACTCTTTTCAAGCCTTTATGACTCGAGCAATTAAGCCTGAAAGGATGAATAAAAATCTGGTGCCCTAAAATCAACTGATTTGGGAGTCATCGGCCTAAAGCTCGATACATAGGTCATATAGAAAGCAAGAGGGAAAGAGTCAAAAGAAAAGAGAGAAAACACATTTCTCGAGCCTTTATAACTTGAGCAAGTAAGCCTGTAAGGATGAATACGAACCTGGTGCCCTAAAATCAACTGATTTGGGAGTCATCGGCCTAAAGCTTGATACATGGGTTATATAGAAAGCAAATGAGAATGTGTTGAAGCAAAGAAAAAAAAATAGAGTGAGAAAAGTGCCCCATGACATTTAGTTGATAGAATTGTACCTTTGATGTAAGGCAAGTAACTTAGTTGAGTTTTAGAGGTTGAAACAATCAAATAAATAGGAGAATCTCTGCTTGTTGAAGTGTAAACTTGTGATTGCGAGTTCTATCCAAACTAAGAGAGAGTAAGAATTTAAGTTAACCAGATCTCAAGTATAGAACACACCCCGAGATAAGTGAGTAAAATAACAAGTTTAGGGGGTGTGTATCTCTCGAGTGAAGAAAGGAAAAAGTTGACTACTGTAGGTCGGGATTTGAATCTATTAGAAACTGAGCATGTTTGCATGAGTATACACACACACGCGTCAGGTTGCATATGATAAGTGGAGGTTGATTTGATGTTGCACTATTGATATTGTTCACTATGTTACTACTCAATTCTAATTCTGAGACACGGCAGGTTGTTGAACCATGTTTTGTTTAGAGTTAAGTCACCATCTTGTTTGAGGACAAACAATAGTTCATATATCATCAACTTTCAATTAATTAATAGCAAACATCTTGTGGAAGAAGTCAAATTTTATTAAATTTTTAAATTTTGAATAATAATCTTTTAATCTTGTGAATAGTTTTTGGAGTATTGGTACAAAAGTCCATGTTTTATAAATATTTTTTTCATATACATTTTAAACTACGCATTCTCTCAATAATATCATTCTACATGTGAATCTTTAGTTCTTTCTTGATTTTTAACCACACATTCTCTAAAAAATAAAAAAATTTACGAAATCTATTATCAAACATAAATTTTGGAGTAGTTGTCTTGTGAATTTTGACTCGCGGATGTGCAGTGACGTGGTAAAGGATCTAATACATTGGTTGTAGCTAGAATTAAGGCATAGAAAAGCTAGAAATGGGTTCTCACCATAGACCTCCTTTTCTTTAAAAAATAAAAAATAATAATAACACTGGTGGCATGGGCGGTGGTGGTTATTGTTGGTGGTGATTGTTGCGGTGGAGGTGGCAACAACAACGACGGATGGAACGAAGAGTGTGTGTGACCAACTATTTACTCGATTTGTGATCAAGTATTGGTGTACTAGGGTTTGAGATCAGGTATTTGGGTGTATGTGACCAATTATTTATTTATTTGTGATCAAACACTCAACTGTGACTAAGTACTCAATTGTGACCTAAAAATTTGATAATGTGTGATTAAAAAAAAATTGTGACCAGTAAATAAATTGTGATCTCGAAATAAACTGTGACCTGTAAAAAAAAATTCAAAATAATCTATAACTTATTAATTTGATAATATGTGATCATTAAATAATTTGTGACCTTAATTATAAATTTGTGACTTTATTATATTTAATTAATTATATATACACCTGTTTTTTGAATTTTTAAATTATGAATTTGATTTGTGAATTGGTGTAAACTATACACCCTGAATTATTATATTTTTCCCTTTTTGAATTGGAACAGTTATTTGTTGGTACTTTTCAAATTACTAGTTGAGCATCAATGTGCTTTGCAAGTTATTCTAAGAACTTTTTGGAGTCTCGAAGAAAAAAGTATTTAGAGGTGTTTGATCAGTATTACTTGATAATTATATTATTTATATATACTGTTTATGAAAAATGAGTGATTCACATATTTTTTTTAATTGTTTTACTCGTATCTATTGCATTTTTTTTTTAAGTTCTTTAAATTATTGATGGCTAAAAATGACATGGCAAGATTAGATTAATTTAACGAAAAAATTTATTGAATATCGCTGGAATTGGATCAAAGTTTACAAAGTAATTCGCGTTTAGGAATGTACGTTGTCCAATCCCCTTAACTCTACACTAGGAAGGGACCATCGATCCCTATTTATAAGATAACTAGTGGGATAACGTGCGTTGCACGTTAATTGGTTATTATTAAAAATAAGTGAATGTAAAATTTAGAGAACTTCACTTGTAAACATAAAATATTCATAAGTTGGTTAAAATTGACTTATTTTTTGTATATTTTTTTTATTTTAAGCTATAAGTAATATTTTCAGGTTTACATTGCTAATGTTTCCAATAAAATTATACAACAATGAGAACACAACCACAAATATCTTACCTCCATAAATTGTCGCTCATGAAATCTGAAAACATCAATGTCGTTTTGTTGTTGACCTAAGAAATCGAAGTTCAATACAAAAATGAATATCATATATTTTGTTAAGAGATTTTCTATTGTAAAATCAAATAACTATTGAAATCACATTTTTTTTTCTTTAATGCTACCTCAATTATAGTTTTAGTAGTTTCGGCGGGTGCGAGTGTAGCTTATTCATTGTCGTTAATACTGACTCCGTAATTTCCTCATAAGGGTGATACTTTGTGGCTTAGCTTAGCATTTTGCTTCGCCGATGCAAGCTCGACTGCTCTTTCACCATCGCTTATTCCTTTTCCGTTTCTGAACCTTCCATTGCACCTTCTTCCAACTAAATTATCTGTGAACTTTCTTTATTTATTCTTGTATAGCATATAATAAAGCTAATACATTCAGCATTTCATAGTTTGAAAGGAAAATTTCCTCATTTTCACCGTGTTCTCAACAGACAAAATAAAAGGTAAATTTTAGCTTCAATCGATAAAAAAATTCACATACACTTATTTTACCAGTCAATTGAAAGGCATAATCACCATATGTATTTTCCGCAACTTCAATGAGTTCTGATTGAATAAAGTAAAGAAGACAAACATTAGCAAACTTCATTTTTCAATAGCATCAATCTAGAATAGCTAAAAATGTAGAGCTAGAATACCTGATTAAACAATTTGAATCAAACTAGATGAATAGATGTAAAACTTGAAAGACTTACATGTTCAAAGACAAGTCATCAGTTAATAAAAAACCACATTAAAGTTAGAAAGACTATCGACTTTAGTAGATGATGGCTATATACCTCACTTCAAGTAAGTCTATAATTTTTTTGCTCATACCTGATTCATTATATAGCCATAATACTTATTCTAGTAAGGAAAAAATTTATCTTGACTAATATGCTTTAAATCAATCCACTGATTAGTCGAAATTTTTTTTGGGAAATAGTGAAGTAGCTTGGAGACAAGGTGCCTTTCTACCAACCAAGACAAAGCCATGAAATATATATATAATATATATAATCTCAATTTAATTTAAAACAACGAATTATGCGTGTACCTCATTGTTGAAAGTGAAATAAGTTACTCACTCTGTAGCATTATTCGCATCCTTAAAAGAATCAGAAATCTACCCCTACAAAGATACAATACTACCAATCATATGTGGTTGTTTTGATTGAGCCAACTTTCACTGCAAAATATTATTCCATTAATTGGCGAGAAAATTGGAAGGATACAACTTTGTTGCATATTCGTGCAAAATAGAATATGAAAAGGAAAACAATCAATCTTAAGTAAAAGGAAACCATAAATAGGTTAGCTATTACTTCAAAATTGGCCAGTGGTTTCCCTTTCTTTTTAGGCATGACACCACCTAAAGACATGCAAATTAGTCACATTTCAATAGAGTTTACCTATTTTAGTCTAATTTAATTTAAACAGACTCATTCAGATTGCCAGTTATCTTTGCCCTAAAAACCTAAAATCATAAACAGTTAAACATCGATTTTTTGATAGCTCTGATGACAGGTCAGTAGAAATAAGCCATGTTTCTAAAGCAAAATGTCAGTATGACAAAAACAATCTATTGAAACAATCTATGGCAAGATGACTCCACTTTGCATCACAATCCAATGAATAACTACTTTAAGTCCCTATTGTCTCCTAAATCTTGTATCAAGATGGTTAAAGAAAGCTACCAATAATTTAAGTCCAAACAGTTTATAGTGCAAGTGCAGGTTAGTGGTGTCTTCAAAGATGAAGTACATAGGCTTAAACACTACTTGAAGAGCCTTTACTATGCCATCCAATATTTTAGGTGCAATAAGAGGTTCATGCCCTTGAACAGCACCAACAAGAAGCATTATGGTCCCCCCAGTCTTTAATCTCACTCAAGCCTTGCATCCGGCTCTGCTATGCTAAACCTAGTTTTTGTCCAGCGCAATAATAATTCAGTAATTACAAGAAAGAAGAAATATTGCATTAGAAGAATGTTTGACAGATCCAAAAGTTTGAAATCCATCACATCTATTGCATAATTAAGCACAAAAAAAAGCAAGATGAACAAAATTATAATGAAACAATAAACACAGGGACATCAAGCCCACCTTACCAGACTCGTGGAGCAACTCAAATGTAGTATGAGTGGAATGAAATACCATAGTTCTTAGAAGAAGGAAAATTATATATAAGAAACAAACAATATAAATCAACTTCAGATTTAAAAATAAATAAATAAATATATATATATATATATATATATATATATATATATGATAGACGACAAGTCTTATAACACAGCTTCTCACTCAGACCTCAATCTAAACAAAATCTAAGTTGATTTCTCCTATAATGAAGTCGCTTTTAAAATTAATCACTTCAAGTTTTCAAAACTTTGCCAAACCAAAAGGTGAATTTGCTGAACATAAACTGATTCAATGAAAGTATGGTAAGCAATTGTCCGTTAGTGATACCTCCCAAATACCAATCCTCAATAGTGAAGCTGAAAATTTTGAAGCTTTCAACTTGTCATTTGTGCCTCCTAAAGCAGTCTCCTTCATTTCTTTTTTTTCTTCCGGAGTTAAGATTTTCATGGTCTCTCATTGTAAGAGAAGAAGTATATTCTTGGGAAAGCCTCATCTGAATCAAGTCCAACAGAGAAGGACTTTTCCTTAGCTGCAGGCCTAAAGGACTTGGCTCACCAAGTGGATTGTACTGTGATAGTGGGATTGAAAACTCATTATTCCTGAAGCTCTACTGATACGAAAATATATATATATATATATATATATATATATATACAAGGAAAAGAAAGGTAGAAAAGAGGTATAAAAAACCCAAAAAAAAAAAAAAGCAACAACAACTCTGAGATACAGAAAATTCCTAGAAATAGAATTTTGGATCCTCGTCTACTTTTATTAATTTGAGGCTTCTATTGATCAACCTTTGCATTGTCATTAACAACTCCAATCCTGTTTTTTTTTTTTTTTATAATATATAGATATAGAAAATAGAAAACAAAATATCTACAGTAAAAAAATGTTTAATTAAGAAACTAAACAAAATGACAGAATCAGGAAAAAACTTTGAAATTTATGAATTAAGAAAAACCTGATTGAGAGGAGGTGATGAATTGGAGGACAAACGAAATCGTTTATTGACATGAAGATACTGTTCTTCTGAAAAGTCTTCCCCTTTTATCATCCCGCTTCCTTCAAACGCCATTCCGATTAACAACAGTCGAATGTGAGGGGGGAGGGTGTTAACCAAAGCCATATAATAAATCATGAAATATTTCAAAATGACAAAAAAATGAGATCAAAGATTCATACCTCATAAGAAGAAAATCTCAAAACCCAAGCCCACTGCAGTATATATGCGTGTTCTGACCCTGATGTTACCTAACCTGCAGTTCACCCCGAGCTAGAGCAGGTTTCAAAATGTTAGCAGCATCGTCCCCACTACTGTTCATGCACCTATCAATGTGAGCACATCGTCAATAAAAAGTATAATATCCTCGCTCGGTTTAATTTCCTCCATCAGCTTCTACAACCTTTCCTCAAATTTACCACGATATTTTGTCCTAACAACAAGAAGACCCATATTCAGGGTTATAACTTGAAGACCCATATACATTAAGAATGATAGGGGCTATAATGGAGACAGCCCGGGCTATCTCCATTAAGCATGGAGATAGAGGCTATCTCCATTCTTAATGGAGACTATCTCCATTAAGTCCATTCTTAATGGAGATAGGGGGCTATCTCCATTCTTAATGGAGATAGCCCATATCTCCTTGCTTAATGGAGATAGGGGCTGTCTCCACGCCGGTAATTACCACAAGCTCCGACCACTACTACAAGGATGTCGTCCTCGCATTCATTGAGCATATGAGTAATACGAAAAGAAATTAAAAAAAATTTGGAACGATGCAAGCGAAGTGATGGTTGCGTGAATGATGTTGATGATGGAGGATGGGAAAAAGAACAAAGTCGGTGAGTGGAGTTGAGAGGAATGGGAGGTTGAGTGTAGAAATGGTGAAGGAAGAGTGCAAAAAAAAAAAAAAACAAAAAATTTGAATTAGGCCAATAGGAAATACTGACACGTGGGCAGCCCTATCCTTCACTCTTTTATTTTATAGTGAAGTTCAAGCCACTTGCCCACCTAGTGTCCTTTCGGCTACAATACCGAACTAGAGATGCATACACTGCCCTGAATGCTAACTTCTTGATTGGCTAGTGAGTCGGCCAATCAGATCATTATGATGCTTACGTCCCAGCTATGGCATCAAGTAATGATGACATGACGATACGTAATCATCTCTTGTTTGTGATTGATCAAGCATTTAGATGCTGAATTAATGATGGATATACGTCATTCTAAGAGTGGTTGATGGTGAGATGGAGCAGTGCAACAAGGATATACAATCATGATGACCCTTCAGATTACAACGGCCTTACCGCCAAAACTTAGCTTTCTTGTCCGACCTCCTAATGCATATGCCAATTTTTTTTTTTTTTTTAATAAAACGTTAGGTCGGGTCCCAACTCAAATCAATCAAATATTATTTTGAATTGAAAATGCATATTATAATTTTAGGACAAGGTTTTGCTTCGGGGTCATATTTTCTATGCATGCATGATCTAATTAACTAATCTCATCTTCATTTATGAAAAGTTGAGACTACAGTCGTCAATTCATTCTTGCAAAAAAAATCCAATATCCATGTGACATAAATTTAACATGAAGCTATTCTTCTATACCACAACGAGTTTTATAATGCGTCTAATTATTTTTGAATTCTTACTCATAATTCCATATTGTGAAAGAATAAAAATTAGAAGGGGTTATGCATAATACTAGGGATAACAAATATTCCTATTCGGACATGGATGGTAATATCAAACTTGGCTACGCCTTGCCTCGTCCCATTGTCATCCCTATACTATATGCATTATAATGAGTCAACAAGATTGTATAAAAGGTTAATATAAAACATGATAAAAAATTTAAAGTCAAATGATAAATTGGTTTAATATATTGAGAGAGATATCTGAGGAGATTAGGTTTTATTATAACATTTTGCATATTGAATTCAAGTATGTATTTCACAGGAACTCATTTAGTCTTTGAGTTTTGACTTTATAATACATATTTATCAAGCTTAAGAGCATTTCCAAGATAACTTGATTTATGAATAGTAACTTATGCATAATAAAGAGTATTTTTAAATTTAGAGAGTAAATTTTTTATTCCAATAGCACTTTCTATTTCAGCTCTTCATTTTACATTTTTCAAGAAATATTTATTAATTTATCCTAACTTTATTTAAATAACTAACCAATTCAAATATGATTTAAATAATATAAGAAGTACAATATTAAAATAAGTAGTTTATTAAATACAATTATCATAAAGTGATCTTTGTGAGTGATAATTCAACCTATTGGACGGGAACGGATGAAAGTTGAGCAATAATTCATTAAAATTATTTAAGTTGGATATATTCTAGATTGGGGACCAAATAGTCATGTTTGAAAGTTGAAGGACCTCAATTGTAGTATCTAAGGACTTAATCTGAACAAAAAAGAAAAAATATTGACCAATTAGCAGAAGCGTTTGTAAATTCATTGCTGGGAATTAGTTGCCGAAGTACAAGAATAGCTTGACTTCTTTTCTTCCTTTATTATAATGACCCTGTCAATTTTTTAATCCTTTTATTGTTTAATAATTCCACAATTATGAATTGATAAATAATTAGTTGTTAAGATGAACGATGTAGCTTATATTTTCGTATTTATTTAATTTCAAAGATTTCATGCAACTTGACCGTGTGCCAATTAATTGTTGTATGTTTTATTGCATTTAGTTATTTTATCATAAGTTGATTAATTTAGGGATAATATTGATACTGAGAAGTAATCTATTATTATAGCTTGTGCAATAAATGACATTGGTGTTATAAGATATTGAGATATAATTATATGCTATGCAATCTTGGTAGAATACATATTGGTTAAAGCATTCATATGTATAAGTTTATACAAAGATATAGTAAATTCGGATATATGAGTAAGGTTAATTTTGTTCAAAAGATATCACTAACTATGATCAATTAATTCAAATGTTGACACATATGAAAAGGGATTAACTTGAGGATGTCAATTCGGCTTGGGTGGCCCATGGCTCAGCCCGAGAAGCCTGATCCAATGAATTAAGAAAGAATGTTGAATTTTTAACGAGCATGACTATGGAGGATGCTTTGGAAAAATTCATATCAGTCGCCCAATACAATACATTATTAATTTGAGAAAAAAATACCGTCGCCAACGCCTCCATGGAGAGCAAATTGAGAGATGAATTGTTGACGGTGATGACGGCCACATCAAGTTCGAATCCCTGACCTCCACCATCGTTTTTACTTCTTTGGTCTTATTTTTGCTTTTTTGATTTCTAGGGATTTTGTTGTTTTGTTTTTACCGTTTTGTTTTTGTCCCTTTAAAGGCATAGTGAGTTTTAATATTTGAAAAAAAAAAAAGGATTTTGGGCCCCCTAAAAAGCTAGGCCTCTCCTCAGGTCCGACCCTGATCCTATAGCAACATTTCTTACATGTTGCTAAATAATTAAGGGCAAATTAGGCCCAGTATCCTAAAAAGTGACTCAATTAGATTAAGGAGAAATTACATGGATCCAGACATTTCAACTTCATAGTGCAAAATCAGGTACGAAGTATCTTTAATCAATAATCATGTGTCATTTTAATATTTTAATATATATATATATATATATATATAAAATCACATCCCCAACCCAATTAAACCCTCAAACCCTAATTCATTTCTATACATATTCTCTCTCTCTCTCTCTCTTCTCACTTTATTCCCTCTCTTTACCCACCGGTCGCACCTAAGCTTCTCCCACGACCTGCGCCGGCTGAGTCTCGACGAAATTCCACTATTCGCTCACTATCTTCTCACTTTATCCCTCTCTCTATACTCATTGACCGGAACTGCAGCGCCCAATCTTTTCTCCCGCATTGACGCCACTGCTTGGTTGAATCTGACGGTGGTTTTGCAAATTGGTGGTTGCGGTGGATCTGATAGTTTTGCTATTGGATCTGATAGTTTTGGTGTTGCAAAATGGTGGTCGTGGCGACGGCTGTGGTGTTGCAAAATGGTGGTTGCGGTTAGTTTTGCTATCTGATAGTTTTAGTTTATCTGATAGTTTTGGTGTTGCAAAATGGTGGTGGTGGCGGCGGCGGCCATGGTGTTGTTAGTGGTTACTGTGGTGGTGGCGATGGCAGTGGGCTTGATGTGGTGGTTGTGGTGATGTTTGTTGGCAGTAGATTGGGTCTAATGGTGCCGATTTTGTTGGTGCTGGTGTTGTGGTGGTGGCGACGTTGGCGAGGTAAGGGTGGTCACAAGTGGCAGTGACGGTAAGTGTTGGTAGCGGGTATGTGGCAGCGACGATGTATGTGTTGGTAGTGGTTGTGGTAGCACGTGTCTTGGTGGTGTAGGTGGTGCTGGCGCGATAATGAAGGTGGTGGCGGTGCGGATGGTCGCAGGGTGATGGCGAGGGTGGTCAGGCATAATGGTGGCAGTAGTGTTGGTGGCGTGATGTGTCACACTATCTATGACCAATTATTTGGTTACATGTGACCAAGTATTAATCTGTGACGTTAACATTTGATAACCTGCGACTTAAATATAATTTTTGATCAACAGATTTGAAAATCTATGACCAATAAATAAACTGTGACTTCTAAAAAATTTTGGATTTGTCACCTTGAAATAGTCTGTAACCTACAAAATTTATGATTTGTGACCTCAAAATAATCTGTGACCAATTAAATTGATAATACGTGACTATGACCAATAACTATGTATATGTGACCTTTAATTAATAAATATTTTTAATTAATTATCTAATACCTGAGTTTTGTATTTTGAAACTTGATACCTGAAAATTGAATTGTGTCAAACTTAACACCCGACATATGAATTTTTCCATTAGATTAATACCCTAAATTAATTAAACAAAACGTAAACCCCTTATTAATTACGTCCAAAACCCAAAATCACATGATTATACTTTTTTCTATGTACACTCGAAATTCGTAGAGAAAACCTATGATGAGGATAATGAGTTGTTTCGACTATTATGTGCATTCGAGGGCCTATCTGAATTTAAAATTCTATGATGAGGATAAGGAATTGTTTAGGAGTCATCTATGCATTTTATAGAGTTTTGTACTTCAACATTTCATATATTTGAAAGAGCATCTCCGACTTTATGTTTCCAGAATTCTCTAGGACTTCACCAACGTTCTCCTCTCTTCCTTAGCAACTATTGTAGAAGAATCTGTGGAGTTTCTTTTGAGATGTTCTCCGCCGTCATTCTAGAGGGCCTATGCCGCAAATGGTTATGTACGCTTGGAATTCGTAGAGAAAACCTGCCCAAATACGAGGAGTAGTTTTAACTTAAAATTGCAAAAGTGCAGTTGGAGGCGCTGAAGAAAGATGCTCTTGATGCAATGGATACTCAGAAGAAGAGATAATCTATTATGGATTCTACAGGGTTTTTTTTCATTACAATCTTAATATATCTATACTCTCTGCTGTGGAATCCTTGTCCGCTCCCTCTTTCTCTACCTGGCCTCAATTTTGTTACATACAATTTGTATTCAGGGTTTATTTCATTTGCTAAAATATTTACAGGGAAGAGTTCGAGGATGAAGAAATGCCAGATGAAGTCTTTAGATATCAAAAACTTCATCTCAAAATGGATGGTGTTATTTTGGTGTTTATCACTTTTTTTGAATTTTATCACTTTTTTTGAGTTTGTCATTTTTTTTTTAAATTGTGTTAAAAAAAAAGGGTGACAATTTTTATTAAAAAGTGACATTCTCTCACTTTTAAATTTACCTAGTATTTTTTACTTTCAATTTTTTTTTTAAGATTTTGTCAATTTTTTGCGTTATCACCTTTTAAGTTTTTGTCACTTTTTTTAATATTTGTCACTTTTTTATCTTATTAAAAATGTGACATGATATGTGATATTTCCTAACATAATCAGCATGTGGGTTGTCCTAGGCATGCTGATTATGTTAAGAACATGATTACTGGTGTTGCATAAATGGATGATATTATTTTGATGTTTGTCACTTTTTTTTTTTTCTAATTTTGCCACTTGTAGAGTGTTTGTCATTTTTTTTTGAGTTTATGTCACTTTTTTGAATTGTGTCAATAGAAGTGACAATTTTTATAAGAAAGTGACATTGTGTCACTTTTTAATTTTACACAGTATTTTTTACTTTCAATTTTTTTTTCATATGATTTTTCAAATCACCCCTAATTTTAAAGGTATTTTTGTAAGTTGCCCAATAATTAATATGTGGCTCTTTTGCAACTTTTATTGATTGTTGCCGAAACAGACTCTTTAGCAATCATCGCTGTCTATTGTTAAAAGTTTTTGCAAATATCATATTTAGCAATATTTGATACCTGTTGCCGAAACCATTAATATGATTTTTTTTTTTTTTTTTGCAATATTCATTCTCTGTTGTGAAAATATTCTTTATTGCAACATTGATTGCTTGTTGTACAATCTTCTAGTGATTTTTTTCCACAACCGTCAAGTAGAAAATGAATTAAAAGGCATTCTAAAACAACAAAAGTGTAATTAGTACAAAACGTTATTATCTTTCAATGTTATCGTGTAAAACTTCACTATCTTTCAATTTTTGACATTTTCATCCCTATTTTCACATTTTATTGCGAAAAATGTTATTTTCTCAATTAAAAATGTAAAATGACAAACATACTCTCCTATTTAAATAAAATAAAAAGAAAAGAAAAGAACAAATTGTAATTATACTCCCAAACTTTTTAAAAAATTACAAATGAATCCAAATAAATTATTAAAAGGGTAATTAACACAAAATATCCCTATATTCCAATATTATTATGCAAAATGTCCATACCTTTCATTTTTTGGCATTTTCATCCTTATTTTCACATTTTATTGAGAAAATCATCATTTTTATCCATTTTCTCAATTAAAAGATGTAAAATAACGAATAATGCATTATACAAGTATATTTCTTGCAAATCATCTTCTACATTGTATAAAGATTTCGAAGGAAGAATCGAACATACTTGGTGTAAAATAGAAATCGAAATTTGGAAACCCATTAAAAAAAATGATTCCTGAGCGATATTTGTAGAAAAGAATTGACATTCTCCAATACATTTTTTTCGTATCTGATTTTGGATTACTTATTAAATGTAGAACGTGAATTTGGCTGAATTTAAATTCCTTCAATTACAAAATGTGGTTTGGATTATATTTTTGAAAGTTAGTATATTTAAGAATAATAAATATTATAATTATTATTTGAGGATTCTGTGAAACTTGATTGTATTAATTGAGTTAGTTTAACTTTTAATTTCTCTTTATACTAATTTTCACATAATTGTTTGTTGTTGTAAAACTCCTTCCCTATGATCAAGACTGATATTGAATCGATTATATATTTTCCAATTGCACTTCTATACCTTCAATTATAAAATGTTTCAATGCCTCTTTGGTAGACCATTTTAAGATGACTAAATAGAACTGGACTCATTAGTCTTGATCTTCTGCCTCCAGTGAGAAAGATAAAAACTTCCCACCACTGACTTAGCGAGAGAACCGTAGTTATGTCCTTTGAAACGAGCATAAATTCAGAGAATCATAATTAAGATTTTTTTTGTCACGTCAGTGATAGAAAGTTTTTATCATGCTCACTGGAGGCGGGAGATCAATTCTACTAGACTCGTTGTTGAATATGACAAGTCTCATCCAATTTAATTCTACCATCACTATGTGCCTGTCCCGACTCCCGTGCCAATCCATGACTTTAGCTGTGATCAGGGTATGCATGTGTGTCATGGACTTCCTTCACTTCCACAAACTGAATCGTGTCGCTTATCTCCTAAGAGATCCAAGAAAGAATGGAAAGATAAGGTAAAAAATGCTTAGAGTGGGAGTGGGGAGGTCAACCGAATAACTCATATAACAGCTTTGCCTATGCATATCACCTTGAAAAACATATGACTGAAGATTTAAATATGGATAAAGATATATGTACAAACACATTTATACAAAATGTATTACTCCCTATCACAAAAATGTGAACCCCACGTGAATTCAAAAATATCGGCTGTGTGGTCCCCACCCCTATTGTGTGTAGTATGTAAGAGATTTTGTAAATGATTTTGTACGTGTAGCATGATCCTTTAAATATACCGACAAAGTGGTAATTACCATGAGTATTTTTTTTATCGGTAAATGTAAAATTCTATTGATCAAAATCATGTACAAATACATTGAGCATTCCCGGACAATCAGACAACAAGTAATATACAACTATTTCGGACATACCCGAACAATCCAAAGAAAAGATGTACAAACGATAAGAACCATAACCCCAAAATCAAAGACTCATAATGAATCAAAATATCTAGGTACAAAGCAAACATAACCATGAGTATTCTTACATGCATACGGAGTAGTACCAGGCTATGCGTATCTAGTATCAGAAAGTCATGGCAAGAAGCTTCCTAGTCACATTTTTATATTAAGAATCTTGTCCTTAGTTTACTTTTGTATCTCCATGCATTCAAGAATTGAGAGGATGCCACTATGTTGGGATACTTTTGTTAATCTAAAAAAAATGAATACTATAGAAAATATATCACGCGTGTCAGTTATAATATTTTATTGTTCATTTATAAATCTCTACTTGGCATGTAGATTTTTGTTAGAGTCTCAATGCCAGATATTTTATTTAGGCCCGTTTGGGTCATATTTTCTCTCCATTAAAATGAGAAATACTACCGTTGGAACAGTCCATTCTGACAACCCATTGAATGTGTCTGCACCATATATTGGTGATTTACACTTTGATTTCCCACATTTGCCATCCCCGCCATGCCAAGCTACTCACGACCTACCTTGACATCACCAACAGATTCCCACCATCTTGCCCTAATCGTCACTGTGTCTCTTCACTACAGCAGAGATGGTGAAGGCGCACAACATTAGATCCAGACTTTCTTCTGTTCTTTCGACTATTTCCAATATCGTTTGGCCACAGGTGTCAGGGTCCACCACTTTGCACCGAATTCTAGGCAGAGTCGCTCGTCACCAGCAACCGCGTTAATTTGCCCATGTAACAGCAAATTTAGCCTTCGCCAACACAGGGATCAGCCTTTACGACTCATGGATCCACTGTACAGTCGGGTATTCCGAACTCTAACCTTCATCCTTATACGATTTCGGATTTCTGTGATTTTTAAGCACTCGTTGTTTCATTCAAGCAAATGGGTTCCGTTCCACAGCAAGCTTCGTCGAGTGCACCTCAACGACCAAACATCCAGAGCTCCAAAACATATGTGAGGTAGACACTAGGCGACAACATGACATTCATTGCGGCCTGCGAAATGGCCATTGCCGAAGGTCATAGACATGGGAATTGTTTCACGAAACTCGACTGGGAGCGTGTGATTTCGCTCTTCAATTCCATGTCCGGCCACAATTAGACCAAGCAGCAGCTTCGCAATCACTGGGACGCAATGTGGCGAGAGCACAAACGCCTGTCCGAACTTATAAATTGCACCGATGTCGAATACAATGAGGCAACTTACCAAATTATAGCTTCTGAGGAATGGTAGAGCAAAAAAATTAAGGTAGTTCACTGCCTTCCCCGTTTCTTGAATGTAAATCAAGAAGATGCGTGTGTGACTGCGTTTTTGTTGTCGTCTCTGTGCCACACGATTCTGTCCACATTTCTTCATTTTTCATCTTTCATAACGTGGATTGTGATGGGTTCCAATTTGGATCTTTCGTGAGTTAGCAGTTGGTTTGATTTGTTGTTACTGTATCTTTCACACATGATGATGGGTTTAATTTCTATTTTTTGGGTTCGTTTACTTGGATTGTGATGGGTTTCAATTTCGCTCCTGACCCAAATTTTTTGTGAGCCCCATTTTCTGCTATAGATAGCAACTTTCTGTGCGTAGAAACAGGGCCAAAATTTTGTATGTTCCACGTTTTAGTGTGCTACAAATAATGTGTTGGCTAACTCCGTTTAAGCTTTTTGTAGTTCGGCTCGTAGTATCCTAAAACAAGTAAAAAGAAACCAGAAACATTGGTAATAAACCGTAGTGCATAAGAATGGTCAGAACACGGGACATACCAAAATGTTCGATATCCCTGATTGTTAATAATTTTGCAGCGTGCAATTGTGTTATTTTTTCCCCATTTCAATGTCTTCAATCGTTATTGTAGGAGAACAAGGAGTTTAAAGACAAAGATGTGAGTTTGATTTACAATCGCTATCAACAACTATTTGGCGACAACATCGACGGTGCAAAGTATACAATCACCCCGACGAAGTTATGTCGCACGGGACTTCACATGTTTGAGGATAGTGCACTGGAGGACCAAATAGATTCGATCCATGTCAACAACGAGGGTAGTGGTTCAAGCAATGAGGGACGTTTAGGATCACACAGAGCAAGCATGAACATGTCTCGATCAAAAAGCGGCGACAAACGAAAGTCCTCCACATCCAAGCAACGGGGAAAAACAAAGAAAATTTCAGTGCGAGAGTTGTCCTTCTCCGTGGAACGTGCTACCAGTGCAATCGAGGAAGTGGTGACGAAGATCAATAACATTATATCGTCGAACGAGAATGCTGGAGCTGCCTGCGTCGAAGAGTTGTTGGCCGCGGGATGTCTCCAACGTCGGACGCCTTTGTACTTCTATGCTTGTTCATTCCTAGCACAAAAGCGTTATCGAAATATGTTCAGTGTCATGAAAGATGCTGACGAGAAATTTAAATGGATTGAGTGGCATTTTAACGATCGTAACAAATCATGGCAGTAGGATTTCTATGTTCCTTATTTGTGTAATTGTACCTTTTCCACCTACAAAACTGATGCTTCTTGTGAATTGTAATATGTTGTCAACGTTTTTAATGAGTATAGTGTATGTTTGTACGTTGTATTATTTCTTATTTTTTAAGGACATGTATGTGACTGTAAAAATAATGGGAAAAATGAATATGTACTGCATGGGGAGTGAGAAAAGTGAGAGAAGTCCAAAAAAAATACATCTCTCTCTAGTCATTTGTAACATCGTTCAATCAATTTTGACTGGGACAACACTTTGGGAGATGCCCAAAATTTCTGCTCCATAATGTACTAACCCCGTGCATTTGTGCATAAATTACAGCCTCCGATTATTGGTGTTTATATATCGAGCATACTTTCTTGAACACAGATTTTTTATACGAGAACAAATATTCGTTCCCGAGAGTATCAGAATTCGCTCCACCACTTGGACGGAACTAGGTGTTGCGTGTAGTCGTTACACTATCGGAACGACTTATACATCCGAGTCCGAATTATAATGACGGTGTCAAGCCGCACAGGCCGGACCTATCTAAGCATCCGCTGTTCGAGGATTGTATTGGAGCAATCGATGGAACACATGTTAGAGTTGTGCTTCCCCGACAAGAGCGTGTGAACTTCATTGGCCGTAAAGGAGTACCGACCCAAAATGTGTTGGCTGCATGTGATTTCAATTTATGCTTCACGTTTGTGCTTGCTGGCTACATAGGGAATACACACGATACTCGACTGCTAGCTCATGCTATTTACGATACAAATATAAAATTCCCTCAGCCAGCACCGGGTAAGTATTATTTGGTCGACTCTGGATTCGCTCATCGACCGGGATATATGGCCCCATATAAAGGCTTAGATATCTTGTACAATTTTCAACAATTTCACAACGAACGAACAGGCCAGCGGCATAGATTTTGGAATGCTCGCGAGAGGTTTAATTTCAAACACTCCTTATGCAAAAACATCATCGAACGTTGTTTCGGTGTGTGGAAGCAGATATGGAAAATCCCATACCGTATGCCAAGCTACTCGTTTCCCATACAAGTTGCTGTAGTCATTGCCACGATGGGTGTTCATAATTTCTTACATAGTTCTGGTGTTGTGGACGAGGCCTTTTACAGGGCAGAAATGGAGGAAGATGATGAAGTCGAGGAGGAACTACCCAGCGCCGTAGACAAGGTGCAAGCCGAAATGAATGCCCCTGAAATGCAGCGGTCGGAGTGAGACAAACTTCGCGATTAAATGGCACAACAGCGTTGATCACTCAACTGTTAAGGAACTAAGGGTCGTGGGATGTCTAGTCTTGCCGTAAACGTTTTTATTTTACGCTTGAGTTGTTTCCGTGTCCGAATAATTTGCACGATGGCAGTCTACTGTTTGATGAAAATTGTGCTATGAGCACTTCTCTATGTTGCTGAAATTAAGAAATTATTTCTTTTCGTTTAATTTGGGCTTTGACAATTTGATTTTACGATTTACTTCACTACGTGTCTGGAAATTTTTGGAGCTTGGCGTATATTATCAAACAAGTTGGTTTTTACATAAAAATATGTTTTTTAAAAAAAATATATAAATGTTTTTCTAGAAAGAAGAAGGAAAAAAAGAAAGCAAAATTTACTGTATAAACTGTAATACCCATAAATGAAAATGCAGGCAAATCAACGTGATTCAATAATATTCACATGGGTAGTCAAAATGTGTTGGCTGGTCAAACAAAATATGAATGCAAACAAAGATGGTCGACACGGGCAAAAATGGAAAGTTGCTAAAATTGTTACCATTCAATTCAACAAGTCATGTGCCGGGAGTCCCACTTTGATTTGACACAAAAATGCATTTTGGGAAAAAACATGTGGATCAAACGGGCTTTTAGTCGTTATTGAGTATTTTATATTAGTATTAGGTCGCTTGATATT
Source organism: Osmanthus fragrans (assembly GCA_019395295.1). Taxonomy (NCBI): domain Eukaryota; kingdom Viridiplantae; phylum Streptophyta; class Magnoliopsida; order Lamiales; family Oleaceae; genus Osmanthus; species Osmanthus fragrans. The sequence continues at coordinate 10,627,441 of CM033351.1, read as the reverse complement.
CATGCGATACATAAATTAAAGATAAATAGGATACAATTTCTGTGAGACAGTCTTAAGAGATTTTGGTTCAGCATTTTAATCTTTTATCATTTCAAGAGAAATCTCAAAAGATTTGTTTATCCCACAGAATTGGCCATCATTTTTGTCGCGGAAATATCTCGAGAAACCTTTGATTCGAGCTTAGAAATCAACTAAACGAATACCAATCTATCGACTCGACCCAACAATCCTCTACACCTTAGTTGCCTCAGTTTTACCCACTCCAATTACCATTCTTCCAGCCCACAAAGAATACAAAGGGGATGTGATGTACAAGCCACAAAGGAAGGAAGGAGAAGAGGAAACAATGATTGAATATCTCTCAAAACACCCCAAAACTCGGCTGCCCTATCTTCCTCTCGGCTGCCCTCTCTTGACTCTTTCCTCTCTTGCACACAACACACACCAAATGACTAGGATTTCTACCTTATAAATAGGCTAGATTTAGGCTTTAAGTTTGAACCAAGACTTACTCATAACGGGCTAATGTTAATGGGCTAACGATAACCAAATCCAACCCAACCAAACTTAAGTCCTCCAATGTGTATTAATTGTTTCCAAGTCGAGACGTCACTATTGATGTCGATAAAATATCCGACGTCGATTTTACATCATTGTCCGAATTTATTGGGTATAAAAAAACCAACAATCTTTAGTTCTTAACTGTAACAAAAGGGCCACTTTGAAGCTTTCGTTTAAAGACAACTCCTTAATCTCCTTCAATCAATTTATCCTTAAAATTGTTCGTCGTCTTCTTGAACTTGAAGTACATGTATTTTATTGGGGTAAAGCTGTTTGAATAGGGTACACATCGCCTCCAAGATGAACAAGGCCAATGTGACCCTGTTCATCTAGCAGGGTCCATTTTATTGGCATGAGGTTATTTTGACGTTGTAGGTAGTCTTTAATGGTTTCATCTGTTGATAAGTGTTGTCCTCCTTGTACACTGTTAAAAGCTGGTAGCTGTGAAAGTTTCGTCAAACTCAAGTTAAATATAGTCCATTTTTGTCCCTCGTTTCTTAAAACTCATTTTTAACGACATAGTTTATGAGATACACAACTTTTATTAATTTTTCAATTACAATTTTTTCCAACTTTAACTATAAACTATTGAAAATCCAATTTTTATCCAAACCAAACCCCCATGAGAATACTCTACCTTTTATCCAGTGTAAATATGTTTTTTTTCTTCAGGTTTCTGTATTTTTGAAAATTCAAAGTAACATTTTTTGGTAGAATTTTTTTAAAATTAATTTTTCAACTACACATTCTTTCAATAAAATAATTTTATTTGTGAACACGTAACTTTTCCTAAATTTATTCTTGAAAAATCCATATCAAACCGTCCCTTGAGTATCTTTTCTATATGGAGTTCCCCTTTCACCTACCACTTATGTATTCCCCAAATCTCATTTTGAGGTAATTTTAACTGTTTTCTAGTTGCAAAAATAGAAGCGAACTTCTTTATTTTTACTATTAAGGACCTAAATACATTAGTAGAGTATGTGACAAGTAAGTTCGAGAGAAAAATAAATTAGAGAACACATTTCTTTATAAATTCTTAAAAGTGTCCACAACACGTCATTTTAATGGATATTTGAAGTAAACTCTGACTATAAAAGACTCACATATCACATAGATTTAAGGTTGAGAAATTTTAAGAGCATCTTTAAAACGTTCCATGAATTATAATTTACGTAACATTTAAATAGACGAATTTTCAATCAACGTGACAATGATGTCTGATGAATAGACGATGAAGTCTACATTGGTCTCCAATGGATTCCATTTATATTCAAATATCTACGGATATGTGTTTTTTTATTAACATTAAAATGAAGATATAAATTATAGTGGAAGAGAAAAAAAATTAGCGTTCTAAAAACAAAATCTGAATAAATTAATAGCTTGTTTGGTAGCCATTTTGTTAGAGAAAATGAATTTTTTGGGTTGATGTGATGGTGAATATGTGGTTGAAAAAGAAGGAAAAGTTATTGATGTGATGGAAAATATTATTTTATTGAAGAATGTGTGGTTGAAAATGAAAATGAAAATAAGAATGAGAATGAGAATGGGTACCAAACAGGGCATAAATTGTTGAGTAAATATATCTAACACAACATCTATATCTATACCACCATAAAGACATTCAAGATATTGTCTATCACGTTTACATGATGGAGGCCATGTCAGCTTTTATTGCTAATAATTATATTTTTACTTAATAAATTTTTTTAAATAATTTACAATTGCATTGAATATGCTTTTACATTAAATGAATGAAGATTTAAATGTTTATTAAGCCCCCGGATTAAAATTAAATTTTTAATAAATTTTAATAAAAGTTCACAAAATGTCTATTCTAAATTTTATTTTCTTTAATTCGTTTGAAACTCATCAAATACTCCCAATAAATTAGTATCAAATATTATTTTTACACAATTTTAAAAATATTTTAGAATAACGTGAAATACACATTCAACTCTAACTAGTTTTAAGAGTTTCAAACAAACACGGGCTCAATTTGGAATTTCCACAAGCATCAAGGACTATTCCGTCATTCTCTTTTAAAACAACATGCCAAAAATCAACCATAACGTGCACATACGTGGAACTTGGGTAGCCGCCTTACTTGCATTTCAGCAGATCGTACCCTCAGCTAAACCGCCTCCCCAGTCTCTACCCACGCGCCTCCGCATAAATCCCCAAACAGTAAAAATTCCAATCCACAAAATTCTAGAACCAGTATGGAATCGATTGCAGTCAATTGGGAAGCACTCGATGCACTCGTAACCGACTTCGCAAAATCCGAGAACTTGATCGAAGACGCGCAATCGCCTCTGTCATCTCCGTCAACCACGACGTTCGCTTCGCGATTATTGATTCGTCAAATTAAACGTTTATTAGAATCCGGTGATATTGACTCCGCCATTAATCTCCTTGGAGTTCACGCGCCCTCCGTCCTAGATGATCATCGCCTCCTATTCCGCTTGCAGAAGCAGGTTTTTTCTTTGTATTTTTTAGCTTGTGGATTCTTTTTTATTTTGTTTTGCTTTGAGTGAAAATGTGTCAATGGTAAATAACAGAAATTCATTGAGCTGTTGCGGAAAGGAACTGAAGAGGATCGTGATTCTGCCATTCATTGTGTGCGAACGGCTCTTGCTCCTTGTGCACTTGATGCCTATCCGGTAGAATTATGTACTTATGTGTTTATGTTTCTAATCACTGTATTAAGAATTTAGTAAACAATTAGAATTGATAATAGCATGTGCATGGTATCACGGTCGAGTAAGTGGATATTCTTTATTCTTTGGCCGACAAAAGTGCCATTTGCACTATCAATCTTTGACATAATGTGGAGGATGGAAATGGTTTTAGACTGGATAAGATAATTTGTATAAATGAGATTCATTTTTTTGACAAAAGATTAAATACTATTATCCACTTTAATTTATAATAATGCCAATCATTTACTACTACCCATTCTAATTTTATACAAAAATTTTTATACTTACTTCGGTGCACCAAACGCAACCCCAGTGTTTTTCCGTTGTGTTATCGCATGCTCTGAGTTTTTATCGCTGAATAGTTGTTTTCACTTTGCCTCAATTCATCTTTGATATTTGTTTTTCTTTTAAGGAAGCGTATGAGGAATTCAAGCATGTTCTTCTTGCCTTTATTTATGACAAAGATGATCAGAACTCACCTGTGGCAGACGAGGTAAGAAATAATCTACTGCTTTCCTTATGGCATGATGTCCGTGTTCTGTTGAAATCTACCATGCTTTTATGTGGTTGGTTGCAAGTGCCATTAGGACTTGTACCATTAGCAAGACTTGTGAATTAGTTGATAGAATCTTATTTAATGCGGATAGGTTGCATTTGGGAGACTTCAGATGTGGGTTTGAACATGGCCACATGTTTTATGGAGACTTCAGTGAGATGCTTGGTTATATCACCTGATTTTGTCATTTATATGCTTTCGGATGTTTCCTGTTTCCAGGGTATAATTTGAAAGTGGTGGGAAATTGTAATCTACTTGCAGTATGGGGACAAAAGAGATCTACACATAAACTAAGAAGTGGGTGGATTTGGAGATTGATATGCAAACTAATTTTTACTGGTATTTGTAGAAATGTAGGACATACTGTTCTGTCTTCCCATTTTGTTTTGGGGTGGGGGCAGTAGAATCAACAGAACATTATCTTTGTGAAGATGGGATCTGGTATTTTCATACGCTCTTGCCCCTGTTAGACTGAAATGAAAAGAGCTGGAATAATATTCTTTTGCTGAGCTTAAACTAAGTTAAAAAGTTATAAAAAATCTAAGAGTGTCCTCCCCATTGTCACTTAAATGGATAAATCATTGAGACACACAAACTATTCCAGTTTATGATCATTTGTGACCTTCCAATCCTAATTATACCTAATTTATGCTAGGAATGTGGGGTTTTGGTACCCTTTTTTTGCGACCACCCACTATTGGAGGTTTGAGATCTTCATGAATACTATATAGCTAACCAGAAATAGATGATTCTAAGTAAGCTTATCTTCCTCCATTTCATCCAATAAATGAGTTGATTTATGATTCTCATCTGCAGCCCTAAGTGAGGAAAACATAAAGAATTCAAAGTAGTGAAATACAGATTTTGATCACCACTAAAGCTGTGGCAGTGGTGTCATCTTCTTTTATTGTTAGTAATCATTAATATGCTTTACTCTTCCCCTATTAGCTTGTGCCATGTAATTAGAGAGAGAGATCACAATTGAACATTTTTCCTTTTGGGATATGGTAATTTGTGATGCACCAACACACCTTTGGTGCAAGCGATTTGACATCGGCATGTAGCCGACATGCTTTAATACACCAAGTGGTGTATCCAAAATTTCTATTGATTTTTTAGAGGAAGATAAACTAATCTAGGCTTTCTATTTTGAAAAATCAACTAGAGGAGGGTGGATGGTGTTTGACGTTGACGAAGATGGTTTCAATGGCGATGAGTTGTGTGAATGGTTTGTGAGATTGGCATCCATAGCGTTGGTGCGCAGATGAAACCCTAATTTCTTGTAGTGGAAAACGCTGGCTTTTAAATTTGAAGTCTAGTTTTTAATTGAAAGCAAACGTGTTTTTTTTAAATGGCAATTTTGTAATCCTACATTTATGTAATTGGTGAGAAAGAAATTGAATGACCTTTAAAAATCAATTTACCATTTGGTCTTCCAACGTATATACAAAGGAAATAAAAACCATCGCAGTAAAAAAAAATTTATTTAAATGGCAAACAAATTTTTATTTGCTTTACAGTATAAATGGCACTACCTTTTTTTTAAAAACTGCACGTCAGCTGTTCAACACATATAATGTTGGATTCGTGTATGTTCATCATAGGGATAGAAGTTGCACTGCACAAAGATTAACTTTCGTAAAATGGAGGACTCAGTTTTCATCATGTAGAAAGGAGAATGCTCTAATATTAGAGGGAAGTACCTTCATCATTTTCTTGCCTATATATCTTGATTGTAGGACACGTGCTTGGAAAGAAGTGGACAGTGACACTTTAAGGGATGTGTATTTGAAACGGGGTTTTCTTTGTAGACCTTGACAATGTTATTCGTGTTAATTCTGTTGACATTGAAGAACCCTTAATCTTTGGGAGAAACTAAATTTTCGAACGTCTATATGTCAATGGGTGAAGAATGAATGCGAGAAATACATTTCTGTATTTAGAATGTTGAAACTAATATCTGGATGGTATTAAGAATCTTATCCTAGAAACACAATTCTTATGAGATCAATAATCCCACCAATAAATATATTGTGAAATGAAGTTTGCAACCAGTAAGAAAATGTTTCTTATTTAATTTTTAGGACTATTATTAAGTCATTAAATAAAAATATAATATCTCCCCAAAGAAATAATCTTTATATCTATACAAAAGATGGAACAAAGAAGAGATTTATTCTACAACATCATTTCCCTGTTTCTCTTTCACGAAATGTTCTAGGCAGGGGACGTATTCTGCTGCTGAATTCGTTTTCACATAAAATGAGGTTTAAACACATACACAGCATACATAATTTGGCCAAACCAACAGAGAATAAATTAAATCACACAAAATTAGACAATTTTTTTAGTTAGACTTTGGAATAAATCCCTTTCGATAATTGAAATATTGTGCATAGGTTTTGCAATGATTCATTTGGTGCTTCCTTATGGCAAATAACCAAGGACAGAGAGTCACTCAAAGCTTGTTTCATATCAACAACGTCTTTGTTTGCACAGTATTTCTACAAAAGGACATGGTAGCCAACAACCTAAAAATGATTTTATTATTTTCACAAATCATAACTTTTACTACCTGTAATATGTAAACCACTCAATTTTTTAACACAAAGTTCTCTACTTGATTGTATTATTACTATATATGAGACATTTTTCAAAAATTAGTGAAACGCAAATTGTCGACATTATAATTAATTTTCTTTTGGTGTTGTAATGCAAATAATAGGGGTGAACACGGTTTGGTTTGAATGGTTTGAGACAAATTTTCAAACCAAAGCATTTAAAGCGGTTTGGAATTTTTCCAAACCAAACCAATTAAAACCATTTTTCCGGGTTAGTTCGATTTAAAATCACGGTTTAACAATGAAAAAAATTAATATATATCAAATAAGTTAAATCATAAATACTAGTCTAAAATTTCACATTGAAACATAAATTGTATTATTAAAAAAATTACAAATCAAAGTTATATAATTATAATGCAACAACATGATGTAAATATTTTAAACTCTTAGTCGATACTAATGACGTCCATCTGCAATTGTAACACACGATTCATTCTCTTCATAAATATATAAAAATATAGTATATGAATTCATTGATTATAGTTAAATGATATAAAATAACTAATAAAAACAATAAAAATAAAAATTTAAATACAATAATACCTAATTACTGTGACTTTTTGTAAATTATCTAATACTCCTACTTCATTCAAATATTAGCGAATTACTTTAAGGGAGCCCGACAATTATTAGAACAAAACAACATAACTACCAATAAAAACATAGAAAAATTACCAAAAAATAAAAAAAATTGGAAATCTGACTTGAATTTGAGCAAAATTTGATAAAATTATTAGTAGAAAGAAATGAAATGTGCAAGTTTTGAATTAAAATCTAGATTTAATCGTCTGCTTAGAGGATCGATGAATATGGTTTAACAACACTTGTTCAACACTTTACTCAATTTGAGGGTTTTACATTTACATTTGACATGACTGATGAGTATTTGGATATTATTTAATTAATTAATTGAGATGTATAATTGTCGAATTGAGTTTAATTGAATTATGTCTAATATGGACGTATCTTTTTAACTGAAATATGTTAAGTTTTAGTTGAGTTAAATAAAATTTAGAGTAATTTATTTTCAGTTTTTTTAGTAAATGGTTTGGCGGTTTGAAACGGTTTGTAAAGATTGAAACATAAATCAAACCACTTCGAGGCGGTTCGATTCGGTTCAAAATCAAAATGTTCACAGATCGACGTGGAGCCAAACCAACGATTTCGGTTCGATTTTTTGGTTTATCGGTTTTGATGTTCAGCCCTAGCAAATAAGCACTTGTTTGGTTTAAATTATAATATCATTATAAATTTATAATTTAAAAGTCAATTTTGACTTTAGCCATACATTTTGTAGGATCCACAACTATTACATGCTTCTTCATAGCTAATTTCTATCAATTTATAATTTCAACAACTTATAATTTCTTCCAACAAGCTATAAAAGGCGTGTTTGCCTTCAATTTAAAAAATATACTTCAAATTTAAAAAAAAAAAAAAAGATTTCCCACAATAAAGTACACTTAGTGCTACAGCTACCAAACTCACCACTAGTTCATGAAACTCATCACCACTGACATTCGACACTGTTGAAACCAACGCCGTCAACATCAAATACTATTCACTCTTGTCCAATTGATTTTTCTTTCAGAGGGGCTCGTTTATCTTTTTTTCTTTAAATTTATATTTTTTTTCATTATTTGAAACCGATCTGATTGATCAGACCTTAGAGAATCAATAGATATTTTTAACATGCCACATGGTGTATCAAACAGCGTGTCATCAGATCATGTCAATGTGACTCATTGGACATTAAATCGTCAACACAAATTTTCTTTTAGAAATAAGAAGTTGGAGTTAGTTTATCTTTTTTAATTATATTTTTTCACTATTTGAAACCGATCAATCGAGAAAATCAATTGATATTTTTAACAATCCACATTATGTATCCAACATGTCATGTGATCATGTTAGTGTCACGCGTTGGACACCGAGTTGCCATCACGCCTTCTTGTCGTTGCATCGTTGTTCTATTTAGAGTCTGTTTGATTTTCATTAATTTATTTTATGGTTTGCTATATGATCATTATCAATTACGCATCCACACAATAAAATATTCTACGCAGTCTCCCATAATTTTTACCAATTTTTTAACCACAATTTTTCCTAAAAATAATATTCAAAAGTCATTTTCTCTCCAATTAAAGGGAATCAAACAAGCACTTAATTAAAGTTCATATAACAGCAGTTCTTGACGGTTGAGATGTGCTTTCATCCTTGTATTAAAGTTATTTGTGAGACAATGTTCATCAGAGTGACATCTTTGTTTTATGAATGAAATATTCCATATTTCTTCCTTCACAAAATGATGATTTGGATCTATTGAAGAATCTAGATTCCTTGACATCTATTGATTCTTTTCTAAACACTATAGTTTGTCAAAATGATTGAAGAAAATGACAATCATTTTCATCTTTGCATAGTAAGTCTAGCTTTGGTCCCTATGCTTTCCTTCACTTCAAACCCACCAGCATAAATCCTGCCAACCCCAGCTATTACCCTGACCCTTGTTAGTGATACTTTCTGAAATGATTAAGTAAATTAAAAAGTAACATGGATCAAATTTTTAATTTTTTTATTCAAAATGTGATCCCGGTTAAATGGAATTAGTATTTTGTTCATTAAACTATTTCGAATATATAGTTTATATAGGGAGAAACAGATAGACGAGTTTAGGATTTTTTTCTATGATGCACCGACACGGACACGTGTGTCCGACACGATACATGTCGACACGTGATTTTTTAAAAAGGTGCCGACACGATACTTCGTCGACACGTTGATTAAATTCTTTAAAATTCTTCATTTATACAGTATAAATTTAGTTTTATACTTATTATTGATTTTTCTTGTTGAATTTTTTTAAATATAAGTACTTATTTGTTATTTACTAATAATTTTAAGTTAAAAATATATAATTGTTATAGAAAGAAAAAAAATATTATAGAGTGTCCGGAGAGTGTCGGTATCGACACGAATCTGACACGTGTCGGACACGGACACGCTATCCTATTTAGAGTGTCCGTGCTACATAGATTTTTTTTAATGCTACGCTCAAATACAATGAAGGTTGGGCCTAGCCGCCTGATTGACATATGGGCGAGGAATGATTAATCACTAATGAATCAAAATGTTGAACCACTAATTGTTGTGTTGTAACTGACAATGTTCATCGTATGGATCATGGGAAGTTTTGTAATTGAACTTGTGTCTGGAAAACTAACACGACATCTTAAGTAGGTAGCCAGGGACTTACAGTTATTCTTAATTCTTAAACTTCCGTGCTTGATGGAGAAGAAGCGCACTGCAGGAGTTTTCTCACAAGTAATAGAAACAACAAAAAATGTGGAACCCTTTTATTTGTGTGTGTTAAAAAATCGACGTAATACCTGTTTCATCTACATCTTACATGTCAAATTAGTTTTGTAATTGAACTTCTGTTACGAAAAACAACCCTGCTAGTTTGTCTCAAGGATGTTCTTTTCACATAAATCGTACTAGCAATTGGGTTAAGCCTGAAGCTATTTGTTTTTGTTATATGAGTTAAAATTTAAGATTAAGGTGCCAATCCTGTGCAGGTCCTATTATAATGAACTATATTTTTGTTTTAATACTTTGTCTTTCTGCAACACCACAATATGCTTCTATGTTGTGATCTGAACAGTTTTTTCTTTTCTTTTTCTTTTTCTTTTTCTTTTTCTTTTTCTTTTTCTTTTTTTTTGTCAAAAAAAGAGAGTATGTTCTGGTATTTATTTTTAACCAGTGAATCTAGTTAAGAGTCCATTTGTGACACTCATATGAATTATGTAAATTTTTAATAAGAATCAAATGTGGCTACCCATATTTACTAGGGTAAGGCTTACCGTTCTTTTTTTTTTTTTTTTTTTGCAGTGGTCTGAAAGGAGGAGGCTTGACATTGCGGGGCTTTTATCATCTGTTTTAAGGGCCCATTTACAAGCATATGATCCAATCTTTTCAATGACCTTGAGATATTTGATAAGGTCACTCCAGTTTTTCATTCAGATAAATTGCTCATATTATTTATGTTAAATATATTTTGTACGTTTCTGTGCATGCTCTCTTGATGCATACACACATGGGTAAAAAAAAACTCTCACTTGGCAGAATACTCTCATATATCTTTTAAGCAGGAATGTATTATTATTTCTTATTATTTTTGTCAAAATTCTTTGTCCAATATGCAGCATACACAAGGGATTTTGCCTTAATCAAGGAGTTTTATCACCCATAGCAGATCTTACTGAGAGGTTGCTCCTGGAAGAACGTGATCCACCTGCAGTACCTCAAGAGAGTTTATATGAAGCTCCTCCGTTTAATGAGGTGAGATATTGAAAAGTTAATCTGAACATTTTTACTTATCAAAATGGAATGAGCTCGACAGATTTCATTTTTTTTTTATTAATGAAAAATTACTGAATTATTTAGTGATGAATTTGTTTGTTTATGGTTTGGACTTCAGGTGGACATACAGGCCCTTGCTCATGCAGTAGAGCTTACCAGACAGGGGGCAATTGATAGCTTGAGATTTGCCAAGGGTGATCTTTATCAAGCATTCCAGGTTGATATCTAATGAATTAGTAGTCCATTTATCAATTTTTTATTATTTTTTATTATTTTTACTGCAGGGAAATGGCTGCTTCAAAGTATGCCTTGAAGGCTCCAATGGGAATTGCCACTTGTTATTGTTATTTCGGTTTTTGATTACTTGTAGTTATCTTTCCTTTCACCCTCAAATTTAGGCTGCATTTATGCTAGAGTCATATTAAGTAGAAGTTTCAAACCTAGGATGACAGACTGCTTTTAGTTCATTATTATCCAAAATGACCTTTTATGAAAGACTACTTAAGATCCTTCATAGAAATCTTTTCGGATGTTAAAAATGACTAGTAGGATTCCAAGCTCTACCAGGATGAGTTTGACCATTATCTATCTCTGCTTTTGGCATGTAGAAGTCCGGTTCTGTCAAAAGGTATATGCAAGATATAGCACCTTCCGTGAGAAGCATTGACATCTATTTAGAACTTAAGTGAAAAAAATGCTTATCGATTGAAAATAATGGTCAGCACATAACTTTCATCAGCCAGTACCCAAAGTTATCTTCCTTATATCCATTTTATCGCCTAGTCACAGCCTGTATGTATCAAAATTGGACAAGTTTTCCCTAATTTTATTCCCGGTAGATAACTGCATAGTTTTTGCATGTGCAGTTTAGCATTGATATTTAAATGTCTCATCTAGGGAAGCCTGCTAAAATAGTAAAATGCTGGAACGGTTTGAAGTTGTTTAGTTGACTTAAAATTGGTTTCTGGTTGTTTGGTCGTCAGGCCTCCTATTTTCCTGTTTCAATAGTTTTAATTTTCTGGTATATTGTTCAGGTGCTGGAAATTTGAATTTGGGTTAATTGACACTAGTTGAAATATCAAGATTCCAATAATGATAAGTATTTTTCATGTATAACTTCTACAACTACTTATTTGCCGGACTCCTCTCTTAATAAGAAATTGTTTGTACCCTCCAGCCTTTAGTGAGGAAACTGCCATAATACGATAGAATGTATAAAGAAAAACTAATAAGTAACGAAGAGTTTATAAGGAGGTCTGTTTTTGGGTTGGGGTTTGGTGTGAATAACTGTTTTAAATGTTTCTCAACTATGGTTATTGCATGCCTTTCTAGTTGATAAAATTGGCATGTGGTGTTTGGATTACCTGCCTTAAGAATTTTGTTAGCTTTTAATTGTGATAATTTTATTTTATTTTTTTGTATTTGGCGTGCTATTGAAGCTAATTCTATTTTATATGGGCATAAATTTTTTAACATATGGAGCTTTAACTGTCTTCCATTGTTCTTGCCGTGACAGAATGAATTATGTCGGATGAGATTAGATGCTTCTAAGCTTGATGAACTTGTTCACGAGTATTGTGTCTATAGGGGTATTGTTGACTCTGGTCTCACGTATACTGGTATACCTTTTTTTCTTTCTTATTGTTATTTAGTTTATTCTTTTGGCTAATTCATGCTCTGACCAACTCATCGACATCAGGATTTTAAGAAATTTCAGAGCAATGAACATTAATCCATTGGAGTCTTGTGGTTGCTTTACAGGAAATCATTCTGTTGAATCTGAACATAAAAGCAGTGAACCATTGAAGTTGTACAGGAAACCATTACCATATCCTTGTGATACCATCAATCCTAATGAAGACTGTAGCACGAGTGGAACCGTTCAACCTGAAACCATTGAAGTTGTGCAAAGAAATAGAAATCATGGAACTGGAGTAAGGAACAAACGCAAGCGATGGAGGGGTAGACATGAGAAAATAGAATACAGTTCTGAAATTCTTAATGGAAGCAGTAAACACGAGCCTAGTGCTACTGCATTACTTGGTAACACAAATTTGGTAAGAGTATTAGCAGGATTATGCTGATTTGGTATTTGTTGCTTATGAACTTTCTATTAATGCTGTTGTTTTGCAGACTTCTGGAGACTTGTCCATGGTGGAAATGGTAACGGACAGGAAAGACAAATTTGAGATTGTCCTGGGCATGAAGGAACTAGCTAGCCAGGGAATGGCTGCAGAGGTTGTTGAAGAGATGAATGCTTTGGACCCAAACTTCTTTGCTGAAAACCCTATATTGTTGTTTCAACTGAAACAGGTTGGTCTATTTTCTTTTCTTTTTTTTCAGCGTGAAAGAGGATCACGTGCCGATCTAATGGAACTGGAACTAACCCATTTTGACTTTGCAAATGGCTGCAGGTTGAATTTTTGAAGCTTGTTAGTTTAGGTGATGATTCAGGTGCTCTAAGGGTTGCCTCTTCTCATCTGGGTCATTTGGCAGCTAGCAATCCAGCATTGCTTAAGCCCTTGAAGGAGACATTGCTGTCTTTGCTCAGGCCTAAAGAAGAAGCAATTCACCAAAACTTGCCTTTACAAGCTCTTGCAACCTCTCTCCAGGTTTGGCATACCCCACAACTAGACACTATGCATCTCTGTTTCTAGAATTGTATATCCTTGTACCCTGGAATGAGGCTATCAGAAGTTCCCACTGTAATTAGATGCAAGTATTTTCTCATATTGATCAATTTGTTGGCTGATGATTCTAGTTGGTTGTTTAAACTGTCAAGTCGAAGAAGTTAGCATTGTTTCTCATCAGCGTGAGTAGCTTGCAAAGAGGATCAAGTTTTTTCTATTTTTCTTGACTGGAAGAAGTTACATTATTCTGGTGGTCTTTTGCCTTTTTATTCCCTCAACCCTTTTTTAGTCCTCTTTCTGATGCATGTGTGAGGCTGGGGCTAGCAGGTTTGTTTGTTTGGTTTTTTTTTTGGTCGGGGCATAAGAACTGTGTGATACTACTTGGCCAACTCCTTACATGAAGTCGTTGTATTCCATTCTCATCTACAGAAAGCTCTAAGTAGGGTTAGAAATATGAAAACTGTTCAATTTCAGTATCCCTCTCTCAAATTTCTCAGCCTACGATGAATTAAAGTTTGAGACAGCGAGAGGAGATGGAAACCATTTCGAAGATGCCAGGACCATTCTGCTGGTTTTATGTCCTCCAAATTAATAGAAACTTTCTAGCCCCACCCCCACCCCCACCCCCACCCCCAAAAACACACGCAAAATTATTGGGCCATCCTCTGTTACATTTTATCAAGAATGAGTATTAGGAGAATGGAGGCATCTTGGTGGTGGTTTTCTTCAACTGAGTTATAGAAGATGAAAGGTGAATCTGAGATGGAAAGAGCGTCTCTGTGGTTCTTGGCTTTCAAGCTAATGTTAGCCAGAAAAAAATTACTTCTGATTTCTTCCTTCATTTTATACAAGTTTGGGAGTGTGTATTAGTTATTTAGTTTTCTGTGCTTTTTGACATAGAAACTGTAAATTATTAGGAAATACACTCAACTGTTTCTTTGTATAATTACTTAAATCTTTGGGGATTTAACACGGCATCTTGTGCAAAGGTTGCTGTTGGTAGAAGGCTAGGTATTGAAGAACCCCAGCTTATGAAGATTATAAGGGCAACTCTCCACACACATAATGAATGGTTCAAGCTTCAAATGTGTAAAGATCACTTTGAAGGTCTTTTGAGGATCAATTCCCTTAGAGAAGTTGGAATTCCTGTGCTTGGCGATCTTGCTTGTAATTCAACTGTTGATGCTTGTGCTCAAGGATCATCCCAGATATCCTCCAGTACTACTCAGTTGCAGGAAGATGGTAGCAGTCCTACTCCAACATCATCAACCGATCTTGGATGTGACGAAAATGCTATACTTAAAGTTATGGTCAGTTCTGCTTGTCTCCACTTTTTATCATCATTTATCATGTTATAATTTGAATTTCTTCAACTTTCTCCCAGTTCAAAGGTATGCGCACGTTGGATAAGATTTCATTACACTTGTTATAGCTTGATTCTCTGAAAAATCGTGTCATCGTGATTATTTTGTGGAGTCTTTTCCAATTAATAGGAATATTTTAGATAATGTTAGTGGACATTAACGAGTAATTAGAAGTGCAACTACAATTTATCTTTGTTGCATTAGTTACATGTTTTGTTAATTTTGCAGGAATTTCTGGCTTTGCCCAGAGCAGATGCTATTCATCTTCTTGCACAGTATAATGGAAATGCAGAGACTGTAATTCAGCAGATATTTGCTTAATCTTGAATGTATATACCTGTAGCAAAAACTATTTTGTTCATTAATTCAGTAGAGACTGTTTTATTCATTCTATTGTAAGCTACGAATAAGTTGTGAATATATGAAAATAAGCTGTCCATTACTTAAAGTTGAAGGTTGCTATTTGACTAGGACTATTCTGCTTTTGCACTATTCTGATTATGTTACTCTTTGTTTCTATCGTGTTAATTATGTGGAAGGTCATTGAACTTTTAGTCTTGTTGCATTTAGATCATTGAACTTCACTTTGAAGCAATCAAGTCACAATAAGCAAATTAGTAAATTCTATAGGTCACCACAACGATTCTTTTTAGTTTACTTTTATGTTTTTCAATTTAAATTGCATTAAAATATCGAAAATAACCTTGAATAAATAATTAAAACTACGGTAAATGCGGATTTTATGATATTGCTGTCGTCCTGACTGTCGTAAATTACCGATGGGATGGGGATGGTAATGGCCGACATGGCTCCTACCATTTGAATTCTTACAATTGTATGACCAGGACTTTCTGCTAGTCGCAATCAGGTTACTTAACTTTAATCAAAACATGGCTGATTCACATAGTGAATAAATGAGTGAGGAAAAAGTCATAGGATTTGTTAATTTAACTCCTATTATCTGAATATTATTACAAAATTCACATATAATCATACGCATATTTAATAAACGCAGTGCACATGAACGTGTAGGGAACAACTGAAAAAGAAAGCAAAAAATTAAGAATTTATGGCAGCTTCAGTAAAAGTTAGTCGCGCTTGCTATTCTCAAATAAGCACTATTCTTTATTGAAGATGTCCATGTTTATTTTCATCATCAACAAAAATGTTGGTATCAATAACGGAAAATTTTGTAAGTGATGTCATATTTTATTATTATTCTTATAAGCTTCTTTTAGAGATTTTATTTGTCACCGTCAAATCATTTTATCTAAAAAATTAAAATGTAAAAACTATTTAAATTTAACCTTCAACTATTATATATTCACCACATGTTGCATTGATTTAACTTACAATGTGTGTGCATGTTGTGTATCCACGTTATATTCGATGCAGTAGATATCTTGCTAAGATTCTCCTCTATCTCAAATTTTCAATACAACCAATGAAAAATATACAGACAAATTAGGAGGATATGATCCAACAAGTGGATTTCTAGTACACCACGTTTTCATTATTTTCTTGGGGGTGGCGTGGCAGTGGAGGGGAACAGTCTGTCCCGTTGTTTGTATTATCTTATTACAGAACATCACGTCTTGTAATTCTGAAATGTTTGGTGCAACTTTCTTTATGTAGACAAAGAAAATTTCAAATCATGTACTGTCAATAACTTTCGCATTCACCAGATGGTGGAATTATTGTGAATTTTGTGATGTCCAAATATGATTCTCATGGACCATTTCAAAGTTCAATGCACAATTCATTTTTCAATTCACAATCAATTTAAATTTGTATGACTGACTCTACTTTTCAAACAAAAAGGGACTGCCAAAAATAACTTGGAGCAATTTTGCGAAAAAAAATTTTAATTTTACATTTATTTGAAGTTTGGAGTAATTTTTTTGGTTAATTTTTGAAATCATGGAATTTTTTACATGTGTATTTTCGTGGAGTTAGTGATTGAATTGTTTTAAGACAATTCAAGTCGGGCGGCTATATATTTGTTGAAGATTAAATTTGAGCTTTAATATGTCATTCTTTTACCAAATTTTCGATATTATGTAAGGATCAACAAGGGATTGTTAGGTTGTTTGTGTATCTCGTGAGTATATATTTTTATACAGTGCCCTACATCACTACATTGATTCTATCAAACTCAAAGGCTTTCGAAAACAATTCTTTTTTTTTTTATACCCAAGTTTCCCAACTTACGTCAGACTATATCCTGGACCACTAGCCACCGGTCCCTCAGTAACTGGCGGAAGTAAACCGTGGGTTATGTCCAAATTAACCAGGGTCCGTGCACCTGAGTGATGTATATAGCATGAGAGAATCACATTTGTTTAGGGGTATGTCTAGGGGGATAAACATATGTATTGGACTTGCTCGGTAAGTAATAGTAGATCAATTTGAATGATAAGTTACGATTAAAATTTCTAACTTTTTTGTATTATTTACCAAATATTATCATGTTTTATCATACTAGGCTCAGGTTTAAATCTAATGTGTAATAATTACACAATCGACCATATAATAATAGGGTATAGTCACGAAGATTAAAGAAAATATTTCAATTGGAGTCCCTAACCTTTTAACCATATGATAATGGGGTCTTGAACTTTTTATTTGTGACACCCAAATCTCTAAGCTATTGAAATTGTATTAGAGTCATCCTCAACTGATGGATATGTCAATTTTTACATTAAAAAGGATACAATAATGAACTTTTTTTAAAGGCTATCGTAATAATATATCAAATTATACAATACAGTCCTATTTTTCTTTGTCACTCTTCAGCACGGTTCCATTGTCAAAAAAAGAAAAAGAAAAAAAGAACCTTTATAGTACAAGTTTACCTCAAAACCTAATGATTGATTACATTGATGACTTCCTTGTAATAATAATGTTCATTGTAAATTGAAGTTAGTCCTAGTTTCAAGTTTTAGCTCAAGTACTATTTTGCCATTTTTGGTACTTTTTATTTGAATCAGTCTACAAGTACAAAACGGGTCATGTGCCTCCTTCCCAATAAGGGGTTGTCACTTGTTGATTTTATAATCCATTTTGTACATGAGTTTGTACATGTAGAATAATCATTTTTATTTTTCTTGCACTTTTTCCAAGTTTAGTTAGCATTTAGGGTCCGTTTGATAGCATTGAATTCCATGAAAAATGTCACATCCGAGAAATTCGAATTCTATTTTGACTGTTTGATACGATAGTGAAATTGTAGTTTGAATTCCAAGGTACAACTACTTTAAGTTTGTTTTCAATCAATTTCATGGAAAATGATTTATTATGGTTTATGCGAATTTTTATTTTTCAATTTACATAAAATTGATTTGTCTTTCCATCTTTACCAATCAAACGGACTCTTATGGTCTGTTTGATTAGCCATTATTTTCCATGAAATTTGGAAATAGAATTCCAACTTTCACTTTTTGCATGTTTGATTGGCCAAATTATTTTTTTGGCAATTGATTTTCTATCCAACCCCCCTCCATGTGATCCATTTTTCACATTTTTGATGAATTGATTTTCTTACCATTTTGGGAGTGAATTGCCCAAATAGTCACTGAACTTTACATCATGCTTCCATAAGGTCACTAGACTTTAAAAATCACCTAACTCATCACTGAACTTTTCAAAAGGTTTACACGTGGTCACTGAACTTTAAAAACCACTTTATTCATCACTAAACTTTGTAAAAAATTCTCACGTGGTCACTGAACTTTACAAAAGGTTTTCCAGGGGATCACTAAAGATCACTAAATTAGTGATCCCTGAGAAGCTTTTTACAAAGTTTAGTAATGAATGAGAATATTTTTTAAGTTCTGTGACCTCGTGGAAACTTTTTGGAAAGTTCAGTGATGAGTTGGATGATTTTTAAAGTTCAGTGACCTTATGGAAGCATGGTGTAAAGTTCGGTAACTATTTGGGCAATTCACTCCCATTTTGGTGGTTTTTCATTTTTTTTTTCAATTGAAATAAATTCTATTCCCTGTTGTAAAAAATAAAAATAAAAAAAAAAATCTATCATTTTAATCGACAATTTTCATGAAAAACAAAGCCAAATAAATGGTATTTGGTTTTCCATTTTTTTTTTTACAATTGAATTTTTTTTAATCTCCAATTGTAATAAATTATATCCCTTTAATTGACAATTTTCATGAAAAACAAAGTCAAACGTACACCAAAAAATAGAAAATTTCAACATTTTCTAACTGAAAAATTATACCAATTAAATACAATTAATTGATAATTTCTAATAAAATAAGTTCTCAATAATTCAATTCTATGCGACCTAAATTCATAAAACGGACCCATAATTATTCTTGAGGGATTATGCAACCAATTTCAAAAGCCATTTGCTGACTTTTTAGCAACTTGTTTAACTAGCCAATTGCAATCGTGATTGGAAGCCTACTAAACCCTACAAAAAGAAAAAAATTAAAGGCTATAAGAAAACATTACAATCTGCCAAATGCTACAATAAATTTGAGGATTGACTGGTGCCATTTCGAATGGACCAAGTTATACCACTTTCATGAATACTAGTTTTTGCCTGTGTAATGTACGAAACTTAATTTTTTAAAGTTAATGTTAGCGTGTTTTTTTTAAAGTTAATTTTAGCGAGTGTGGAAAATATACGTGGTACTGATACAATAGTTATGTAACGAAATATTGTAATTAAATTAAATATTATTTCTTATTCCCTTTTTATATATTTTTTATATAGCAAGATATTAAAATGAAGTATTAGATTTTTTCAGCAATTTTGAACATTTAACATAAAAATTGATTGCTTCTATTAATTAAAAATTCTAATGAGCGAAAAATATCATTTTTGTCAAACTCGACAAATTCACATTATGGCTAATAGGTTAATGGAGGTTATAATTCACATCTAAATCGTATTTTTGAGATTCGAGTCTTTTGGGGTTTTAGAATTTTCCATCGCAAGCACTTGCCAACCTTTAATACTATTCAGTTTCCACAGTGAATCAGTGGTGCCGGGCAAAATAGCGAATATTTTACAGGCTACTTTGAACAAATAATTTACAAGAGAAACATAAAAAAAAAAATTGAGAGATTTCTCTATTATTTCTTGCATTTGCGAAACAACCCACAAGCCGGGCTATATAGCTAAATAAAATCCTCATTATCAAAATTTTACCAAAAATAGTGAAATATCAATAATCGTACAAAAATAATATAGTAATAAAATAAGTAATCTATTGAAAATTTGGCTTAAATCAGGTTTATAATTACCTTGGAAAATGACAAAACGAAAAGAAAATTACTAAAATTGGTGATTCGGAGGGGAAAACGGTGGATTTTGCGCTCAAAAATGACTCTCATCTAGCAAAAGCTAGGTGACCATAATGTGCGCATCGAAAATATCTTTCTGAATTGGTGTAATAATTACAATTCTGATAACTATAACCAAAGTTATGATCAAAATACTAAAGTTATCAATCCCTTCTGTGAGTGAGTGGTTTACGGGATTGAAGAATTCTTGAAATTTTTGTTTAAGATTTTGGGAGAGACTTTTGGGCACACAGGGGAGAGTGAGTGGTTTATGGGTTGTTTGTAGTGTGTGTTTTTAATTATATATTCACAAGTTTCATAAGTAAAAATTTTGTATTACGTTCGCTAATTTGAGACTGTAATGAATGATAAATGATCTAAAAATGGAAAAAAAATTATATATATATATATATATATATATATATATATATTCTTCTTTTTTTTACTTAAGAAACTAATTTTTTTTGATGATTTATCATTCATTACATTCTCAAATTAGCAAACATTCTCGTAATACAATAACTTTATAGATGATTAATTTTAGTTAATAGAAATTGTAAGTTGTCTGCCCTTTGACTGTATTTTTTGAAGCAAAATTCATGAAAGGTAATGTGTAAGTAAAGAATTAGCCTGGCTTATGGGCTGTTTCGTAAATGCAAGAAATAATAGAGAAATATCTCAATTTTTTGGTATTTTTCTTATCTTCTTCCCTATCGACTGTTTCGTAAATGCAAGTAATAGTGTATTGCAATAGGTAGCAGGAAATATGCTTATAAGAACACTATTTCTTTATTTGATACAAAACCAAGTTCCATGACAGTCACTACACAAGTAGTGTTCTGTGTCACTTTAGGGTACTTTCATTCGGAACAACAAGAAAATAGTAATATATTCACAACAACTTGAAGCAACCTCTCAAGCTGGAAAATCTAGTAGATAGTTGAGTCTTAAGGCTTTAACTATCTTTAAGACTCAACTATCTAATAGTTTTTAGCACGTTCAGATACAAAAAGACGCATTGTTGGACTGCCTGTAGTGAAAAATATATGAATTTTTCAGTTGTCTTTTTCCTTGGAGCAGTTGAGAAGTGTCGCTTGTTCGTCAGATTCTCTTTGCATTTGGTACAATTGTTTCTTCAATGTTTGTGGGAACTTCAATGTCTGTGTTGTAGAGTTTAGTTTTGCCTTATGTAGTTGTTTTTTTGTCACTATCATTGATATTGGTTGAACTGTTGATGTCATCTGGTGCAAAATGCAGTTTAGTCATTGTATCTGAGGAATTCACCATTAGCATTGTCAGTGGACACCACATGCTCTTGCAGCTCATTCAACAAATCTACAAGCATACATAAACCAATAAACATTTAATCTTGACCACAATAGTTAACAATAATTATCAAAGAGAAACAAAAGAACATATTTTTTAGTAATTAGTACCTTCAATATCTTAAGGAGTTATTCCCTTACAAAAAATTATAGTCCTACAAATGTATGAACGAAAGAATTTCTCTGTAAACAACATTTTTAGTACATGTTCGGTGCAAATTTTTTGAGCTTGATAGTTTAAGACAGACTTTTAAAGATTTACTTGTTTTATCTCTTAACAATGCTACATAAGTTGACCATGACTGAAAACTGGTTCAGGAAAATACAAACCAACGAAATCAAGTGTTTGACATTGTGCTTTATTTATTGTCATTGCAAAGCATTGTCTAATGGGGAATTGAGTTATTTTGAATGGAATTGAAGTTTGATTACTTTTTAGAGGTACAAAAGGGATTCTCGGTAAGAAAATATATTTTCCACTATATTCGCCAGTTGTAATTTCAGCAAGAAGTACATTCTTATCAAATTTTCTACAAGTAAGGCGTGGTCCATTGCATAACATTTCAAAAGGATTGATATTCCGCAATAACATTACAGAACAGTTTATCTTAAGCTTCAATTCATGCTGTGAAATATCATTTGGAGTCAAAGTATTCAATAAATCTTCCTGCAAGCTTTGTTCTGATTTGTCAATTGCTTCATCAAAGCTATAATATCTGTAAATTTGATCGGGAATCTGGTCAAGTAAAATTTGGTTAATATTATCAACACATTCATTTCTAGGCGTAAGAATGACCCGATTCATCATGGCATGTAGGGGTGGGCGTGGGTTGGGTTGGGTCGGTTTTTGCCCCAACCCAAACCCAACCCAACATGGTCGATTTGATTGAAATTCAACCCAACCCAACCCATGTAAAGATTGAAACCCAACCCAACCCAACCCAACCAAATGTTGGTCGGGTTGGGTTGGGTTGATCGGTTCGGGACAAACTATTAACAAATATTAAAGTCGCTAAAATAATGAATTTAAAGCAACATTAATATAGTCTTCCAACATTAATAAATTTCAAATATACAAATATAACAAATAACAATAGTTTAGTCTACCAAATATCCATCAAAAATTCAAAATAATTACATATTTAATTACAAATTTACAATATTGAGGCAAAAAATATATTTGGTAGACGTCAAATTGTGCAAAAACCAACATTAAAACCCGTTGAACCTGCAAATTACATCATCAAAAAATCAGTATTTGAAGTTACAGTAAAGAACAATAGCTACAGTAAAGAACAAATATGTTTCCTTCACCTTATAAAATGATCAATCTTCACCAATATGTTTCCTTGGATTGGCAGCTTCATTGTCAAGAAACCTCCCAAGATTGTATCCTATGAGCATAGTTTCAATAGTAATTTACATTGATATATACAAGAGAGTTTCAACATGTAATTGGAATGCTAAATTTTTAGGAATAATTATATTCACGGAAACTTCAAACATGCCACTTTACTTATAAAACAATCGATTCTAAAAGTTGGAAGTATACCTTTGGGGCCGTTGTCAATTGTCATCTTCAGTTGATTTTGAATTCATTGATTCTAAAAGTTCATCCATTTGGTTGTAATGCTCAACATCTTCCATGCAAAAACCATCCAAGTTCGGAGAAGCATTCAACCAATTTTGAGTGCATACTAAGACCTCGACCATCTTAGGACTTAAAGAACTACGGAAAGGATCAAGTATCCTTCCTCCAGTACTAAATGCACTTTCTGAAGCAACAGTTGACACTTGAATTGCCAACACATCTTTGGCCAAATTGGACAAGACACCATACTTACTTCTGTTAACTTTCCACCAATCTAGAACTTCAAAATCTTTTTTCTCTATACTTTCACGAGCATCCAATAGGTATCGTTCCACATCATTTTTTATCTCAACCGAATCTTTCATTGCTTGTTTTTCTATAAATCTACCAAGACGAGCGTCACGCATAGAAGAAGAACTTCCTTTATATGTATTGATAGAACTTGCAGACTCCTCGGTTGACACTTTACTACTTCCGTCAATACTTTCATGACGCACATACCACTCATAAATATCCATCAGATTGGCTTTCAAAGACTTCATCATGTTACTAACAACTTCCCCATCCATATATAGATCATTCAAACAATATTCAACGTAATCCATTTTATATCTCGGATCGAGGATAGTAGCAAAAAGCAACAACTGATTCACATTGTCCATTTGACCCCAATACTTATCAAACTTCTTTTTCATGTTAGTCGCCATTTCACGCAAAAAAAAGTTTTCACTCTTCCTCCATTCATCCAATTCAATTACAAGATTACAAATTTCATGAAGATAAGCACAAGCACTAACTTGCAATGAAGCACTAAAAGTCAAAGTCACATTATAGAAATTTTGAAGAAATTTAACAAACACAGATGCACTTTCCCAATCTAAACATGATGGAGGTCCACCCCTCCTTCTACTACCTTCATCTTCTCGAAAGTAAAGCAAATACTGAGCATCCTCCTCTTCTAACCTATCGAAAGCTTTTTCAAATTTCAATGCCGTTTCCAACATCAAGTAGGTAGAGTTCCACCTAGTTGGAACATCCAAAAACAAAATAGACTTGCAATCAATCTTCTCTTTCTTAGCACACTCCTTCAATTTTTCATACCTAGCTGGAGAAGATTTCACATATTTGATTGCACTGCGAATATTTACAATGGAGTCATGTGCTTCCCTCAACCCATCACCAACGATCAAATTGATAATGTGTGCACAACATCTCAAATGCAAATACCTCCCTTCTAGAACACATCCATCACTACCCCAAGCTACTACCTTTCGCCTAAGATAAGAAATGGCTGTGTCATTAGAGCTTGCATTGTCAACAGTGACTGCAAAAATTTTTTCAATCCCCCAATCATGCAAACAAGTCTCAATCATTTTTCCAATAGTTTCTCCCTTATGATTTGAAACAACACAAAAATTCAAAATACGCTTATTAAGCGTCCAATCGGAATCAACGTAGTGTGCTGTAAGAGTCATGTAATTAACATTCTGAATAGAAGTCCAAGTATCAGTTGTAAGGGAAACCCTTTGACGGTGAAAATGAAAGGCATCTCTCAATTTTAGTTTTTCATCCAAATACAACTGATAAATATCTCTAACGAGTGTCCTACGAGAAGGAGGGTGAAAGTGAGGACATGCTACACTACAAAAGAGCCTAAAACCACGAGCTTCGACAAACCTAAAAGGTAATTCATCCAAAACTATCATTTTAGCACATGCAAGTCTACACTCTTCCTTGCTTTGACCAACAACAGTAAGATTGCTCCCTCCACCCTCTTTGTTGGTCTCAAATGATAAGATTTTTTGCTTCTTATCCACCAATCTACCTGGATACTTCTTACAGTTATTTGTCAGATGATTACTCAATGTACTAGTACCACACTTTTTAGTGCCACAAGAATAATCTACTCCACAATAATTACACTTACACCTAACATCTGGATCATCCTTTGGGCCTAATAGAGTGAAGTGATCCAAAACAAAAGAAGCTAACCTATTAGCTTTTCGTTTACCCAATGTTGACGGTGCACGTGGAGGAAGACCAGATTGCAAATCTGTGGCATTTGAATCTGATTGAGCATGTGGACCAGTGCCACTTTCTTCCCGTACATCCATATCTACCAACATATTCCAAAAAAAATTATGAATATACCAGAATATCAATTGAATACTAAACATACTCCAAAATAAATGAAGTTCAGTCACTATAAACAATTAAACATATTGAAATTTCTCATTTTGTTAAGGTGAAATAAAATTAATACATAATGTGTGCATAATGTGATGAATACAAAAAACTAGTTAAGGAATGTGTGCTAAATTAATTCAAGATATGGAAACTGACATTTGCATGACACACCATTGATTCCAGCAATACAATATTAATTCCAATTTCCATCATGTTGTGGTGCAAGAAAGACTACTAAAATACACAACATTAAAATCATGACATCACAGTTTGCCCAGTTTGCATTTCTGAAGAATTGTATGAAGTCACACCTAAAGGCATATGGTTGCCCTAATCAGGTTTCTAGTTGCCAAGTTCGGTCAATGGATCTTGTAAGTCCTAAATACTAAATAAATTATGGGTATAGCGACTCTCATGATGAGTTTAGCTATTTCTGAAAATCCAAAAGATATAAAGCCTAATGTTAATCACGTAAAGATTGTACAATCCTCCCAATCTCTTGTGTTTGAGAGTGAGAGTTTTGCTATACCAATTCCTAGTATAAATGAATCTCCTTTGTTTTTCTTTAAAGGATGCACAGCATACTCATGATGTCAGTTTCTATCTTACCTACAAATTGTGAAAATTCAAATTCTTCAACTATAATATTTAAACTTCTGATGATTAATGTAAAGCATATCGTGTGCACAGATAAATTTACAACATTTTACCAGCCAATTATAATCAGACATCCAATTCAACAATTTTGCACAAACTGCCTTAAACAGCTGCTATATGCCCCCAAAATAATATACCAATCAAATAACAATAATCTATCTCGTTTTGCCATTGTTTGGAATCCTTCCAAGTAATAAAAACAGATATCATTTATAAGCAAGAAATTTAAAATCAGCAAGTATGATGTAGAATAATGTATGCAGTAAATAGAATTCTAGAGAGATTCAAATGGATTTTGTTACTTGCATTTGATTACACAATCAAAATATTGTGACAGTCATAGTCTATATGTGGAATAAAATTAGGATTTAGGACAGAAGAAAATTAATTACTTTCCTCTTCATCCCACAACACCTAAAGCACACACCCACTTTACAACACTTGCTCACCATCTACTCTACCCAAACTTATCAAAACATCATGAATACACGTAGTAAAAGGATGAAATTGCAGCCTTGCAGGTATGACGAAGATGAACGAGCAATAAATTAAAGCAAAATTAAGAAAATAATAACTAAATAAAAAAGAAGAATTTGATGATAATTGAAGACTTTACCTTCGAAGAGTTACTGAGCGATTACGGCCTTGCGGGAGTGGAGAGATTCTGAAGTTCTCCGTCGGCGACGTAAGAGAAATCGATTGGCGAGTGGCGACTGTGATTCTGTGAAGAGTAGATTGGAGTTTGGAGATGGAGAGTGGAGAGAAATCAGAGAAGAGTTGAGAGAAATCAGAGAAGAGTGGAGGCGGGCGGAGCCTTGGAGGTGAGATTCTTCTGGGAGACGGGCGCCTTTGGCTTTTGATTAGGTTAGGTTTATTTTTTTTTTCATTTTACCGTTTTGCCCCTGTTTATTCAATCGGGTTGGTTCGGGTCGGGTGATATCGGGTTTGGGCTGTTAACCCATAACCCGACCCAACCCGACCCGATTGACCCCCCGAAACCCGAAAACCGCCCAAAAAATAAAAAAAACCGACCCAAACCGTTCGGGTCGGTTCGGGTCGGTCGGTTGGTCGGGTTCGGACGGTTATTTGCCCACCCCTAATGGCATGTAAATTATCAACATATGCTTCTATACTTGGGAAAATGTAACTTAAAAGTTTTCAGGGATGTAATTCATCCTTAAACGGTACTATTATATTGTTTGGAAGCTGAATACAGTTACAATTGTGTTCTTACTCTGTTCCATTTCCGATCCTCGGCAAATAATCACTGAATGTGGGATCCCATTGTGCTCTCATGTTATCAACCAATGGTAGATGTGAATACAAAGACCATATAGGTCAGAGAAAACTAAGGTAACTCTCATTATGTCTTCTTTTTTCCCTATCAGTATCACTAGTAAAACTTGTTGAAAATCTCCTCCTAAAACTACCACTTTTCCACCGAAAGGCAAGTTACAATTAGTAATATTTCTGAGCATTTTATCAACAGTTTCAACAACACAACAATTCATCATAGGCGCTTCATCCCATAGAATTAACTACGACATTTGCAACAAATTTTCTAGAGCTGATTGTTTACTAACAGAACAACTAACTTCACCAACTGTTTCCAGAGGAATTTTAAATCTTAAATGAGTTGTTCGACCTCCAGGTAAAAGAGATGTAGATACTCCAAAAGATGTAGTAGCCAAAGCAATTAAATTTTGAGACCTCACACCAGCTAGGAGTGCTTTATATAAAAAAGTTTACATGTTCCCCCTAGACCTTTGATGAAATAAATTCCACTTGATTTGGAATTTACTTTTTACATAATTGTCTCATACACAAATTGTTGCCCATTATTTAAGCTTGCTGCACAAGCAAAGCCTCCTTCAATATCTGAATTTGTTGTCTCAGCTGCTACCATTCTTCTCAACATTTCATTGTCATCTATATTTACACTCAATGATACTATCTCATAGTCATTTATGTTTTTACCCAATAATTCTAAAATTGAACTTATGTCTTCTAAAGCTTGTAGTTTAGTAGCCTCCAAAGGTATATTTTCTTGTACATAATCATCGGTCAAATAAACCTTGAATTTATCCCACAGTTACTTTGGATGATCAGGGTTGCAAAGCATAAGAAGAGTAGCAAAAAGACGACTTAAAGAAGTAAGCATTTCGTAAACAATAGATTCAGATAGACAATCATTTACAATGATTGTCTCCGCTTAACAAACCATGTAAAAGTGATGCTTCTTGATATGCACTAGCAATTATTCCGTTTGAAGTTCGTAAATCATGAAAGGATATTGGACCTCGAAACGCATAGGAAATATCATTCTCATTCAGATGAATTTGCCATGACAATTCGTCCTATGACAACACGTTTCTTTCTGGGAGTCCAAATCTTCTTAGATGAATTCCAAACAAAATGTGTTGAGAAATATCGATACAACAATGTACGAGCAAATTCATTTGCTTCATTTACTCGAAAAAATTATGTTAACATTGTTTTCTTCATATTTTCGTTCTCAATAATAGCAGATAAAATATCTTGGTCATCATATCTTACTTGTTGATAGTTTTTGATATGAAGTTGTAAAGAATAAACAGTTAGATAAATTTATGCTAAATTGAACGAAAAAAATCCTCCACATAGTTTCAGGTGAATATATCCATTAGCATATTGATAAGCGGAAATTTCGTCGATTTCTATCTCTGTTTCATTTGAATCAACTAAAAAATGAATACGATCATGTCCTTTGTACACATATTTGTACAAATATCTTACAGCTTTTAATAGAAGAACATATTTCAACATTAATGTGACAGTCAAATTTTGCGCTCAAATAAGGATTATATGGTACAACCCATCAATTGTCTAACATTTGACCACTAACTTTAATAGAAATACCGTTATCGTGACGTTTATACAAGGGATATGAGTTATCACCAAATATAGTAGTATTACGAAAATCCCTAGGATATTTATTCTTGCAACATTTATTTGCTTCCATACATACATTTTTTGGATTAAGGTCTCCACAAGGGCCATGCATATTGTGTTTAACAATAACAGAATGAAGATAAAGATATTTGTTTTGGTCAAAAATTTCACATGAAACTATTTTATCAACATCTGCAATAGAACAAATTTTGTGGCCATAGTCGAAAATCAACAATAGATGTGCATGAGGAAGCCCTCTTTTTTGAAATTCAATAACATATATATGCGCAAGAATATGACCAAAAATATTTTCTTTGTACAAATTATTTTTTAACTTTTCTAATTTTGCTCTAAATATACGTGCAATTAGATTCGATCGATTTTGAATCTGAACGTTGTGTTTTAGTTCTTACCTAATCTCTAGCCAATTTGGATTACATGTTATAGTCAAGAATATATCCGATTTTCCATAACGCTGTACAATAGCCATTGTATCCATATATCTCTTTAGCATATCTCTAGGTTCACATGTAAAGGACTGTGGTAGAACATAATTTTCTTCCAATTTTGTACCCCTTGTCTCTACATTTTGAACACTGTCTACAATATCTTGGTAAAGTTCAGCTCGAATTTTTTTTTGGTTGTTACGAAACTAGTCTAACCATACAGTTTTGATCTTAACATACATATCTACAATATATTGTTGAAATAATCTACCACTATGAAGCAAAACAAATTTATTGGAAGGCATAATTTGCAATTTATATGAATAATATTCTCAACAAGAAACCTGAGATCATTGTTTCGTTCCATTAAGCACTGCAAAATGAAATGAAAATGAAATTCATCGTTTCTTTATAACATTTACACTGTTAAAATTAGTAGATTGCACGATGAAATATTTTTGCAAACTTTGATTTTCTTTTTCAATAAATTCAGTTGCAGAGGAACCTGAGTTTGGAAAATCAACAACTTCAGGCTGAAAGTTGGTTTTTTGCACCTCTCAATGCATACGTGCCAACCAAATTCCCCATATAGAAAAGGTAACGGATACTGTAAAGGATTATAATAACCATAATAATAATGAATTCTATGTGAATCACCGGAATGACCGTATATAGTAA
Organism: Osmanthus fragrans; assembly: GCA_019395295.1. Lineage (NCBI taxonomy): Eukaryota > Viridiplantae > Streptophyta > Magnoliopsida > Lamiales > Oleaceae > Osmanthus > Osmanthus fragrans. The sequence continues at coordinate 10,597,514 of CM033351.1, read as the reverse complement.
TGTCACGAACACGAACATTAGCATTCTCATCATTTTTGACCCATACAACCAACAGCTACTTGAGATGCTGTAGGAGTATTGAAAACTCTTTGATCAAGTCCTAGGTCGCATTTTATGTGTATTCAATGGTCTTACAAGTTAGTCATATGACTTAAAGACCTGAAGAATCTACTATATGAATTTACTTTCAGGATTTCAATTAGAACAATCAAAGTGCATTGAACAAAGTTTTCTGAATTTTTCATACGATTTTGAAGTTCTTTATTTGTATCATAAAATATAATTGCATATAAGAAGGTGTAATATTCTATGGCATAAGTTCATTTATATAATAATATACTTGTCCTTGAATCCTAAATGTGTAAATACCTCGTATGATTTGAAGAGCTGTTTGTCATATTTGACACTAAATGAAGTGAAGGCAAAATGATTATTATATCCCCTTTCAATTTTTTTAAATTCCATACATTTTGGTTCTTTCGAAGTAAACAAGTTGTACAATTCAATTGGTGAATCAGACACACAGAGATGAACTTTTCCATTAGAGCAACAAAAGCCTTTACTTTCTCTATAAAATTTTATTGCACCACAATATTTACAACTATTGCACGTTGGTAATACGTATGAAGTCATTGGTATGTACAATACATTAAAATTACTTTGTAATCCAGAATTGAAAATATCATGTGTCTCTTGGTTTGAAGTAGAAGCTTCAAAATCATGGTGTATTCGTACAATACTGGAATTTTTCCAGATGACATGGGACAATTTATCCTCTTGCGACGATAATTGCATCTAGTTTCTAAGTCGATTTCGCCTATCCCTTTGTCTTTGATTTTGTTGTTGGCGATGTGACATTGTTTCAAAATTCAGATAAACGGTCACTCTATCAGAACATGTTTCTGAGACATCCATGAGAACAATAAAAATTGAACAGTTGAAGCCCAAGGTAACCAAGAGAAACTAAAACAATTGAAAAATGTTATTACCACATATATTATAGATGATACATATGTGGAAACTAAACTTTCAAGGAAACAAATCTGCCTACATAGAATTAACTAACGTAGCATAGATTCCACTTTTTAAAACATACAAACTATAAACATCAAAACTAAAGCAATAAGGAATTTTAATGTTAATTCTATGTTATTTTATCTTTCTATTATTTATTGATAGCCGAAAAGATCAAACATATGATTTTTTTTTAATTTAATACAAAAACATAAAATTTAATTTATACTTCATCATTTGTGAACGTATTTGAAGCATTACATCAGAATATGTTCTAAATTATAACATACAGGTGTTTGGAAAATTTTTGGAACAACTGTTAAACCTACAAAAAAAAGAATGAAATTAGTACATTTAGGAAAACACAAATGAAAAACCAACAATTCTTACGAATGTAGAACTATAAGTTAGTATAAATAATTGGCGAAGTCTACAAAAGGAAATATTGAATACCAACATATGCAAAAACATTTGGGAAATCATTGAGAAGAATAAAAAATTTGTACACAAACAGTATGAAAGGAAAACTTTTTTCAAATAACTAACCCAAGTTCAGGGAAAATGAGATTACAAGCTCATTTTGTAAATTTCAACTGCAGTTTGGTATGATCGTTTAGAAATTTGGGAGTATATTTGCTTTGTTTAATAGATATTTGGGAAAAGTAATTTTTATTACCAATTCTTTGATTCTGAAAGCTATATCAGTAAGAAGATATTTTTGAACGGTAAAGACGGCTACAGTAAATGATTTGTGTGGGTGAACAAAAGTAGCCACATTATTTTTGAACAGTAGAAATAATTAAAGGTGAAGCTATATCAATGAGAAGATATTTTCGAACGGTATAAGCAGCTATAGTAATCAACAAAAGCAGCCGCATGAATTTTTTTTAATCATTGACCAATATTATTCAATCCAATTTTACAAAAAAAGCGATGAGTTGGATTAAAAAATAAAATCATGAATGAATTAAGGGCCTAAGGTTTATTTTGGTTCACTAAAAATAAAATAGAGATTAAATTTGTTCTAAATAATGAGGATTTCATTTTAATGTTATGCGCTTGTTCTAGACATAGATTGCAAAGTAAATATATATTAATTATAATTTTTAGATAATTATTAAATTATTAAATTTAAGTTACGAAACTTTTCTGTTTACATTTTTAATATATTTTTATTTTTGTCGAGTTAAATCCTAACATATTAATTCAATGATATTGAAATTTTCTACACTTTTCTAATTCTCAAATTATAGTTCTTTCCAATCATTTCTCTTTCTCGTGGAAGAATGACCAAGAATTTGTTAAAGCTATTACTTATCAAAATCGTGTCATTTCATAACTAAAAAAAATGTACCACAATCAGGTAACATTGTGGAACTTATAATTCACGATATTGTTGAATACAATTTTATTGTATAGTCTTTTTCTATTTACACATTTTTATTTTAAAAATTAAACTCAACGTGCTCATCTCAATGGTCAATTCAACCCATCGATTTAAAATCGATTATGTTTCATTTTCTCTCTCGTGTTTTAAAATGTCTTCCTCATAGAAATAAGGGAAAATTGTAGTTGGGGGTCCCAATTCTTTTAATCAATTGCAAATTATTTTCAAACCTTTTATTTTTATGCCTACAGTCCCAAACATTTCATTTCGATTGCAGCTAGATGACAAATAGACAGAATTAGTTCATTTGACCTTCAGTCAACCTTAAAAATAAAATTGGCCACATTTGACCAAATTTAGAAGTGCAAATTGTAAATTTTTATTTTTCCAATAAAATAATTAAAAATACATTTATAAAATAAAAATGTAAACTATTCATCTACTTTCCCCCAATCCCCAACACCCAATCAACCCAAAATCCAACCACCACCATCGGCAACATCGATTCGCTCCTCAGCCAACACTAACTGAAAACCAGTTTACTCCAAATTCAAAATAAAAGAACAGCATTAGGTCCAAAAAATCTTGAATCAACTCTAAAAAGATTAGTTCCTAGCAAAATAGACGACATGCCGCGTGATAGTGACCGGGAAATTTGGTCAAAATGTGGCTAAATTGATTTTTTTTTGGGTATAATATAAAACTATTTGAAAGGTCTGGCATCTTAGTTACAATTTTCTACAATTTTCCCTAGAAATAATGAAACATGTTTGATGAGTATTGCTTTGTCATAAAAATAAAAAGAATTTTGTTATTTGTACATTCGGAATGACATTCTTCCTCACAATAGGGGGGTCCACGCTCCAATAAAATAATCATGGGCCCCCATATTGTGAGGAGAATGTCATCCCGAATGTACATATAGCAAAATCAAAAAAAAAATTTACCAATTTCCCTTGTGTTTATGTTGCATTGGATTCTGTCAGCTGGCTCACATCATCTATGATTTGAAGCCAACTATACGTTAGGTAATAAAAGAGGGGACCTCAAACCGATGTTGCCTTTGCAAAATCCAAATAAATTAGACAGATAGATAGCTAGTGGGTGGATTTCATAATATTCACTTATTTCTCCTCGTGTCATTTCTCGGTTTAATTATATTAAATTATTAATGCTCATTATCATATTTAAATTGTGATATTAAGCATAATGTTTTTTTAATAAATACAATATTTTAGTTCATTAATTATAATTTAATAATTTTAATAATAATGTAATTTATAATTAAATAATTTCTGAAAAAAATAATTATTGAGAAATAAAAATAAAGGAAATATTATTCATTTATTTTAATATTTGACGTAATGATTGAAAATGACAGTGTAAGTTGGTGTGAAAGTTACACCAAAACAATTAAAGATGACCATAGGCGTAATATACTTTGTAGACTAAAAAGTATGTTATTTGAAATAAGTTTGGCGGTGAGCAAATAATTGAGACTATTTGTTGAAAGTATTCTTTAAATGGGAAAAGTTCTTATGTGGGCTCTATGTGAATGTGTTTGAGAAATATGAAAACGATGGTTTGATATGGACAATATCTTTATAAGTAAATATATATTTAATTATTATCAATTATCTTCTATAATTAGAGTGTGTCTGATAGAGATTATTTGAAAAAAATGAATTTTGAAATAGTGATATGATGGGAAATGTGTGGTTGAAAAAGAAGGAAAAGTTATTGATGTGATGTAAAATATTATTTTATTGAAGAATATGTGGTTGAAAATGAGTAGAAGAATGAGAATGAGAATGAAAATGTGGGTCAAACGGAGATCTTGGCTTCATTTTTTAAAATTAATTTTCAATTATATATTTGGTAAAAAAAATTTAAAATAATAATTTTTTTAAAAATATGTGGTTGAAAAGTATGATAAAGTTCTATTTTATGTACAAATATATTTTATTAAGAAAATACATAATGAAAAATAAATTAAAAAAATATTATTAAAAAATGGAACTCAGGCAATGGATCAACAATCTATCAAAATCACGAAAGATGTCGCGTGAGGTTTCGATTTTTGTTTTTTATAATGTATGAAATTGAACTTTTTATGGATACTAATATGATAATTTTTGTATTTTGATCTGATGAAATATATTCTATAATTTATCTCTTTCACAATACTTTAGAGGACGATGGGGACTTTCAACATTGGGTTCAACTCTTTTAAAAATCACGAAGGACAATGTCAACATTACATTAATAGTTATAGGACATTTCAGAGTCAATCTACCCATCCATATTAAGATAATAACGTGGCTCCAGCTGTAAAGAGTTGTCCCACAGCTTTAACCTATTATCCACTCTCTAACCTCGAACCTCCATAGGTCAAACATTTCTCTATTCCTTCCCTCGATTTTCTCATTTTGATTGATAAATTTTAACTTTATTTTTTCCAACTAAAAAAGTGTATTATAATTCAATTTAAAATTAAAACTTAAGATTTTATCCACATATTTCATAGAACTTACGATTTTTTAATTACACAATTCATCAATTTTTATCAAAATTTAATAAAATATAATTTATTTTCTAAATCAAATAGGGACATATTCATTATTATTAAGATTAAATTATCGAACATCACTAGTCTAGGTGTTATATTTGGTATGTTTAGTAATGATCTATTTGTGATAAACTAAGGGCGTGTTCGATAGAGATTAAAATCGGATTAAAATTGAAAAATTAGTCGTTATTATTGACTTTTATTAGATGAGTGGGATCCAATAACGACCATATTTTCAATTTTAATTGAATTTTAAACTATACCGAACATGTCCTAAGTATCGATGACATGAGATATTAATTTATTGACAAATAAATTCATGTAAATCTTAATATTTAAATTAAATTTGTTATCTACTAATAAATTGATATGTCACGTCGTCGATACTTATAAATTATTTCTCTTATTAAGAATGTAATTGTTCATTTAATTTGTTGAATTATGTCATTTGTATATTCATTTTTTACACCCTTCTTGACATTTGTATGTTTGTCAACAAATAATAAGTGGATAAAAATTAATTGGAATCCCTTCAGATCACACACAATAAAGGGAAGACTAGATATTTTTTTAATAATATTTTAATCACATGAGACCCACCACATGCAAATATTCTAGGGCAGAACTCCTCCTCTACACATATAACTTGAATTTTAGGGTCCGTTTGATTACAAATGTGAAATTTGGGTTGAAAAAAATGAATTGTAGAAAATTGAATTGCCTATAATTTGTTTTATTGAGAATTATAATTAATTGTATTTAAATGATATAATTTTTTACCTGAAAAATGTAATACTTTTAATATTTGTTTGACTTTATTTTTCATGAAAATTGTCAATTAAAGTGATAAATTTTACTATCATTGAGTCTAGAATTTTTTTTTATTAAAAAGTGATATCAAATACTATTCGTTTGACTTTATTTTTCATAAAAATTGTCAATTAAAAAGATAATTTCCATACCACTGGATCTAGAATTTTTTCCTATCGCCAAAAAAAAAAAAAAAAAAAAGGAAGAAAAAGGGCAAAACTTGTGGTGGGAAAAGCAATTCAACGAATTGTGAAAAATGAGGCGAGTGAAATGGCGGCTGAGAAAGTGATTAGCCAAGAAAATTGCTGCAATCAAACACCCAAATTGACTGAAGATGAAATTAATTTTCCATTTTTCTTCAAATTGAGTGTATCAAACAAACTATTATAGAATATACACTAGTTGTTCGATGTGAATATAATAAATCCCTGAAACAGTAGCATTCGAAGCAAAGGATATAGGATTCGGATCAACTTGAATTGGGGCAAAACTGTAAACAAAATTATCTAATTAATTATCTAATGATCAGTCATTCGACTCATTACACTATTTGCAAAATGAATTTTCAACCTGCATTTCCCAAAATACCCCTATTCAGGTATTGCACTCAGCCCCGCCGCAAATTTCCCTCTCCTCTTACTACCACTACTACCACTCCTCCTCATACTGCTTTCAGTATCACCACCGTCCGCCACTTTTCTCGACGGCGGTTTCAGCTGATTCTCGGTGGGAAACACCAAGACTCGCCGCCGGCAACGGCATTTCTCGCTGCAACCACTCTTGGTCAACGCCAAGCTGGCCTTCACGGCCAATGCTGCCATTTCCTCCGCCTGAAGCCGGTGATTCAATCGGCTTAGTGGCAAAGCAAAGTAAAGCTGACCCGGCTGCAATTCCTCGTCGTCACTCACAGCGGAAACCACGTCGTTGAAATCCATTTCATCGGAATTACAGATGAAATACGTAGGGTTCTTCTGTAATGCATAAGAAACCTTTACAGGATATGAATATTCCTGCAATTTTCCGTCGTATAATATCAGTTTTGCCGTGGCAACAGAGGTAGCTTCACAGGAACTGCATATACCCATTATTTCACCCTCTATTTGTGTATGGAAAGTGAATATGGAAGGAACTAGAGAAAGCTGTATGTATATATATATATACACACACACACACACATATGACTGTAGGAGGAGGAATGGTGTATTATTATTCGTCTGAACTTGGAGCCGGTGGAGATTTTAATTGAAAAATTAGTCGTTAGTACGTTTCATGCGTGAGATGAAAGTCAAATATAACGGTTATATTTTCAATTAAAATTGAATTTAAGCCCATGTTTGGTAGTCTTTTTCCCAAAATGCATTTTTATTTCTCTTCTTTTCAATCACACATTCTTTAATAAAATAATATTACACGTAAATTCAAAACTTTTTTTTAATTTTTAACCATACATTCTCCATCAATCAACTATTCAAAAATATATTTTTCTCCAAAAATAATTACTAAACAGGAGCTAAATCTCTACCGAATAAAGCCCTTAAACAAATTCAACAGTGAAAAGTAAAAACTTTTAAATGTAGCCAATCAACTCAAACTAACATAAAGAAATTTATTTATTTAAATTTAATTTTTAATACGAATTGTTTTATACATTTTACTGGCCCCCATTTGACAACCATTATAATGAAAAATTTGGGTAAAATATATTTTAAAATAGTAGTTTTTGGAGAAATATATGATTAAAAAAGAAGAAATTTTTTTATTTACGTGTAATATTATTTTATTAAAAAATGTATGATTAAAAAAAATGTATTAAATTTTTAATGGGAACCAAACAAGGGCAATTCATCAAAGTTAATACTCATAATATAATTCTATTTATTTATTTTTAAAAATCAAATAAGTAAACAAAATTATCGTTCTGGGAGTGTAAACATGTCGATTTTCAGGTGAAGAAGCTATTAATGAAGTCATTTAAATTATTCTGAATATTCAAAATTTACTAATAAGTTCTTGATTTTGGTTCAGTTCTTATGACATTTTATATCATTAAAGAAGTTATTCCAAAAACATTTTTGGTTAATTCAAGCAAATCAAAACAATAAAGAATTGACAAGAATTAGCCCCTGTTTGATGGGCTTTTTTTCAAAATTATTTTTTATATACTTATTTTTAATCATATATTCACATAATAAAATATTTTGTATATAAATTTAAATTATTTTTTTTATTTTTTAATCATATATTTTACAAAAATTCACTATTCAAATTTATTTATTTATTTATTTTAAAATAATGATTATCAAACGTGACGTTAATGTTTTTGGACAGAAGAGCTGGATGAGAATGAGAGGGTCGCCAACCTGCAAGTGGTGTGGTGGATTACAGCCAGGCTGTAATAAAGAGTGTACTACAGGGTCCTTGTACTGTGACCTACGTTGTAATTTTGGGACATAGGAATTGGGACCTTTCTTGTCTCTTTATTAAAGGTTGAATACTTGAACCCCAACTTTGAGGATTCCCGTCGTCTCGCCCTTAAAATATTGTGAAAAAGATAAATTATAACATATGTCTCAACGGATCAGGGTACAAGAGTTGTCACACTGGTACCCATAAAGATTTAATTTCATACATTGTAAAAAGCATGAATCGAATCATCACACTGCGATTGATAACTCAGTTAAAACTATCTCACTTCTATTTTTTGCACCACTGAACTATGTTCAGAGACTTTCTTATCTCTTTATTTATTCAATCATGGTTGGTTTACAATATTTTTGACAATATTACTGATAATATGTCATGTGGTACATTATCATCGAATAATTTAAAAAATAATTTATCTTCTCATTTAACACTTTTTTGCTACCTGTCAATATTGTCAATAATATTGTACAAATGATATTTTCCTTATATCGTTTTGTGATTACTGTCCAGGCACGTTTTAAGTGGATATGACTAGTCCCTAGATTTGAGCTTACATTTGACTATTCAAGTTGAATTAAGCTTCTCTATCATGGGTCTAACTGACCCCATAGCAAAGACCCCAGAATAGGGGGTGAGGGCCGCATAAAAGTTATCTTACAAGTAAACGTCACTAATCGTTGAAATTTAAAAAGGGAAACTAGGGTGGGATTCTCAAAATTAGGTGGTGGGAAATCACTTCACTTAACTTTATAAAAGTCAGGTTTGGGTTTCCCAATCTATTTAGCCATTGTTTGAGCTCCATTATTTGAAATATATAATATATATATTTTTCGATAATATTTTGATATAATTTTAATCGTATATTATTTAATAAAATAATATTACATATAAATTCAAAAAAAAAAATTCTTGTTTTTTAACAACACATTTCTCGTTAATACACAATTCAAAAATTCATTATTTCCTCCAAAATGTGGCTCAAACAAGGGTTTAATACTATGAAATTGAATTCTCAAGTGAAGGAAATTCAGAAGTTAAGATTACATGCGACTTTCACATTAAAATTAAAAAAAAATATTAAGTGATTAGATACAGGGACGAATACAGTGGAGGCGGGGGCTGGCTGGACTGCAGCCCCCCCACTCAGGTCCAATTTTTTTTTTCTAAAGGTTTTTTATTTTATTATTTTGAAAAAATTGTTTTTTCATGTGTAATTTTTTTTTTCGTGTAGTAGCTCGATCTCAAATCAAATTCTGGATCCGTCCCTGATTTGATAGTTATACATCTACTTTTAACCAACGTGTAAGTGAGCTGCAACTTAAACATCTACATTGTCGTTTTCGCCATGTGGGTCTCAATCTCTGGTTATTCAAGGGAGCCGTTTTCATACTATATCAAAGGTTGAGAAATTCAATCATAATTATCCCATTTAAAAAATTACTTTTGAATAAGTTTTTGACCAAATAAAAAGTGACTTTTAAGTTCAAAATTTATCTTTTAGAATCGAGTCTTCAGTTGCATTTGAAGGGGGCAAAAACTATTTTTACGATTTGAGCTCATTTCTCATTACAATCCAATATAGTCAAAGTGTTGGATCTTTGATTATAAAATGAATTTGGTGAGTGCATAAAGGAATTTGTCGAGGACAATATTTACGTTAATAATACACACACTAAGTGATATATTAATCCTCCATAAATCAACTTAATTGAAAAATGAAATTGAATCCTCTATAATAACCTATAGTTTCAAATAAAATGGTTAATAATAAAACATATTAATTCGAATCGGGCATTTAATTGAAAAATTAATAAAATTAATCTGGCCTACACTACACTTAAGCACCATATCAAATTTGTGTGCGTGATACCATTTATTTAAAAGCTTGAATTTTTAAGTGAGTAGTTTAACAATTTCAACTCGTAATTTGAACCAATTGATACTTATGTGCAATCGCGCTTTTAATATTTGTATTTAACAAAAGAAATTAAATCTCTTTTTGAAAGCAAAGATTTAATAGATCATTAAAATGTCAAAAAATTATTTATCAAAAAATAGTTGATTAAATAACCATATATTTTGCCATTTTTAAAATTTTAAGAATCATTTAGAGAGTGAATCAATTTAGTTGATGAGGAATCACGTGCGGGGAGGTGGGCATTATAATAGAGGGACAGGCGGACAGCAATACCAAACAACCACTATTTGTCTTGGAACAATGCATCCCTTACCCTCACCTTTATGTGCCAAATTTTATCCATGCTACATGTACTATGAGTTTGGCACTCCGAATTATTTGACACCACTCGTCCTCTCACATTGAAGGCGGTACTAGCACATTTGTCTGAAAGTGGGACCCGACTCGCATATGAGGACTTCAGTGAGATCGGATAATTCGGAGTGTCAAATTCTAGGTACAAATGACTTAAATTTGATCCGATCGGGGCTTTGGGTTCAATAATATTATAGGTACAGAAAATTTTTGACATAAATTATATAGGTAGATACTTGGCAGAATATTGAAAGATAACAAAAAAAAAAAAAAAAAAAAAATGCATCCGTACAGGGCAGCACCTGTACAAATTTTGTAGATTTTTTCTTGTACTAACGCAACACTTGTACAAATTCTTTGGATATTTGCCTGTACTGGTAGAATAATTCCTTAGGGTTTATTGGTTCAGCGCTAAAGGACAGGCAACTTGAGCCTCAATTGTGACTTTTGCATGTAATAAAGACATTTGATTGGTGGGTCTATTCGGATTTCGAAACTTCTTCCCCAATACCTAGACTCTACTTAATTTAGACAATTATTCATAAGAGATGCCTAGAATCTAATTTATTTTTCAATTTAATTGTGTTCAAGATAATGTATTTATCGTTGTTTAGTTCATGTCAAATATGATACATTGATTAATTGATAGGATATGTCACCATGGCAAGACTTGTGCTCATTAAGGAGAAAAACAATACATGTACAATCCATGTGAGATTGTACATGTACAGCTCACTCACAAACATGGGGTCCGTGTCAATAAAAAAAGTGGGTCTCTCTGTTTATAAGGGGATTGTATGCTTTGCTGTATACAAAAGTATCGTCCAATTAAGTAATGGCATAGTTCATCATTTCAAACATATCGATTATTCATTGTTCATAAATCCAAGCATTTGTTTTGAAGAATACAAATGAATTTTACTTTTAAAAAAATGGAATTTTTACGTACATGCTTACTGCATATTTGGGAAGTAATTAAATCAGAATTTCAATAATTATAAGTTGTGTGATATTAAAAAAAATATATATAAATAATGGAATTAGACTCTTTGTGGGTACCAGCATGACAACTCTTGTATTCTGACATGTTGAAGCACATTTCGCGATTTACCTTTTCCATAATGTTTTAGGACGGTGGGAAACGCTCAAAGTTGGAGTTCAATTTAAACAAGTGAAGCAACTTCCGAGGACCCACAATTATGAGTATCCTCTAGAATGTCTGAACTCCGGAACTAGTTTTCTGCGTTTTACTCCTTTTTCCTTTTTACTAATTAATAATTTTTATTAGAAAAAGACCAAACAATCTAGCGTTTTTAGGTCTATGAATAGGCCCCAAATTTCAGCTTATTTCTGCAGAAAAACCATTAATTTATTTTATTTTAGCTCAAAACTCGTAACAATTTAATTATTCTTGCTCTTATTCTTATTTTTCCCCTTTTGAGAATCTACATACAGTCAGTTTACCGTCATTTGACTAAGTCCTTGTTTGGCCCTCATTTTTTGTGAATGAAAATGAGTGAAATAGTATTTTTTTTAAAAATGAGTGGCTGAAAAAGATGATTTTTTTCGATTTACGTGCAATATTATTTTATGAAAGATTGTGTGATTTAAAATAGGAGAAAAAAAAAATATAATTTAATGAGTTTCAAACCAGGACTAAATTTTTATTTGTTGATCGACAAAATATTCTAGTATAGACAATTAATGTGCTTTCTTTAAACGTTTGTTATTATTCTACAAAATGTCCCTCAAAATTTTATCTAAAACTTTTAAATTACTCGAGTCTCCAATTATTGTTTACCGGAACACAATAATTAAGTCAGACGCTTGAATTTAGAAGCTACCTTATCCAATTATCGGCAAAATGAAATAGTGAAAGTTGGATGATGTACTGCACTTTATAGGACAAGTAATGGTTGGCTTGTCAACTTTAGAATAACAAATTATGGACTACTTTTCCACCATTATCGCAATGTTAGCCATTTTTCAAATGCATGCCGAACAATTTAAAAGCAATAGATGCACCTTCAATCCATTGCTTAGCACGTAAACAGTGGCAGAATCAGGATTTGGATCCAGTGAAATCTACTTTAACTACGATTTTTTTTTTAATGGTGGAGTAAAGAAACGACACAAAGTGCTTAGAAAATATTTTATAATAATACGTTAAATACAAAAAATACTTTTGTTAATAAACGCTTCAAAAATTATTGGATCATGCTACTTGTACAATCGATATTGACAATCCTGGTTGACAATCACTCATATGGGAGGAGGGCTCACGATGAATAAAAAAATCATGGACCCCCCTTTTATGAGATGATTGTCAATCTCTGTTGTACACAAGTAGCAAAATTCAAAATTATTTTGATAAAATAACTAAGGGTCCGTTTGATAAAAAACATGGAATTTGATTGGAAAGAAAACAAATTGCAGGGAATTGAATTGCCTAGAATTTGTTTTAGAGGGAATTGTAATTAATGGTGTTTGATTTGTATAATTTTTCACCTGACAAATTTTTACGTTTGGCTTTATTTTTTACACAAATTGTCAATTAAATGGATAAATTTTTTTACCATTGACTTTAGAATGTGTTCCAATTGGTTAAAAAAAAAAAAAATTGTTGGTGAAAAAGCTGGAAAACATTTTTCCACCAAAGTGGTGGAAAAATGTTTCCCAACTTTTGTGCATCAACAATTTGTACATTGAAAAATGGTGAAAAACGTTTTTCCTAGAAAAAAATGTCAATCAAACAATGAAAAAACTGGAAATGAAAAACCAATTCCACTTTTCCTAGAAAATCTTGGTCAATCAAACGTACCCTAAATTTTACTTTTTAGCCTTGAATACAACAAGACAGGCTTGCACTGTACTGTTCAGAAGAATCCACGTACTGTTAATACATTGACAAAAGTAGCCCTTCTACGTGTCGGTCTGCATGCTCTGGGCGTAGTTCTTTGGACATTGATAATTTGCCACGTTTCCATATGCATCTGGACAAACTTCCCTTGAATGAAGAGAACTACAAATTTCTTTTCAAAAATATATTAATTGTTGGATCTTAAATAATGGACCTGTATCAGTGTAGTAAATCAGGAAAAAACAACGAAGTGGGTCTATGGTAAAATTCTAAGGCACAAACAAATTGAACTAATAAAGAAATTCTTCATTCCTCTCAAAAGACAACATTAGTATTCTGCTTTTTAATTGTATAAAGATGAAGGAGTTTAAGTTATTCGATAAAATTATATCATGGATAAAATCACTTGATCAAACTCAATGTCAGGCCAAGTGAAGGGGGCCAAATGGCACCCCCGATTGAAGGAGGGGAACTATTCAAAAATGACGTCCCTGTCATGCGGCTTGACATTGAGCCTGATCCCATAGCAAAACTCTTATATCATTTTGACTATATCATCTCATGATAGATATATACTTATTTGAATTTAATTTTTTACTTCTTATCAATATTCTAGAAGAATATATAATACTCTTAAAGGAGTATCAATTTAACATCAATATTTCATAAGAACATTTTGATGATGCTCTTGTAGAAGTACAATTTAACGCATATCAATTTTAAAATATATTGTATTAATGCTCTGGGAAAACGTTATACTCTTATTTATATCTCAAATTTGTTATCATATTTTTTGCTTTTCAGAAAAACACAACCTAAAATAAATAGTATAAATAATAAACATGTATCGATATTCTCGAAGAAGCACAACGAACTACATAAATATTTAAGAAGAGTATTAAATTATTATTCCTGTATAAATCAAAGTTTTATACAAGTCAATTTCATAATATTCATTTTCTATCTATTGCTTGTTCTCAAGGTACATATATGTCAATAAACTTTCACTAGCTAAAGTTGAAATTGTTAGTTAATCTTGAAAATTAATTAGGTGGGGCCTATATCCTCCAAGTTGATCATTTAAATATTATTTGCATCTAACATATAGATCCACTAGTTGATTGTTGGTGTTATTGCATATTTGCCCCCTGTGTTTACAAGATTACTTACTTAAATTTTAAATTATGAACATAATTTTTAGACTATATCTTGTTAATGTTAGTGGGACAAAATCTTAAGCTTTTTAATAAATATTAATTGTAATGACAATAAATGATTTAGCACCATTTTTTAAATGCCATCAACTCATTTATAAATCATTATTATCGAGAATGAAGTGTTTTCCATTTCGGGATAGGGAAATACTATTTTATATGCAACAAAACTTATAGAGTTGGCTTTTGATCAGAGTATAATATTTTTCATCTAATGATTTTTATAATGTAATATAAGTACAATCGCTCCACTACAATGCACTAGTATGTACATTAATGAATGTTAATAATATATATTTAATTTGAACTCTTATAAAATATCTTAAATCCTAACTGATGATATTTTATAATGCGATATTCATTGTCATTTTAATTGGACAGTTTCCTCAATGTTAGGAAAGGAATTAAGAAGCTAAAAATAATAACATAATGCATCATTTTATTATCTAAATCCTCACACAAGACAATTTAAATCAGTAATTCAAAAGATAATTCTTTTATATGCATTTATTGTTAATGAGATTAAAAAAATCTCATAAACCAATTTTAAATGCTCTAACTTGAATTGACGTCCTACAAAGGCAATCCATTAACATTATATTTATAAATTAATGGCATGCTTGAAGTTTGATAACATTTGATTCTAAGATAAAAATCTTTAAAAGAAAATGGAGTTAACTATAAAGTTGGTCTCGTTGATGAGGGATATACTCTTAATAAGTATATAAGTATGACGAATTGTAAAATTAGAGAAGAACTTTAGTTACGTAAAATATTTAAAACTGAGATATTTCAATAAGTTGTCATTATGGGGAAAAAAAACAAAAACAAAAAATTATTTGACAATAATTTTATACATAATGTAGCACTTCATATTATAAATGATAGCGATGATGTCAAAAAAAATCTGTTGAAGAATACCAATATAGAAATAATTAGCTAAATAAAAAGACATAATTCAAAAAATTGTATTTGAAAATCTTGAAGTTTTTGGTCATGCAATTCTAACACCTAAAGATGTATATTTATGCAAAAAGAAAATGAAAAAAAAAAAGTTACCAAATATAATGCACGGCTTTTAATATAATGCAAAAAAATTAATAAATAGATAAATTACCTTGTGGGGGATACAATCACTATCTTATTAGCTTAATAATGCATAAAAGTCAATGTGTATCTAATTTGTGATTATAATCAGCTCAACCAAAGTACCTATTAATACTGTTTAAATAAAATTTTGAATGATTTTAATATCTTCGAAGCATATAGTTTAAGTGATGTTGTTATGAGAGTCGGTAAATACGCATTGTAATCTTTTTTTTTTTTTTGACTAAAAAATTTTTTCATCGTATTTTTTTTTTTTTTTTATAGTGATTATAATGATGCAAAATTTTCAAAATATTCAAAAGCATGATGTACTTTTTTTTCGTTCATTAGGATTTTCTCCATGAGGGTTTTCCCAATGAGGTTTTAGAGATAGATGTTTTTTGTGTAATGAATGTCAAAACATTTACCCTAAATATAATTTTATGATTTTATTCATATCTATAAAATGAGTATACAAGACTCTTGAAAAGAGTAACAACAAAATATATTTTTCAAAGAACTATCATGCTGACTAAAGTCAACTAATGATAGATGAATATCTTGTGTGAAGAGGATCTTGCTTGATGCTATAACAAGACAACATAACGCACCAGAATTTTTTATACAAATTTTTTGAAGATGATGTAATAAAGTCAATGGAGCACATGGTATAAATGACTCGATACAAGGACTTTCATTAGTTGAAATTAGGGGTATAGCTATACTCTTTTTTCATTCACTCAAGTTTTGTCCCAGTGAATTTTTTTGACAAGGCTTTACCAATGCAATATTTTATTACTAGAATTTTTTTTTATATTTAATTCTATTGTTACCTTTGTTTGATCCCACTGGGTTTTTGCTGTTAGATTTTTAATGAGACAATTATTGTACGTATAGTTATTGAAGGATGTATTGTAAAATTATGGGATGATTATTTAATCTTATCAAAATATTTAGATAAATCTTAGTTTTATTCTAGAAAAGTGTATTTTAAATTGTAACTCCCATTAAAATCCTATACATTAATCATTGTTATAATAAAATACAAACTTGAATTTTGACTCTATAATTTTTATTTTTATTTTTTGTTCTTTCTTTTGTTCTTAATTTTATTACAAAAAGTATATTTTAAATTATGTTTCTATGTTTCACAAATTTTCGAGTAATTAGCATAAATGGTTCCTAACGTTTACGCTCATTGCTAAAATGGTCTCTATCATTTTAAATTTGGCATTTTTATCCTTATTTCAAACGTTTGTTGCGAAATTGGTCTTTTCATCCACTTCCGTTAAATCAACTGTTAAAAATTTAATGAAATTTGCAAATAATATTGGGTAATTAGTAGAAATGGTCCCTAACATTTACACTCATTGCTAAAATGAGTAACAACTTGTTTGAATCTAATTAAACCTCATTCCATTACATTTCATTTTTCTCTCTACTATTTTCAACCATACAATTTTTCATAAAATAATATTATACGTAAATTGAAATTTTTCCCTATAATAATTATTTGTGCTAAATGGTTAACGGGTTAATGATGATATTTGCCGACAACGTTTTACGTTGGGGTCTAAACTTGTAAATTATATCAAATCATAAGAATTATATTCACCGAAAATTTTAAGAGGAAAAAAATATGGGAAGTTGATTAATTTAGCCCCCGTTGGGCCCCCCTTTTTTGCGAATGAAAATAGGTTGAATAGTATATTTTTGAAAAATGAATGGTTGAAAAAAAAATGAAGGAAAAGTTTTCGATTTACGTATAATATTATTTTATGAAAGATTGTGTGGTTGAAAATAGTAAAGAGAAAAATGTAATGTAATGAAATGAAATTTAATTAGATTCACACAAGTTGTTATCCATTTTAGCAATTAGCGTAAATGTTAGGGACCATTTCTACTAATTACCCAATATTATTGGCAAATTTCATTAAATTTTTAACGGCTGATTTAACGGAAGTGGATGGAAGAACCAATTCCGCAACAAACGTTTGAAATAAGGATACAAATGTCAAATTTAAAACGATACGGACAATTTATGCTAATTACCCCTATTATACTATGTACAGCTGGATAACCCTTTAAATTATAGAACTACTATTTTCCTTCTTGGACTAAAATACCCCTGGAAGCATGGATAATTGATTAACTATTATTCGAAAGCCAAATTCATTGAAATGAAATAAATATATGAAAAATCATGTTGTCTGGTCCATATTAATCCATCACTTGGTACTTTCAGTGACAAGATTAATTAATTTTGAGATTCTAAATAAGATATAATAATTTGTCCTTTTCAAGCAATTATAATGCTTAAAACAGGTGGAATTTTTATTATTATAGATTGTACTTAATTTGTTTTATTTTCTAAGCAAAATGAGGAACTTCTATCAAATGAATAGAATCTTTTAGCACACAAACGAGTTTTTTTCTTGTAATTAGAAGAAACCTTGACAAAGAATAATTAGTAGAATGTAATTTAAAGATTTTCATTAATTTTCTTTTGAAGACTAATATCACTTCTTCCAATAAAATAAGAAAAAAATAATGCTATGTAGCCTCACTAGGGGGTTGCAATCCCAATGTAGGTAGCGCTAGATGATATATTAAATGAAATATGAAATTAAATTATTTATTTAATTTTACCTATCATTTAATACCACATTAACGTCACCTAAATTAAGATTATAATCTCAATGGGACTAAATAACATTACTAAAAAAAAATGTTTATGTTTCCATTATTTTTTATTAAACCAATGGGAGTTTATGTTAAACCCTCTATCAACAAATGACTTTATACTTTAAAAAAACAAAAACATAGAAATTCAAATACTCCATAAAGTAATTTAGTTAATTAAGATTTGAATTTAGAGAGTTGTTGAATGTTGTGATTTATTTTGATATTAAGGTGTTGTTCTTTTGTCCGTTTTGCTGGTTTAGTTGTATGTTTGGTTCTTTCTAAGGTTGTTAATTGTCAGTAGCAACGAAGTGCTTTTACCTCTTGTAGTAGATCCGTCTAATTGTTGAAGAAACTGTTTGGTAGCATGGATTGAGACCTCGAAATTGGATAGAAATTCTTGTCTACATATTTGAATTTGATTTCGAACAGTCTAACACAATTAAAAAGTAGTTCTGATTTCAGTTTGTCAGCTTACTGCTGTAATTGGTCGGATGAGCGTTTTCGAGTTAATAATTTTTTCATTTTTACAGCAATTTAAGAATGGAAAATAATATGCATTTCAAACTTCTATCATTTTAATTGTACATCATTATGAATGTTTGTGCTACCCGCCTCCAAAAAAAAATTTTCAGGGGCGCTGCCCCCGAACCCCCGTGCTCCCCCCTCCTTCATCTCAATATCTTTCATTTTAGGACCCATCAATTCTAAAATCCTGGATCCGCCACTAGATCTACGTACTTGTCGAAGAATCCAATTATTTGTCATTCAATTTTGTCTGAATAATACAAATAAGCAGATTCCAAGGACAACTTTTTTGGCTAAATTCGATCAACTGATAATTGTTTTGCAATTTTCTCATTTTTAGTGATTTTTCGTGTTATGTGCAGGTGATGTAGATTGAAAACTCAGAAACTAATCTCTGTGATTCTCAAAAATTAGAGGTGAAGCAATCGATCACGTTCTTGATATATAAATTTATACTTTTCTAAAACATCATTAACTAGAATCAGTGGCGGAATCCGGATATTAGAGTTGGTAGGTCCTAAAATGAAAGATATTGAGATGAAGGAGGGAGGAGTACACTGCCCCCCAATTTTTTTTTGGAGCTGAGAGTAGCACAAACATTCATAATGATTAAAGAACCTGTACAATTAAAATGATAGAAATTTGAAATAAATATTATTTTTCATTCTTAAATTGCTGCAAAAATAAAAAAATTATTAACTCAGAAACGCTCATCCGATCAATTACAGCAATAAGCTGACAAACTGAAATCAGAACTACTTTTTAATTGTATTAGGCTGCTCGAAATCAAATTCAAATATGTAGACAAGAATTCGTATTCAATTTTGAGGTCTCAACCCATGCTACCAAACAGTTTCTTCAACAATTAGACGGATCTACTACAAGAGGTGAAAGCACTTCATTGCTACTGACAATTAACAACCTCAGGAAAAATCAAATATACAACTAAACCAGCAAAACGGACAAAGGAACAATACCTTAATATCACAACTTTCAACAACTCTCTGAATTCAAATTTTAATTAACTAAAATTCATTTCCAAAGCCAGATTTTCGATTTTCCATCTAAATCTGTACTTATATCTAACATGTTATAATGAAAAATTACAGTATACTTTATAAATGTTATATCTAAAAATCTGTACTTATATCTAACATCTAACATGTTATATCCCAAAATTGTAAAATATTT
Organism: Osmanthus fragrans; assembly: GCA_019395295.1. Lineage (NCBI taxonomy): Eukaryota > Viridiplantae > Streptophyta > Magnoliopsida > Lamiales > Oleaceae > Osmanthus > Osmanthus fragrans. The sequence goes on along the minus strand of CM033351.1, from coordinate 10,577,477 downwards.
ATTAAAAAAAAACTGAAAATCTAGTTGGTCCTAGGACCCACCAGGTCCACTGGGACCTGGTGGGTCCGCCACTGACTAGAACCATATTGAGATTGTCGTAATTATTTTATTTTATTTTTATTGACGAATAACTGATGAAACAGATATATTTTCTAAATACAAGTCTTGGCTTTGATCATTTGAAAATATCTAACTTGCCCATGAAAATTGTGAAGAAATATAAATTGTATTATTATGATCTTGTAAATATTACAATGTAAAAAATTCTATTTATAGGGTTACAAATAACTTTATAAGGAAATAAATATAAAAGGAAAGATTATACAATCAATTACTAAGGAAAATAATCCTACACAAAAAGAAAATATTACAATGAAAAATACTCCATATTATATTTATATATTTAACACCCTTCTCTCAAACTCAATATGGGGTAGAATATTGAGTTTGAAGAAATCAATCCAATCAAATCTTTCAGATTGAAGAACTTCGAGCTCTTGAGGTCTTTGTCATTATTGATGGGGATAATTGATTTCTTGTTTGCTGGAAGAAAATATTTTATGGACATTTTTAAAAAAAAAATAAGAAAACCCCGAATTTTTCAAGGGGTAGGGGAAGGGCCGATAAAGTTCATGGTACCGACCTTTCAAAGAAAACCTCTTGTTTGTTTAAGAGGTAGGAAGAGTGCTGGTAAAATTCATGGTACCGACCCTTCAAAGTTTTTTTTTTTTTAACATAAAAAAACCTCTAATTTGTTTAAGAGGCAAGGGGAGTGCCGGTAAAGTTCAAGTTACCAACCCTCCAAATTTTTATTTTTTTTGTTAACATAAAAAAAACCTCTAATTTGTTTAAGAAGTAGGGGGAGTGCCGGTAAAGTTCAAGGTACCAACCCTCCAAATAAAACAGAATTAAATTCCCAAGAAAGGGGAAAAAATCAATATATATATATATATATATATATTTTTTTTGTGTAACAGATGTTTCTAAAAATATGATAGAAATATTGAAAATTTAGGAAAAATAACAACTCATTATTTGAGAGCTTTTTTTCCAAGAACTTCGAGAAGGAGTTGCAAAGTGACGATCCGATATTGTTGAAGTAGCTGCAGAAGACCTCTGAGACATCTTTTTCAAATTACTGCTATTGTATTTTTGAAATTTATGTGTTGCAAGTTTAACCCAAGACTAAGTTAAATCAGCTCTGATACCATGTGAAGAAATATAAATTGTATTATTATGGTCATGTAAATATTACAATGTAGAAGATCCTATTTACAGAGTTACAAATAACTGTATAAGAAAATAAATATAAAAGGAAAGATTACACAATCAATTACTAAGGAAAATAATCCTACACAAAAATAAAATATTACAATGGAAAATACTCTATATTATATTTATATATTTAACAAAAATCCCTTTGAAACAAACTTATATCCTTTCTGACCATTGAAGTTTTTAAATGGAGTAAATTTTAACCCATTGTTATGAGTATAGATCATTTTATGGAAATAATAGGCTGAAGACAAATCTAATCTGACTGGAATCAGTGCACCATAAAATTGGGTGCGACTCTAAGTCCACGATCGGATTGAGAACTTATCAAAGAATGAATTCTATGAATTGAGTAACAATATATATCTTTTGTAATCTGTTTAATCAGCACAAAAAGATCGAAATTTGGTGAAGAAGCCGTTCGTCTCTGAAATTTCTGGCAGCAAGGAAGAAACGGGAGGGTTTTGAATGTTGGTAATTAAGAGACTGCTTGTACGAAATTGGGGAAAATTTTGAGGAAGGAGATGCTATGACCATGGCTATATATGATTCTTAATTAACTGTAGGGTTAATTTCAACTTTACTAATTTAATGGCGGGACATTAATTGAATTTTAAATAATATATAGTTTAAATATTTTGAATTTTCAAATTATTTAAAATTATGTACATAGATTTCATTAAAACAATGTTATTAATAGGTTTGGTGTCAAATGAGAAGCATTCTAAAGTTCGTAGAGTGTTGAAACTTAATGCCATAAAGTAGGTGATTAATGTGAAGTATTCGAAAGTTGAGTGGGTGTTGAAAGATTTAACTCGTGAATGATGAAGTCAAATGCCAGTGAATATCCGTGATAACACTCAAAGTTGGGTACATGATGAAGTGCAACATTCTAAAGTTGAGTGATTAATGAGTAGTATTTCGAAGTTCAATGAGTAATTTGTAATCAGACCCAAAGTTGAGTGAGTATTGGAATAGCGCAAATAAAACAAAATATTTCTATCTTTCAATGTTATTGTACAAAACGTCACTACCTTTCATTTTTTTTGGCATTTTCACCCATATTTTGACATTTCATTGGTAAAAGGTCATTTTCATCTATTTTTTCAATAAAAAAACGATTTTACCATCATATTAAAATAAAATAAAAAGAAAAGAAAAGAACTAAGTGTAACAATAGTGCCAATTTTTTTTTAAAAAAAATACAAATTAATCACAAATATATAATTAAAAATCAAAACTACAAAAAACAAAAATCATTCATCTTCTTTCTCCACACACAATGACTTCAACAATGGCAAAAAAATCCTTCCGGCCCTGGCCAAAACTAAGGGATTGGCCAGAGCAAAAAAGGTTTCACTAAAAACCAAACAGTAACCTAATCCTAAAGACGAACTTCCAAATAACAAAATAAATTGATACTCAATTCTGTTTTTTAATCCGGTCTTAATAAACCCATGTGCAAAAAAGAAGGCCAAAGAAATAAACCAAAGAATGAGATTGCCAAAAGTTGAAAAGACATCAGCAAAAGTGAGGATATTAGTCAAAACACACGCGCCAAGACCCATCAATGACACAACTCCCAATAGGGCTGTAAGCAAAAATCGTCAAACTGAACCGAAACCACATTTTAGAAATCGTTGGTTTGGTGCCATGCGGACCCGTCAACGAAATGGATTTGAACCGAACCAAACCGGCCAAAAATGATTTGGTTTATGTTTGAGAATTTTAATTGCGGTTTAAAACCAAATTGAACCGACGAAAAAATATATTAAAATAAAAAATGAATTTTTTTGAAAATTTATCGAAAATTTCAAATATGAAAAATTCAATAGTTTTGTCATTTGTTGGTATTTTTTTCAATTTCTAATTTTCTACTACATATATATTATAATTATTATTATTACTCAATAATCCTAATTTATATTATATATAAAAATTATAATAATTTCAATTTTATATTTTTCAACCCAATAAGAATAAATAATTTTCTAACTCAACTGTCCAACAGTCTCAACCCATAACGGCATAACCCATACATTTCTTATTTCAATTGAAAATCAAAATATCAATTATCGAACCCAAAACCTAACAATTTCCTTCCTGTCATTTCGTTCCAGTTTCCACGGTTTCAGGCTTCCACCAGCGTCTCTTTCTCATACGCAACGTGACCTCGCCTTTGCCTCCTCCGCTTCACCTTCGCCCACCCAGTATCGGTGTTGTGCCTCCTCCTCCTGTAACTACTCTCAAGGTTTAAACTCTGTAATCTTAACAATGGGCACTTCCCCTCGATTCAAGATTTCGAGCCGTCTGTCAACTATTCATCTTTAAAAATGGTTAAGTTTAGGTTTAAATGACATAAAAGTAGACATGCAAAAAAAATTTACGGCGAAATCGACGGTTTAAAATCGGATCAAATCATTAGATTTATGTTTGAGTTTTTTTTTTCAAACCGTTCAAAATGGTTTGATTTAGGTTTGAGTTTTTCTCAAACCCGTTTAAACGGTTTGATTTGAAAATTTGTCAAAAATCGGTAAAATCGGACAGTTTACACCCCTAACTCCCAGTGGCAATAGTTGAATAATTATTCCAACCATGGTAGCCAAAAAATGGTCAACAACTGCCACGCAATGCGCGATACTCCGTTCGAAGCTAGAATAAGACATAGAATAACTCCTCTAGCTATAGAAGCTATAAGTGGCTTCATGGCCGCCTCCGCCATGGTTGCTGCTGAGGAGTTGACGTGGCAACTGTAGAGGTGAAATTCACTATAATTGAGTCCTTTTTCAAGGAATGATTTAAGAATGTCGATTTTTGAAAAATTAATGAATTGACAAAAGGAAGAAGTGTGGAGGAAGAAGATGAATGATTTTTTTTTTTTAGTTTTGATTTTTCATTATATATTTTTTTATTAATTTGTAATTTTTTAAAAATTTTGGAATATTGTTGCAATTTTTTCTTTTATTTTATTGAATAGGAGGGGAAATCGTCTTTTTTTTATTAGAAAATGGATGAAAATAACCTTTTGTGCAATGAAATGTGAAGATATGGGTGAAAATGCCGAAAAATGAAAGATATTGACGTTTTGCACAATAACATTGTAAGGTATGAATGTTTTGTGTTATTTACCTATTGAAATATTTAACATGTATACTTCATTAATCCCATGTTTAGGTTCCATAAAAATTTTAGTACATTTTCTCTTTCTTATTTTTAACTACACATTTTTCAATAAATAATATTACACATAATTCAAAAATTTCTCCTTTTTTAATCACACATTATTCATAAATCACTATTCCAAAATACATTTTTCTCTAAAACCTTGTTAAAATGGAATCAAACAAGGGCTAAATAAAAAAATTGGAAATTATAGCTTTGTCGGTTATTAAGGATCCAATATAAAAAATCAAGCTCTAAGTTTCATAATACAAAAATTAGGTTTTAATTAATTATTTAACATTTATTTAATAAATATATAATGTCCATAACTACTATCGTCTTTTACGTTAAAACTGGAGAGAAAAAGTTTTCAAATTAAATAAATACAATTTCCAAGAAACCATTTCGACATCTTATCAGAGAAACACAAAGAAATTGATACTTATCCAAATTCTAGCCATCTCTCCTCCATAATTCCAAACATTATTCGAACTCATTCTTCCACTATCAATAAACACTTACACTCACAATACCTAAATCTACTCTCTGTCTTCACCATTTTATTCGCGATTCGAGAAGAGTGTAAATTTTGAAAAATGGTGCGAACAAGGAGTTGTGATCGAATCACAATCTAAACATGGTCAAGGGCGGATCTAGCACCTGGCGAGCCCCAGCGGCCACTCGTGCTGGATCCATCGGGGAGAATTTTTTTTAATGATAACAGATAAAATATTTATATTATATATTTGATAATTCTTTTTATTTGCAAATATCATAGTAGCTTAGTTGGTTAGTGCGCTCGCCTTTTAAATTGAAGGTTTCGAGTTCGAAACGCACCACCTGCAGCCTCTTTTTCTTTTCTTTTGCATCAATTTCAATTTTGCAGTTTCTTTTTCTTTTGCATCAATTTCAACATTTGACTTTGACAACCCATTTTCTTTTCTTTTGCATCAATGTCAACATTTGACTATTGTTAATTATTTATTACTGTCCCACTTGTGTTGTAGGGATTAAGGTGAAATTTGATGACATATTCAACTTTTTCAAAGTTTAATTAATCTTATATTTCGTTTAATCACTAATTTATGATAACTTTGTTTAATTTTATGATTATTAATCCAAAAAAATTTAATGACTTTTTTTCATTTTTCACTTTTTATTTTAGTATTATTATATTTATTGGTGACTAAAACCGACGTGAAAATTTCAGATCAACTTAAGATGAATTTAGTAAGATCATTGCTGAAATATTGTAAAAAAAGAAAAAAGAAAAAAAAGAAGGTTCCACTTTTCACGAGTTGGCATTAGAGTTACATCTTTCAATAAAACTTAGTTAATTAATAGAAGGTTCCACTTTTCATTCATAAAAAATCGATTGCGAAAAAGTGAGATCACACATGCACATAAAATTAATATAAGCACATAAATAATTTCAACTTTGTTAATATAATAATACTTATTTAATTAACTTTAATTGTAAATTGAATATTGACATTTTGTTAATATTATATTGACCGTTTGATTGAAAAATAAATTAGGACATTTTGAAAATCATAAAATGACTTTTTTATTCGAAATAAAAGTTGGTACCTAATTCTAATTCTAATGGTGTATCTAGTTCTTCTAGTTATAGTCCGTATGAGTTTTTGAATATTATTTAATTAAATATTAATAAACAACATTGTTATCATGGATGTTGACCGTTGACCGTAAGTGTTCAACGTTTGCGTTCCGCTCTAGCTGAAGTCGAATCTTGGATTCGCCCCTGAACATGGTGACGCATCTAGAGGAAAACAAGGAAAAATAAGAAGACTGAAAGTGACAGATCATATTCGGGATGAAATTCCCAAAACTCTGATTGTCCATCCAAAACCTACTTCGAAGAATGTATGTAAATTTTGTAGTCCTTTGAGTTCATAGATAATTCTTTTTTTCCCCTAATTTTTTGGCTTATTATACTTAGCATAGTCCTAATTTGGTATGAATTTTTTATATTTTTGACCTATGATTTCTATTGTGAACTGATTTGCACATATATTACCGATTGTATAATACCGGCTTTGATAAATTCGTCTTTATAGCTATTACTATGATCAGTGTGACAATTCTTTTTTATATGTTCTGTGTTTGTGACTTAAAAACCTTTATGAATGATTTGGGACCATCATTGCCTTATTACTAGGGTAGATAGCGTGACAAATTTTGTCGATTAAAATGTGTGAACTATGAAGAGAAGGTGATCAATCTTACAACCAATGTAGAGACTGTGACCTATTTTGTAGTAATTGAAGAAACAATTTGTGACCTTTTTTTATATGACCTATAAAGAGAGCGTGACCAAATTTACGTCCCATGTAGAAAATTTTGACCTATTTCGAAGTAGTGGAAGAAAAAGTTTGTGACCTAGTTGTTATATAGTATTAAAGGTAATATGTTAGTTGAATGTGTGTACAAGTACCAAATATTTGTCACATGTTTATATTTTTTTATGTATTGCAAGAGTGGCAGTACATGATCCCCGAAAATCACTCTTGCAATACATGATCCCCGAAGATCTATGATTTTCGGGTAAAATTACCACCAATGTTACCAAGAATGTTCTATCAAATTTTACAACAAAATTTGCTAATGACCAAAGGGCTATTTTAACAGACACATATTACTTGTACTATATGGACTGCCATGAAATTGTTGTGCAGCGCCAACTGATACACTACTTTTTGATGAGGGAGGTGAAACAATAAAATTTGAATAAGATGTAGTTCAAGGTTGAAAATAGATACATTCGATTTTTGTTGTTTGAGTTCGGTTTAGTTACAGGATATATTGATAAGGATGTTAGGAAAAAGCTTGAAAATGTTCAATCTAGTGTCAAGGAAACATATTTTGGGCATTTGAAATTAGTTACAAATGAAGATGTCTGAGACGCATTCCTTAATGTGTCAGATGTGGATGGTTTCGATATTGTGAAAATTGAGATTATATATTTGATTATGATAAGTGTGTTTTACGCACTTATTTAGATCACAAAACATGGACAATTCTTTGTTATTATGTTGAAATATGGTTTAATTCTATATAAATTGTGTTTGCAGGACAATATTGATGGAAATAACGAAAAGAAGTGAAAACGAGCAAGAAAGGACCAAAATGGAAGAAAGTCAAAGTTCAGGGACTATAATGTAATTATTCAAAAGTTGACCCGAAGCCCAAATCAAGAACGAAAACGAACTAAGTACAAAATTGACGAAATCAAAGGGTGTTAGAAGGAAGAGAATGAAGTAAAGAAGTCAAAATGAGGAAGCACGGAGTTCAGGGACCAAAACGACACAAATTGGAAGTTACTTGTACCATGCGGTCGCATGGTGAAAACTTCCACGCGATCGCATGGCAATACCCGAGAGTTTAGCGAAATTATGGTTTCCTTATTTGATTCAAACACTTATGGAAATCAACTTAGGACGTCTTTATAACCCTAATTACGTCCAGAAACACGAGTCACGCAATTTTGAAGAAGAAAATGTGATTTTGGGAGCAAAAATATGGGGAACAACGCGAAGAATTATCACGCATTCCAAGGAATTAATTGAATATTGACTCGGGTAATGATGTTTCTTCAACTATTCTTTTGTTTTTCTCTTTTTAGCATGTTAGGGTAGTTTTTCTTGTACTATGAGATCGATGAACCTTGTAACATGATATTTTAATCTTTAATTTTATATTTTTGACATTGTAAATACGTTTTTTGGATATTGAATGGTTTATATGTATTTCTTTCATATAATTATTGTGCACGTTAATTATATGAATGTGGTGACCTGTTTTATGCATTCGAAAGAAGTGAAATATGTTCGACGTAGTATAAATTGTCATAGGGTCTGATAGAGGATATAAATATACCACTATGCCTTATGTGAATCTTTAAGTGTTCATAAAAGCTCATGCATTCTTTTATGTTGGTATTCGTCATAGAAATATAGTCTGATTGCATGATAGGATAAGTTTAATATTACTCGAGAGAGATTGTTAAATTCAATAAGAACATTGATTCTTCATTATACAATCGTGTTGTCAAATTGTAAAACTAGGATTGAAATGAATTGTTGCATGGAGATTTGTGATCATAGTGCATTTTTCTATCGTTAAGTAAATCAATTTGCATTCGAATTCCATATTGCATTTTAGTAGAATCCGCATATAGTTTAGCAAATTCATTCATAGTAGCATTCATAATTTAGTTTGATTATGATTTAGTACAAAACACATAAAAAATATATCTAGTTTCGGTTAAGGTCGAGATTATTATTATTGAACAACTCAATCTCTGTGGGATCGACAATCTGGATTCTAAAAGTCCACTTTATTACTTGTAATGAATCGTCACTTGTGGTGATTTTAAATCGAAATGTATTTTCGTGAACAGATTACGTCCTACTTGTTTTCTACTTCATATAAGAAAGTAGTTGAAAACTATTTGTTTGCTCTTTTGTAGAAGATTTTGATATGATGTAGATGTTTCTTAGGAGAATGACTTATTTGAGATGTCTATGAAATCTTTGAAGGAGGGATTAGGTCATAGAAATCCTCACTATAGACTGAAGTGATTTTTGGTTACATTTCAAGTTTGGATTTATGAGTCTATTCCAAGTCTCATTGGTAATGTGATCAATAGGATAGGAAACGGTATCCCTTATCATGAACTGGATGTCATATAAATAATCGTCTACTGCTAAATTGGACGAAGAAGTCTTCTCGAATTTTGATGTAAGTGTTTAATTATGTTGGTGATAAAATGTAGATTCTATTAGTACTCACAGAGCACCCTTCACAGGCCACAATACATAGTGTGAAGGTCACAAAAGTTATACAAACAAGTCACAAATTAATCGCACATCACAATTGCATTCATAGGTCATAGAATTAATACATGTAACAATTTTGTTACAACTCATATGATCCATTCTCATATCACAGTATGATGTCACATGTCTCAACATGCAGTCATAGGTCACATCATCAATATAAGTAGCAATTTTATCACAGATCATAGTTTTCACTTGTAGGGCATAGTATTAATATAATCATTCACAGCCTCAATGTTCCTGAAGTTTCAAGTTACAAACGTGATTTTCAGGTCACATACATGTTTTAATGATATTCATTGTCTCATACAATCAACGATATTGAATGAACTTATGTCATAATCAATGATACTTCATGTTTGATTACTTGATTCATAAGTGATTCAATTATATTATATTCACATCTTCAAGTATATGACATCGATCCATCCGACTTGGAGATGATGTGCCATATATGAGATTATGAGTGGTGTTCCATCCACCAAACCAAGGCAACTTCGTATACCAGGAGATGTGCATTTCAAAGAAATAGGGCATGCAGACACGAGTACAATTGGCCAATTTGATAAATCCAAACCACGGTTGCTAATGATTATGGATAGACGAAAAGGACATTCAAGCGATGTTGATGACGATGATAAAGATGATTTCTTTGATCCACCACCAAAAAGGCTGAAGACTTCTTTTTTATTTCCATACTTCGATTGACTAGCAAATAACACACGAACATTATCCGACGGAGCCGGAGACACATCATATCTATTCTCCAATGGAGCCGTAGACCAAACATGCAAATGATGGACCACAACCATATATAAGTTGCTAAAGATTTTGGTTTAAAAATCACAAATCACTTGTCATACGTTAACAACCATATGTCACAATCATATGCTCATTGAGCGTTGTTAAATGTTCAATAACAGGTGCTTGAAGAGTTGAAGGAGTTGAGTGGCCAAATCTCTGGACTCTAGTGGAAGAATATAGATTTAACTATGCAGCTTAATGATGTCAAGTCACAATTATCATCATTAAAGACGGATAGGAATAATAAGATAAATCATAGTTTTTCGAATGCAAAGTTATATTAAATCTGACATGGTGGACATAAGGTCAAACATGACATTATTGTCGAATTCTGTGATTGTTCTGATATCAAGTACAATGGATGCAATATTGAAAAAAATTCAATGAGAAAAATGTAGGGCATGTTGCTGGAGTCGTAGAAGAACTGGTAAAAGTAAGTACATCTATAGTTACCAACATTTTTCATGATCCATATTTGACATTGACATTGACATCTAATTCTTATTTTACATTCTAGATACCGAAAGATATATGGGGTCATATGGGATTTCCTCGTTCTCTCCCCCCGATCGAGATATCCTCTGTTTCGCCCAAGAAAGATAAATTGAATCATCAAAAATTTGGAGCGTGAAGCACAATTAGATCCGTTGTTTGGGGAGATTCACATTACTATTATCAATTAGAATAGTTTATGGATAATCTCATTTCTTTCGATGGAGAGAGGGTCCACTTCTTATATTTCTACATCTAGGATTCGATTTGTATAATGGATACTAATAGGACATGAACCATTATGGCAAAGAAACGTTTGATTCAGAGTGAGAAGAAGAGGCAAAGATTGGGACATATCCTCACAAAACGAAATAGGCAAAGTTCCATCGTTGAGTGACAAATGGGAAATTTATGGAAAGTTACAATCCCTACCACGGAATAGTGCAATTCTTTTATATTATATTAGTATTTTCTATTATATTAGATAGTATTAGTTAGTTTTTTTTTTCTGCAGGACCTCCCCTACAGTATCAACACCACAGTAGAGTTTAACTGCCAAGTTCGAGATGAATTCTTTATGCTTAAAACCCTGTTCAAGTAGTCATTTATTTGGGACCTCTCAAGGAGCAGGAACTGCCATTCTAACTCTTCTCAGAGGATTCCATCCACAAACACAAATTTTATGGCTGATTGATATTGCTCATCATCATCTAGCTATTGCATTAATTTTTCTTGTTGCCAAAGCCATTGGATTTTTTTTTATACATTGGCAAAATCTGTTTGGTTATTAATAGACCAGGAAAGGGGAAAAGAATATTGGGTAGACCTCATACAATAACTTCCCTAGCTTTACCATATCTTTTGTTTAATTTCTTTTGATGTTTAACAAACATTAGACAAGAAAGGCAAGGGCAAGATAGACCATACTGATGAAATTGAATACACATACCTTTCTCTGACGCCATCATTCGATTTGGGGATTGCATCAACTTAGTCAACCTATCTGACATGTATAAATCCAAAGAAATACAGTAACAAGTTGACGTGGTGAAAGAGACCAAAATTGTTGAGCAAACAATATTACAAATCCATTTACATACATACCGATCAATTACATTATAGGTCACTCATTACACAAAGGTCAAAGGTTATACAGGTCACATGCTACATTTTGTATATATACAGAATTGTGTTCACACACAAATGCATACTATATCCATTGTGATTTGTCACGGATCATTAGAGTTTGGCCTATACATGTTATGGATCCACATTTTTTCTTATTTCATTTCAAATGTTGTATTATAGTTTTCGCATATCATATGTCACAAATGCGTGCATGCAGGTCACATTCTCAAAAAGTGTTGCATGCACAAGTCACAATATCAGACATTTTTTTCTTTAAAATAGACATTATGTACATTATACATGGATCACCATTTTCCACATCGACGTTTGGATTGCCTGTTAAGACTTCTCCCATGACCACAAAAATATTACAGTCTCCATATATAATTGGTGAATGAAAACAAAGTAAGCTTTCATATAGTACTGTCGTTTTTGACAAGCATAATAAGTAAGTAGATGAGGCTGATGTTGTCATATTCAAAACAAGTTCAATTGAGGTTACAAATCAAGAAACAAGTAACTATGCATTTAATTGTGAACTGTGATTTAGAACTAAATTAGAACAACTTGTTACTGAATATTCATTTTTTATTTCAAAAATAAAATAAAATTAACGAAGCAGATGATGTCATTCGTCCATCTTTCGTTCCCGATAGGATCTAAAATATGGTGGCACAATCTAATATATTAAGAATCGTCGTTGAGTTGCACGGTTGATTGTTAATTTATTACTTAGTGCATAGGATCATGTCACATATCATTGAAGATTACAAAGCACAAGTCACTAGTCATTCTGTATAGGTAATAAAACAATGTTCTTTATGATTTCTTTCTTATTTGACAACACATGGATGTATGTTGCTACTACATTTGACAATTTGCAAGAAACGGTAAGCATGCCAAATTGAGCGCTACGACGACTGGCTCCTTATTTTAGGCTAAAATAAAAAATATGTTTTCCCAATTCATGAAGATCCAAACGTGATGATGATAGATTCATATAAGGTTAAAGTTGCTACAGGTGGTCCACTATAATTTAGTCGTCCTTGTGTTGACATTGAATACATGTTTTTGCCAATTCTGCCCATGAATCGTGCACATCAGATGCTTTGCTGTCTCGAAATCAGAAGCCATAAATTATGTCTTCAATTCCAGCTACAAGACATATTGAAAAAACACGGTTCTTGTCGGGATTGACCCATTTGCAAAAATTACCCTGCATCAGATGACAAAATTGGGCATATGAAAAAAAAGTCTGTTGACCATAATTGAGATCCACTGAAGATGATAGTATTAGTTACGGATAATATTCCACACCAACAGAATGGGTAAATTTGTGACCATTTTGTTAATTAAAAACAAATTATTACACTTACACTTCATTTCTAATATATTAATTTGTGACATTTTATAGCCACGATTGTGACATCTATGTGTTTAAGTATGCTGAGTACATGCTTCACATTGATATGATGTTTATGCCGATGACGTTTGATGCAGACGAGTTAGGCTGGACATTGCTACATTACTATTTAACACAAAGAGATCAAGAAGCCCACAAAGTTGGGGAAGTAAAAGGGAAAGAGCATTGTCATAGAGTGATAGTTGAATATCTTATTGACTAGTAGATGTGTAATGTTTATGACATATTGAAATCAGGATACATCAATATTTTGAATTATTTTTGTTAATGAAATAGTTTGAAATCGTGCTTGTTCTTGTTTCTTTTGAAAGTCTATTAGCTTTGCATGTAGATTGTTATTTAAATGTTCACATGTCAAATACAATATATATTATTTTTTATGTTTGGATTCGTGGGTCATAGATGTTACCGTGACCAATGTCCACATGTCACAAATGAATGTACAAAATTAATAACATGTCAAAATTTTCATATTGTAATTTATCTGTTATAGTTCATAGGTTACAAATCTTATTGTCACTATTGTTCATGCGTCACAAATGATTGTATAATATTAATTGCGGGTCACAATTTTCGTATTTTAATTTAGATCTTACAATTCATAGGTCGCACATCTTATTATCACTAATGTCCATGGGTCACAAACAAATGTATAATACTAATAGCATGTCACAATTTTCATATTTTAATTTAGGTGTTATAATTCATAGATCATAGACCATTTCATTTTACATTTTATTCATACGTCACAGATCTATTAACACGGGCCACAGATCATTCTGTTGAGCCAACATATCATACCTAAATAGTTAGAGGTTATTGTCCATATGTCACATATCTATGGCCACTGGTTACAAAGACTGATCAACTTTCACATTTGCAATAATCCATTTCAGAGTCACAGTTTTCCATTTTCACATATTACAGATCAAGCTGATACATCACATTCATTAGGTCACATATCTATTTCTGTCAATGACAAATGACTGATTTATTTTCTCAATTACAATATCCACTTCGAGTCAGATTTTTCATTTGCACATGTTACATATACTCTTATTAAGTCAAATATAAATACACACATGTCACAAACCAAGTCACATATACATAATTTTTCATTATTTCAATGAATATTCATTTAATATTTTATGTCATAACAAAACATATCTACAAGCAACGAATGAATTAATGATGAGAAAATCAAAAATTGCTATATCACAATGATTTCAATGAATTTTCATGTAATATTACATGTCATAACAAAACATATCTACAAACAACGAATGAAATAATGATGAGAAAATAAAAAATTACTGTATCGCAATGATTTCATTTCAGTTGGTTTTAGCTTAACGGAATCAAGTTGGTGTACACCTGCGGTTGTGACCACTTCCTTGACAATGTCCACATTTCACTGTTTGTTATTCCTCATAAGACGATTTTTTTCCTCTTCTCATCAAGTCATCTCGAACTTCTCTATTGATTAGGTACTACTATGACTATGTCTTGTATTTCTTAAGGTACGGTCCATTATTTGGATTTCCAATTAGGAAAACAGTTTTGTGGTACGCATTAGTAGGAAAAAAATCATACGGATCTCTCTTTTAATTGCTATCACAGCTAACGTGTGTGGACATGGTATCTGATAAACTTGAAGCATTCTATAAGTGCAAGTATGTTGCTCTATATCAACGAGAAAAGATGAGCCCTCGTTTGTAAAGGAAAATATTGTCTGGTTGGCAGTGGATACCTGCAAAGATAGATAACAATCAGTTCAGGTCACAGATTTAAATTTCTGGTGTACTTTCAAGTCACATAAATTAAATACATTTCACAGCATCTATATGACAAGTCACATAGATCAATTTGTGGCAAATCGAAAATGTCAATTAATAAAGATATATTTCAGGTCACAGAGATTAATATGGACACACACATATGTTTAGGTCAAATAAATATATTATGGGCACAAATTTAAACTTAAATTCACATATATAAATTTCACATAACAAATATTATCGTTACCCTCATGTTCTTCAAATCTGTGTTCATTTCCCTCATCAATTTCTAGTACTTGCTAGATAGCTACGTGAAAGTATCATTTACGATATCCCTATTCTTATAGAACTAAGATTGTATAGTTTGCCACAATGACTCCAACAAAGCTATAACATGATAGTTCTCTGCTGCTTTTGTGATCGCATTCACTAATTCAAAGTAATATCTTACCAGGTAACCCATAATCTTCTTATTTACTGTGTCCAACTGTTACATGTTGTACTTGAATTCTATCAATGTATATGTACGGATATCTGAATAGAATGTTTGAGTTTTGTTGTGTACTAATTTATTGTAATAGGATTTCAGGTTTTGTAGAAGATTATAAGAACAAATCTCATGACAGGTTTCGGAATAAACATGTTCAATTCCATTCCTGATACTATTGTAACGATTTGATACAAAGCACAATCCTTCCATTTCTCCATAAGCTTTCTTCAGGTATTCGAAAAATCAGATCCACAATCTATCATTCTCATTATCTCCAATTCCAAATTAACTCATTATGCTGTTATTCGCATCATGTGTAGATGCTGTGAATAGTATACCACCATAGTGTTCATTCAAATACGTGTCATCAACCACAATTATAAGCCTACAATTCTCTCATTCTCAAATTGATGCACTAAGTGCCATGAAGCAGTACTTGAACCTATTGTGATTATCGATCTCTACTCATGTGATTGTCCGTTCAAGATTGTAGAAGTAGCTCGGTATCTTCCTGAATCATTCTGTTAGATCATCTTTAGTCATTTTTAATGTTTGTTCTCGAAATCTCCATGCCTTCACATAGTTCAAAAAAACTCTATATATATGTAACATGCCATTACGAGGTATACTTGTACTTGATGCAAGACGACACTACGAATGTTGACACTTGCCTGTGAGATCCTAAAATTATGTTTGAAGTACATATGTGACCATCAATATTCTTTCTAATCTAGAGAAGCTCTATTTTCCCAACCTCGAAGATCCACATATCCAACTACACTCTTCCTATGAACACTTGACAATATATTCTTTCTTGTCTGATCGAACAACTATAAATTTGAACATGTTTCGTATGGAAAAAAATGACGTGTTCAATTTTAGAACTTGTTTATTATGAAAGACTTTCATCTTCTATATCCCTAGCATCGGGAATGGATACAATTGTGACCACGTGTTTTTCACTGTGACCTGATGGTTTTACTGTTGCTTCGCATATGTCTGATGATATATTCTGTAATGAAAACACTAATAGATTGTAGTCCACAAGATTGTACATTGATTGCAACCGACTTAGGAAATGAAAAACTAATAGATTATTGTCTAATTTCTGTAGTTATCACCTCAATACTTATGGGTTATTTGGAAAGGTCACGATCTATAGCTTTCAACGTCATGTACGACAACACATTACTGTCACTATTTATTCTTACTGGAGGTAGATCAATGTTTCAATACATACGTCATTATGACTGTCACCTTAGTAGGATCCAAACCAATCTCGGTCCGTGTCCACAAACTTTGTATAAGAGCAATTATGATCAACTAACACCAATGATGATTGTGTTCCATACAACAAGCAAACGTGTAAATAACCCACTTCTGCAATAGTTCACGAAAATAATGTCAGGCAAAACTACAACTAGAAGTCACAATTCATTCAGATGCTGGTCAAAACTTCTAATTGCATTCAAGATAATGGACAATATAGATCATAGAGACAAATTAAGGTCACAAAGACATTATGATATTTAACACATTACTTGATATGCTTAATTAATGTAACTTTCACGACACATAGACAAACTCTGGTCACATAGTCATTCCAATTAGCATTAAACAAATCAATTAGTCTTCACGTATAGGATGCCATTTACAGGGGACTCACAGGGATTTGAAATGCGGTGATGTAGCAAGTAAAAAAAAATTCAAACAAAAAGCGTGAAATTGAGTTAGTGGGGGTGAAAACCTAATTTCTTCTCTCTTCCTTTCTCGCCTCACACTCTCTGAAATCGGTGACGACGCACTCATTTCCATCTCCGATCGGCACATTCAATTGAAATCGGCGAGAGCCCATTTTTGAAGTTGACCTCACCGCGAAACCATCACCACACCAACCGACGATGCAACAGTGAAGAACATTTTTTCCTGACTTTACCCAAGCATATTCACGCAATTGACAAGACGAGGATGAAAGATTGAATCACCCTCGTCATGAACCCATCACCATACTACTTCTCCTCCAGCAGCCGGCGTCAAACCAGCACTGGAGATAACCCTTCTATGTCAAAATCTTTAAACCACTACAACTAAAGTAAGTATTTCTAAAGTTGTAATTTTAGCTTTGTCAATCCTGCTTATAAAGCCTTTTCACATCTCTTTCATGCTTTGGTATCTTTTTCTTCCGTGGAAATTAACATTTGAGCTACCATTTGCGAGTATGAATTGGTTTCAGTGTGCATTTCTGTCTATAATTAGTTTGAGTTTGCATAAGTAGGTGTGTAATGGTGGAATGGTTTCAGTTTGAATTTCGTTTGTAAATAGTTTGAGTTTGCATCAGTTTACATTTCTATTTGTAATTAGGTTGTTTTCAATATCAGGATTAGAGGGGCAAATTTGCCCAAGAAAACTTTGATGCTCGTGATGTCCACATGGAATTCAAAAATGTTTTTAGGTTGAAAGGAATACCGGTAACAGGGGAAGATTATTCAAAACTTGTAGTGACGATTTGTGGCTATTTCAATTGGGTGAAAGATGAAGAATCAAGCTTTGAAACGAGTATTGTTAATGGAGCAGTTAATGTTGTGGCCAATGAGGAATTCGAAGATTTGCCAAGTATGTTTGGCTCTCTTACTCAAATAGCTGACAAATGAGATGTGGTGATTTCATGAAACGTGACATTTCGCAGGGGAGAAGGACGTGCGGAGAAGCATGGAAAATGAAAGTGGCCGGCATGGCATGATTAGTAGTTAGTTGTTGAACGTGTCATTTGTAGTGTTTTGGTTTTGTATTTGCTATCGAAAAATGGTATTGTTATACATTGGTGTTATGTTTGAAATTTGTTTCGAGATATGTTTGTTTCCTTTGTGAAGTTATGTTGGTTGCCAGTTTTATGCTAGTCAAAATGAAGTGTGCATGGACTTTCTTTGCCACTCTTCTACTTACATTATTGCTTTGAAGGTAGACAAAATTACACTTCGTACTCTATAAAAATTCCCCATTAATGCCATTGGAACGTAAATGTATGAATAAATAAACTTCATAGTCCACATTAATTCACCTTTTCTACAGAACAATTAGGGCCTGTTTGATTGGCTAAGTTTTCCGTGGAAGGTGGAAAACGTTTTCCTACTTTTTACTATTCACTTATTTGATTGTACTAATTTTTCAGGGAAAACGTTTTCCAAGGTACAAGCAGTTGATGCACAAACGCTTGAAAACGTTTTTTCACCATAGTGGTGGGAAAACGTTTTCCAATTTTTTGACATATTTTTTTTTAAAAGCAATTGGAACACATTTCAAAGTCAATGGTAAAAAAATTTATCCATTTAATTGACAATTTGAGTAAAAAATAATGTCAAACGAAAATTTTGCCAAGTGAAAAATTATACCAATCAAACACCATTAATTACAATTCCTTGTAAAACAAATTTAGGCAATTCAATTCCCTGCCATTCATTTTCTTTTCACCCATTTTTCACCCTTGCAATCAAACGGACTCTTAGTACTTTTCCAGCACAAAACCATCTTATACATACATTACGATTGCTGCTCAAAAATCAAACCAACAAGCTGCTCATTGTAGCTGTTGTTGGCTGCCACTGTCACCATACATTACGTAACACCCCAAATAAGACTTGGTGAAAATTAAAAGATTTAGCTTAAAATACATACCAAAAAGATTTTAAAAAAAATACATACCAAAAATAGTTGAGCAAACAATAAATCATGATCGTCTTCCATAATTTCTATTCTTGCGATTAAATAATCGATTAGCTCTCAACAACACAAAATCAAGTTACACAACAAAAACTAAGCCCTTTAAGTAATCTGTACAAGCTTCAAACCAACATGAAGTCCTAACATTTTCATCAGTTAGTAAAATTATCAAGATTTGCCATAAATGTTCGTGGTTTGACGCAGGTGGTTTCACGGATGGGTTCTTCTCAGGATTTTCATTTTAAATTCAATTCCTAAAATCATACACTACACAATAGAAAGAATGTCAAAAATACCTTCCATTGTCATCTTATCAGTAGCTGCCAACTCCATATCTGAACGAAGATGTGGACGGTGTAAGTGGTTGAATGATGCGGCGTTGGTTGATTAGTCGGAGATGGAGAGAGGACTGGCCATAAATCTACTTCAGTCGCGGCTGTCCCAGAAGCCAGAGATGAATATCCCGTTCAGTCGTCGGTGGATTAGATGGAGGTTGGTTGGAGATGGAGGTAATTGATTTTGCTTCAGGTCTCGGTTGTAATGGGGGTAGTGGGTGTTGACCTCAAAAATTGCACCTATGAGCTATCAACAGATCCCAGGGCCTCTCACGTGTGGTTCAACCTTTCTTCCTGCACACTAGGACAAACCGTCAGTTGCACGTGACCTTCTCCAAAGAGGGGGGGAGCCGGCCGCGCGTACTCCGACGATCAAATCATTTGGAGTGGAAATATATATGAGTATGGGAAGGCTAAAACGTGAGCCTCCAAAATATATAAGGGGGTCAGCCTTGGGGAGATAAATAGAATAGTAAAATGTAGAGAGAATTGCTAAGAAGTGTTGAGAATCCAATTTAGCATTACCTTCAAATGACACAATATGTGAGCTTATATAGTGAGAGAGGGCAAGTATGAACAGTTGGATGAATGGGCACGTGGCCTTATCCCAGCGACTGAACTTCTTGTCGTAGACTTCAATGCATTTAATGCTCTGATCTCCTATGTTTGAACTCTGACATGCGGGATTGGTGCAGCCGTAATTGCAGTGTGTTGTCACATCACCCATCTGTCAGAAGATCTTTTCCACGAGATCTTCTATAGGAGAGCCATACTGTCCACTGTTCATGTAGCAAGAGTTCGGTACCGCACATGAGTTCGACATCAAGGGGTTCATCAATCCGGTTCGACAACGTGGGTTCGTCATTACCGGTTCGACGCCTCTTCTTCGGATATAAGACAGTGTATGGGTTCGGCCACGTGGTGCATGCTGAGTCTTTTGGGATTGCCCGTAACAGTGGGAAGTGAAAAGATTAGGTAAAATATTGAGGGAACCCTAAATTGGATTTTTTTTTTTTTTTTTTTTGCGGCTGTGAAAGTGAAATTGTGTTTTCATGGTTTTTTTTCCTTTACTTGCCACGTCACTGCATTTCAAATCCCTGCGAGTCCCCTGTGAATGGCATCCTGTATGCGAAGACTAATTGTAAACAAATATGGATGGATTGATAGGCCTCAATCCAATGTCAAGTAACCCCTGGCCTTATATATGAAATCCGGTTACAGATTTATAACTACGATCAAATATGGATGCAAGAACCAATAATCCGTAATATGTGTTTGTGATAAAAAAAAAAACACACATTAATGCAATCAAATATGGATTTTGTAAATTTTGATAACTAATATAATGAAATAAGGCACAAACATATATTAGGAACACGTAAAATCACTTAGCAACAACAATACAATATTTATACTTCCTTCAATCCGGCGCACAATTGATTAAGATTCGATTTCAAAATTTCTATGAGTTGTGACTTTCGTATTCCAATAAAATTTCTAATTTCAGTTGTCGAAGGTGGTAATTGCGCAAATTTATGAAGTATGGGTCTCTATGGTTTTTGTTCAATTGTCATGATGCAGTATTTTGAAGAATTCTGTTCAAATAGCAACTGAAAGCTTGATTTCGGGAACTATATATATATATATATATATATATCTTTTTATAACATATCTTACATGGCCTAATTTTTTATTTTTTTATTTAAGTTTGACTATTAAATAAATATATTTATTTTAGAACTTACTCACTACTCAGTAGATTCAAATATATTCACCTAGACATTTAAACATTTACCCAAACAAATGCTTGTATAAAACTTTTAAGCTTATTCAAACATTTACCTAATATGGTCAAATATTCACCTAGTGATATTGACATTTTTGTTCAACTACTAACTTAACGACTAGTACCTAGGACCTTATTGTATTAGCGAAATGAATTTATCGTGCTATCCACACGATATATTAATGTCGAACTTGATATAAAACGATAAAAAGGACTATTTGCAAATGACCCTAAACCTTGGGATGTGAAATGCAAGTTTGAAAGTTTAGAACTAAATGCGTACGGGTGCTAAAGATTGGGGACGAAATGTCCAATTTTCCCGATATTTTTCACATTATGCCCGCAGGTTCATAACGTTGATACCGTTAAATCTGTTAGAAGCATCGGTAGGTTAGGCTGCATACAAGTAGAATTTTACGTTTTTCTACGATTCCACAGAAGCCAAACAAGGCACCTTGCTACATTTGAAAATCGAATGATTTCAAAGATACCCACAAATCTTCCACCTCATTTGAACATCAAATTTATCAAAAATTATTTGAATTCTGGTGATTTGGAACGTGCTCGCCAACTGTTCGATAAAATATCCGAACCAGATATTCAATTGTGGACATTGTTGATCACGGCTTATACGAAGCAGGGTCATCCTAAAGAAGCAATTAAACTTTATGCGGAGTTCAGAAATTGGGGAAAAGTTAATCCGGATAAGTTGGCTCTTTTGTCTGTTGCCAAAGCTTGTGCTACATCAGGGGACGTTTTTAAGGCAAAAGAGATCCATGAGGATGCTATCAAATATGGGTTTGGTTCCGATCTGCTTCTTGGGAATGCGATGATTGATATGTATGGGAAATGCAAGTACATTGAGGGTGCGAAGATAGTTTTTGATGATTTGAGAGTGAAGGATGTGATTTCTTGGACATCATTGTGCTCATGTTATGTCAATTGTGGGCTTCTGAGAGACGCTCTTTGTGCAATTCGTGCAATGTGTCTGAGTGGAACAAGGCCTAATGCTATGACGTTATCTACTATACTTCCCGCTTGTTCAGTTTTGAAGTGTTTGAATTTGGGTAGAGAGGTTCATGGTTTTGGTATTAAGAATTGTATGGAAGATAACATGTTTGTGAATAGTGCACTGGTGGATATGTATGCTAGTTGTTCAAGTATCAAGCAAGCTGAGCACGTGTTTCATAACATGCCCCAGCGCGATATGGTGTCATGGAATGTGATGATATCAGCATATTTCTCAAATGGAAAATGTGTTGATGCACTTAATATGTTTGATCAGATGATAAATCGAGGAGTCAAGTTGAATTATGATTCCTGGAATGCCGTTATTTGTGGATTTATGGATAATGGACAAACACAAGCAGCACTGGAGTTATTCAGCAGGATGCAGCAATTAGGTTTCAAACCGAACCACATCACTATTACAAGTATCTTACCTGCTTGCACACATTTGGAAAGCTTGAGTGGAGGAAAGGAGATTCATTCTTATATCATCAGGCATTTGTTCTATGAAGATCTAACAGCAACTACGGCTTTGATCTTTTTGTATGCCAAATGTGGTGACCTGGAGCTGTCCCATAGAGTTTTTGGCATGATGCCAAAGAAAGATACTGTTGCTTGGAACACAATAATTATTGCAAACTCAATGCATGGAAGAGGAGAGGAAGCTTTGTTGCACTTCAATAAAATGGTAAGCTCAGGGATTAAACCAAATTCTGTTACTTTTACAGGTGTTCTGTGTGGTTGCAGCCACTCAGGTCTGGTAGACGAGAGCCTCTCCATTTTTCATTCAATGAGTAAGTATCACAAAATTGAACCTGATGTGGAGCACTATTCGTGCATGGTTGACATTCTAAGTCGTGGAGGTCGCTTAATTGAGGCATATCAGTTTATACAAGATATGCCCGTCAAGCCCAGTGCCGCTGCTTGGGGAGCCTTGCTTGGAGCTTGTCGTACATACAAGAATGTGGATTTAGGACGAATTGCTGCAAGCCATCTATTTAAGTTTGAACCAAACAACCCAGGAAACTATGTTTTGTTTTCTAACATCCTTGTTACTGCCAAACTGTGGGGAGAAGCCTCAGAGATTAGGAAACTGATGAGAGACAGAGGAATAAAGAAAGTGCCTGGTTGCAGTTGGATTCAAGTGAAGGACAGAGTACATACTTTTGTGGTTGGTGACAAAAAGAACGATCAGAGTGATGAAATTTATAAATTTTTGAATGAAATGCGCAAGAAGATGAAATTAGCAGGATACTTGCCTGATACTGAATTTGTTTTACAAGATTTGGATGCAGAAGACCAGGAAGACAGTTTGTGCAATCACAGTGAGAAGCTTGCTGTTGCTTTTGGGATACTTAATTTGAATGGTGAGTCGTCTATTAGGGTGTTTAAGAACTTAAGAATATGCGGTGATTGTCATAACACCATCAAGTTTATAGCAAACCTTGTTGGTGTGCAAATCATTGTGAGAGATTCATTAAGGTTTCACCATTTTAAAAATGGCCTATGTTCCTGTAAAGATTTCTGGTGACACCCACAATGCCATTAGTTGGTTGAGTTCAGCAATGCCAATCAGAAAAATCAACTCGATTAAAGTGAGACATTATTACATTTTTATGGGTGCTTTAAGCACTATAGCTACATTGTTTATAACATTAAGATTTTTTTTCCTTCCAAAATCCAAATATGCATAGCATGGACCAAAAACCTCAGCGAGAAACAGGCAGTGAGCTGTTTTTTCATTATTTCCTGCCGTTTGTATACATGAATTTAGTCAAGTTGCCGGTGATGGACACACACAGAGAGGTAGTTATTGACCATTTTACCTGGATTTTAGTTGCAACTTGAATTTATTTGTTCGCTCGTAAAAGGATTGTATTTCTTGCAGGATCAAGCTCACTCAACAAGGTTCTTTCTCTTTGGAGGTTAACTGAAATCACTTTTTAGTCTTCAATCAGGTTTCTTTGCTGTCATCATTTTTTGCAGTGTTACAAAGAAGTTTCTGCTCGAAAACATTAAAGCCGGAAATTAGTCAACAAAAACTGGCAACCATGATGGTAGTGATAATTTGGAACGTTACAAAGAAAATTATGGATCCAAGGAATGGCATAAATATTGGCTAAATGAACAAGGTACAATCTCACAGAGTTGACCTCTTTAAGTTTTGTAAGTGCATAACTTTTGTGTCCAAGCATATCATAAAATGACAAAGTTATGATACAGTCTCTTGAGAATATTGCTGACTTGTTTGCTGAGATAGATAACAACATTGGACAGTATTAATTTTATCAATTATATTCATTCCAATCTTACCAAATATGCCAGAAATGTATATACTAACAATTTCTGCCGATAATTTCAACGGCTAGTTCTGTTAATTGAAAACGGACAGGAGTGGATATACTAACAATTTCTGCCAAGATTATGTACATGCAGGATAATTGTTTGGGTGCTTCTCAAATCACATAATTCAAGCTCAGGATCAATGCATATTGCTGGGCATACCAGTTCCCTTAAATTTTCACATCCTTGAGGGCCTTGATCCCGAAATCAGTACCAGATGGCCTACTTTTGGTAGCACACAGAAGTCATCTTTCACATCGAACATGAAGCATTCTTTCATGCGTTCCTTCTCGAGCTCTTCTTCATCTCCCCTACTCCATCTGGCAATGAACAATATCGTCACAAGAGAATAATGTTATTTATCACCACTAGTATATTGACCAATAATACTATTTATCACCACACTGCCATGTAAATCGATGATCATCTAGACTTTAAATGAATGACATAAATTTTAATGTAACTAATTTCTTCAACTGCTGAGCAGCGGCAAACTTAATATTTAGAATTAAACTTGTGTGTCAGAAAAAAAATTGATACCCTTGTTGACCTATACTCAGATGGGAGTGGGACACATGCGGGACCCATGTAAATAAAAAAAGTAAAAAATAAAAAATGCCCATCCTATTGTGAGGACTCCCTCCCTGGCAGCATAACAGAATTGTAATATTTAAGATAAAATAATGTTATGATCACCATTTCATATGTCAATGGACCTCGAACCTCTTGGTCCATTGCTCAATACATTAAACAAGAATGCAACTTGTATATATGTATTTAACAAATTGGTCTATAGGTGCTAAGTTGACAACTTTCCAAAGGTTGATTTAACTTTGTGCTTCGTCCAACTAGCTTGTAAAATATTACCAACTCAGTACCTGTAAACCAATTTATTTATTTTTTTTTAAAAAAAAAGTGACTAATACTATTTAACCTCATTGGGGTTATAATCTCAATCTATGTGGCGCTAATGTCACATTATATGATATGTACAATTAAATCAGTTATTTAATTCTATCTTTCATTTAAATCATCATCTAGTATCACATTGACTAGGGCTATAACCTTGGTGAGGCTAAGTAACATTACCACAAGTAGCAAAATTCTACATTAATTATATCATAATTTGTTTGAAAAATGAATTCGGTGCCACCTATAACCTAAACAGTTTGGTTATCAAAACCAATGAGTAATCAAAGAAGGATTGAGGGGAGAGCAGTACTGGGTTGTAGTCCAGTGCTGCCCAGGTCCATGTCCAATAAAAGTCCCAAGAAAATGTTGAAAATATTTTAATTATAGTCCACAGCCCACTAACCATTAACCAGCCCACCCCAATTTGTAAAATCAAATTCTAATTTTAATACTTGGCCCAACGTTTTGTGGTAACTGATAGTCTGATAATTTGTGACCATATAATTTGAATGTTATAATCTCTTATATATGAAATTTTTCCAAGAAATATTTGTTGAAAAATATTAAAATATAAGTCATGACTTATTATATCATTCATTTCAAAATTAAAAAAACAAGATTTAAAATTGCAAAAATCAGTTATTAATTAAATTTTATTTATCAAATAATTAATTGAATATATATTTTATAAATTAGATATATTAAGGTCAGAATTCTGTACAAGTTGGTCACAATTATTGAATTAATTGATAATAAATTATTTCTTGATCATAAATAATAAAAAAATTATAGGTTACAAATTATTTCACAGTCACGAATCAAAAATTTCATAGGTCACAGTTTATTTAATGATCCCAAATCACAAATTTTATAAGTCATTACTTATTATATGATCACAAATTATCAAATTATTTGTCACACTTTAACAATTTTTAGGTCTCACATTATTTATTGGTAAAAAATTCTTTATTCCATTGGTCACACTTAACTAATTTATTAGTCACAATTAACCAAATAATTTGTGACCTACACTACCACCATTTGTGACCAGCGCCATCGCCACTACAGTCGCTGATGTCGCCACCAACATTGTCATTACCATCACAACCACCACTAAAAAAAATATCTAAAATTATCGGTCACGACTACAACCATCATGACCACAAAGATCGTCTCTCACCCCAACCAACACTATCATAACCGACACCACAAACTGTAAACACAATCAACAAAACTCGCCTAAAAATCCTTGGCACTAGTTCGCGGCCAAATTTTCCCTAGATCCCGTTATTCAGCGACGACATCATCACCAACAAAGTTCGCCACCTCAC
The DNA here is from genome assembly GCA_019395295.1 of Osmanthus fragrans. Taxonomy (NCBI): domain Eukaryota; kingdom Viridiplantae; phylum Streptophyta; class Magnoliopsida; order Lamiales; family Oleaceae; genus Osmanthus; species Osmanthus fragrans. The sequence continues at coordinate 10,550,631 of CM033351.1, read as the reverse complement.
CACCACCAACAAAAAACCACACAAAGACCATCACCTTACCACCACCAACAAAGATCACCACCGTCTGGTAATTTAGTGTCTAACCGTACTACTTCAACAGCAAACTGTCTAAAGTCAAGGTCAGTCCTGTAATTGTCGGGGCCTGAGGCAAAATTCATATATTAGGCCCCCAGGCCCCAAATCAACGTAAATGTAAAATGTAACTGTGTTTTATACAACATATTAATAACTTAAAACTTAACATTAAAATAATAAACAAATATATTATATAAAAGATTTATATTATAAAACAACAAAACCAACAATGTTACAAAAAAACTAGTTAAATACTATTCGCCTTGTTGTTTTAGAGGCAAAAATATTAATCAAACAATTACATTTGCTGCTGTTTGTCGTTTGGGAAGAATGTATTTGAGAATATTGGGTAATGGCTAACCTAAATAGGTAAGAAATGGAACCCCCCTATGGATTTGGAAATAATAGGCGGGCTACTGGTTTCATAGTATTCATCGTTGGTTGCTGTTGGATTTGATAGTTGAAAGAGAGTTAGCCAGGAAAGTAAATGTGCATTTCTTGTTCATATTGGTACAACATCTTCATCATATCATAATGGATGTAAGAGAATAGGTGGAGATCTAACAAAACCAAATCAACATATTGACAAGGTAGTGCATGTTGTATCAAGCGAGGAAAAATAGAAAAATTATTTGCATCTAATGTCCACAATTATAAGTTTTCAGCGTCTCACACTGTTGTTCCTTTAGAGGTAATGATGAATTTACATCTTCATTGAACCGTGAGAATTTTCTTGAAATGGTGGATGCATTTGGAAAAATGAATGCAGAAATAGGGCAAGATGAATCTTCACAAGAATAAATGGTCATTGTCTTAAGTTTGCGAGCAATAATGGAATTTTGACAGAGCCTTTTTTTTTTTGTTTTTTTGTTTTTGGCAATCAAAAGTGTTAGTGACACTGATCATTTAATCTTAAGAATCAAATTTTAAATGTTATTATTCGTTTCATTTCAACCTTCAAGTGTAAAACATGAGAGGTCCCATGATGGTGCTTGGAATCGACTCCAAGCATTATTTCTTAAAGGTTGTTCATATGCATATTATGTCCATTATTTTGCCCATCATTTACAATCACGTTGGTTTCAGCAGCTAGGGATGTCATGGATATTAATTCATTCTTTTCTCTATGGACAGTGTTATTAATATGATTACATCATCTCCTTGTGCATTAATGGGTTGAAATGTGTTCAACGAAAAGAAATTGAACATTCGTTGGAAATTGGAGAATGAGAGTCTGGAAGTGAAACTAATCATATTTGTAATTTTGCAACGAGCCGGAGGTACACGTTTGTCTTCTCGTTACAACTCTATAAAGAGTTTGATTTATATGTATGGTGCAACTTGTAAGGTGCTTGAATATCTTAATGATCATTCTCCAAATATAAGGTCTCAATCCAAAGTGCGTGATGTATACAAAAACAAGACAACATTTGAATTTGTATTTATCTTGCATTTAATGTACAAAATGTTGAAAATTACAAATGTGCTTCGTCGGGCCCTTCTTTAAAAAACTCAAGACATCTTAACTGCTATGAGATTTGTCCATATTACAAAAACTTTCCATCGAAAATTGAGAGAAGATGGTTAGGAAGAATTTCTTAAAGAGGTGAAATATTTTTGCTCAAAAATGATATACATATACCTGACTTTAATGGTTCATATGTGGTTGGTCATCCTCATGGTCATGAGTATCCTACCATTGAACATTATTACCACTTTGATATTTTCAATATAGCCATAAGTTTTCAGATGATGGAGTTAGATACAAGATTTAATGAGACATCATTAGAACTCATTTCTCTCGATGCAACGTTGGAGTTGAAAATTTCTTTTGAATCATTTAACATGGATAATATTTGCAAGCTAGCAAAGAAATTTTATCCTCAAAATTTTACACTGCAAGATATTTATTGTTTGAATGTTGAGTTGCAACATTATCAGCATGATGTGATTTCGGAACTTTGATTCTACACTTTCTAATTTATGTTGAGAATTGGTTGCAAGTAAAATGTTGAAGAGTTATGTCATTTTGACTAAATTTAATTGTCTAGTATAAATACTACCTGTTTCAACAAGTATTGTGGAGCAAGCATTTTCAGCAATGAAACATATGAAGATGAAAATTTTTAACAAAATGGATGATAATTTTTTTGTTGATTGTTTGACACTTTACACAGAATGACAATTTACTGTGAATTTAGATCTAGATTCTATTATTGATGAATTTTATACTATAAAATATCGTTGGATACAAGTGTAATAGGAAATATTATATTATGACATTTTTTATTATATATGAATTTTATTCGTACATTAAATTTTTAAAATTTTTACCCTCCATAACATTAATTCCTGACTCCGTCCCTAGAAATGTCAACTAGTTGAGCCGAAACTTAAGCTCGATTCAAGTAAAAATAGTTCGGAATATTTTTTGACTTAGGCCAAACTTTCACACAGACAAAAAATCTAAATTTGACCCAAGCTTTCAACTAAGGCCTACTCGTATTTTTTTTGCATAAAAAAAATGGCGGCTGCCTATTTTGATAAAAAAAAAAAAAACAATAATTCTAGAAAACCAGAACTATTCACCAAAAACAGAAAAAAAGAAAAGATTCCCCCTGTATTTTTATCATTATACCCTTAACCTTAAAATATTGCAACCAAATCATTGTAATATAAAAAGAAATACGATAAGGTCCTAAATTATTTATGAATCCAAAACCTTTAATAAGTTTAATTCCAAATATTATACAAAATTTTATTGATCTAAAAATTGCAATAAAAAGAGAATTAAATTATTTAAAAGAAAATTTAAAAAGTTTCTTTATAAATTATTTAGATCCAAAATTAAAATATAAAAATGCTTATATAGATAGTCAAGCAATTAGAATTGAAATTAATATACATAAAGAAATTGTCAATCTAGAAGAAAGAATTGAAAAATTAAATATATTCATTGAAAAAAAAGTCTTAACAAAAAATAGTGAATTCCACAAATTTTATTGTGATTTATTAAAAATTTACGAAAATATTAGACTTTGAGATTTTGAAGACGGTCATAGTACTCCCCCCCCGCCACTTTAGTTGGTATCGGAGTCATATATCATAACATGATAATAGAAAATTTAGGAAATAAATATAAAATTAAAAAAGAAAGATTTGGTATAATAATAGGAAAACCTATAATAGAGAAAGAAACATTAAAAATAGTAATTATAAAACTAAAAGATATACTTTTAGATATTATGAAAGATATAATAGAAAATGTAAAAATAAGCATAATAAGAGATCTTATGATATAGGAAACTATTCTAGAAATAATAGACCAGGAAGAATATGCTGCTATAATAGAAAATAATATAAGTATTTATGAGAATTAAAATTAAGAAGATAGATAACTATTATGAATTAGAGGAAGAAAAAGGATATAAAATATTTTATGAACCTATTCCTAATAAATCAAAAATATTAACATTAAATATAATTAAAAAATTACCTAGAGAAATAAAAGAACAAATACTACATAAATTAATTATAGGATCTATAAAAGATAGATACGTATATGAAATGATTAATAAAGAATTTGAAAGTATTTTATATTGCAGAGAAATATATGAATCATCATAAGTTATAAATGAGTAATGATAAAGTAACTAGAAAGCTTAATAATATTGTTAAAAATCTAAACAAAATACAAGAAGAAATCTCAAATATATTAGGAACACCAGAAGATATAAAAGAACCACAACAAAAAATGTTAGGAAAACTAAAGATCAAGAAATTAGAATTAAAAGCAAAATATTTTAAAACTGTAAAAGATGAATTATCCAATAATGAGATAGCTATAAAAAGTTTTGATAAAATTATAGAAGAAGTGAAAATAAAAAGTGTAAGATATCATATTTATTAGAAGCTAAAAGTGATAGTTCAAAAATATAATGTCTTTTTCAGAAAATATTGAAGACTTAAAGAAATTGATAAGGGGATTAATAGATGAAGTTAAGGAACTAAGAGATGAAGTATGAATATTAAAAATAGAAATAAGATAAATGAAACAAAGTATGAAACCAACAGATAAAAAAATGGATAAAGAGATAATAAAAAGAGAAATAACAAGAATAAGAAAGAAACATGTAGAAACAGAAGGATATTATGAACCTGGAAGTATGGATGACAAATTTAGAAAAGAAATATTACCAATAATCTTAGAACAGGAAAGAGAATTAGAAAAATATACAGAGGAAAAAGATAAAGATAAAAAAGATGATAAATGAAGAAATAGAAAATTTAATAGAAAATTTTGACCAATTAAGTATAGGAGAATTAGAAAGTTATGAAATATTAATGAATATCGGTGGAGGACCAACACCTGCACCTGGAAGCACAAGCAACAATCCAAAATTAGAATTTCCTGAATTAGAAATAGGATATGCACCAATGCCACATAGACCTTATAGACAGTACTATAATAGAATTATACCACAACATAGAATAGAAAAATATAAAGATCAATTTACTTCAAACTCAAATTACAATAAACCAATAAATCATGGAGGAGTAAAACTAGATTTAGACTGTAAAATATATACTAAAAAAGCCTTATTACAATGGGCAGATACAATGATATTATTTTTTTTATATAATCAAGATGATACATGAGAATCAACGGATAGAAGAATTGACTATTTAATAGTATCATTTGAAGGAGATGTAAAAAATTGGTGGGAAGGAGTAACCGAAGATACTAAATCATTAATGGGAAGAAATATACAAACAGAAATGTAAAAAAACTTCACAAGATGGAATAAGAAAGTTAATAGAATATATATCAGATGAATTCTTAAGAGAAAATTGGATAAAAAATTCAAAAGAAGAAGCTAGAAGAGAAAAATTAAAAGCAAGATTAGAATTGATAAACATCATGATATGTGATATGTGTAAGATAAAATAATATAAATGTCAATTTAGAAATTTCTCTTATACCCAATTTTATAGTAATGAAAATCAAGGACCATACTTAGAAATGTATTTTGCTAAATTACCAGGACCATGAAATATATATTTTAAGATAGAATATAAAAGATATATAAACGATAATCTTGTACCAGATACATTAAGAAGTAGAATAAAATTCTTATTTGAAAAATTAGCTGAAATATGTAAAAATAGACAATTAATGAAAAAATCTGAAAATTTAACAAGAATCTGTTGTGAAAAAATAGATAGACCTATTGATTGGGGATGTGCACTAGAAAGAAAATATAAAAGAAAGTTCAAACCAAAAAAGTATAAAAAAAAATATAGACAATTCAAAAAGAAATATCAAAAACCAAATAGGAGATATTATAAAAAAAAAAATATCAACCAAAGAAAAAAGAGTTTAAAAATGATAAAAAAAAACAATGTAAATGCTGAAATTGTGGAGAAATAGGACATATAAGCCCTCATTGTACCAAAAAGAAGGTTAAAATTTTACAAAAAAAATATGAAAAAATAGCAAGTGATTTGAAAAAAATATCAGATATTAGTGAATATGAAGGAGAATAAATTTATATATCAGAACAGAATGAGTCAGGAAATAGAAGAAGTAGAAACTATAGAAAGAAAATAAGAAATAGAAAATTTTGAAGGATATGGATTAAAAGTAACATTTGATAATAATATATTTAGAAAAATAGAAAAATTATCATTAGATTTAAAGATAGGAAAATGGAAAATATTGGATAGAATATTTAAGAGAGAAAAATCAATAGACATAAAAACAGATTCAGGAAGCTATAAGTTAGCATTATTAACAAAATCTACAATTGACCAATTGATGACAAAAGTAAAAGAAAAACAAAAAGAGAAGATACAATATGTTTATCTAGCAGGAATACAATTAATGTTTAAATCTCTATTTAGAGAAGGAATAGATCCACTAATTACAATAAGCTTACATGATGGAAGAATACTAAATACTAGTGATAGCCATTTAGAAACTATAGAAGGAAATTTAGCACATAAAAAATTAATATTTACATGTTACCCAAAATATTGTGTAACGATAAAAGATAAAGATTTTAATGAAGTGTTAGGATTACATTTTAAAATACATAAAAATGATATTATGAAAGAAGGAAATCATATCATGACTATAGAATATAGAGCATTATACACATTTACTAATTCAAACTATGAAAATATTTATTCTAAAAAACTCTATATAGAAATCCACAAAGAGTGTAAAGATATATTAAATATTGTAGAACCAAACAAACAACTAAACATATTACCAGAAATATATGAATTAGAAATATCTAAAACAAAATCAGATGTAACAGAAAAAATAGAAAATAATTCTTTAATAGAATTTAAAGATGAAAGATTAAGAAAAAATAATAGTACATCTATAATACCAGGAAGACCAAGTATAAGTCGAGAAATAATGGTAAAAAGAAATATAGGAAGTATTCAAATATATGGAAAATATTTTAATGAAATAGAATATATAAAAGGAAAAAATATCATAATTGATACAGAAGCGGCAAACTGTCATATATAAAAAAATAGAGATAAATGATTAACAAAAAGAATGATAGAACCTTATAAAAATATCAATTTTGATGGAAAAACACATACTAGTGAATTAGAAGTAAAGATACCAACAGTATTAGATGGAGAAAAAATGATAATACCATGTTATGTAGATAATAGTATGGGAGATAATTACCATATATTATTAGGAATGCGTTTTTTTACAAATCTTGAATCATTATAATATTAATAAAGAAGGAATATATATAACACATAATAATAAAACATTGTTTTGTCCAAAAGAATGAATAATATAACAACATTTTCATTAGGAGTATATATACAAATTATTATTATAGAAACTAATATAACATGTGCTTTAATATATACATGAAGTGATATAACTATTATAAAAATATTTTTATTAAAAAATTGGAATATTGATAATACTATAAAAATTACAGGTGTTACAGGAATATCAACAACTATTAAAAAGAACAAGAAAAAGATAGAAATTTTGCTAGGAAGTAAACAAATAACCATAAATAAAGTATATACATATAATATACTAGAATGTGATATACTATTAGGAAATGATTTTGTTCAACAATTTCAATATTACTAACAAAACAATTATATGATTATGTTAAAAACATCATGTGGACATCTACTAAAAATTTCAAGAGAATTCAAACCATACAGAGTTCAGTCAGCCCAGTATGGTGAAAAGATAGTACAAAAAATATCAATAAGAACAAATATCAAAATACAAAAAATGCAAACAACAGAAAAATCAGAATTAATAGGAGAAATAATAAAAAAGATAGGAGATGTCTATAATGAAAACTCATTAGTTTATTGGAAACCTGAACATCCAAGAGCAAAAATAGAATTAATTGAAAATATAATAATAAGAGTAAAACCAATGATGTATACTATACAAGATACTCAAGAATTTAGAAAACAAATTGAAGAATTAAAAAATATGAAATTAATCAGAGCTAGTAATGGACCACATAGTAGCACAACCTTTATGGTTATGAAACACTCAGAACAAGTAAGAGGAAAATCAAGAATGGTAATAAATTATAAAGAGTTAAATAAATATACAAAATTTGATGGATATTTTCTACCAAATAAAAATATTTTGATAAATCTTGCAAAAGGAAAATAATATTATTCAAAATTTGATTGTAAGTCAGGATTTTGGCAAATCAAGATGGAAGAAGAATCAATACCATATACGACATTTACCACGCCTCAAGTTGAATATGAATGGATAGTTATGCCATTTAGATTAAAAAAATGCAGCTCAAATGTTTCAAATAAGAATGGATAACATTTTTAAAAAATATAATGATTTCTTATTAGTATATGTAGATGATATACTAATATGTTTAAAAAATAAAAATGATCATAAAAATCATATTATAAAATTCCTAAAAGAATGTCAAAAAGATGGAATAGTTTTATCTGAAAAAAAAGCTATTATAGAAAAATTTGAGATGGAATTTCTTGAATTAATTATAGATAAGAATAGAATAAAATTACAATCTCATATATCTAAAAAGATAGAAAGTTTTCCTGATAAATTAGAATCTAAGGAACAAATATAAAATTTTTTAGGATGTTTAAATTATGCGGAAGGATTTAATGAATTTTTTTAAAAAAAGAGATATAAAATACAAATTTTACTTAGAAAAACTAATACTAAAGAATGGAATGAAGAACATACAGAAATAGTCAGATCACTTAAAGAAGAATGTAAAAATTTACCAAAATTAAGATTACCAAATGAAAAAGATAATTTGATAGTTAATACTGATGTCTCAGATAAATATTGGGCAACAATATTAAAAACAGATTTAAATGAAATATGTAGATATTCAAGTGAAACTTTTAATCAAGCAGACATAAATTATACCACTCATGAAAAAGAATTATTAGAGGAATAAAGAAGTTCTCATTATTCTTATTATCTAAAAAATTCATTGTTGAAACTGACAATTCTCAAATTGCAGGGCTTGTTAGAAATAAATTACTAATGGAACCCCAGTATAGAAGGTTACATATATGGCAAGCATATTTATCATTCTATAATTTTAATATTATACATATTAAATGTACAAATAATTATTTTGCTGATTTTTTAAGCAGAAACATTGAATTTGGAGATGGATAATATTAAACAAATGATATTAGAGATGAAATTTGCGACAGCATATGCCAAAGAAGAAGCAGATAATATAAAAACTGGGATGGTGGCATTATCTGGAATCTTAAGTCATAATTTCAACATATTATTTGAAATAAGTGAATCTCACGTCAAAGTTGTCAATGAGATGAAAGACAGAATTGATACTCTTGAAGCACAATTAATGTCTACTGATATAAATAAAGATACAAGGGTTGATGTTTTGGCACAATCTTTTGATACAAAACAGGAATACCAACAGGTACTAAGAAGTGATCCACCATGTGGAAGCAGCAGTGGACCAAAGCAAGAAATTATGCAAAGTCCTGGAAAGATAATAATTGGTAATAATCCTAAAAAAATTATTATCAATGAAGAATATACAAGATCAATTCAGATACAACCAGACGAACAAGATGAAATTCCTTTATTTTCAAAAGAAGAAGAATATAAAACATTTACTAAAATAATTTATGAATTACAAACAAGTGATTCATATTTTATTTCAACAGGCGATCACATTTATCCAAGAATAGTTATGATGAAAGAATCTAATCTAGTCATGGTTAAAATGACAGCTGATTATGGATATTTGGATTTAATTTATCCAGATAAATCTCTTAAAAAAATAGATAGATTTGATGACATATTAAAATCTGAAGTCTTAAGATATGCACATGGACGATCTATTTATCTAAAATTCTCTACGATCAGTCCAGAAGTCGAAGATGTAATTTTCTATCATGCAGAACATATAATCACCATCGAACATATTGGAAGAAATTTTCAAATGGATGTAGGGAATATTGATAAATCATTACCAAAGTTTACAAAATCATGGATAAAAAATGGAAGAGTGGTTGGATATAAAGTCCTTCATAACATGGCAAAAAATCCTTATGATAGAAAATACAGATGCATATGCCAATATAATAGATAGACACTTTTGACTAATGAAGGAAATCAAAAGTCTGAAGTTTTGAAAGATTTTATCACTAAATTTGACACACATCAGATTCCTGGTGCCATTTCAACATTACAGAGGGTATGTGAAGCAAGAGACTGCCCCACTTGCCGACAGAATAAAGATTGAAAGTCAACAAGACTCCAAAGGGGATAAGGATGATATGACCAAAAGGAGCCAACTACATATGAAGATAAGGATCAAAAGACAATTATAAAGAAACTGTGCTCTTTATCAAAATGTGATGTAAAAATTGCATGTAATAAGAGGAGCCAAGAGGCTCTTAATGAAAAACACGAGGCAAAAAATTATTGATATGATGATGTAAGCAATGATGTAACTTGACTACAAATTTGTGTATAAGTAAAGGCCTTCGGGCTGATAGAAAAGGTAGAGTTGGTTGAGCACTCGAGTTGTGAGTTAGCTAAACAATCTTCTGTCTTTCATTGTAAACAGTTTTTAGATATCAATAAAATTCCAAGTTATTTCATATTCAAATTGTGTTAGAAGATATTATGAGTTTCTAAACACTTCATTCTATAGATTCTTAAAAGATTAAGGAAGAATTTCTTTCTTATTTTAACAAAAAGAGAGTTTTCTTTAGTTAAGATCTATAGTTCGAATTCATAGGATTGACACAGTGAAGTCAAGAAGTTGAAATTGTACTTGTCCCATAAAGACAGGAGGCCATTAAAGGATGCCATTTGCAGATCCAAAGCCTAAAGGTTACTCGATTCTAAAAATAAAAAGTAGAGATCAAAACTAAGATAAAACTAATATTTTTGTTAAATTTAGAAAAATATCTTCTGAAATCTTAAAGAATCGTCGGGATTACTCATTTGAATGTTTGCATGTCTAAATTATCTGAATATTTAATGATTATTTTGTTAGAATTATTTTAAAATGTCAAGATATACAATTGAAAAATTAGATAGTTTATTAGAAAAAATAAATAATATTACCTATCAAATGAAAAGATTAAATAATTCATCATCCAAGAAATATTACATACTTGCAGAAAATTTTGATAGATATATTACAAATTATGCTAATCTATTAGATCAAAAGATGAATTTATATGCTAAAATTCTAGATAAAAAAATAGAGAACTAGATTAAAAGATTATTCTAAAAATCAAGATATATTGTGCAATATAAAAAAAATTATACAAGAAAAAAATATTTATATTTTTTTAATTATGCCACATTATCAAATTCAAATCCCTATCTCGAATCCTATTTTTAACTCTGACTTTTTGTAGCAAGTTCCTCAAAAAAAAAAACAAAAAAAATCAGAAGGCTGCAAATTTTCAGCAAGCAACAGTTGCCAGCAATACTAGGCAGCTAATCCTTCCTCTGCCTACAATTTATTTTCATTTATTTATTTTTATAAACTTGCTCACGGACTCGATCTCCGGCCAACTGCCCAAAATGAGGCTCCACCTCAGCCTCGGCTGGGTAGAACCGAGTCGCAAGCCAGGCCAATTCGAACTTTTATCAGGCCAAGCCTTGGCCAACTGAATCAACGAACCAAATTAACACACTTATCAGTTTCGGTGAGTAATATTACTTTTTAAGATAAAGATATTCTGTACTCGAATTGGGCTTGTTCTTCTGAGTAGTGAATAATGCTAATAGCATTACTGGCATTTGAGATCGTTAAAATACGATGAGTATAATCTATTTTGTAAAACTCACCGTACTCTTTTTTATATGTTTTATATATAATACTTTTCTCCTTTTATTAGATTTCTTTTTGTAAAACCAATAAACATGAACAGATTGATGAATTGAAATAAAACTGTGTATTTATCTACTGTTTAATCGAAAAATATATGATATTTTGTGTTTTATTACGAAAGAGAGAAACCTCTTCAGGCGAAATTCTAAATCAAATTCTTTCTTAATCTTCAATGAAAATCCATCAAAAAATGTTAAAGATAATAGGGCATTCAGAATGAGTAGGAGGTCGTAATAATTCAATCAACAAAAATTCAGAATCATTTACTTTCATCATCACTATGCCTCATCATCCTTTTCCAGATCAAGTTCAAGTAATCGATCGATTTTAATAAAATAAACAAAATAAAATAAAATAAAAGGAGATGAAAGAATTCCTCTCAGACAAATGCCTCGATTTGTCGTCACGATTTTAAGTCGAATGGATTTCGATCGGACTCGTCATCGTAATTTATTCATCACTGAGAAATCCTAAACAAAATGATTAAAAAAACAGAGAAATCATAAAATTTTAGAATCGAAGGAAAAAAGATAAAAGATGGAGGGATAGAGAATTAAGAATTAAGCGTACCAATGGACCTGTACTTATAATGGCTTCAGCCTCCAACTGCAAGTTTGCTTTAGGGTTAGGGTTTCGTCTGTTGAAAAATGTTTAAATGACTAATTTGCCACTTAAACCCGACCCAATATTTGTGGTATGCAGAGTCTGATAACTTCTTGGGCTGGGCTCCTTCTAACCTGCTATTGAGTAAAAAGTAAAGAAAATTATTCCATACCAGATCTTTAAAGATCATTTTTAAAAAATCAGGTACCAAATTTTATTAATCATAAATCAGGTATTATAATTAACCCCCACACCCAAACCCTAGGTCAGTTCTCCTTTCTCGCCTTCTTTCTTTCACTCTCCTTCTCTCTACTCACTCACTCCTTTCCCTCATTCGGCGTCGAAACCATCTGAAATACCTGTACACAAGGTGGCGCTACTATTGCACGAAGCAGCGCAGTTTCCCAATTTGCAGTAGGTCCTGCGAATCGAGCTTCACAGGGGGGTTCCCAGGAAGATGACCACCCTCGATGAAACAATCGTTCTTTCCACGCACCTCAAGAGCAAAGTGCCGCCGTTGGAAGTCGTAAAAGATGTGTGCGTGGTGGAGGCTGATGTTTATGCCACCGCCGACGGAGGAGAGATCAACATCCAACGAAGATTTCTTGGAATTGTGCCCTAAAATTATTGAAGAAATCTGCATATAGTACTCGAAATCCTCTCTTTGTAGCTTCGTGAACCCTGCCTCCACATCGCTGCTTCCCATTTATGTCTCTGTAATTGGTGGCGTGGAGGTGGAGATGGTGCTATAGTTATGGTGGTTGGTTGGTGTTGGCGACCGTGATGGAGATGGTGGTGGCGATGGCAGTGTGGTGATGGTCGTGGTAGCGGTGGCGATGATGGTAGGTTTGGGGATTTTTTTAGTTGGTGGTAGTGTGGTGTAGTGGGAATGGTGGTTTTGATTTTGAGTACAGGCGGTGGTGGTGAGATAGTGGTTTTCAGTGGTGGTTGGATGATAGTCGTACAGGTGGTTGTGGGTGGCGGTGGCATTCATGGTGGTTGTTGTGGTTGTGTTGATTTTGGGTGGCAATGGATTGGTGGTGGTGGTGGTTGCGGTGGCAATGATAGTAACGGGTGGGGGCGGCTGTGACCAACAATTAGGTGTCTGTGACCAATAATTAGGCGTTTATGACCTAAAATTATGAATTTGTGATCTAAAATTAGGCGTCTGTGACTTAAAATTATGTGTTGATAACAGATTATTTTCAATCTGTGACCTAAACTTAGGCGTATGTGACCAAAAATATTTATTTTTAATCTGTGACCAATAATTGGACGTATGTGACCTAAAATTATGAATCTATGACTTAAAATTATGAATATGTGATCAGTAAATAAATCTGTGACCTAAAATTATGAATATGTGACCTACACATAATCGTGACTTTATTATTTTTTTTAATAAATAATTTTAATTAATTAAATACATACCTAATTTTTAAATTTTTAAACTATTTGTTTGATTTTTGAATTAGGGTAAAGATAACACCTTAAATATGATTTTTTTTCCCTAAAAAGTACGTTATTAAGAATGAACTAAAAGGGCAAATTACACAAATGCACTAAAAATATATGAAGAGGGTGTTTGATGGGGATTAAAATTGAATTTTTAGTGGATTGTAATAGAAGTTTTTAAAATGTATGATTGAAAAGTTGTGGGATCCATGAAAGATGTGGATATTGATTGTTTGATTTTGATTTAGATTTAGATTAAAATTAGATTTTAATTGGAACCAAATAGGCTCTAATACTGTTAAACATAATTAAAAATCATATTAATTACGGTATATGAAAATTCAATTTTGGATCAATTAAAGAAATGCATACACCATATTTGTGAAACGTAAACATGAATATGAATTCAGATTTCGCATAAAAAAAGTGCATCATGTAATACGTTTTTTCAGTTGACTTCTTAATATATTTTTCCGTACCAGTTATATCAACTCAATACCTAAATTTTTTTCGGACAATCATTAAAAACTAGATTCGTGACTTTATCGTATCATCTCCGTTTTTCGCTTCATCCTAGGTAAAAGATAAATAAAAAAGTGTTACATTTCTACAAAAAGTGACATACATCTCCTAAAATTATGACAAAAATTCGACAAAAGGTCACAGACTCACATAACTTCAACTCCAAACCACAACTATAACCTGCCATCTACAGATCATGCACTTTTCGTTCAAAATATATCGATGGTTCTACAGATTTTTTTCATTTGAACTGACTCTCTCTTCAAGTCCTCTTTACATTTCTCAATTTCTATGTTTGATTGAATTGTAAATTCGAACTCTACTAGATGATTCTAAATTTCTTCAATTGATTGAGTTTTGAATTCAAGCTCTGACAAGTATTTAAAAATTTATTCATTTTGGAAGAAAATGGGTCGTCCATGTGATCGAATTTCTAACCAAAAAGTGAGTACAAAGCAGCATAGGAAGGAAGCAAAACAAAGGCCACATTCATCCTCGTTTTTTGTGATTTCAAGTAAGTTTCACTACTTGGAACTCGATTATAAGAATGCAAGCAAATTTTACATTAGTATCAGAGCCTAAGTAGGTTATTTTCTTGCTTAAATACATGCTGAAAATGGGTTGAAATTATTAGAACGTATGTAGGGGTGGGCAAAAACCCGATCAATCCGACCCAAACCGATCGATTTGGGTTGATTTTTTAAATTCAATTGGGTTGGGTTGGGTTGGGTCTTGGGTTATGAATTAAAACCCTATCCAACCCAACCCGATGAATTAAAAAAATTAATATCTAAAATGAAAAAAATAAATTAAATAGATATAATAGTAAAGATAAGATAATGACTTATAATATATAAATGTCAATTTTCTTCACTAGACCGATTCACATGAACACTATTTAAAATGCAATGTCATTTGACGTTAAAATAAAAATTAAAGACATGATAATGAAGTGATTGAATTTCAAAAAATTGTAAAAAAAATGCTTCTTAAATTTTAAATTTATTTATACATTATTTTTAGAAAGAATTTCTTATATGTGTGTTTAAAAAGCGTAGATTTTCAAATAATTTCAAATTCTAAAAAATTATCCAAATTTATCAAATAAATCGAATCTAACTTTGATTGGGCCGAAACCCAAACCGACCAACTCAACCCAACCCAAACCGATCAAAATCGATTTGGGTTGGGTTGTGTTGATTTTTTATCAAACCGATCAAGTTGGGTTGGGTTTGGGTTGGAAAAAAAATCGACCCAACCCAACTCACGCCCACGCCCACGCCCACCCCTAAATGCATGTACGTTGTTTTCTCAAAGGCTTGTGAAAATAATGAAGTTCAACCGAATTAAAACCTAGAGAGGGGGTGAATAGGTGTTTATGCTGAATTTAAATTTACCAATTAATAAATGTAACAAGTCGTAATTACTAATTTGTCCAAATTAATTCACATACACACTATCATATGTTGAAATACTGTAATTTAATAAATTACACAAAAATAAATAACACATGAGAATTGTTGACGGAGAAAACATCTCACGGGATTAAAAACTCCTGGCTCAATCTAAATTTATAAATTGTAATCAATAATTTTTTTGCAAAGAAGTGATCTTATAAGTTATAAGCAATTTTTTATATTTTATAAGTGAATTGTTTTCTTTTTAGTAGTATTTTACTTTATAAGTATTTTTTTTCACAAAATGTATTCTTATATGATAAATATTTTTTACTTATAAATAATTTTTTTAGTTATAATATAATTTTATTTTATATAGAGTAAAATTAAAAGAAATTTTGAGAAACGGTCAAATCTGTCAATTTGGTTGGTTGAGATATACAGTCAAAATTACACTACACCGAGTATTTCAACCTCTCATAAATGGTACAATCCAAAAACAATGATAGTACCGTAAAAAAATAATAAGTAACCATTTTCAACATCTCATAAATGCTGCCTTAAAAAACAATGAAAAAATAATTCCCATGCAGATCCTAAAGTTTAGAGCATCTCCAAAAAGTTATTTAAAAGTGAAATGCTATTTATTTTAAAGAGTCAACACTTAAAATTATACTCCAAGAGGCTGTTCAAATTAATATATTAAAATAAATAGTGGGTTCCAAACCAAGTCTATCATTCCAAATATTCCAATTTTCAATGCTCCATATATTGACTCAACTAATAGTACATACAAAAAAATGGAGAAAAATAATATTATAATTTGGAGAAAAATTGGTAAAAAATTAACAATAGGAAAAATAATATATAAATATTGGGAGTAATAAAGTGCTAAAGATAAAGACGTTGTTGGAGTATTAAAAAAATCTATTCTCTAAACGCTTTTTAAATTGTAAAATATGCTATTTAAAAGTTAAAAGTCTATTGGAAATGCTCTTATATAAAGAATTAGTTCTTTAAAAGCAATTTTACACTAAGAGTGTATTTGATTGTGATCATGGAAAAAAAGTAATTTCTAGGCAATTCAATTGCCTAGAACTTATTTGTATGAAAAATATTAATTAAGGCCCTGTTTGATTCCCATTTTAATTCTCATTCTCATTCTTCTACTCATTTTCAACCACACATTCTTCAATAAAATAATATTTTCCATCACATCAATAACTTTTCCTTCTTTTTCAACCACACATTTCCCATCATATCACTATTTCAAAATTCATTTTTTTCAAATAATGCCTATCAAACACACTCTAAATGTGATTGATTGATTTAGTTTTCAACCTAAAAAAATATTATATTTGTCCATTTTTTATTGATGGGTTGATGATAGGGGTGGCGAAAGGTCCGAGTAGTTCATTGGCTCGACTCGTCAAAATTCGGCCCATGGACAGCTCGGGGCTCGTCCCAAGACGAGCTCGAGCGGGGTTGTAGCTTTGGCTCGGCTCGTCGAGCTTGCGAATAACCCACAAGCTTAAAGTTCACGAGCTCCTAAAAGATGTGAAGAAAAAAGTCAAAAAAGAAAAAAATTTGAGCAGCTCGTGGGCTCGACTCGGCTCGGCTCGTGAGCTCACGAGCCCATGAGCACGAGGTCGGTTCATACTTGAATGAGCTTGAGCTTGGCTCGTCACTTTGACGAGCCGAGCTCGTGGGTGATGGGCTGAGCCAGCTCAGTTCGGTCCATTACCACCTCTAGTTGATGATAGAGAAGGGATACATGAGAGAGAGAAAGATAGAGTGGATTCCCTAAAAATAAAATCATAATTCTCTTTAAAAAAATATTTTACTTGATTTTGAAGAAAATATGATTACGTGACCAAAAGTAAGAAAATGTTTTTCATGGAAAAAAATGTCAATCAAACAACAAAAAAATAAGAATTTGAGTAAAAATATATATTTTTCATAAAAAATATTGACAATCTAACGTACTCTAAAAAAAATTAGCCAAACATGCTAAGTTTATTTCAAAATTAATAGTAGCAATGAGCCAACGAAGAGTGTGAATTTTAGACATTTCAAAAAAGATCACATGACAATTTAATAAATATTTAGACGAAATTCGTTATCGAGAACTATTTTTATAATATAATAATGAAAAGTTGATAATCGGATTACATTTTTCTCAAAAGGTTGGTAACTAACTCCCTATTGAAAAAATAAGTGAAAATTACATCTCATCATACTTTTAAAGATCATTATTCTAAAATCAGGGTGAGTATTTCATTATTTAAAAATCAGATATAAATTAAATTAATCTAAATATACATCCCACCACCCACCCCACCCCACCCCACCCCACACCACACCATCCCATTCATCTCAATTTTAATTTCAAGCCCTAATTTCTCTCTCACTTCTCACTCCACGACGGTCTTCTCTATCACTTCTCTCCAACGTCGCACTAACGATCAATCATTGCCGACGTTCACAGCTGTCAACTTCGCAGCAATGCACGACTGCTATGAACTTCATAGAATGGCAACGTTGCAACAGTAGTGTTTGCTTGTGTGGTGGTGGGGAGAAAATTGGTGGCAAGGGAGAGTAGATCAGTGGTATTTGTAGTTTTGGTATCGAATTTGGCTATGGAGATGGAACCGGCACATCTTTAGTTGGTGTCGATAGTTTCGGTTGTGGTGACGATCCTGTTTAGGTGGTGGAGGTAATAGGAGTTTGGCTGCGATCTGGTGACGATTTGCAAAAGCAACAATATAGCCGTGAATGACGAGATCTGGACGCGATCTGCAGTAGCGACTATGACAGGGGTTTGGGGAAAATCTGGCTTTAGGCCACTGTACGATGTGCAATGATTGAAGGCGATTATGCGGAGTTTGACGACGATTATGCATTGGAACAACGATTATATGAAGTAGTGGTGGTTTTTAGTGGTTGGTGTTTGTTTGTTTGAATGGTGGAGATGGTGGTTTTGGCAACGACATATTAGACGCATGCTGTCGGAGGTAGTGGTGAGGTGGTGATGTGATCCCGGTTGAGGGAATCGCATGGAACTCGCGGAATGATTTCGAAAACACCGGGAAAGTCCAAATTCAGGTTTGTAGACAATAAGATCTTGACTTGAGCCTCACGACCCAAGAACTTAAAGTATATTAACCTTAAACCCGTTGAAGTGCGGAAACTAGAACTCCGATTTGCGAACGCCACAAAAGTTGTCCAATTCTTTGATAAGTTCTGGTTTGAACGCCACAAATATTAACACGAAATATTTGATAAGTTCATTTTTCATGGAAGATCCATTGGAGAGAAAACTCCCAATTTTTATAATGTCAAAAGTCTTTCTTACAATGAAGAATATAAATCCTATTTATACTAAAACAATAAACCCTAAAAAATATGGAAAATATGATATCAAAGAGTCCTAAAATAACAAACTTGCCAAAAACAAGAATTCTAGTCAAAATAAAATATTTTATGAAAAATGACAATTTCTTCTAATTATGGCATGTGTCAGATCATATCATCCCCTCTCTTTTCGAAAGAATTCGTCCTCGAATCTATGCATTATGATCGCGTAGGGGATAACCAACCTGCCACTAGTTTTATCACTGTACCACCTGGATCAAATGGAAAGCTTTTCTTTTCATGCCAGAGGATCAACACATGACACCCATCAACTTTGTAGATATGTATGTATTGCACCAGGAACTCAATCAGATCATCTTTATTGCTCAAACCCTCGCATATGAACTCCTTCCACTGTCTTTGAAACTCATTTGTCTCCTCAGGAATCACAAAGTCAACTTCAGGAATCAAAGTGATATTCAAGCAAAGGTAGGGCTTCTTAATTTCACCCACAAGTCGATACTCAATGCCTGAATTATGTGGTATTTCAATAGGCTCTCTTTCATAGATGTCAATATATTCAGAAACCTGTAAAACAGAAATAGCAAAACTAGGGAGGGGATTATTAGTTCTCACTAATGCCCTCTCAACTTCACCTTTATTTTCCTGAAAACTTTCTTCTGACTTTTCTTTTCTTTCTGAAAACTCACTTTTTTTTACCTCTTGTGGCTCCACTTCATTTTTTGCATTTTCTTTTTCTATCTCTTTCTCACCCTCATTTTTACTTTCTATTTCTCTTCTTTCTGAATGCTCTCTTTCCTTACTTCTCACTTTGAGTTGATCTGCAAGGGACTGTTTTAGTGTCAAGCCAACTAGAGTAATCTTTTCCCCATTCTGAAAAAACCTATACATGTTCCTTCACACATCATAAACAGCCTTCTTCTCATACCTCCAAGGTCTCCCAAACAAGATATGAAAAAATTTCAATGGTACCACATCACACCAAATTTCATTACTATATCTCCTAAGGGTAAAGTTTACTAGAACCTGTTTAGTCACATTTACCTTCCCACACTCCTTCAACCAAGTCATCCTATAAGGCCTAGGGTGTTGTTGTAGAGGTAATCCCAATTTTTCAACCATAGTAATGGTAGCCAAGTTTGACATGTGCTCCTTATCAATAGCTAAACTACATACCGCACTACCCACAAAACACCGAGTTTGAAAAATAAATCCTCAATCATAATCCATCATTAACGTAGACATAATCAAGAAAATTCAAGAAAAGAATTGGAGAATTGGACGAGTGAAAATTTAATTCAAGAAAGTGGTTCTTGAATTTTGGATTGCACTGAACGGAAATAGATTTTGAATTCAAAAAAGATAACAGGATAGTAACAATTTCCAGAATAAATCAAAGGAATTTTTTTTCCGGATGAACAGTACCGACGATTAACATTTTTTTTAAAAAAAAAATTCAAGAATTTGACTATAAGAACGACAAAGAAAACGAAAGTTGAATTGGACTCAAATTGAGCACAAAAATAACTTTTGAATTTTTTTGGAATTTTTTTGAATCAAAAACTCAAAAACTGTTACTGGACACAAGAACACAAAAAAAAGAAAACAAAGACTCAAAAAGAATAAAAAGATAGAACCCGAATCTGGAGTCCGAGCTCTGATACCACTTGATGTGATCTCGGTTGAGGGAATAGCATGGAACTCACGGAATGATTTCCAAAACGCCGAGAAAGCCCAAATTCAGGTTTGTAGACGATAAGATCTTTGACTTGAGTTTTTTTTTTTTTTTTTTTTACAAACTCAAGAATTTGACTATGAGAACGACAAAGAAAACGGAAGTTGATTTGGACTCAAATTGAGCACAAAAATAACTTTTGAATTTTTTTGGGTCAAAAACTCTAAAACTGTTACTGGACACAGGAACACGAAGAACACCAAAAAAGGAAAATAAAGACTCAAAAAGAATAAAAAGATAGAACCTGAATTTGGAGCTCGAGCTCTGATACCACTTGATGTGATCCCGGTTGAGGGAATCACATGGAACTCGCGGAATGATTTCGAAAACGCCAGGAAAGTCCAAATTCAGGTTTGTAGACGATAAGATCTTGACCTGAGCCTCACAACCCAAGAACTTAAAGTATATTAACCTTAAACCCGTTGAAGTGTGGAAACTAGAATCCCGATTTGCGAACGCCACAAATGTTGTCCAATCCTTTGATAAGTTCTGATTTGAACGCCACAAATATTAACACGAAATATTTGATAAGTTCATTTTTCATGGAAGATCCATTGGAGAGAAAACTCTCAATTTTTATAATGTCAAAAGTCTTTCTTACAATGAAAAATATAAATCATATTTATACTAAAACAATAAACCCTAAGAAATATGAAAAATACGATATCAAAGAGTCATAAAATAACAAACTTGCCAAGAATAAGAATTCTAGCCAAAATAAAATATTTTTATGAAAAATGACAGTTTTTTTCTAATTATGGCATGTGCCAGATCATATCAGGTGGTGGTCACATATTATTTTGTTTATTATAATCAATAAATTGGTTAATGTGTGATCAATAAATAATATGTGACCAATGAAATAGATAATTTGTGACAATAAATAATGTGTAATATGAAATTTGTTAAGTTGTGACCAATAATTTAATAATTTGTGATTGAAAAATAATTTGTGACTAATTAATTAGATATTTTGTGATCATGAAATGAGTTGCGACTTGTAAAATTTATGATTTATGATCAATGAATAATATGTAACCTATTAATTTGATAAATTTGAGAGCGGTGAATAAATTGTGACCTATAAATTTTTTTATTTTTTATCATGAAATAATTTGTGACTTATAGATTTTTTTATCGCAACCAAGAAATAATTTGTGACCAAATTATATATAATTGGGACATTAAAATATTTAATTAATAAAATATATGTTTAATTATTTATTTTATAAATTAAATTTTAAAAAAATCTGATTTTTGAAGTTTTAAATCTTATTTCTTAATTTTGAAATGTGTCACATTTAATCTCTTATATAAGAATTTTTCCCAAAAATTAAATTGGAGGCCATTACAAGAGCAGCTCTCATATGGTCTAAATAACACAAGGAATGACTAATGTACCATTTTTTTGGCACCATTTTTCTTAAGAAACTGTTTTTAACATGTTTAATTAATTAGTTAATTTTATAGAGATGCTTTGTCTCGTTAAAAAAGAAATGTTACTCAGTATGAGATGAAAGTATTATGCAAGGTATTGAGTTAGAGAAAGAAGTGAAAAATCGTTTTTTTTTTTCAATAAGTTCTTCTACAAAAAGTAGAAGCAGAAACCCACCAAACAGGATAAATATATGCACACAACTAAAGTCATGTGTCAAATTATTACATTCACAAATGCTCAGAAAATATGCATGGTTGTGTAGTCTCTTACATGTAGCGTCAAAGAAAGGTTTGAAAGTCAATTACAGAAGCATGTTGGTTTAATCCATGTTGGTTTAATATGTGTAAGCATTGCTGATTGCAAAAGAATAACTTCATGACACATGTTCTGTACAAAAACATGCGTCTCTGGACTGTATACATAAACTAAGGGTCCGTTTGATTGCAGGGTGGAAAATGGGTGGAAAAAAAATTGGATTATAGGGAATTGAATTGCCTGGAATTGTTTTACCGAGAATTGAATTAAAGGTGTTTGATTTGTATAATTTTCCACCTTTCTATTATAATACGTTTGGCTTTGTTTTTCATACAAATTATCAATTAAATGGATAAATTTTTTTACCATTAGGGACAAAATATGTTTAGATTGCCAAAAAAATTAAAAAATAATAAAAAAATAATTAAAATAATTATTTTTTATTTTTACGTTTGGCTCTGTTTTGCATGAAATTTGTCAATTAAATGGAAATTTTTTTTTACACTTTATCTTAGAATTTGTTTCTATTGCTATAAAAAAAAAAAAGGTGGAAACCAATTCCCACCAAATAGCAAGGAATTGATTTCCACGGAATCACGCTTCAAGTGATTGTACCTTGGAAAAGGTTGAAAATCGATTCCATAGAAAATAAAGGCTATCAAACAGCGCAAAAGTAGGAAGTTGGAAAACGATTCCAAGTTCTCGGGAAAATTTAGGCTATCAAACGGAACCTGAGGAAAGGAAATAGTTCCAGTCATTGAACTACATTACCCAATAAGCTATTTGTTGATGGTGATGAACTTCGTTCACTCAGCCGAGGATCCTGGACAGAAACCAGAGAACTTTCGTTTTCCTCCATTATAGCCAGATCAAAGCCTGCCTTCTGCGGAACAATCAATCTCTGACTTCCTACACCTGCCTTCTTAACTGTAGCATTTTCTATAAGCTCACTTCCATTGTGCAGTGATGAGCACGTGGATGCTACTGATGATCCAGTACATACATTCTCGTCTGATGGTGCCCAACTGCTGATCCTGATCTGTTCTAGCTCGTCTGCTACTTCCGTCATTGAGGGTCTTATGTCGTGGTGAAATGCAAGACATCTAAAAGCCAACTCTGCCACTTTGTGAATGGATGAATGTGTCCACGCGTCTCTGTTAGGCTCTAGGAATGAATCTATTATCTCATCAATACGACCTTTCCCTATCCTATCAATTGCGAGCGCAGCCAAGTTAATCTCGCTGTGAGGTCGAGAAAAGTCAACCACTTTCATTGCTGTAATGATTTCTACAAGAACAACCCCGAAACTGTAAACATCGCTTTTGTCTGAAAGATAGAAGTTTTGATGGTACTGAGGATCAACATAGCCAGGAGTCCCTTGTGGTGCTGTGGAAACATGGGAATCATCTGTCATGCCAAATCTAGAAAGACCGAAGTCTGCCACTTTTGCGTTGAAATTGAAATCTAGAAGTATATTACTAGATTTAATATCTCTGTGGTATATTGGAGGATTCAATGCTGAATGAAGGTGAGCAATTGCATGAGCCGTTTCAGCAGCAATGTTCAGACGAATTTTCCCATGACAACACCGAACCCCTTTCTCTTTGAAGATGCTGGGATAGAGTTCCATTTGGCATATATTCATAAACAAGAATCTCTTCACCATTCTCAATACAGCAACCTAAAAGGCGGACTAAATTTGGGTGACTCAGAGAGGAAAGAAGCTTGATTTCATTCATTACTTGTTCAATGCTGTTGTGATCTTGATGTCTCATTCTCTTAATTGCAACGCACTCATGATTGTGGAGCTTTCCTGCATAAACAGTGCCATAGGCACCCGTTCCCAGCCTTTGTTTTTCAGAAAAGACGTTTGTAGCTCGCTCAATTTCTTTATAATGATAGAGGGGTACACTGGAGTTCCCTACTGCCTCACTGAGCAGTTGCCTTGCACTCAATCGGCTCTTCAGAGAGACAGAACGTTTCTGCATGCAGTGGCATATGAAAGCCGCAGCAGCCACCAAAGAAGCTCCAGCAATAATCCCTGCAAATCGAACAGGAGGACAATGCTGTTAAATTAGAAAAAAATAGTTTCTCATCACCCTTAAAGAGAAGTGATGAGAACCATGTAGCAATAGTGGCTACGAAACCCACAGTGAGATTGAGATCGGATCCCAAGATTGCCAATAAACAAGGTTTTGGATTCAACCCAAAACTTATGAATCAAAAACCAACAAACGATGGATTTATCTTTTGATTACACAAACAATGAATCTCACTCGGATTCGTGAACGCCACAAGAAAAGTGATTTCTCGATAAGTTTGGATTATTCAATGAAGAACAAGAAAAGTGGAAGCAAACAGCCCCTTATATTAATCTCAAAATATCAAAGTCTAAAATACAATGAAGAAAATAAATCCTATTTTTACTAAGCCTAAAACCCTAGTTAAAAACGTATAGGAATCCTAAAATATTACAAAGATGCCAAAAGATAGTATTTTAGTATAATTAGGAAAATTCACGGAAAAGGAAATTTTTGTCTCGAGATATAATCATGCGGTCGCATGGTTTATGTTAAAGCTTCTGTCTTGATTTCGGAATTAGGTTGTGCAATCGCAAGCCACGGAAAGCTATACGGTGGCATGGCTTTGCAAAACAACTCCAAATTCGCCCGGATGAATCACGTTGCTCCACTTGGCTTCGTCCTTCGAGCTCTTCATAAAAGTTATTACTTGGCTTGTTAACTTACACATTTCATCTGCCATTGCTTGAGCTAGCAATCCTATCGCCTCTTTCACCCGTTTTGCCCTCGATTGTGTCATCAGTTTACCTTCGACAATCAACAGGTCTCGTCTTGGACTTGTCTTCGTTGGGCTCGACTCTTAGGTCACATCTTCCCCCTCTCTCTTCAAAATGATTCATCCTCAAATTTGAACCTTCAATCTTTGCAATGTCATGAAATGGACCATCCCCCCTCGGGTATAGCTTGGACTTTTTTTGCAAACGAACATGTCCATTTTGTTGAATCTTCCATACCTAATCACCTGACTTGAATATCTTATGCATCTTCCATTTGCTACCTGGAAACAAACATAACTCCGATTCTTACTTTCTATCTGCTTGACCATCTTCCATCAATTGTATGGAGTTTTTGTACTCCACCGTATTGTTGTTGAATGATCCTTCTTCAATGGTCATGGAATGTTCCAATAGCAATACGTCAATTGGATAGTCAAATGGTGATATCCCTTTAAGACAGTCTTCATGCAACAAATTTTCACATTCTTGCATTAAAGAAATATTCAAACTGGAGAGGGATTTGTTAGTCCTCACCAAATCACTCTCGACCTCATTATTTCTCGCATAGAAGCTCACTTTGCATTTTTCTCCCTCCTCAAGATACTTTCTTTCTTTTCTCTCTTGTGGCTCTACTCTTTTTTCTCACAATTAGCCACCTCTCCATTTTCTCTCTTGCTCTTTCTTTTTCCCTCACCTCTCAATTTCATTTGGTCTTCATAGACCTGTTGCGGTGTCAAAGGTACAAGTGTAATAAAATTTTCATCTTTGTCAAAGTTGTACCTATTTCTAAACCTATCATGTTTCACCTTACTATCATACTAGTACTACCACGACCTACCCAACAGAATATGCCCAGCATGCATAGAAACAACATCACACAATACCTCATCTTTATACCGCCCAATTGAAAGGTTCACTAGTACTCTCTTATTCCCCTTAACCTCCCCACAATCATCTAACCACTGCAATTTGTAAGGCCCTGGCTTTGTTGTAATCAAATCTAACTTCTCAACAAACACATTACTAGCTATACTAGTGCAAAAACCTCCATCCATTATTAAACTACATATTTTGTCCTCCACATGGCATCTAGTATAAAAGATGTACTCCCGCTGCTGCTCATCTTCATCCACCTTGAATTGTGGTTCTGCTTTTGGTAGGGTCTTGCTAGCATTCTCTTCATTCCACCTTGGTGGCTCAGTCTTACCATTTGCAACAGATCCATCTACCCTATCTTCCCACTTTGATTTTCAAGATGAATTAGGCCCTGATGGATACTTAGTTGTTCCCTTTCGCTTCAACTGTCTCTCCACCTTCATGGCCACATGAAACATGTCTTCTAGCTCCACGTAGTGCCGCAATTCTACTATATTGGCAATGTCTCTATTCATCCTGTTCAAAAATTGAGCCATAGTAGCCTCTCGATCCTCCTCCACATTCGCCCTAATCATCAACATCTTCATCTCTTTATGGTAGTCCTCCACACTCTTAGACCCCTCGTAGAAGCTTTGTAGTTTTTGATGAAGTTCTCGATAATAGTAATTAGGTAAAACCTTTTCCGAATAATTACCTTTAACTCCTCCCAAGTATTTATTGGTCGCTCCTGATTCCTACACCTCAATGTCGCCACTTGATCTTACCAAGTGATTGCATAGTCAGTGAACTCAAGGACTACGATCTTAACTTTCTTCTCCTCCGAAGAGTTGTGGCAATCAAAGATTGACTCCACCTTCTTCTCCCACTCTAGGTAAACTTTCAAATCACTCCTTCCCTTAAATGATGGAATTGACATTTTTATATGGCTCATGCCCCCATCCACCTCATCTCTAAGATTATTCCTACCCTATCTTTCAAACCTATCTCTTCTATTCCTCATTCTCCCCATTTCAATGCCCATGAATGTATCCTCATCTAGACCACTACCGTATTCATTCTCATCTTGAATCTCCACCGTAAGCTCTCGCCTACCCTGTCTCCTTACATTGGTACCTCCACACGTTGTCCCCTGTGAAGATCTGTCACCGTTGTGTCAAGCCTATCCAACTTATCCCTCATATCCTCAAACAACCGCTCGAACCGTCAAACCATTTCACCCGACATGTGTGATTTATTGTTGCCCATCTTTGCTGCTGAACTTTCATTGTCAGATGTTTTGTCCCACAATTTATTTTATGCTCATAAGGTTCGCTTGTGTGTCACATAATTTTCGGCTTTTACCCTGTATTGATCTCACCACTTTGCCTTTTACCACTCAAACTTTCACCCAAGTACTTCAACGAACAATCCAAACTCAATCAGGAGTTATTCTCGTAGAATTCAAACCAAGTGAGATTGGTGACCTTAAAGACTCAAGAAAGGAAAGAATTGAATTGGACAATCGAATGAAATTTTGAATTCAAGAAAGTAGTTCTTGAAAACCTTTTTTTAACTCAAAGAACTGAAATTGCTTACTGCTGGTAATTTTCGAAATATATTTTTTTAAATCCGATTTTTTTTGCGCAAAAATTCAACTATGATACCAACAAAACAAACGGAAGTTGATTTGATTGCAATTTGAGCACAAAAACACCTTTTGAAATTTTGATAGAAGAATTTTGGATCAAAAACTTAATTTACGAAGAACAAGAAAAACTGGACAGAAAAGGAAAAACAAAGACTCAAAAGCATAAGAAATGATATAACCTTGATTTTTGGAGCTTAAACTCTGATACCAACTGATGAGAACCACGTAACAACGGTGGCTATAAAATCCACAACGAGATTGAGATCGGATCTCAAGATCACCAATAAACAAGATTTCGGATTTAACCTAAAACTTATGAATCAAACAACCAACAAACGATGGATTTGTCGACATTTCGATTACACAAACAATGAATCTCACCTGGATTTGTGAACACCATAAGAAAAGTGATTTCTCGATAAGTTCAGATTGTTCAATGAAGAACAAGAAAAGTGAAAGCAAACAGCTCCTTGTATTAATCTCAAAATATCAAAGTCTAAAATATAATGAAGAAAATATATCATATTTATACTAATCCTAAAAACGTGAAGGATCCTAAAATATTATAAAGATACAAAAAGATAGTATTTTAGTATAATTAGAAAAATTCGCGGAAAAGGAAATTTTTATCTCGAGATATAACCATGCGGTCGCATGGTTCATGCTAAAGCTCATGTCTTGGTTTCGGTATTAGGCTGTGCGACCGCAAGCCATGCAAAGCTATGCAGTCGCATGGCTTTGCAAAACAACTCCAAATTCGCCCGGCTGAATCCGTTGCTCCAATTGGCTTCAGCCTTCAAGCTCTTCATGAAAGTTGTTCCTTGGATATTTCATCCACCGTTACTTGAGCTAGCAATCCCATCACCTCTTTCACGCACTTTGCCCTTGATCATGTCATCAGTCAACCTTCAACAATCAACGGGTCTCATCTTAAACTCGTCTTCATGAAAGTTGTTCCTTGGCTTGTTAACTTGGATATTTCATCCACGGTTACGTGAGCTAGCAATCTCATCACCTCTTTCACGCACTTTGCCCTCGATCGCATCATTGGTCCACCTTTGACAATCAACGGGTTTCGTCCTGAACTCGTCTTCGTTGGGTTCGGCTCTTGGGTCACATCAAGAGGAGGGTTATATATTAGGAACATTGCACTAAATATGCCGAAGCACACATGAGCCCTCAAATGGGATATTAAATTTCAATTGAGTAAAGGTTCTTTAAATTTGTTTAAGCACAACCAAGGACATTTTGACCACATAATGGATCCAACACTTGCATTATCTGCCTATAGCTGTGTTGAGACAAACATGAGAATTAATTTAATTATCTAAATGAGATTGATATGTAAATGTAGTTGCAGAAAAAAGTACTGAGGAAACTGTGATGCACTGAAATCCTCAGTCAAGAGCATTAGCAGGGAAAATGGCACTGAGAAAATTAAAAGGAAAACAAAGCTTGCACCAAAACAAAGCAATAGCATCGTCAAATTTCACGTCGCGATTTTAGCATGCTTAGGAGTTTAAACTGATCCAAGGACAGACTCTTGCAATTTCAAATCGACTCAAGAAATAGGCAGCAAGAAGAAGAAACAGAATAGCTGCGAGATAAAGTAAGGAGTATGCACCTAAAGAATTTTGACATTGTAAAGAAACATGACTTGAAGTGACAAACATATATTTCTAGAAAGAGAAACTGAAAGAAATCAGTTGAAAAAATTACCTCCAATGAGAAAGCCTACTCTGGTTCCACCGTGTACAGACGCATGATTTGAATCAGAAACTGATGCATGGCAACAACAGACGACAGAAGAAATTAGCACAATGAAAATAAATGAATTTTGGAAGTCAAAGCTAGCAGGAATTAATGCAATTTTAAGAGTGCCTTTATTGCATGTCACAGACATCATATATATGGAATTAAATGCAACAGAGTCCAGGTTCTATCTCCTGTTGTTAGTCGTCGCTCAAATGGGTAGGGAGCTGAAGATGATGTAACACACGCTTGCGGTAGGAAAATAAAAGCAAGAATGTACATCCTTATACTAGTAAAAAAACCATTTCGATAGAAATAACATGCTCAGTTAACTATATGTTAATATAAGTTTAAGACAGACTCGATAATAATTCAAAAAGTACTCAAGACAGATTTCTTGAGTTTTTCTTTTCCAACAGTTGCATGTTTCAAGCGTTTGGCTCTTCTTCATAAAGTTACGTACGGTATGCTGTAAAGCACGAATGTTTAAACAACTTACTTCCGGACATAAATTCATCGAAATAGAAAGGATTGTCGTGCAGCACATAAATGAAACATCCGCAGTATGATCTAACACTTCAGGAAATATCTCAAGCCAAGTTGAGACCAAAACATGTGAATGTTCTGCAATTCACGTCTTCTCTTTCCTCTGACTTTTTCACATTTAATATTTAAACTTTTCAAAATTCTAAATTTTACGTGTTTGAATAGTTTGAGATTATCCAGTGACCAAGTTGCAACCCAAAGTAGGCCAAAAATTAGCTTGCAAATTACACTTAGAACAAAGACATCATCAATAGGGCCAAAATCAAACTCCTTTTCCTTTTATTATTTTAGGTCAAGATTTCATATTCAAATCCCCTATGAGTATACAGCTATGCTAGAATAAATTGGCCGACGTTTACCAAAGTTAACTATGGAGATTCAATGAAGGAAGCTGAAGAATAGTCACCTCACCGATCACTCGCCACCGTCACCGAAATATTTAAAACCGAGCCTATCTTAATAGTATATTTTGGTTTTTCCATTTCATCACTCTTTTCATCCACTGTAGATTAAACTATAGTTTAACAGATCAAACATTCAATATCCAATATGGACAGCTCCAAAAAATTATGATTAATGAGAAATATAACAGGCATTTATGATCGATGAATCTAAATCAATTTAAATACACATTCCAGTCGTTCCAGAAAATGTCCAGTCGACATCCTATTCCAATTCCCATAGCTTAAACTTAACAATTTGCCAAAGTCAACTTGCAATTAGACCATCGTTTCAATACATCCATATCAAAAGATGATCTCTTAAAACATCAAAAACTAAATAATTCAACTAAAATTGATTTCCAAAAAATAAGGATTTACCTATCTTGCAACCTTCACCTCCGGTGAAACCATCTCCGGCATATCCTTTTCGACACTTGCAACGAAACCCAGTCCTATTAACAGTTTTACAGTTAGCATTTGGATCGCAAAGGCAGCCGCCCCGCAGCCACCACTCGAGCTCCACCTTCTGCGCCTGCATCTCTAGCGATGTAAAGAGGTTCTCAGTTTCATTACTACTAGTATTATTGCCATTCTGATTCCAATCCACCGTGATCGATGAAAAAAGAAGGCTGCAATTACCCCTTCTTCTCATTTTTTCATAGTTCAAGAACGCCACATAACTATCATTTGCCTCTGCATAATAGCTTATATGGTGATTATAATCACCTCTACTACTGTTTTTATCCCCAAAATCGCAACTATCAAACTTGAAAAAGGAATTAAGCATATTAGGAGGAATGGTAAAATCGTTGACCGGCGGGTTGCAGTTCAGTAGCAGAAGCCCATTTTGTCCAGTAACCGCAAAGTTTCTACCAAAGAGTGGTTTGAGTGCATCAATCGAACGGTTGCATTTCCCCGGAAGACTAACCAAAATACGATCCGACGTTAAATTCTGGACCAGAAAATTGCCTATATGGATATTTCCATTGTTCTCATTACAATTTAACTTGATGCCACAACCGTCGGAAAATCCAAATGGGTATGGCACTCTGTTTTCCACTTTTCCACAAGATCGATTACACGTATATGCTTCCGCAGCAGATTGAAGGACTAAAAAGAAAACTATCCGGGTGAATATTTGGCTAGAAATCATTGTATTTGTGGGTGGAATTGAATGATGCTCAAAAGTCATTAAGCATGCTGGTAGAAAAATAACTGGAAAGAAGTGATTGATAATAACAAATTAACAAAAAATTCCCCAAAAAAATTATGATGATGATGATAAGTTTGACTTGAGGAAGAATATTAAATGAAGAATTAAAGGGGAGTAATAGACGCTGGTTAGAGGTAATGTAATGAAGCAAATGTAGTTTTCCATTAAAGGTTAGGTAATTGCCCAGTTACTTCTACCATGGTAATTGGTAAGTTCTACGCTCATCTCTGGCGCTGCTGCCTGCGAATTTGCTTTTGAAAATGGAGGGAGAGAGAAAGGTATTACGCGCATTGGACAACATTTCAAACCTATGTGATTGAAATTGAGTGTGAAATTTCAATAAGGGCTAAGATTAAATGGTAGTGTTGGTTCTTTAATAGTTCTTCTACATGTACAAAAAATAACTTTATAGAATTCATACAGACAAGACACAATATGGGATGGGTGGGTGATTTTTTTGACAATAAAAAATTCACATGGGGACCCAACCATGTGAGTTTCTGTACAGTTTCTGTCATGAAAAATTCTCTACAAGTAGAATTTTTGGTTCTTTTAATTTCAATTAGATTGATTGGTCTAATTGAGAAAGCTACGAACTAGATAGTCAGATTGGATTATAGTGAAGATGAAATTGTAACCCTTCACCACATAGTTTGAAAAAACGAGTCTTGTTCTGCCCCTCAAATTAAAAAATAAATAAATAAGTAAATACATTTAACAAATTTGTCAAATAGTCTGGATGGGCCACTGATGATAATGGAAGGAAAAGACTTCCTGGGATTTAATTCCGAGACGTATAGCATCTCTCCTAATGGAATTAGAGAATTTATTTTGAGTAGAGCATCAAAGTACCATGACTTTATGAAGCCATATTCGATTATTTTTCTAACTACGCCTGCACCCATCGGGGATTGACAGTCGAGTAAGATACATTAGACACAAACAATATTAGACAGTGAAAAAAAAATTAAGTCACTGTTTGGTGGAATTGAAATCAGATTTTTAGTATATTTTGATTGAATTTGATGAAATATGTGATTGAAAAGTTGTAAATTCCATGAAATGTGTAGTTTAAATTAATTGTTAACTTTGACTTGGACATGAGACATCATTATTTTAACATATTATGTAGATTAATTTTCCAAATTTAGAAGTCACTGAAAATTCTAGTCAAAATAACGAACATTCTAGTCGGGTTTGATCAATATCGATGGATCATTTATCCGTGATAATTCATCTCTTTTTATGATATTCATTTTTTATCATAGTAAATGCAAAAATTGTCAACATTAGTATATACTGAGAGCCTGTTTGATTTCTATTTTAATTCTCATTCTCATTCTTATACTCATTTTCAATCACATATTTTTTGATAAAATAATATTTTCCATCACATCAATAATTTTTTCTTCTTTTTCAACCACATATTCACTATTCATTACATCAAAAAAATGCATTTTTCAAAATAATGTGCATCAAACGGGCTTTAAATATGAATGTGCCCGGTTTGAATTTGGTACCCCAGATGGACTTGTTGGGTCAACAAGACAAATGATAGAATAGTTTGACTAAAGAAAAATCAACGCGTTAGACAGCAACCCACCGGTCCACTCCACCGCCGTGACGCTAAAGCCATGTTCAAGACTTTTGGTGGTGGTCCACCGCGCTGGATTTATTCTACATGCCTCGTGTTGGTTTATGAGACTTGTAATTTTGTCAATTAGGATTTTCCAGTTTGTATATCTGTGTATAATGATGTTTTTATTTCATAACTAATTGTTTGTCACGGTTTATTTTTTAAAAATTGTTTTAATTTAAATTAGCAGTAGTTTAGAAACATGTCATTTTTCAATGGATTAATTCCCATGTACAGGGACGGTTACAGGGGGATGACAGGCCCCTCACTATAGCGCGGGACTCCCATGCATTAAAAAAAAAAAAATCAACGGGCCCCACGTGTGTGAGTCTTGTAACTTCCCCGTACATGAAGCCTCTCTCTTTTTCAATTTGCTCTGGAGCGAATGTTAGTTTCAAAAAGACATTTCCTCTTATACGAGCATGTTATGTAATTTTCGGGTTTGTATCTCAAGTGGATTTAAAAGTTGCTACATACTTAACGACAATCACGACATTCTATTTTTTCAATTGAGTGACTTTATCGAATTAATACCTACTGCAAGTATCTCTCCACATCACCAACCTAATCTTCATTGAAGATCATCTCAGAATACTGTTAACTTTAGTATAATTAGGACTGACATATCGTTTAGAAGTCACAGTTTAAACTAGCTTGCAAAGACTTGATATTGCTTATAAGTCGCAAATTAAGTTTTAAGTTATTGATGCCTGACTATACTTCATAGAAATAAAGGTAACAATTAAAATTTCAATTAATAGTATTAACTACTATGTGTAGATTTAATATATTAATGATTTATTGGGCAATTGATTTTATGAATTTTTGGTTTCACTAAACAAATTTATAACATTTATTTATTGAAGAAAATATTGTATACAGATTAGCTCACTGCATCAAGCACCTGATTATGACATAGAGACATACATAAGAAATTGTTATTTAGAGATATTTTTCAAAATTAATTTCTAATTAATCTATAAAAGTCTTCAGGATTTTTCAAAATTATATTTCAATATATTGAAGCTTTTTTTTTTTTAGTTATTCATTATAAATTTATGTGCTTTTATATCTTCATTATCTTCTTCTTTTTTTTTTTGGCTTTTGAAAAATTTGCACCTAAGTTTTTATGTACTTAAAAGAACACTCGAGTCCCTTATCCTTTTATAATATAACTTAGATTCTCAATTATCAAAATATTGATATAACCTTACTCATGTTGAAGTATCCTCGTATCCTTTCCATGAAACTAGGGAAAGAAAAAAGTATGATAAAAATTTGAAACATGCTATGAGTACAGAATTTTTATTTACAAATTTTGTACAGGAAGACAACTGTTGCCAAAATTTTCCTAAAAATTTCTCTTCAATTCAATAAGGTTTAATCCAATTAGTCAACTATATTTTTAGAATATTTTGAGAA
The DNA here is from genome assembly GCA_019395295.1 of Osmanthus fragrans. Lineage (NCBI taxonomy): Eukaryota > Viridiplantae > Streptophyta > Magnoliopsida > Lamiales > Oleaceae > Osmanthus > Osmanthus fragrans. Next base: position 10,516,050 of record CM033351.1, on the reverse strand, counting down.
AAGTGGAAAGTGAGTTCTGCATTAAATTAAATAAATAAATAAAAAGCAGCAATATTTGACCATGGGAAGTGGGTTAGGGGATAATGGTGCGTAGCTCATCAAAATTGGACAAATGCTATTTTTTCATAAATATCTATATTTTTAGCATGAGTTAAAAATAAAAAAAATAAAATTGTATGTCTGTTTGGGCTTGAGCCCAAATTCGAGTAAATCTACATTTTTGGCATGTGTATCAATAAACGACATAATATAAATAGTTTTCCTCAAAATCATCGTACTTATCTGATAGTTTTATCAACACCCTACAATTGTCATTGAACCAAGTGTTAGTGTTATGCTCATAGATTCAATCGATTTAGATTACAAACACTTTTAGAGTGTGTTTGATAGAGATTATTTGGAAAAAATGAATTTTGAAATAGTGATATGATGGAAAATGTGTGATTGAAAAAGAAGGAAAAGTTATTGATGTGATGAAAAATATTATATTATTGAAGAATGTGTGGTTGAAAATGAATAGAAGAATGAGAATGAGAATTAAAATGTGGGTCAAACGGGGCCTTAATATGTTTAACATATTTATTTTGGCAAGATCTATTATTTATTTAAATTAATATTCTGATAAATGATATTAAATAATAGAGTCTGTATATTTAGTTTCGATAATTTGTTAATCACAAGGAATTGTGATTCTGATAAACAAATTACATATAATTGAATATTAAATAATTCATGGTCGTATGTAATAACGAGATACGGATATCGTTATTACAGATAGATCATTACGTGTGACTTTTCCTACTTGCGAAGTAAGTAGTTAATATCACAAGTTAAAGTGTGGTGACACTTAAATAAACATGTGAATATTTTATTATAGAACAAAACATTAGAAACCCGTTAGGAGATTTCACATGAACAACTATCTGAGTGTCGGTGGTTAATCTCTAATGTTCGGTAGTGGAATTGGTCTTTGGACTTGAGGTAATCATAATGCCTTATATGATGACTATCATACTTTGGTGATGTTGAATATTGTTCTGCAAAGGGCCACTAATACGACATTGTTCGGATATGTCAAAAATCATATGAAAGTTGTAAATGATCAATAAATTATTCTTCACTCTTAGATAGTGAGAGTTATGATCTATATTTCATTCAGTTAAGTTGATAACGAAATCATTGATTAAGGTGTAAACATAAGTCGAAAGGGAGTTTTCGACTTGTATTGACTTAATAGTAGAATGAAAGATACGATCGATAATTGAGATTGACATATATTCATATCTCGTACTTGATCAGATCATATTGACGAAGAGATTATAGTTTCACGATAGACAAACGAGTTTGATTTTGTCATACCACGTGATATTTTTCGTCACATGTATTATCTTGACATATTACTAGATGTCAATCTAGGACGACATAAATGAATTAGTGATAAATCAAAAGGGATGTTTTGATTTATCCATTTGATTAGATTAAAATAGTAATTTATGTCGTTAGACATTGTGATTGGAAACCTAATAGGTCAAATACAAAAAGAGAACTAGAAAAATGATATTTATCAATTAATTAATTGACAAGTGTTGGATAATTAATTAATTGAGCAACTTATTAATTGGTCCTAATTAATTAATTGGATTAATTAATTTATGGACCATATTTAATTATTTAAATTAATTAAACATTGTGTCGAATTAAGTTGTAAGACGGGCTAAGCCTATTTAAGCTTATATAAATAAGCTGCTATGTTTTAAAATTGTGGAGATTTTTATTATTCTTGCTAACATAAAAATGTAAACCATGATTCTCTCTCAATCTTGTTTTCTGTGTGGGTTCCATTGGAGGTTGGACAATTGGACAGCTGCGGGAGGTAGATCAGGATTGCTGAAACAAACAGAATAACAAAAGAGTTTGCAGATTTCACGAAAGATATCATTGGTGAGAATTGAATTTTGTGTTATTTTTCGTTATGCATGTTTAAGTAAATTCACAACAATGGTATTAAAGTCTACTTTGTGCTTGTTAAAATTTATTTTACATGTTTATATAGTCAAAAATTGATTATTCATATTGTTCTCAAATCTAGCAATTATAAAATTAATTTCATCTTCAAAATATATTTTTGAAAAAAAAGAAAAAAGAAAAAATTGGATCGAAAGTAACGGGCGGTGGCGCGCAGTAGCAAGCTACAGTGGGCGTGGACAACGCCCATAATTTTATTTATTTATTTATTTATTTTGTTAGGGTTTCTGAGTGGCAGGTTGGAGGCTGGGGCTTATGTTGCAATTAGTGTTATTTTGGGGCCCGCCTGCAATTAAGAAGTAATGGTCATTATGCAATTTTAAAAGAAGGGGTTTATTCTGCAATTTGTGAAATTGGAAGGTCTGGTTTATGATTTTAAAAGCAGGGGTCACATTGCAAATTTTGTAATGGTTTGAATTTAAATTTGTTTTTTCAAAAGGGTTGACCTATAATTTCAATTTTGACCCAATTATAATTTTTATTTAAAATTGACGATTTTTATATTTTCGTTAAAATTAAATTTTATTCTATTCTGGAGTTTTATCATAAATTAAAATGTTAATTCAATTTAAATTAGAGTTGGACTTTAATTTAGTATTTAACTAAAATTTGATTTTAATTAAATAATTTACCTTAATATATTTTTGAAATTAGAATTGGATTCTAATTTGACATTTAATTAGAATTTGATTTTAATTAAATTATCTCACCCTAAAATTTCTTATTGGAATTAGAGTTGGACTCTAATTTGGTATTTAATTAAATTTTGATCTTAATTAAATATTTTCGTCATATAATTATGGAATTAGAGCTGGATATATTTCGGTATTTAATTAAATAAACTCGCTAATTAAATTAATTGATTAATCTTTAAAAATTGTTAAAATATGGTCAAAGTTATTTTTTTTGGTCAACTAACGGAAAAGTGAATGTATTATATCCATTTGGACTCCATTTGCATATTTCTCAAAAGGCTTGGGAATCTCCGCTGGTACAAATTGAAAGTTATAGTAAAATCTGTTAAAAAGGCAAAGGTTTGGAACCGCTATTGCAATTTTTCCTACATTTAATTATAAAGTAGATTTGAAGAGTCAAACTCATTCTCTATTTAAAATGTTAATTTTGTTATAAAATAGAGAAGAAGAAGAAGAGAAAATTAAGTCAATAGACTTGTGTGTATTTTATTAATGACCAAAGCCCTATATTTATAGGTAAGAATCAGGGATACAAAGGTAATAATTTCTAGGGCTACAGGGGTATAATTGTCATTCACTACAAACCCTAATAAACTTTCCTTTTACAACACTCCCCCTTAAATGACACATTACAAAATATCTGCCTCGTTAAAATCTTGTTTGATAAAAACTCAATGGGACAAAAAATCAAACGAAGAAAAAAGAGTACAGTTATTTTGGAGTATTAAAAATAAATGCTGCCTCATTAAAACCTTGCTAGGAAAATTCAGTGGGATAAAACCTAAGCGAAGGAAAAAGAGTACAGCTACTCCCTCTGATGTTGATCACTGCAAATCTTTGAGTCGACGCATTCCAATCTCATGGACTAACTTCTTGAATGTAGATGTTGGCAGTGCTTTTGTGAATAAATCGGCCAAATTGTCACTTGAACGAATTTGTTGAACATCGATGTCGCCATTCTTCTGAAACTCGTGTGTATGAAAGAATTTTGGAGAAATATGCTTCGTCCTGTCACCTTTGATATAATCTCCTTTGAGTTGTGCAATACAAATTACATTGTCTTCATACAAATTTGTTGGACTATCTTTTGTTGAAGTTAATCCGCATGATGCTTGGATATGATGAGTCATGTTCCTCAACCATACACATTCTCGCATTGCTTCATGGATTACAATAATTTCGGAATGATTTGAAGATGTTGCTGTCAAGAATTGCTTCACAGATCTCCATGATATAGTTGTTCCTCCACGTGTAAACACATATCCTGTTTGTGATTTAACTTTATGTGGGTCTAATAACCTGCATCTGCATATCCCACTAAAGTTGATCCCGACTTTTGGGAGTAAAATAATTACAAATCAATCGTACCCTTTAGGTAACGAAAAAATGTGTTTAACACCACTCCACTGTCTTTGACTTGGTGTAGAGCTATATCTTGCAAGGAGATTTACAGAAAAGGCTATGTCGGATTGAGTGCAATTTGCAAGATATGTTAATGCTCCAATTGCACTAAAATATGGTATTTCAGGACCAAGAACTTTTTCTCCATCTTCAAGTGGACGAAATGGGTCTTTTTTCACATCAAGTGATCGAACAATTATAGGTGATGCCAATGGATGTGCATTATCCATATAAAACCGTTTTAAAACTTTTTCTGTATATATAGATTGATGAACAAATAATCCTTCTGGGAAGTGTTCAATTTGCAACCCGAGACAAAATTTGATTTTTCCTAAATCCTTCATCTCAAACTCATTTTTCAAATAATTAGCAGTTTTGTTGAGCTCTTCAGGAGTTTCAATTAAATTTAAATCATCAACATAAACTGCCACAATTGTAAATCCAATGTTTATTTTCTTTATGAAAACACATGGGCAGACATCGTCATTCTTATAGCCCTCATTCAATAAATATTCGCTTAGGCGATTATACTACATGCGTCCAGATTGTTTCAATCCATATAATAATCTTTGCAATTTAATTTGAAACATGGTTCTCAGACATGCATCATTTGAGTTATGTTTCAGGCATATTAAATATTTCAGAGATAACATTAATAGTCATGTCAGATGAGTTGACTATCACGTATTTCAAATTTCATATATTGTCAAGATAACATGATATAGATTCGTGATTTCATCAACGACGATCTTTGCGAAATTTACTATGTTGAGAGTCGTACATTACAGATTACGACTTCATTTTTCTCATTTTCTTTTCGCATAAGTATATATCTTTAGATTATTGGACTACAGGTCCAAAAACATCATGTTTTTCTAGTAAAATCAATTTATGATTGCGTCCATTTTATTTGGCTGAACATTACTTCGATCGATATATTTAGACGCATTTATTTTCATTCATCGCGATTCATATATGATGCAGCACATCATGTACAAAATTGTTGTCGACAACTTTTCGTTTTTCGATTCTATTTCTTACTCTATAACGACATAACTTATTGAGATATCTCAAATTTCAATATATCAGGTACCTGAACCTCTTCAGGGGTTTTATAATTTGTTATGTCTAAATACTCATTAAGAGTATATGCCTCCTTAATGAAATCATCTTTGCTAATTGCTCCATATTTGTTCAAAGATTTTTGTATTAGAATCGAACACATCACGCTTCAGGCGTGCCATAGATATATCAACTATAATGATATCAAATTGTCCTCTTAGGACATCAATTCGTATAGGAGCACTTTGATCATTTTGATCAGTAAATGCATCTAAATAAATTATCTTTCGAACTTCTGGTTCGAGTGATCTTTTGCGAGAATTTAGATAATTATGCATTTGTATATTATTTTCAACTTCTTAATTCTTCCCCCTTAATGCTAAAAGAATTGTCCAGTCAATTTGACAATAATTTTTTTTTCAGCATTATAAAATATCACATATTTGGGATAAGGGTTCAAGCTATGCATTTATTCTCAACATTCTTTATTTTTCATCTCAGTGCATTGTGATGGGTTGATTTTGCGTATACTGCACTATCAAAATAATTAGATGAAAAATTAGGCTCTGACCATAAGCCAATTGTAATAGGGAGAACTATGATGTTGACAATGATGCGTAATAGAATTATCCAAACAAAAAGGGAAAAACACTTTGTTCTCAATTAAATTAATTGGAGGCATTTAACAAACAATAGTGTTAAATAACTTATCGACATCTCAACTAACACTTATTCAAATATTGAGATTTATGCCCACTAGCATTAATAAAACACAGTCTTGATTATATAATTTGAAAATTATGCTCATAACTTGAGCAATAATTTCGCAAACTTCAGGTTGCGAACACCATGCAATCATTTAATATTTGTATCAAATCTATTAGATATGAATAATATTTAGATGGTCAACGTGGTGGGTGACGGGGCCCCATATATCACCCTAATTAATTTTCAAAAATGTAGTGAATTGAATCCTATTTTAGCTAGTGGCGTTTAATGATCAATTGTCGATAAAGAGAACAAATGATATATATGAATTTATTGGATTGAAGAATCTTCTGGTTCTTCATTGAATATCCATTTGAATTTTAAATTTCGCATCATTATTGATCCAACGATGGTCCAACTAGTCATGCCAATCAAATTGAACTTCTGGTTCAATATAAGATACATTCCAATTATTTAATTTCGAAAAATATGAATAAACATCATATGCTCGTATAATACTCAATTAAGAAGACAAACTAATCAATATCAGTATGACATGAGTTATATGTTTTCCTTCAAGGATAAACATGAATTCATAAATATTCTTCGAACAAGTGCTATGTCGAGAGAACATTATATTTAATTATTGCTTCTTCAAAGAGTAATAAATCAATATTTTTCTGAAATATTGAAAATTAAAATATTACGCTCTTCGGGAGCAAATAATATATTATTATTTAAAATAATAAATTAGGTAAGAATTTACTCTTGAGGAGTAAAAACATAACTTATATTAGATCGTATTTATCATACTCTTCTGGAGCAAATAAATTTTAACTATAATATAAATACGTATGCAGAAGAATGAACACGTAAAGAAATTGAATAATTTAGTTCGTGATTTCACATAGAAATCAATTAATATTCTTCTGGAATATTGAAATTGTAATATCATGCTCTTCTGGAGCAAATAATATTATTTTAGAATATCAATATAATGTTGTGCTACTTCATGAGCCACAAAATATTTTTAATATACAGATCTATAAATAACATTCTTCTGAACTATTGAATCAAAGTGTTTTGCTCTTTAGGAGCAATAACGTATTATTGTTTGAAATAATAAATTGTATAAGAATTTACTCTTCGGGAGTAAATAGATAATTTTTAATTATCATCTTCGAGAGTAAGTAAAATATTATTAAAACATAAATAATAGTGTGCTACTTCAGGAGCAACGAATTATTATTTAGAAAATATTAACTCTTCAGGAGTCGTGTATTATTTGTAGAGATGAGCTTCTTCAAGAGCAATAATATTATATTCATTTATGATATCGATCTAGAAAATTTCTCAAATCATGAAATAAACTAGATCTCATAGAATTTGATATTCTAGCGCAAGTAATATTCTCCTAGAATATTAACATCATATGAAATTTAATATGCATAAATTTTGAATTCTTCAAGAATGACAAAATATTCTTCATAGACATTAATAAGTATAGATGTGCGCTTTATTTGGATAACATAATAATATGAATAGAATATAAAGTCTACTAGCTACATAAATATGGAGAAAAAAATAAACTAAACCTGGTATGTAGTATGACACGTGAAACGGATGATGACGTTGTTTTATCACAAACGATGGCTTTGATTTCTTCCCATCAATTTATCAATGATTATCAGTGCATAGCCATGTAATTGACCTTCCATTGATTTAAGCTGCTGCCTCTGATTGTTGAGGACAAATCTATACTAGATAACTCCCCCCCCCTCCTTTTTTTTTTAGTCAATATCAACATAGGTTACGAATTTTCCTTCAGGGATAAACACTAATTTAAAATAATATGTACTTCGAAATATGTGCTACTTCGGGAGCACATTGTATTTTAATATTACTTCTTCAAAAGCGGTATATTAATATTCTTCAGGAATATTAAAAATTATAATTTATGCTCTTCAGGAGCAAGTAATATTCTCCAAAAATATTAATTATAATGTTGTACTACTTCACGAGCAACAACATAATGAATTATAAATTTAAAATTTATGATAAACCTTTGAAAATATTTATTCAGGTTAAAGACAAAGAATATTTAATAATTATCATAAATATATATTTTGCAAACTTAAAAATAAATCAAAACGCACAAGCATAAATCATATAATTACCACTTTTAAAATTATATAATTATATAATGTATGCATACATAATTATATAAATATGCATACTTATCTATCAATTTCATGGGCTAATTTGAGAATCAAGCATGATTGTTGCTGACATAGTATACAGGATTTAAATAATAAAAACAGATAATGATTGTTGCAGACATAGCACACATTGGCAGAAATTGATAATTATGCACAAAATTGATATATAGTTACTAGTGTATTGATTTCACCAACTGTTCGGACAATTCCTTTTGTTGGAAACAGATTCAAACCTAAGCACAATTGAACACCACGTTGATTACAATAACAATTAAAAGCACACGTGAAATATTGACCACAAATTGGTGTACGGTGTGTATGTTACTAATAAATTATATTGTACAAACATTCAATTGTAAAATATCAACAAATCTTGCTGTAAATATTTTCATATTGAAAGAAAAAGATTTCATCCATAACAAACATTACTCCTCTGCCTACCTGCCTCCATGCTCCGAAATACGAAAAATAGCATGTTGGAGTACATGTGTCTGCCACTTTGAATTTGGATTACAATCTTTCAACGAAATTTGAATTTGGGTTACAAATTTTCAACGAGTTCGTTTGCAGTAAGAAGAATTATTAAAATTGAAAACTCTTTTGGAAAAGTGATGGATTAATGCAGCCTTTTTTCTTTTCTTCCAAAAGAATACTAGAATTTGAAGAATTAAGCTTTCGTGCTGATAACGTGTTATAAAATAGAGAAGAAGAAGAAGAGAGAATTAAGTCAATAGACTTGTGTGTATTTTATTAATGACCAAAGCCCTATATTTATAGGTAAGAATCAGGGATACAAATGTAATAATTTCTAGGGCTACAGGGGTATAATTGTCATTCACTACAAACCCTAATAAACTTTCATTTTACAACAAATTTGAATAGTTTTTTAGAGTATAATTTTAAACATTAATTCTTTAAAATCAAGAACGTTTTATCTTATGTTTAAAAAGGCTTTCGAAGTTACACTTACATGCTAATGTACAACATTTCATATTGGGGTTGACAAAATGTACTTAACAATACGAATTCGAAAGATCAACATCTTCACGGACCCACCTTTCTTGTCCACTCTATATTTCAACTGCATATAATATCCACCATTATCTCTCTCTTTCGTCTTTCTCTCTCGTCTAGTTATAGAAAAAATATTATTTGATTATCTCATCATATCTTTTTTTTTTCTTGTTAATATATTCTTTAGGAACAACATAAAAGGGCTCAATAATTTAGCATCAATTTTAAAAATCAGTTTGAATTAAGTTTAGGTTAAATATATCCCCACCACATTTTAATAATTTGATTACATTTTAATTGCATGAAATATTCATAATTTTTACACATTATCACATTCATGTCCCACACTTTTTTCACTGCATTCTTATTCTCAAATTAACATAAATTGTTCTTCAAAATTTGCTTTAAGATAGAATAAAAAGATTCATTTGTTCATTGTATTTTTAAATAGAAAAAATAAATAATAATGCAAAAAATGCAATTAAATATTTGACCATCATTTTAAATCACGTTAACAATAATTCTTGACGAAAATCATGATTAAGAACAAGATTTTCTGATAAATGAAATGTTAAAAATAAAAATGTGAAGAAGAAAAAAAGTTAAGAATATAAGTGTAAAAATGAATAATTATTAATGATCTTAAATGTAATTAATATGTAGTGTAGTCATAAAAATAAAAATAAAATTGTAGTGTGAATATAACTACCTTAAGTTTACCTTATCTTAAAAACTAACAAATAAAGTTACTTGCCTAATTGGATTAATGACACCCTTTTGAATTTGAATCTAAAACAAACAATTTCATATCCTATGGTTAATTATGAACTTGATCTATTGTAAAATAAATAAAAATATTTCTTAGTTATAGATATTCAATTATAACATAGCAAATAAATGTAGAGGAATCAAGCCTCTTCCTCGTCTATTTATAAAAGACGTACATATATAGGGAGTGTTGTGTCAAATATTGTATTATAACGATATATCTTAATTATATTCTCTCAATTCTATTCTTGTATCAATAATAGTAAATTACGTGCAATAGATATCGGATCAATTCTAGAGAAATTTAAATACATTAACTCTCAATATGGTTAGATACAAAATTTCAATTTGCTTGACAATTTGTGCTTAAGTTAGTTCTCACCTTCCCCCGAATTCAAAGATTAACATATCTCCACTTCATACGGCAAGTTCATATAATAGCCACCATTTTATGCTCTCTGTCTCTCTCTATCTTCTTTCTTTCTCATGGTTTCAATTTTCTTACGATATGCAATTCTTTGGTCCTCAATTTCTGTAATTTGATTTTCTTTTTTCATTATCATCATCAAAATTTCTTTAATTGCAGAGAGCTACACGATGAGAAATTCAAGAACAGGCAATATGTTTAAAGAAACTAATGTTCTTCGTAAACCAACTTTTGCCAAAATGTTGGAATCCGATCCAACTGATCAACAAAATCTATCCTTTCGATTCACAAACACGTCTGAATTCATCCCTGCAAATCAAGATCCAATGACCTCGGATAACAACTCTCCATATAACGCGCCATGGTATCAATCTTCCCCATTTTCGACCGCCTCATCGGGCCAAACATCAGCATATGCGACGCCTTCACGAGACCAATATTCCTCGTCCCCGTTATCAAAATCTCCATGGTCCTCTCACGTGCCTCCGCCAGCGATGGATAATGGCAGTAATTCTTATACGGGACTAATAGGGTCCCTTGTACGTGAAGAGGGTCATATATATTCATTAGCTGCTTCCGAGGATTTGTTGTATACAGGTTCAGACAGCAAGAATATCAGGGTCTGGAAAAACCAGAAAGAATTTACTGGTTTCAAATCAAACAGTGGATTGGTTAAAGCTATTATAATAGCCGGCGGAAGAATTTTCACCGGCCATCAAGATGGGAAAATTAGGGTATGGAAAGTCTCCGGCAAGAACCCTAATATTCATAAGCGGATTGGATCGTTGCCAACTTTTAAGGCTTACATAAAAAGTTCATTCAATCCGAAAAATTATGTCGAAATCAGACGGCATCATAATGCAGTTTGGATCAAGCATTTCGATGCCATTTCGTCTCTCAGTATAAGCGATGACAAATCATTGTTGTACTCAGGTTCTTGGGATAAAAATTTTAAGGTTTGGAGAGTTTCAGATTTCAAGTGTCTGGAATCAATAAAAGCTCATGATGATGCAGTAAACTCCATTGTTGCAGGCTTTGATGGATTAATATTCACAGGTTGAGCCTCTCTTCTAAAAGTTGGATTTGGCTACTTGTACATGAAAAATATACATAATGGATTACATAATATGATGTGGTGGGAAAAAATTGAATGAAAAAGTTAATTTTATTTGAAACTAGCAAATGGTAGATTATCATGTGGTATTATATAATTCATTATGTAAATCTTGATGTACATATAGCAAGATCCCAAAAAAGTTTAAGTTGTTAATACGCTTTTCAAGCCTTCATTTTACTTCAAAACCCCGGTCCATCACATACACAAGTTTCATAAATAGCCAAAAATTTAAACACTTGTGTGATTCTTATTCTTTTCAAACTCTTTTTTTTTTATGGAATCACCAAACAGGGGCTAATAAATAATAGTTTGAGCTGACACTAGTTCTCTCTTTAACAGGTTCAGCAGATGGTACCGTCAAAGTCTGGCGAAGAGAATCACAAGGACAGGGAAGAACAAAACATATTTTCCTAAAAACGTTGTTAAGACAAGAATGTGCAATAACGGCGTTGGCTGTCGACCCATCCGCCGTTGTTCTTTACTCCGGATCATCAGACGGGCTTGTAAATTTCTGGGAGCGCGATAAGTTTCTTTCTCATTGTGGAGTTTTAAGGGGCCATAAACTTGCGGTCCTGTGCTTAGCCACATCAGGAAATTTAGTGTTCAGTGGATCAGCCGATGCAAACATTTGTGTATGGAAAAGGGAAGAAGGCAATCATATTTGTCTGTCCGTGTTGATCGGCCATGGTGGTCCCGTGAAATGTCTGGCGGTTGAGGATAAGGGAGCCTCCGCGGACGGTAATATGCAGTGCATAGTGTACAGTGGAAGTCTTGACAAGTCGGTGAAGATATGGAGAGTGGCAGCCCCGGAAACAAAACCACAACAACATTCTCTAATGGAAGTTTACGATTCACCTTATGATAATTGATAGCAGACAAGGACACTGGAGAAAGTAGGATGAAAAATTATAAAGTAAGTTAATTAGCAAGAATTTATGCTCCCTCTACTTCTAGTAGTGAGGGAAGATCATGTTTGTTTGTAAATAGAAATGTGTACATAAGCTTTAATTAGTTCATTAGGTTGAAAGATTTAACTTATTTTTCAGTAGCCATGGATTGAGGAGAGGTGTGTTAACATGTAGCCGAATAGAGGCAACGAGTAGCTATTTGTTGATTTGTTCGTTTGGTTTCATTCAATTTTTATAACTAAAAAGAATTTATCTAGATAGAGGCAATGAGGTAAAGATTTTATGTTATCTTCCAGTCCAGCCTATAAATATTACTGTCTCATAAAATTTTAAGTTCCAAAGTGCTATAATAGTGTACAAATTTCAAGCCACCCATGTCCGCGATAAGGTTTTCATGAAAGAATTCATCTAGTTTGCAGGTGAGGCTTGTTTTGCCCCTGTTTGGTTGAGATTAAAATAAAAATTTTACTAGATTTTGATTGAAAAGTTATGAATTTCATGAAATGTGTGGTTAAAATTAATTGGCGATTTTGATTTTGATTAAAATCTTAATTTAATTTTCGCCAAACAGGGGGCTCGACACCAAATACGAAAGAGTAAAAAATAGCATTTGTCCTCGACAATTCACTCAATAGCAAAACAGTCCCTATTGGATGGTTTATGTTATTTGAATACCATGATGTTCTATGGTAATGATAAATCAAGAATTTAGATTCCAAATTTTAAAAAAGAAAAAAAAAAAAAGAAAAAAAAAAAGAAATGGAAATTGGAGACCGGTTTACGATTGAGAGAATAGTTTGGGACTAATGCATTAAAATTCATTTTCTTCATTTGGGTGGATAAGGAGGAACTCTATCACCTTTATTGAAACTTTGACTTAGGTGTGAATAAAAAACTTGAAGATGAGAAATCACCATACTTTTGAATGAAGTTTAAAGAAACTTCCACATATATTTGACATTTGATGCGATATTTCTTTGTTGAATTCTTGCTTTATGGACTTTGGAAAATCTCTTGAGGTCAGCTATACGAATAGCAATGGTAATTAAGGGATAAACAAACAGATAGAGTGTAGGTACGAAGTGGTTGGAACAAGTTTTGCACAAATTTCTTACGACGGGGTTTAATATTAATTGGCGTAGTTCAAAAAAATTTGTTCAGCAAGGGCAAATTTTATCAGTGACCACTGAAATTTCATCAAAATCTCAATTCAATAATTTTAATGAATTTCAAATTTATTTTTAAACTATTTTTTTACAAGCTCTGGATTTTGATATCGTCTAAAGTAACTTGAATGCCTAATGTTCCTTTCTAATCCCGGGATAAAGAGTGTCTCCTCATTAGCTAAAGTCTTCTTTTTCTTCTACTTTTCGTGTTAACTATTCTATACAAGATGTAACATCCCGAAATTTATTTACATACTGCTTAAGTTTTGTTAATTTAATTTTTGATCATTAACAAATTAATTGGTCCATGTCTAGTTTTTTCATGACATTAAAGTCCAAAAATTGAAATGATACACGATCTTTGGAAAAAGACTTATTTTCTTAATTGTTATTTTAAATTATTTTTCGTAAGTATTATGTGAGCCAAATAATTAAGTATAGTAGACATTGATAGAAATATATGAATATGAGTCTCATTTTGTAGATCGCATTAAATTACGTAAATTTGGATCAAGAAAAAATTATTTTGATAGCATTATGTCAAGCTATTGTGGTTGAAATGAAACTTATGTGATCATTTAATATTATATTAATTCTTAATTTCTTTTGCATTGATTGGCTGGAAATGTTTGGGGATTTTACTTCTTGTTAAAGTAACCAATCTTATCTTTTATTTTGTTTTGATTTTGTCAGTGGTGTATGTGTGTAAGTTATGAAAATATGTGATGGTTTATCTCAATCATTTAGCCATTTTCTTTTACCAACTAATCAACCATATTTTACTTTATATATACTTAAAACACACTGTTCTTGAATACAAACAAAATTATCAACTCTATATAATTCATCAAGTCAAGGCAAAAGAAAATTTATTTTTCAAGTTCTTAGCAAATTTTAGATTTTTATTTTTCATGATATCTATATATTGATTTCATTTAATATCATAAGACCGTAAGGTAGATCTCTATGTTAAATCCTTCGGGATAGACATTCAGGTCCAATTATGTTAAATTCTACGGGATGTGAGAATTCAATTTCTTGAACTATCTGCTAAAGCGATTAGTCATTCTAAATCTACGAATGTTGAGTATGAATGTTTCATTTATATTTATGTTATGTTGAAAAATATATTTTGCACGTATCTTACTGAGTGTTTTATTTAAAATACTCACTCTTACAAAATTTCATATTAGAACGGGTCGTGCTGGATGCTTGGAATATTGGACGAGTGGATGGTTATGAGTTACTAAGTAAAAAAGATTTTAAGTTCATTCATGACTAGACTTTCATTTAACATTTTTCACGTTTAGTATTTGCACTTTTTTGTTTTTTTGTTTTTTTTTTTTTTAAGTTTTAAGTTTTGAGATTTGTGTTTATGTGTATTTTGTGTAAATTGATGTTGAATGATTTTAATTAAATTTAAATGTTGGTTGAATACTCTTTTAAATTCGTTGAGTCGAACTATCAAATTTTCTTTAAAGTTCCAAAATAAGAATTTATGTTCTCCCTATATATATATATATATATATATATATATATTAAATAATTAAGAAATTTGGTGACACTTTGAGTTTTTAAAATTGAAAAATTTGAAGCGTTACAGTTTGGTATCAAAGCTTAGATCTTTCTTTCTGCAAATCGGGAAAAAAAATTATATTCTTTCACCATTATGTGAACTATCATTAATTGAATTATGTGCAAAATTGATAGTCCCAGACTCCCAATTTCTTTAATAAAATAAAATAAAATTGTGCGTTACATGAAACTTTTTTTTTTCTATTCAGCATCTTAGATTAATTGATTTTTAAGCCTAATCGCTTCAATTCACTAAGTGAACTTCAGTTTAATTTATACTGGGTGACTGCATTATTCATATAAAAAAAAAAAAATTCAAGTGACACTGAGCGACCTTACAGGGCCTTTGATATTGGTGTAGTTTTTAGTTGTTGGACACCTGTATTTTTAAAAACTAAGAATTCAACAGTTTGGTCATATTGCGAATATTAAATTAAATTATCATAATATTAACTTACCATATGTATAGGGTCTCTATGTTAGGTAAGATTTCTATTGCTTTGTCCACAAGTTAGGGTTAGTATATAATCTTTGTAATTCTCTTCTTCTTCGTAATTTTTCCATTCATTGAATATACATAAAACCTCTCCTCTCCATATCTCTGTCTCTTCACATATTTTATACAAACTTTATATGGTATCAGAGATAGATTCTGAGTAACAATGTCTGGACAAAACAGTGGTAAAGACAACATAGAGGCGATGACAACCCAATCGGATCCCATGGCTCTACAGCAATCCGATCATCCCGGTTTAATACTCGTTTCTAAACCACTTGATGGAAACAAACTATGGACAATGGAGTAGGGCTATGAGAATCTCTCTAATCGCCAAGAATAAACTTGGTTTCATCATCGATGGCAAGACCAAAGAACCAGAAGGAGATGATGAGAAAACATCAGATGTGGGAACGAAGCAACCATATGGTGCTTTCTTGGATACTGAATTCGGTACATCAGGATATCGCCGAAAGCGTCATGTACTCCGAATCAGCCACAGAGGTGTGGAACGACCTGCGAGATCGGTTCTCTCAAGGTAATGATGCACGTATATATCAGATTCGCCAAGAGATTTCTGAACATCGACAAGGCAGCCAATCGGTATCGGCTTACTACACTAAGTTGAAGGCATTATGGGATGAACTGGGTTCTTATCGAGACCCAATTAAATGCACTTGTGGGAATACTAAAGTTCTGGCTGAAAGAGATGAGAAGGAGAAGGTGATGCAATTTCTAATGGGGGTGAACGATTCCTTCTCGACGGTTCGTGGAAATATTTTAATGATGAATCCTTTCCCAGATACTAGAAAGGTTCATGCTATTTTAATACAACATGAGAGGCAAATTGAGGTTACAACAGATCGTGAAGGGCAGCACTCAATCAATTGGCAAAAATCAGGAAATTGGAGATCAAACCAGAAGAATAATAATTTTTCGGAAAATTCGCCCAGTAATGTTCGGTCGACCGGGCGGTCGACCGAAGTTCGCCTCAGACAAGATCGGTCGACCGAAAATTCTTACCGGTCGACCGGTCCAACGGGATCTCAGAAACACTGCAGCCACTGTGAGATGGTGGGACACAATGTCGATACCTGCTACTTCATCCATGGCTTCCCTCCTGGGCATAAACTTCATGGAAAAGATGTAAGGCCCCGAAACAAACGGTTCACAAACACCTCCACCACCTCTACTCTTGATTCAAAGGAAGGAAATGTACTTACCACCAAAGAATATGAGCAAATCATGTCGCTCTTGAACAACAATCACTCAATGATGAACCTTATGTTAACACCTCAGGTATCAATCACTCTACTACCTCCTTAAGTAATTCGTGGATTATTGATAGCGGGGCCACTGATCATGTGACGAAAGATGGAGTCGTTGAGAATAAATTTATGCCTAAACATAATGCTGTACACTTACCAAATGGGGGGCTGGCTTCTATTAAATCTATTGGTGCAGTTAAATTAAAGAATGATATGATTGTTGATAATGTGCTTTATGTTCCCAACTTCAAAGTTAACCTGTTGTCTATCAGCAAGCTCACTAGAGAGTTAGGTTGCTATGTGACATTTTTTCCTGATTTTTGTGTCATGCAGGATTTGACTACGAAGAAGACGATTGGCTTGGGAAGGCAGAGTAACGGCCTATATTATCTTTCCCAAAGACCACAAATACACCATACTACTAGTAGACCAACCAACCTATGGCACAGACGACTTGGGCATCCTTCAGTCTCACC
The DNA here is from genome assembly GCA_019395295.1 of Osmanthus fragrans. Taxonomy (NCBI): domain Eukaryota; kingdom Viridiplantae; phylum Streptophyta; class Magnoliopsida; order Lamiales; family Oleaceae; genus Osmanthus; species Osmanthus fragrans. The sequence goes on along the minus strand of CM033351.1, from coordinate 10,498,725 downwards.
TCTTCAATTCCTAGCACAAAATACTTTAGAAATTAGTTTTGATTCCCACAATATTTGTAATGTTTGTCCTCTAGCAAAACAATCTAGATTACCTTTTAAAGTCAGTCAAATTTCTAGCAATAAATCATTTGATTTAATTCATTGTGATATTTGGGGACCTCATAAAATTTACTCTTATTCTGGTGCTAAATATTTCCTTACAATTGTTGATGATTATTCTCGTTATGTTTGGGTACATCTTATGCGCCATAAATCTGAAACTCAAGGCATAATTAAGAACTTCTTCGCTTGGGTTAAAACTCAACACAACTTGACCATCAAAGCCTTAAGGTCTGACAATGGCCAAGAATTCCTATCCTTGCAAAACATTCCTAGATGAAAATGGCACTACTTTTCATAGGTCTTGCCCTTATACTCCCCAACAAAATGGAGTAGTAGAGAGAAAAAACACCGTCACCTCCTCAATGTAACCCGTGCCCTTAGATTTCAAGCCAATCTTCCGTTAAAATTCTGGGGGGAACACATCAAAACTGCTTGTTACCTTATCAATCGGATTCCTTCACCATTGTTGTCACATAAAACACCTTATGAAAGATTGCACAAGAAGCCACCTCCTTATTCCCACTTACGTGTCTATGGTTGTCTGTGCTATGCCACTAACCTTAAACCCAACCACAAATTTGATCCTCGTGCCAGTCGGTGTGTGTTCCTTGGCTACCCCTCAGGACAAAAGGGATATCTCTTATATGATCTCAACGATCGAAAATTAGTGGTGTCCCGAGACGTCGTGTTTCATGAAGATATTTTCCCTTATGCTTCCCAACAGCATGAGGACACCAACTCCATCCCGTTGCCCCAATTCACGCCCTTTGACATTGAAACACCAAATTCATCACATCCTGCCAACCACCATATACCCGAAACACCCACGCTGCCTGGAAATCCCGATACTGGGTCCACCGGTCGACCGAACTCACCTGCCGGTCGACCGAATTTACCTGCAGACAGTTCTTCAGAAACCCCTGCACCTATTCTTGCTCCCTCTCCCACAGATCAGCAAATCCAGCAGCCATTACCACCAAATGACCACCTTCGACGTTCTACAAGATCCACTCAACCACCCATTCGCCTTCAGGATTACCTTGTCAACCATGCTCTGCCTACTCAGGCCGGGTCTCTTCCGGCCAAATCCAGCACTCGACACCCTATATCACGGTATGTGTCATATGACAACCTTTCTTCTCTTCATTGTGCTTATATACACAATATTTCACATGCTGTTGAGCCTGCATCTTATGAGGCAGCCTGTCAGGACCCCAAATGGGTGGCTGCTATGTCTGATGAAATTCATGCATTGGAAGAAAATCGCACTTGGTCACTTGTCCCACTTCCTCCAGGACATCATCCTATTGGTTGTAGGTGGGTGTTTAAGATCAAATTTAACTCTGATGGTACAGTTGAACGGTACAAGGCCCGGTTGGTGGCAAAGGGATTTACACAACGAGAGGGGATTGATTATACTGACACCTTCGCTCCAGTTGCCAAATTGACTACCGTCCGATGCTTACTTGTTGTTGCCTCCATTCGGAATTGGACGCTCCATCAGATGGATGTGCATAATGCCTTCCTCCATGGCAACCTTGATGAGGAGGTCTATATGACTCCCCCACCTGGGCTTCGTCGACAGGGGGAGACGCTTGTATGTCGACTTCATAAATCCTTATATGGTTTGAAACAGGCATCTCGTTCTTGGTTTCAAAAATTTGTTTATGCTGTCATTCAGTTTGGGTTCAAACAAGCAAACGCAGACCACTCACTTTTTACAAAGGTTAGTGGTGATTCATTTACAGCCATTTTATTATATGTGGATGATATGGTTGTCACAGGAAATGATAAAGAAGCAATTTCTACTACGAAAGCATTTCTTGCATCTCAATTCAAGATAAAGGACCTTGGCACATTAAAGTACTTTCTCGGAGTAGAAATCGCTCGCTCAAGATCAGGAATTTCGATAAATCAAAGGAAGTATACTCTTGACATTCTTCAAGAAGCAGGGTTACTTGGAGCAAAACCAGCATCATTTCCCATGGAACAGTCATTAAAATTGAATTTAACAGATGGACAGTTGTTGAAAGATTCCACATACTATCGACGGTTGATTGGGAAGCTCATTTATCTCACCATTACTAGACCAGAGATCTCATATACGGTCAACACACTCAGTCAGTTCATGCAGGCACCTGGACAACCTCATCTTGATGCTGTTCACCGTTTGCTTCGATACTTGAAAGGGGCACCAGGACGAGGATTATATTTCCCATCATAAGGGAAGTTACAGCTAACAGGATTTTGTGATGCAGATTGGGCAGGAGACATTACCACACGACGGTCAGTTACGGGATATTGTGTATTTTTGGGAAATGCGCTCATATCATGGAGGAGTAAGAAGCAAACGACCGTGTCCAAATCCTCAGCAGAAGCAGAGTATAGAGCGATGACTTCCATTGTCTGTGAGCTTACATGGTTAAGACAGTTGCTCACAGACTTATGTATAGATCATCCACAAGCAGCGATTTTGTATTGTGATAATCAAGCAGCGTTGCATATCGCTGCGAATCTAGTACATCATGAAAGAACGAAGCACATTGAAATAGATTGTCATATTGTTCGTGAACGAATTGCCAAGGGAGAGATCAAGACCGCCTATGTTCCAAGCAACGATCAAATTGCAGATTTGTTCACTAAGGCGTTAGGCAAGGAGGCATTCCTGCACTTCACTCGCAAGTTGGGCACTTTTGACATACATGCTCCAACTTGAGGGGGAGTATTGCGAATATTAAATTAAATTACCATAATATTAACTTACCATATGTATAGGGTCTCTATGTTAGGTAGAATTTCTATTGCTTTGTCCACAAGTTAGGGTTAATATATAATCTTTGTAATTCTCTTCTTCTTCGTAATTTTTCCATTCATTGAATATATATAAAACTTCTCCTCTCCATATCTCTGTCTCTTCACATATTTTATACAAACTTTATAGGTCATGTGATGGAAATATATTTTTGATATATATATATATATATATTTTATATATAATTGTTGATTTGATTACTGATTGCATATTGATTTTTAGTTGGATCCATGTCGTTTCTTTTAGTTTATTTTTCAGCTAAGGCACGATTTCAAATTCAATCAGGACTGTATAATTCTTTTGAGATACTTTGTACATAACTAACCTTGTTTAGCTAAGTCTAGATAACGTAAAGTCACTTTTAATTCCAAATAGCTTCTTTAATACTTATTTTTATTTTTTCGAAAGTAACTCATATCTTACTATCAAAAAATAAGTGAATTACTTATTTCTAACTTCGATGAACATGATAATTTATTTAAACATATTACTAGCTTATGAATAAATGAAATTAAGCTTGGTTGCTGATTACTAGGAGTCAAATAATAGATGAGATGTGCTACATGTACACAAAGTTTTGTACATAAGGGTGTCTACACCCTCACATGGGTGTGGACCTCACTTGAATAAGAGTGTGAACATCCCTATGCACAAAACTTACTTTATGTACAACAAGAATAATCCTTAATTTTTTCCTAGTCCACTAGTCTACACCCATGCATTGCACGAGTAGGGTTAATTTGAAGGTAATATTACTGTATTAAATACGTAGAATTCTTATGAATTATATACTTAAATTTAATGTTTGTTATGACTATTGAGATGATTTTTTATTTCTTGAGAATGCAAAGAGACTAAGTTATATTATTTCATAATATAAGAAATTTTTTTACATGTAGACATTCCCATATTCAATAAAATTTATATAAAACATACTTCTTCACCCATTATCATCCGAAGTCAAAAGTCGAAGTTGAGCTTTCTCCAAACCAAAGAAGTCGAAGATGACATTTATCCATAACAATATGCTCCAAATAAAATCAAGAATCTATTGTAACTTACTATCCTAAAAACAATACACAAATATTAAATTAAAATCTCATCTTCAGTCATCAAAAAATGTCATAAACAGAGTAAAATGAATACACGGAATAATAATTGGCCATATACATAAACTCAAATCTAAACCTAAACATTTTCTTCTTGTTGTAAACAGCTTCACCAGGGGACCATATTCTTATTGCAAAGCAAATCCTACTTTCCCTTACCAATAAAAACACCCTCATGCCGATGCGTCTCAACTATAACCTTGCTGTCTCTCACTATCCCTCCCCATCCCCATCCTCCCCTTCTTCCCCTTCTACCACTACCTCTCTTCATTCCACAGTTGTCGCCTCTTCTACCAAAACCACATGGTCATAGCTACAAGTGCTGGTCCAACCTATAATATCCATTGCATATTATCAGAGTAAGAAGAGAGTGAGAACAAAAATACGTCAACAAAGCATCAAATTAGATCATTACAAGAAAAATGCTACTTTGCCCACTTGATTGACTACTTGGTTGACACCCCCGTCACATGAGTGTGTGGATCCCACATGATTTAAATAATATTTTCCCCTAATGTGAGAGGGGTGTGTCAACCAACTGGTCAATCAAGTGGACAAAGTAGCATGACTCAAATTACAAAAGTTATTATAATCATAAAGTATATATTAAGAGTTTATTGTCCAGTATGAATTCACTTTCACTGACAACTTGGAATAATATTTAGGGTGTGTTCGGTAGAAATTAAAATCGAATTAAAATTGAAAAACTAGCCGTTATTGTTGACTTTTATTAGACGAGTGGGACCTAATAACGGCTATATTTTCAATTTTAATTAGATTTTAAGCCATACAGAACAGGTCCTTAGTAACTCTTTATTCACTCTTAGCCGTAACGGCTTTGAAATCTATATTATATACACAGAATAACAAATTGCAGGTGCATAATGAAAGGGAAAACTCACAGTGTACCCTCTTTACAGGAGAAATTGTTCTGTTTAGGGCGAAATCCTACATAAATTGATGGGGAAAAAAACATAGAGATCAAATTTTAAAACAGAAATGAACAAATAAAGTGAAAATTGAGTACTGGAAGCAACCGTTGATGTCATCCTTATTTAAATACCAAAAATCTACCATGAAAATGAATGGGGACACTGAGACAAACAAAAGACTGTAAGCCGCACCAAATCGGAAGACAAAATTATGGGACAACAAAAAAGCGTGTAGCAAAACCTTACCTGTCATTGCGCATGTATCTTGCCTACATTCAAGTATTAGACAGGGTACCGCCTTTTCAATTACTCCCAATAATAGATGCTCATTATCCTTGGACCCCACTTGAATAAGGGTGTTAGTTTGTATGAATTTGTATGTATTTGTAAAACTTAATCCAGGGGCATGATGTACTGTGATTAGTTTTTTGTAACGCACACACGTAGTTGTTAGTTTGCAGCCTTTGGTAACATATGGTATGGATGCCTGTGTGCAGTATTTTTGTAACATACGGTACTGATTTTAGTTTTGTAACATATGACAAAATGGGTGCCTAGCGCCAACTAAATGATATTTGATATGTACACTATTTTATAACAAATGTTCGTCTATTCCTGGTTGTTTGTGCAAATTTATTTTTTTCAAACGTCAACCTCAAAATTGCAGATTCATAAACGGTTTGTACTAATATTTCAATCTCAATTTTCCTCCATTTGCATTGTATTTCTGGAACTGTGATGTTACCCTTTGTATTAAAATGTACTGAACAGAATTCAAGAAACGTAGAACGCCAAAAAGTGCCTAATGTACACCAATAGGGGGAAAACCCCAAAAACCCAATTTTTAAAAAAAAAAAAAAAAAATAGGGAATGCATCACATAAATAATAATTACGAAATGGAAAAAAAAAACAAGAAAATAAAATACAAAATTGTAAAACCAGCAAAAAAGGGGAAAAAATAAAAGGGCAAAAAACCAAAAAAAAAAAACAAAAGGGAATTAAATTAAATATTGGAAAAACAAAAAAAAAATTAAAAACTAAAAGAAGGTGAAAAAAATGATATAAATTTACAAATATGAAAAAATAAAAAATAAAAAAATAATGAAAAATAAAAAATTCCATGGAAAATATATCGCATCAAACACCCAAAGATAGAAAAACTTGAAATTTTCCATGAAAAATTAAGCCGATCAAACAACAAAAGTTGGAGGAAAATGTTGTCAATCAAACACAAATAATTGACAATTCCCCGGTAAACAAGTTATAGACAATTCAATTTTCTGAAATTCATTTTCTTTACACCCAAATTCCACATTTGTAATCAAACAGACCCTTAACTATTTTCTTTTATCCACCGATCAATCATATTCATTTTATATATATACTTTAAACAAACGGTTCTTGAATACACACAAAATTATCAATTCCATATATCACTTTTTATTCATTAAGTCAAGAAAAAAAATTCTTTTTCAAGTTCTTAGCAAATTTTAGATTTTAATTTAGGTAAGATACCTAAGTGCAGTGGTTAAATTTTTATTCTTCATGATATCTATTGATTTCATTTAATGTCTTAAGACCGCAATGTCGATCTCTATGTTAAATCCTTTAGAATAGATCGTCAGATCCAATTATGTTAAATTCCTTGAACTATTTGTTATTGCGATCAATGTTTCTAAATCTACGAATGCTAGGTATGAATGCTTCATTTATATTTATGTTATGTCGAATAAAAATTTGCTCGTATCTTACTGAATGTTTTATTTAAAATACCCGCTCTTACAAAATTTCATATTAGAACAGATCATGCTAGACACGTGAAAGATAGGACGAGTAAATGCTCAAGTTTGCTAAGTAAAAATGATTTTAAGCACATTTGACTGGACTTTCATTTAATATTTTCATGTTTAGTATTTGCACATTTTTTTTTTTTTTTTTTGTAGTTTTGACATTCATGTTTATGTGTATTTCATTTAAATTGATGTTGAATGATTTTAATTAAATTTAAATGTTGGTTGACTACTTTTTTGAATTCGTTTAGTCGAATTATAAATTTTTCTTTAAAATTCCAAGAGTAAATTTTATTTCCTCAAAAATAAGAACTAACGTTCCGCTAACACACACACACACACACATATATATATATATTTTTATATATATATCAACTTATCATTCTTTATATCTAAAGGAAGGTGGGTTGTAATTTCATGCATGAGCACAACATCTAAACCAACATTTCTATGCTAAACAAGGTTAAAGTTGACCCTAGTTGTATAGAAGTACAATGAACTTTGTTTGGTAAAATTTCGCAAATGTACGAGATCATTAATAGATTTGATGATAAAAGTTATTGTCCCATAGGAAATAAATATAATTCAAGTTTACTAATTATGTATAGAATTCGAATTATGTAAAAAAAAAAGTGTTTTTGATTTGATTTATGCTAAATAGATTTAAGAAAGCTGTGTAAACGTTATTTTTTATTATCAAATTATGGATGATTGTATTGGATTTAGAATCCGTCTATTGTTATCTATTTCTATTCTCAATTATTCAATTTAGTCATATTTATGTATTTTTGACAATCGATGAAACTGATATATTTAACTTTCTTTTTTTTAAGATAGATTAATTACATCTTAATCAAGACTCGGATCTATTCCTAACCCGAATTCAAATGATTAGAATGCATTAATTTTTAGATTATCTATATGATTGTACACATGATAAATGTTATTCCTGACATTTATTACACGTATATTAAATTTGTTACATTCTAAAGTTATTGTAAGTCTCCAATACTACAACAAGTAACTAATTATCTAATTGGTGATCAAGTAATTAAATAATACAATGTGTATGTGAAATTAAGCAAGAAAAATAATAAATATTAAACTATTAGTCTTGAATTAAAATAAATAAATAACGGGGTTCATTTTCATCAATACAAAAGTGGATTTAGTTTAGATGCAAAAGTGGATTTAGTTCAGCATACTTTTATATAAATTATAAGAAAAACAATGGAAAATCGTCACACGAATCATGAAATAATGCAACAAATGTTGATAGCCAATTCCAATGTTGAAATCTTTAATTTTTTGATGTAACTGACATTCAATTCTTACTATGGTGTGATGTTCTCTCTCAAAGGTAGTGAATTGACCTGTCATTCTTGATAAATTTCTTGATATTACTATGTATTAAGGTCCTATCAATGTTTTGGCCAAATTTTGTAATTATAGGCATACAAAAATAAAGCCAAACGCGTAAAGAATTCGAATAAAAGAAGAATTTTATTCATAGTCAAAAATTGCATATCCGGTCCTTTTTTTTGTGCTGCTCATACACTTCATTTGTAGTGGCACCCTCGCGCTCCGTTGATTCAATCACGTGCCATTACTCTTTTTTTAATTAGGGAGGAAACGAATTGCAATTCCATGTCAGTTGAAAAATAAAAACATGTCAAACTCATAGGAATTCGTTTTTCATGAAAATAAAGAAAATGCAGTTTAAAGTGGTTGTACCTTGGAATTCAAATTCTATTTCTATCTTCGTATCAAACGGCCAAAGTAAAATTCGTTTTCCTCAAATGTGATATTTTCCATGGAATTCATGCGTATCAAACGGACTCTTATTTTTTTCTTTTAGTTTTGCGAATCAGTTCTCAACTTTAATAATTATTCATGTTGAGTACTTTTCTCCGTTTATTTTAATCCTTCACCTTCCAATTGAATCCAAGAATTTTTCAATCATGGATATTAAGTCTGGATCAACTATTGGCTACTTGCAATTTGGTCTCCAGAGGTTGCATTTCTTCATTTTTGTTCGCTCATTTTGTGCAATTCAACTAATTTATGTTGAGTTTACCGAACAAACATATTTAATAAAAAATTAAATCATAAGTTATCAAAATTAACGATAATTAATCGCATTTAACATTCTAGGTAATTGTATTCAAACACCTCCAAAACCCGATTCAGTTAAGTTTATAAATTTCTAAATATTTCCTTAAGTCGAGGTTGACAGTTCATAATCTTAAGAAAAAGAGTCACTAGTATCTTTACATGGTAAAACCTGATTAAGTTAAGTTGCTTTGCAATGGAGTACCTTACCCTGGGGGTGACAAGAAGGCCGAACTATTTGCAAGCTTGAGTGGTCCCTTGGTCCATTGTGGCTTAGGTTCGTTTTGAGGCGAGTCATGGATCGAGCTGTGCATTTTTCACGAGCTGAGCCTCCTAACTTGTGAGGCCCACAAGTTGTAAGGGCTCATTTTTTTTGCCTTATTTTTAAATTCAACTCTTGTTTGAGTCCCATTTTGAGGAAACATATATTAGTGAATAGTTATTTTTTGAAAAATTTCTGGATTTATGTGTAAAATTATTTTATTGGAAAATGTGCATTTGAAAATGAATTTTGAAAAAATGGGACTCAAACGAGGACTTATTTTATGAATTTTTTTTAAATCTATTTTTTGACTTATTTTGTTGATTTATTTATAAAAAATCGAGTTAGCTCGTGGTCGGCTCAATTGGACTCATGGAACCCACAAGCTTAGGATCAAGTCAAGCTCATTGTTGTAAGGGCCGAACTGATTATCACCCCTATCTTTACCCAATCGAAGTTGAGTTATCTTTTTCAACATATTTTTTTAGATAATTAATATATCACATTCGTCCTATTTTTTTATAACAAATTTCTTTCTAATTGACTTTTAGCATATTTTCTACACCAATAAATCCACTTGTCATGTTTATTATATTTCTCAGATCAAGTTGTCTTGTTTTCAGCACTACTAATTTATTTTGATTTCTTCATAAATAAAAACATCAAAATCACCCCCTTCAAGTTCTTGCGAAGCAAATGATACGCGTTTACGTTGATTTTCATCTCCCTTCATTTGTCTATAGTCTTGGGTAGTTCACCAAAGTTTTTGACGTATTTATTTGAATTTGTACGAAGTATAATATTTTTTTAATTTTCAAAGGAATGCTAATTAATAATATTTGTTTTCATCTCTTTTTTCGTTATTTAGTGTCATTTACCTTAATTTCCTCGGTTGGACATCAGAGGTGCAGTGAGCTCATCCCCAAAAAATACAAACTCGTTAGAACGCGCAAAGAAATTTTACACTAACATATCAACAATCACAACTCTTCTACAAACAAATTTTACAATAACATATCAACTATCACAACTCTTCTACAATATTCGAGACTGTTATCCCATTAAAATGAGTTCGCTCATAATACGCGTGGAAACATTGTATGAAGACACTTGGCAAAGGGGTTAAAATCTGCTTTGTCCGAAGTGACCAACGAAAGAGTCGAAGTCCCTCTATGTTCAAGACGAGTTGCCCCCATACTACGCGACGAAGTGCCTGTTGCAATCGTTGAACCTTTCCACTAAATTGCTCCACATCCAAGACCTCATCTCAATACAAACAAATCCTAAGAATATCTATGAGAGTGATTGATGGGACACTTTGTATTGATTAGCTTCACGCTAGGAATATGGTGGCTGACCCCTTGTCAATGTAATAAATTTAGTAAATGAGTGATAGGAGGTTTAGGTAAATAGGATATCGCCACGTGAATATGATCCCATGGTGAACACCTCGGCTTCTTGCTATAAATAATAGGTTTTGTAACATTATTAAAGATGTCAAACTGGAGATTCAAAAAGGATATTTTCTCGAACTTTCTCAACATAATATATATCTTGTTTGGTGCAATTTATATCCGATTCTGGTAACTATTATCAAGTGGAGATCTTGTTCAATAGATTGTATAAATCAGATATAAATGACACAATAATCATCCGTCGGTATTCCGACCCGCCATCTTATTTCGTTTCCACCACCGTTTCCGGCCATATCCCGTCGGATTTTAACCATGTGTCGCGGGTCCGATATCGATATTTGTTGGTAACGTTTTTTGGGATCAACAGATACTAAGCTCAATCCCATTATTTTCAAAATATATTTTTTTTGCTTTCTGTCTTTTAACCACTCATTCTTCAATAAAAAAAATATTACATGTAAATTACAAATTTTTTTCTTATTTTTTAACTGTGCATTCTTCATAAATTTACTATTCCAAATGCATCTTCAATAAAAATGGGGGCTGAGACTCATTTTATGATATGAGGATATTTTAAGTTGACATGTCAACTTATCGCAGCTCTTCTATATTATTTATAAGTGAGTTCAACTATAAAGAATGGATTAAGCTATTTGTACACTCCCCTTTACCCTTTCTCTTAACCGACCCCACTTGTTCCTCTCACATGAGGGTGAAAATATTAAATTTAATGGAGTGGGACCCGACCTCCTTGTGAGTGCTTGGGTGGGCCCGAGTCAACCAAAGGATGAACCGAAGTGTATACGTAGCAAGACCGATAAAGAATGAATATAGACTAATAATTTAGACCCGATTCTGATCTCATTTTCAGAGGCCATCCTCTACAAAAAGAAGTAACAGAGTAAGATGCGAGGCAGCCATGCCTCTATAGAAGAGTGTTTTGATTCTGAGAGATGGAGCTCAATGCTCACATGTCTACTCATCGCAAATCTTTTACATCATTCACAAGTGAGTTCAATTATAAAGAATATAAACTAATATTTAAATTGTACTAAATCTCACACCGGCATATTTCCTTGTTTGAGAATTGAGCATCACTTGATCAAAATTTTTTTTTTTTTAAAACTCATTTTCAATCGAATATTCTTTAATAAAATAATTTTACATGCAAATCAATTTTTTTTTCTTATATTTTAATCACACATTCTTAAAAAAACACTTTCAAAATATATTCCCCCCTCCCACTCAAGTGAGGCTTAAACCTGGGCTAATTCTTCACAACAACTCTATATTATTTGGAAGGGATATGCTACAAATACATCATACTATACAGCTCCCTCACATGAGAGGGGCTCACAAATTTTTTCTTCATTGTGAGCCCCCCCCCCCCCTCATGTGAGGGGCTTATATTGTATAGCATGGTGTACAAATAGTTTTTGGAAAAATTTCATAAGTAAGAGTATAAGTATGATCCATTTCAATAATAAGAAAACAAGTTTCAAGTTTCAAATTCTAAAAATAAGATTTTTATTAATTTTTATTAATAATTTAATTAATTAAATATATAAATGTCACATATATATACAATTTGGTTACAAATTCATTTATTGATCACATATTGTCAAATTAATTATTCACAAATTATTTTGAAATCACAAATCAAAGATTTTATAGGTCACAGTTTGTTTTCAAGGTCATAAATCAGAATTTTAATATGTCACAAATTATTTTACGGTCACGATTCACAAATTTCATATATCACAATTTGTTCATCGTTCACAAATCACAATTATTATAAGTCACAATTTAATACAAATTCATTTATTGGTCACATATTATTAAATTAATTACTCACAAATTATTTCAAAATAAAAAATAAATTTTTTTATAGTTCACAGTATATTTTTAAATCAAAATTTTAATATTACAAATTAATTTAAAGTCACGATTCACAAATTTCATAGGTCACAATTTGTTCATTGATCACAAATCACAATTATTATAAATCACAACTTATTATACAATCACAAATTATCAGATTATTGGTCACATATTAACAAATTTTTAGGTCACATATTATTTCTTAGTCACGAATGATCCAAATCATTGGTCACATATTTTTTATTGATCACATATTAACCAATTTAGTGGTCACAGTTAACCAAATATTCTGTGACCACCGCCCGACAACCGTCTCCACCATATCACACAACCACGACCAATCAAAAAATTTTCAAACCTACTACCACCGCAACACACCTAACCACCTCACCCACCGCACCCACTGCAACACCGCGTACACACACCACCGCGGCACCAACGAAGCCACCACCAAATTCACAAATCCCAAACCCGCCACCACCTTCATCCCCGTCACCGCCCAACAACACATTCATCACCACACCACCACAGTGACCATCGCCATCACCATCAATCACCACACCACCACAACGACCACCGTTATCACAAAACACAGTCAAACACCGCCAGCACCACACCTACTGCAACACAGCGCACACACACCACCGCAGCACCAACGAAGTCGCCACCAGATCCATAAATCCCAAACTTATCACCACCTTCATCCCCGTCGTCGCCACCAGATCCACCACCATCCCATCACCACCAGTCACCACACCACCACAGCGACCATTGCCACCGCAAACACTGCCAACACTACCACAAAACACCACCATAAAATTAAATAAAAAATCACCACAAAACCATCTAAAAAACCACCACAAACCGCCGCTGCTTCGATGAAGAAAGAAAGAAAAAGATGGAGAGAATAACACAAACTGTTGCAGCGACGAAGAGCCTATCGTCTCTCAATTCGCCGCTGCATCATGGCTCAGATTGTGAGTAGTAGGAGTGGAGGAAGAACGAGGAGGAAGATCAACAGCGCCTCTGGAATAGTCCGGTTAGGCGACGTCGTCGAATGGCTGGTGGTGAGAGAGAGAGAAAGAGATCAACGAGTTGGGATAAATTAATGAAATATGGTATATTAATATATATATATTAATTAATTAATTAATAAAACATCTGATTTTGAACAATGAAACATCCCATCTGATTTTAGAATTTTGAATATTTAAAGTAGGATTTTGTGTAATTTCCATATATTTTTTTCCTATTTGGAAATGAGTTCAACTATGAAACATGTATATTTCTATAATAAAACGCAATGAAATATCACGCTAACATATCAACTAGGCGGGGGGACCCCCCATTTTTTTGAGAATTTTTTTTCCTTTTGGGTTTTTTTTTTTTTTTTTTTTTTGGTTTAAATTGAAAGGATTGAAGAATGATAACTTCTATTTTATTACAAATGAACTTGTGAAAAAAATTAATCTTATTTCTTCCACTTATTTTAGGTTAATTCTCAACTTATTAGTAATGTCTACACTGATGTACTATTCGTAGAGAAGGTAAATGACTCAATTAGTGAGCTTTTGTTTTCTCACATTTTTGTAGTTCCCTTCAAAAAAAAATTTCGAGGGCAGTCCCCGTTGTCCCCCACTCCTTCGCCTATATATTTTTAAATCTGGACTCCCCATTTTCAATAAACTGGCTTCGCCACTATATCAACTTATCCTAATTCTACTATCTTTTTTGAAAGTGGTTTCAACAAGAACAATGTAAGCAAATGTTATCTAGCCCTTGTTTGATACACATTATAATTTTATTTTTATTATCCTACACATATTTAATCATATATTATTTAATAAAATAATATTTTTCATCACATCAATAATAATTTTTTTAATTACATATTCATTATCACATCACTCAAAAAAATACATTTTTAATGTACATCAAACAGGGCCGGAACAAAATTTTAAATATAACAATTTGTCGCAACTCCTCTTTAGAGAAATCAAAATCAACCGGATGAATTTCCTAAAAGAGACAAAAGTACCTCACATCACATGCAAACTTGTCCACACACGCCACCACCCAACAATTCTCCAAAACAGGAATCTCAAAAGCTTAAACATATCAAGAAGAGAGAAAAGCCATCTGTCACTGTAAAACAGTGCCCACAGCTACTGGTTCCTCCTTTTCCCCCTCCCCACTCACACACTTTCCCTTTCTGAATACCTTTTTCTTCATCTCAATCCTCCCCTTTGCGTTTTCTACCAAATATTTTCTCCTTGTCCTTTTTTTTCTTAGAAAAAGAAGAATTCATTATAATTTCACCTCCATGGTTCCATCACTTAACTTCAATCTTTCAGAACCATAAATTCTTTGCTTACAGCGAAGTTTATTCTTTTCCCGCTCAGGCCCAGTTTATGATTGTAAAGTTTGTATCTATGTGAAGTGGGTTTCGAAATTTTTTTAAGGGTTTGATTTGCTTTTTGTCTGAGAAAAAATGGGGACTGAATTGGAAGATGGGGCTGAGTATTCGTTTGCGTTGGAATACCATGGACCGCCAATAACCCGGAACCTACCGCGGGCTGTGCCCATCAATGTGGATCGGATTCCGGTGGCGGCCGTGGTTTCGCAGGTGACGTTACCGGATAAGTTGTCGCTGCCTATTGTACACCCATTATCAGCCACTGAGATAAGCAAGAAATTCTCCAAGGAGT
Organism: Osmanthus fragrans; assembly: GCA_019395295.1. NCBI lineage: Eukaryota > Viridiplantae > Streptophyta > Magnoliopsida > Lamiales > Oleaceae > Osmanthus > Osmanthus fragrans. Next base: position 10,483,601 of record CM033351.1, on the reverse strand, counting down.
GTAAGTTGAGTTCCTCTTCTGAATTATTGACTGTTTCTCCAACTTCTGTGATATCTTTTGAGCAGGGAAAAGATGGGGTTGGTGAGGGTTCTTTTAGTAAAAAAATAGGTTTAGGGTCTGAAACTTCTGTTTCGCCAAACTCTATGAATAATGCATTCGAGGAAAGAGAGCCAAGTAATGGTCCCAGTAGCAATAGTAATTGTGTTATATCGGGCGAGTTAAGTAGTGATTTAGAGAGTTCTAATCATGATTATGGGGCTAATGTAGGGAACGAGTTGGGGTTTTCATCCGTCAATCATGACCATTCGCTCCAGATGATAGGCGGTGTTGAGAGTTCTGGTGCATTAGGGTTTTCAGATAGCCCTGAGAAGTCGATGGAAATGTCAGGAAGCTTGCAGAAGAGTGTTTCGAGTGATTGCAAAGAGAGGCTAGACTTTAATGAGTCGAACCAGCAAGATTGGGACTCTAACGAGTCAGTAATGAGTATGGATTACCCATCTTCTCGGATTTCTTCCTGTAAGTTTGGTGATGGGAAAAATGAATCTGGTCGTGATGTTAGGCGAGTCTCATTGGTGAGATTTTGTGATATTGAGTCAGATGATGATGATACTGACAAGGAGTTTAATCGTGCTGAACCTGAGGTAATTATAGCAAAGAGAGAACCTGCGGTGAAGGTGAGGAAAGGGGCATGCTATCGGTGTTTGAAAGGAAGTAGGTTTACGGAAAAGGAGGTATGTATCGTTTGTGATGCAAAGTATTGTAGTAATTGTGTGCTCAGAGCAATGGGATCTATGCCGGAGGGAAGAAAGTGTATCACATGCCTTGGATTCCCCATTGACGAGTCTAAGCGTGGCAATTTGGGGAAATGCTCTAGGTTGCTCAAACGACTGCTTAATGATTTGGAAATTCAGCAGATTATGAAAGCTGAGAAATTGTGTGAAGTAAATCAATTGCCACCGGAGTACATTTGTGTGAATGGTAGGCCTCTTTATCACGAAGAGCTGGTTATGTTGCAGAGCTGCTCGAATCCACCAAAGAAGCTGAAACCGGGAAATTATTGGTATGACAGAGTATCAGGTCTTTGGGGAAAGGTGAATTCTGTAGTTTAAAAACATTATTCTATTATTGTTATTCCTAATGTTTGCTGTCACTACTCGAGTTAACAAATCTGCTCATCTTAACAGGAAGGAAACAAGCCTTCACAAATTATTAGTCCCCATCTAAACGTTGGGGGTCCCATTAAGGCAGATGCTAGCAATGGGAACACTCAAGTTTACATAAATGGTCGTGAGATTACAAAAGTGGAGCTGCGTATGTTGAAGGTTGGCATTTTCACTCGTGTCAGGAATAACTTGAGATCGTTCATGTAGTTGTTAACTTCATAGTTCTTGATATTGCAGTTGGCGGGTGTTCAATGTGCTGGTAATCCACATTTTTGGGTGAATGAAGATGGTTCATACCAAGAGGAAGGACAGAAAAATACGAAAGGTTATATCTGGGGAAAGGTGGGATATCTGTTGAGACCATGAATGATGCTTCTTTACTGCCAGCCAAAAAAGAACATATAAATAGATAAATAAAAGGCTTACTCTTCCTCTCTTTAGCTTCCATTCTCGTCTGTCTAATTATGTTATTTTTCAGGCTGGAACAAAGCTTCTTTGTGCTGTACTCTCCCTTCCAGCTCCTTCCAAATCCTCATCTCCTTACGGAGAACAAGTGAATAGTGTGGTCAGTCGATCATTTCCTGACTACTTTGAGCACAGGGCAATTCAGAAACTTCTTTTGATTGGTAATAGTGGATCTGGGACAAGTACCATATTTAAACAGGTAGTTCCTGAAAATCAGAAATTGAATTGAATCCTTATATTTTGACCTATTTTAATCCCTCTTATTTAGATTGTCTAATTTAATTCTCAGATAGTTGGAATATATTTTGGGAATGATGGTCCAATGACCTTCAAAATCTATTAGTGTTCAAATAATAATAATTTTTGTACTTATTGTGTTCTCATGCTATTCGGCATCCATATTATTGATGCAATAAGCTATTTATTCTCTTAACTGCTTTAACATGCTCCTTAATCCCAAAAATGGATATTTTGATCTTAAATTAATTGGATAGCTCTAAAATGGGTCTCTATTAGGGATAAGAAGTTATCAACAATCTAGATAGCTTAATTTAGCCATCCAAATTGTATTTGATCTGAACGAGGAGAAATGTTGAAATGGTAAAGTAAATCATAAGAAGAAAAGAGATCTTTTAAGTAAAGTGGGGACAATTCTTATATCGTTAATACATTAAATTACAGAAAATTTCGATTTTTTCAATACTTTGTCTAAAGAAGCCCGCCCCTAATGTACCACTTTTATTTCCCAGGGAAAATTACAAGTTCAGATAACATTGTGTAAAACACACCTGTTTGATATTATTTGTGGTCTCAAACTCTTGGAAGTATAATTGTAGAGTTGGCACTTTCTTATCCAAATAATTGTGTCTGGTATCTTGATCATAAAGATTGTTATTTTGAAAAAATAAAAATAAAAATTTAAGAGGAAGAAAAAGTTGATAGTATTAAAAGTTCCCTTCTTTTATAGCAAAATATATAATGTATTCATTACTTTCTTGTTACACATGCTTCCTTTAGGTACGCACAACTCAGTGCTCAGTCACTCAGGACTTGCACTTTCTATACTATCTCAACTTCTTGCCAGTTGCTTGCGTATACAATTTCAGTTCACTTGTATACTGTTTCCGAATTTTGGTTGCACACTTCCATTGTGATTCTCTGCTACAGACAAAAGATATATTAAAACTGTTTTAATTTATAACATTTAACTTTATTACTCGCTTGATCATAATAGTAATGTCCAAACACACAAGTACATTGGTGTATTTGTATTATATACAAGTACGCTGGTGTGTTTGTAGTATATGTCTCAATGTCAACATGATTGCTTTTCTGCTCACACAAGTGAGGAGTTAATAGCTTTCAAGTACCCGCCTTTTTCTGTTAAGTTTCCATGTGTTAAATTCATTTTCTCGTATGAGTTATTTTATGAAGCAGTTTTTGGTAACGATCATGCATGCTTGAAATGTTCGTTATGTGTGATTCTTTTTTATTTTTCGTTTCAAAAATACTTTGTCAAATTGGCTTCTTATATGATTACATATTGTTGTAATAGGCCAAAATTCTATACAAAGATGTAGCTTTCTCAGAGGATGAGTGTGACCACATCAAGTTGTTGATCCAGACCAATGTGTACAGTTACATTGGAATACTTCTTGAGGGCCGTGAGCATTTTGAAGAAGAAACTTTGAATAATTTGAGGAAAAATGGTTCTTCTGATGATACTGAACTTACTGGTATGTGTTGACTTTATGTTTGGCTTGTTTCTTTACCCTTCAAAGCATAAAAAAAAAAAATCATTTAACTGCTACCTGGGAAGCAAATTGTTATCTACTGAACTCTGTCTAGCTGTTGAGTTCTCTTGTTTGTTCTTCATTTATTACTTTACTTATTGAGTTGGTAATTTAGAAGTACGAATATGCAATGTGAAGTTGTGTATTTTGGCCACTAACAGGTTGTGGCGATGGAAATGATGAAAAAACTCCATATTCCATTTGTCCGAGGTTGAAATCATTCTCCGATTGGCTTCTGAAAATTATGGCTTCAGGAACATTGGAAGTGATTTTCCCAGCTGCTACTCGTGAATATGCACCATTGGTTGAGGAGTTGTGTAGCAATTCAGCCTTCAGAGCAACTTACAATCGGAGAAGTGAATTGAAAACTTTACCCAGTATTGCTAGTTATTTCCTTGAGCGAGTAAGATCATAACTCATTTCACGTGCATGTTTGATTGATTATAATGAATACACCAGACATATATTGGTGATGCTTACTAAAATGTTGTAAATTAATTCATGCAAACCTTCATAGTTTGCTTCTTTAGATTTCTGGATAGTCTATTTGGGTGTTCCTCAATTATGTTTTTGATAATTTATCTTGTCTAATGTATAATCGAGATGACAAGAGTGGTTTACATTGACCTTGTAGACTTAATTGTCTCTTTGTTTTGGTACTTACAAGAGCAAATGTTCCTATCAGGTGGAGAACTATCATAAGAAAGGATTGCTTTTGGTATCGGTAGTTTGTAGGAATGTGGAGCCTTTCAAATTGTAGTGTGTTTCAACATAACTTTCTGATATAGATATGTACTCAATTCTCCAGCCTGAATGAGCAGAAGCATACTTATTTAAGGCTAGCTTCTTTGGCTAGAGAGACCTATAGATTAGGTTCATTGACAACGTTCATTAGAACTTGGATGAATTGAAATCGAGTTTCCATGTTACTGTATTGATTGGTTTAGCTTGAGCTCCGTCACTTATAGTTGTGCAATCTGCATTATTTTCTCCTCTTCAGGCTGTTGATATATTGAAACCAGATTATATGCCATCAGATTTGGATATCCTATACGCTGAAGGTGTTACTTCATCCAATGGGCTTTCATGTGTGGACTTCTCATTTCCTGAGCCAACACATGAAGATGATGTTGACAGTGAGGATCCACATGATTCTCTGCTCAGGTATGTCTAAAAATTGATATATGTATGTTGACAAGAAAGATCTGTTACACTCGAGCTTTTCTAATTGACTTCCCTAATCAGTTTTATCATGTAAAATTGTTTCTGCAGTTTTTCTATTTTTAAAATTTTCAATGGGACTTTGGTTTATGCAGATTATAGACTTTCAACTTAAGTTTGTCAAGTATTAACAAATAGGAACTTGCTACTTGTTTTGTTCACTATTATGTGCTTATAAAACTTAACACTACACCTCTATGTGCATGTTTCTGTGTTATTGAACAACTGTATAAATTAAATACTAAGATCCTGTTTGAGCCCCATTTTTTGCCCAACATGTATTTTGGAACAGTATTTTGATAGAGAATGTGGTTAAAAAATATGGAAAAGTATTGGGTTTGTGTGTAATATTATTTTATTGAAAAATGTGATTGAAAATAAAAGAGAGACAAAAGTATTTTAGAAATAATGGGGACCAAACAAGGGCTAAACATATGAAGGAAAAATGGAGAAATATGGAGAGCGGAGAGTGGAAGAGTCTAGGGGTAAAATAGATGAATATAGATTATAGTTCATCCTTTTGAGCTTCGATGCAAGTTCTTACCTGGTCCTGGCGCCACCTGCCTACGCTAAATATCTACCATGCTTGCAGCCTTATTTTCATGCAATAACAGTTGGTGTCTGGTCATGACGTGTTTAGTAGATGCAAATAAACACACTTGTTTAACCTCTAGTATAGTAGGAATGAGCAGGAAATCACTTTGTCCTAAAAATTTGGTGAGCTGGAGCAGATAGAAGAAATTATCACTAGTATACTATCCTCTCTCCTCGACACTCATGAAATGGGGAAAACAATCATTTGTGTAGACAACCTTTTTTCTATGCCATTCCGTGTAAAGTTCTACCTTCAATCCTATGTTTGGCATGCAATAGAAGTGGCCGGAAGGAAAAATGTTTAGAGTGAAAGGAAGAAAGTAATGTTCTCTCATTTAACAGGAAAATAACTTAAAGAGGAATTGAACTCCAGGTGAAAAAGTGAGTTCTTTTGATTTATTCAACTACAGAAGGTGAATGACAAGCTGAATGTTAAATGTGTCCACCACCCTATAGTAGGCTCATGGTTGATATCAATGTCATGTCATATCCAATGGATAATTCGATGAATGTCCCACATTGCAATCCATGCCTAGCCTAGGTATAGTAGACAATTTTTCACAATCAACAGATAATCAACTCATATTGATGTTATTTGGCTTTTGAAGACAGATGAAGACGTGCTTGTAGTCTTCCTGTCCCAAATCAATAACTAATCTTGAATTTTTATATTTTGTTTATAATATCTTACTAATGTAAATCTTTTAAAAAATTCATGCAAATTTAAAATTATAATCAGTTAATGGTAATGCAGCCCAAAAATTCTATGTTTACTGTTTGAAATTTTTATTTCACAAAAATAGTCTGAAATACAGCCTCCAAGAACTTGTAAAACAGACCATTGAAGCCAGTGAATCTGAGACATTAGGTTTAGAGGGAGGGGTAATAATAATGGAAGACGGAGTTGATATTTGAGAGAATGAGATAGAAATTACAAATTACCTGGACCTTCGGCTTGCTGGAAAAAATGATTAGTTGAAACGCTACAAAACTTTCTCAAGTGCACACTTCTACGTGACTTGGCCTGCCTTTTGTGAGCATGCTAGAAGGTTTGGGCTTTGACTACAAACGACTCAATTTGACAATTAAGTCACCCATTTTGGCAGTTTTCATGTGGGAGTCGTAAGTGAGGTTTCTAAGCTTCACTTCCTCTCTCCCTTTATTTGAAACTGAAGATTGGTGCCTAGGGAGTTTCTCGAAATGTCAATAGATTATTGCTTTAAATGCATAAACATTCATGGATGTTTTACTAAATTGTGAGATTCAATAGTTGGTCTACTTAATTCAGTTTAATTGTATTAGATTCTTCCACATCATGTTTGTCACCTCTTACCTTATTCACATCATCCTCCCTGCCACCACCAATAAACTGAAGAGCACCTCCTCAATGCATAGCCTGCAATTTCATCCTTCATAGTCATCATGGTCACCCTCTGCATGGAAACGTAAGGATCGGTCCAAATAGTATATGCCTTAACATCATATTTCATATTTCATTCTAGAGAATGTAGCACAAACACCACCAAAGCCATCATCATCATTTACTGAACAGTGAGTTAAGCCTCATATAAAGCGTGTGATTTGCACACATGTTTAATAAGTTATATATCGGGGTTGAATAGAATTTATAAATGAATGCGTCATATTAAGATCTGCCCCATTGATGTTCATTGGGAAGCTTAAGATCCCAAATTGAATCGATTTGAAGATGTGTTCCTCACTCTACACCATTTGAATTAAGCATTAATCACCAAACTACTGTGTGGTGTATACTTTGACTACTGTCTTGTTTGTTCGTTTTTATCGATTTGAAGATTTTATGCCTGGTTCTTTAGTATTTTCTAACATTATCTTCTGGTTTCCAGATTTCAGCTGATTAGATTGCAGACTAAAGGTTATGCAGAAAACTGCAAGTGGCTTGAGATGTTTGAGGATGTTCGACTCGTTATCTTCTGTGTCTCCTTAAGTGACTATAACCAGTATGTTAGTGATGGCGAAGGGATCTCTGTCAACAAGATGGTGTTAAGTAAAAAACTTTTTGAGAGTGTTGTTACTCACCCAACTTTTGATCAGATGGACTTCCTTTTAGTACTAAATAAATTTGACTTATTCGAGGATTTGGTAGAACAGGTTCCTCTAAGTCAATGCGATTGGTTCGATGATTTTCATCCTGTGATGAGTCGCAATCGCTCCAACACCAACAGAAACAACATAAACAATAACCCATCTCTCGGACAAATGGCATTTCATTATATTGCTGTTAAGTTCAAGAGGCTGTACTCGGATTTTACTGGTCGAAAGTTGTATGTATCACTAGTGAAGGGGCTGGAGCCAAATAGTGTTGATGCTGCACTAAAGTATTCAAGGGAGATTCTGAATTGGGACGAAGAGAGAAACAACTTCAACACAAGTGAGTATTCGGTCTATAGCATGGATGCAAATTCCTTCTCTCATTGAAGTCAAGTAAAGAAGTTTATCCCCACCGTACATAAACGCGTGAATGAGTAAAGGTATTATAGGAACAATTTGGAGTATATTCTTTTGTATGTTTTCGTCTGTATTGTGAGTTTGTGCTGCTGGATTCGAAACTGGCAAGTGATTGAAAATTAGTGCCACAATCTTCAGAATGACTTCAGCTGTGTTTCTCTTAGCATTTCATGTTGTAGGCTAATTCTTGTTATGAAATAGTTTATTCAGTATAATTGTAAAATTCTGGAAATGAAAAGGAAGGTATATTTCTATGTAAGGTGTTTGTGTAGCTTTCCACTTGTGGGTTCAACAATTTTAAGTTGTCGAGGAAGATGGTTTCTGATACATTGGGTATGCTGGCGACATGACCAATTATGGTAGTACTAAATCTCAGGCAGACGTAACATTTTAGTTGACGCACAAAAATGAGGCCCAATTAAATGATCCAGAGTTCTAAAGATAAGCCCAAATGGGTCGTATGCAAAATCCAAGACAAAGTTGTGTAGCGGGGGACTCATCATCGCTCAAACTTGCAGAACGTCCAAGATCTGGACGAAGATAATATCTCATAGTTATTTAAAGCAAAGGTTATTAGAATCGTTCAGGTTGGAGCGATATGCCCGAAATTTGGGCGAGGATAGCATCTTATGGTTTTCCAAAACATATTGAAGCAGTTAAATTGACAATTTTATCACATTTCACGATTCAAGAATCTCAGTTACAAGTAGTTGAAGGAAGTAGGGGTAGCAGTTAAAGGTGGTAGTTTCTTGACAAATCATCCATTATGGAAGAAGTGGGTGGTTATAGGGCGATGACTAATCTTCAAGCAGTTCTACAAGAAAACCGTTAAAGGAGTATAAAAGAGCAAAGAGAGCATAGAAGGAAGGATTGAATCTATCACTCTCAAACAGAAAATTATGTAATTTCTTTTCTTTTAGTTTTTCTTGTCAACTTTCAATAACTTTGCAAATTCAGTGTGTTTGTGTCCCTTGGAGGCATTTCGTTTCTTGTAAATTACAATCTTCATAAATAATGGGATTTTGTCTTGAGAGGTCGTTGTTCCTTACACAATCGTTTGAAGTTTCTTTAATTGTTAGCGAGACTTGATTTCCACGCGAAACAATTTTTAACCTTGGTTTTATTTTCAATTCCTCAGGTTGGAAACTGTCTTGTTATGTTATATATCTAGTTTAAAATATCAAATATGTCGATCTATTCTACTTGTTACCATGTACAAGGTCCCAGTATCGCTCTCCACTTCTCTTTTTCAATTGCTTCAAGTCTATCCTTGCTATTATTCTTATTCTTGAAATAATTTCTTAGATGCCTTGCCTTGACAGGGTTATTGAAAAAATGCTGTGATCTAGTTTTTGTTTAAAAGGCTGTTTTTTGAGTTTGCATAAAATGTTTTACCAATTCTTATTTGGTATGTAGTAATGTATGACGGCTCGTGCTTGGTCAAGACCTGGATGGATTCAAGAAAATCTACTTCACCATTCAGTCTTGGTACCAACTTGCGAATGATGTTTCAAGATATATGATTGGAGAACGGTTCCTCGGATACAAATTGAGAATATTTCTTTTTAACATCTTCAGAATGAAGGATTAGGAATCATGAAGGAATAAGAAAGGGCAGGGCAACATAAAAATGGGACAGTAGACATAGAACTTCACCTCGTTTTAGGAGGTCAGAGAGAGAGAGAGAGAGAGCAGAACTTTTGAAGAAAGAAAACATATTTCTAAGAAAAAAAATCGACAAAACTTACCCCTTTTTCCCCCTCTCCTAGCTCCCCTTTACTCTATTAAGAACCTCTAGAAGCAAACGAAAGGAAAACACAAAATCAGTCGGCTACAAAACAAACTTAGTTTTGCTACATGTACCCGGAGTTTGACACTTCGGATTATCTGACTCCACCCGTCCTCTCACATTGGAGGCGGGGCCCACATATTTGTTGGAAGTGGGACCTGACTCCCATATGAGGGCATCGGTGGGATCGGGTAACCCGGAGTGTCAAACTCTTAGTACAAATGGCTTAATTGAAACTATATCGTGCCTGTTCCATTGTGCTCAAAAGAATGTTTTTACATGGCCAACGCCCCAACCCAATCTTGACATCTGTTCAATCAGGACGAGATTAACTTGCGCATTTTGCTTGCTTGCTTCCTTCAAATTAAGCCAGTGCCTGATATTCGACTCCCAGAAATCACATCCCTCAAAATCATTCTCCCAACTGATCCTGTTTAGTAGGAGAGACTTGCGGATGTAACATGCCTACGCATTTCATGAATACAAATAAACAATCGACAGAGACATGAACAAAATTTGTTATCTACTTATAACGGCCATTCCAATATAACACTACTTATAACAGCCAGATTAGTCGAACAAAATTTGTTATCTACTTTCATGGAAAAGTCACATTACGGAAGGAAGGATCTTTCACCTGCAATAAACCCATGATAGCATCTGAAGTGCCAGCACCTTCCCGTAGACAAAGAAGAACGCCATGCTGCAATTTTGTCAACATTATTGACTATGAGAAGGGCAAAATAACAAGAAATACTTGTAACAGGATATTGTTCGGTTAAGCTTAAAAATAAATGAGTTATATTTCCAACATTGATTGATAAAAAGATTATTTATTTCAATACTTACTTTTCCACTTATAAATTTAACTTATTAAGCTCAACGAAATATGCTCTAATTCTCAATAAATTTAGCAACAGAACATATTAAATAACAGTGCGAGCTCCTTGAATGTACTCACATCCCCTATTTCGTTGAATCCTTTAGTAACGCTCTCCATGCATGTGAAGTAAAAATCCTTATCATTTAATGAACGCATTGTCATCATTGATAGCTTCGGTATTTGCCTCTTGGGATTTAAGCAAACAATTCCCTGCCTAATGCAAATCTTACTTAGACGCTATATCTGATATGAAGGCAGCTCAAGAAAATGAACTAAAGATATGTATGGCTACGTACAAAGGAAAACCTCACCTTTGCTCCAAAAGAGATCAATGCCTTCCTCTTTACTCACTTCAGCTGGAGAAGGAACATATCCCAGATTAATCCAGGTGTTCATTATTATCTCAAGCCTATCCTGGAGAAGAAAGTAAGGAAAAACGTTAAATGCAATACGTAGCAGATAAGGTCGAATCGAGCTTTGCCAAGCTATTGAAAATATAGTGAACCAAATTAGCAAGTAAAATGAGACATCTTAAATAAATAAAGCGGATTAAGCTATTAGATGGCGTGGTTTAACATGCTATCAAAGCACGTTGAAGTCTTGAGTTCAAGTTTCAACATCATCCAACCATGAAATTTGTGCACGTGTCATTTTTTATATGGGAAAAGTAAATTTAGTCTGCCTGTGAGGGGATGATATAAGTACTAAATTTAAATAAATAACCACGTTCTCTCTCTAATAACTTGTTGAACCACATCACCTAAAAGTTCAAGTTGTTAAAGAGGCGACAAACGTATTTATTTAAATTGTCTTCACGGGCAGGCTGGAATCGCTATTTATTGAAGGCCAGCCATGTGCAAAATTGTTTAAATGGGCAGCAGCGATACTTGAACCAATTCTTTTGCCATATCTATGTTAAACCACCCCATCTAAAAGTTTAAACTATTATAGAGTCTTCAAGACAATTAAAACCAAATTATTGTTCTGATGAACATAGTAGTTACTTAAATCAGAACATGTGGATGTTGGGTAAATACAGTCAATTAAAAATGTCATAATGACGATTTTCTGGATTATTACTTAGAAGCTACTACTTAATGGAAAATGGCAAGGATACGGGAGATTTAAAAGATGGGGGGAATATTCATGTAATATGAGATATACACAAGATATATGTATGAATTATAAGAGTACAGCACAAATGTCAACATGTGGGGAAAAAAACCAAGACCTTGAATTGTGACATGTAACAACATACTTCCTTCCCGCACCGACCACACACCATATCAACTGGAAAATGTCTCTGTCTAAAAGCTTGACTAATGGGTAGAATATCTTGAAAAAAATTTCACTTTACTATGCACGTTCAGAATCCACAAAAAATTCAACAACCGCCCAACCGCCCAAATTGTTGGAAAATCGTATAGAATATTGTGGAATATTCTAGAAAATATTTGAATGGAAAGACGTATATTTTCATATGAGAGATCATGACTTTCGGAATGATTCTTTTTCAACAATTATATCTCTTCATGTATAGAGATAAATTCCAAGTAATGCGTCTCTTGGTATGGTTGTGTCTTTTGAGACAAACCTTTCCAACTTTTATATATAGATCCCATGTGTTTTGGATTTTATTCATCCATAATCTCATAATTTACATATCATAATTTTCATATTATGTTGCATAAAACATTCCATAAAAGTGATTTTCTTTGCATAAAAATCATGGTTATGGTAGAAAGGGAATTCCGTTCGAGTTCGTTGGTCGAAGTCATTTGAAGTGCTCCTATGATTTGACGTGATCGTTGTATCTCGAGAGATAATTGCTGGAAACACGTTAACACCGATGGGGGGCAAATTCATCTTAAGGAGAAAGTGTCCAACACTTGCCTCGGCCAATTGCATCCCTTGCATTTTTTTATTCGATTTTCTGATTTCTTTCAATTGTGTTATGATTTCAGAAAATGATTAACTTAATTTATATATTTATTTTGCAAGGTTCAATTTAAGTTATGACATGCTTTCGTTCAAGGATGGAACTTGATGAATCCATATTGATGTGTTCGGATTCGGTAAAGTATTGTTTTATCTTCTCAATTTCATTTCAGTAAGTTGAAATTACGTTTCGACTTCATGGTACGTTTCATGAATATAATGTATGCACAATATTGGTGTAATATCCCGAACAAATTTCAATCGAGTTATACTACATGTACAAAGTTGGTTAATAAAATAACATCTACACCAATCATTTCAAAAACATTTTAAATCATTTAAAATCAATGGCCTGAATTTTGCCAACACATTTTGTAACCCAACTTTTGTAACATAACTTTGTACAAATAACTTTTTTCATTTCAATATGTGTACTTAGAGCTTTAATTTTTTATTCATCCGATCATCGTTTTGAGCGTGTGAATATAAGATATTTAATGTTCTCACATGGGGAGAACACAATCTATTTCAATCTTTCAAAGAGAAGAAATAGCTCCTACTCAAAATAATGCCAAAAGCATACAGCAATTTCCAATAATTCTAAACAAAGGTACGATCAACTGTGCTTTCAATTAACCCTAATTATCATAAATTCCCATGTAATATCATCTCCAGCACCCACAAATGCATCAAGGAGAAGGGTTGATGAAAATCGATTCATTTTTTGAGAAAAACAGAGGAAATTGAACTTTTTTTTCTATGAAAGTCGAGATTTATCATGCACGTGTATAAGTAGGCCATTTTTCTAATGTTAATGGATAAAATTCCACGTCAAATAAAGATGAAAACATAGACTATTTTTTGCTACAATTTTCTTTCAACCCTTTTTCATTTAAAACAAACAAATTAACGTAATACTGTACATAAAATTAAATCAAGAAAACACAATTGACAAAGAATCTGTATAAGAAAAGTAAAGATCTCAACATTATTAAAGTTCAATAAGTAGTAAAAGTAATAGTCGATCATGAATGAGTTCTTTAATTTCCATGGCATCATTTACACTTATCATGTAAAGGGGGACCCAAAATCACAGGCTTTACTGCCTCTTCTGCAAGCTTCTCATACATGAAATCACACAGAATCTGGCAGTGGCCAGCAAATAATCTCCATATTTGGCCTGCGAATGTTCTGATCAATCCAAAAGGAACAATAAACCTCAATAATCTGCATGGAATTGCCAGTAAATGAAGACTGTTTTCTCTTTCATCCATTACTTGGATCATCCTGGTTTCTTGCATTTGTATTAATATGCCTTTCTTCTCTTTATCTTTTAACGCAGAAGCTAAACCAAAAGGAGGGATTTAGTTTTAAGACACAAGAAATTAAGCAACGCTTTACGCAAGGAGTGCACTAGAAATTAAGCAAAGAATACCTACTACGATTCTAAGGTTTGGGAGTGCTCCACGTTATTTATAGGAGAATTTTTTTTCATGTGTCCTAATCCTTATAAATGAAAAGGAAAGAAATGTCTTGACTCTTGTTTGAAAGCGATTATTTGATAATTCCCTTTCTCAGTTTATTTTTAACCACGCAATATTTAAAAATATTATTTTTTGAATGTTCGTGTAAATTTTTTCTACTTTTTTAATTACGATTTCTCCAAAAAAAATTACTTTTCAAATAATCACTTCCATACGAGGACAAGGGTGAATGGGATTGTTTGGTGTTGGGATATTTCCCTATTTGAACATATTTTTACACCGAATTTCCATACCTATTTATTTATCTCCCACTATATACTTTTTACACAAGAAATCTGGAGTAAACTTTGAAGCAAAATATTTGAAAAATTGGATTAAACATTGCTAATTATTATGAACTTTACGTGGAAAGTAATCTAATTCCAGATTTAAAAAAAAAATCGGGGTTAAAAATTCAAATGGCAATTGAACTTTATGTAATATTCTTCATTTATCATGCAACTTCAAATGTTTTATCAAATCGGTATCTTATTGATCATTAAAATTTAAAAGTTTTTTAGATAGTCACCAAACTTATCAAATTGTTATCTCATCCATTATTCAATAATTGAATGTTAGAAAATTTGACGAACTCGCAATCTTGATACTTTATTATTGTTATAAGTTGATGAAAAATCAGCTAAAAATGCTCTTCCATCTATTAAAAGCGATTATAAAAATTCGATTGAATTTTAACATTTGCCTTTTTTTTTAATTATTTAATCTCATTTTTATAAGCGCATTTTTTTTTTCTGATTTGTCGTCAGCAATGATAATAAAGTATTTTAATCAGATTTGTCATTTCAACGAGTCAATCAAAATTTCTAGCGGTGAGTTAATTGAGTGATAGATCAAATAACGATTTGATAAATTCGATTACGATCCAAAAAACTTTCAAAGTTTAAAGATGATTGGGATAACAATTTAATAAATTCAATGATCCTTCGAAAACCTTTTAAATTTCTAAATAACTAATGAAGGACATTGTACAAAATTCAAAAGCCATTTGAATTTTTGACCCAACAATTTACATAATTCCCGTTGTTTCCGTATTTGACCATTGATTCAACAAGCAATTACCATAGTTTTGTAGTTTTACACCAAGGCATGTATATGATTTTTGAGCCCCGCTTCATGTACAAGGGTCTGCTTGCCAGGCCCCTACTAGGGCACTCACATTGTGAGCTCCGTCGCATTTTTTTTTAATACATGGGGGGTCTACACTACAGTGAGTGTCCTATAACCCCCCTGTAACGCCCCCCCCCCTGTACACTCAAATTAATTCATGATTTTTTGCACACCAAACAGGACAGCTGCCATTTTTGTTTCTTAATCTTTGTCCAGAGCTAGAGAAAGGATGGTGAAACCCGTTTGGACAACTTCATAGAATTTCCCATTTTTTCAATTTTTTTTTTAATAAAATTTGAAAACTGAAACTTTACAGATTTTTTTACCAAAAAATATTTGAATGCATAGATTAACACATTATATAACTATAGACTTTTCGTGGACTTAAAAAACGAAGTAACTTAATTTCACATTCAACAAATAATTTGCATATTTTCGGAGTTTAATTCTTGTAATATACTAAAATTAACAAGTGATTAGAATTTAAATTATTATTAAATAACTACATTTTTACATATTTAATTTGAATAATGATATTTAGCATCGTCGATTCTAAGTGTCTGTGTGGCATTCACGTTTAATTAACTGATACATCATTTTAAAAGTAGGATATGAAACTTGATCTATCAATTAAAAACATATACATTAATGTTATAGCACCAACAGTGCTACATAACTTTATTAATTTAATTTAACTTATAAAACTAATTATAATTTTTCATACAATGTTTTGCTAGTGTTTCACGTTCTACTATTTCATAGAATAATGCTATTTAATACTATGATACTACTTTAGGTGACATTCAAGTATTATTAATTAATTGATTATTTTAAAAGTGTTGTTTCATATTAAAATATTATTTTAATCTGAGTCAAAGTCAAACAATCAATATCAACCACATATTTTTTGGGTACCACAACTTTTTAACCACACATTTCAAAAACTTCTATCATAATCTACTAAAAATCTGATTTTAATCCCCATCAAACACCCTTTAAATAGCATTATTCTTTTTCATAAATTGCGGTGTTGTGTCTCGTTTCATTTTCTATTTTTGTTTCCACGAACCTAGATTCTTGTTGCCTCAGTGCATAATAGATAGAAATGATAATTGTTATTCCTACTAAATATATATAGATGAAAAGATATATTTAATCAAAAGTGTTTAAAAAAAAAAAAAAAAAGTGGCTGCCGAAGATGCAGGTTTGCACATTTAAATGCTTATTAGCCGAAGATGCAGGTGTGAGCATTTAAATGCTATTAGACCAACGAAATGAATGGGAGTAGATGAGCTGAATTATCACCTCACTTAACGCGCCGTTTTGCCTGTTTTGGTATTATTACAATCTGTTTGGGAGATTTGATCACTGTTCGAGCTCCATATTTTTGTCATTTTTCTTTAAATTCATTATCAATCATTCATTCTCCCAATAAAGTAATTTTGTACGTAAATCCAAAATTTTTCCTTACTTTTTAATCATACATTCTTTAATGCTATTTGTATATCATGGTTTACAAATTGATTTACATAATGATGATGTGGATTATATTAACTGACTTTTTTTTTTCTTCCTTCTATATTTTCGAAAGTGCTATACGTACATAATGGTGTACCAAATGCATTACACCTTCTTCACATGGAGGGGGACACATACACATGGAGAGGGTGCAATGTGTTTGGTACACCATGAGATATATAAATAACATTTTCCCTATATTTTTTCTCTTTCTCTTTCTTCCATATCATCATTAAGTACATCAATCAGTAAATCGTGATGTGCAAATAACCTTTCTCTTCCAAAAAATCACTATCATAAAACTCAATTTTCATTTAAACTATTGGAGCTCAAAGAGACTCAACAAACAGTATTTCAAAAAATCATTTTTTTCTTATCAAAATAAGTATTTCTTTTGATTGCATTTGGTATTCCCCGAATAAGGCCAAATAATTTTTAGGGAAATTTGTACTTTTTGTCCTTAACTTCTACGAAATGTAACAAAGTTACCTCAATTTTTCTAGTACAATCTATCCTCAACCTTTTAATTATGTAGCAAAAACTTATTTTCCATACCTCCTCTTCTCAACTACTCCCTTTTCTCTACTACTAAGGGTATGGATCCTCCTACTAATAAATTTGACACACTTATTTGATAAATAATCATGACCTTTAATTTAAGTCAATCCAACGCTCAATATGTATTTCACTAAGATCATGGAGAGTTGATTATAACTACTTGAGATCCATAAGATATTGAGCGTTGAATTGACTTAAATTAAAGGTCACGATTATTTGTCGAATAAGTGTGTCAAATTTATTAGTAGGAGGATCCGTCCCGATTAACTTTTTATAAATTAATTGTAGTAGGCTACACAAACTTAAGTCAAGCAGAATTGCTCTTACATTGTATTCGCTATAGTATTATGACTGCTCACTGGTAACAACATGAATATTGTCAACAGCAAATTTTGGTTATTCAATTAGCTCCAAGTGTAAATCTTTACATGATATCAGAATGCAACTACCTGACTACAAATTTAGGTTGCTCAATTATTTTTAGCTCCAAATGTAAATTTTTACATGACATTGGAACGCAACTCAAATGAGGAAAATTAATGATCCTGTCGCAGCAATCTTGACCATGGATGGCATCTCTGTCGCCCTCTTCCACCAGCACCACTGCTGCCACTATCTCTAGATCTACCTCATTTGGCTATTTAGACCACCTATCAGAGATATTAACATGAGGATCTCTATAGAAAATAAGTGAATCGTCATAACTGTCATCACACAAATTCATAAATTCTTCAATTTCTTTATCGAAAATCCAGTACCCAGCGTAATTGTCATTATTCAAATTCACAAATTCTTCAATTTCTTCATCAAAGATTGGATGACCATTGTTGCTAAAATCAAAATATTATTCCAACTTTGAATTATTGAAAGAAGTAAAAGGATAACAAGGATTTTGTCCCAGAACAAAAATTCTATCATTGAATTTCATGAACACAAACTCGTTCCATTAGGAACCAACCTTGCTTTGAAACCAACTGATATAGGATAGTGAAAGTGATAGAAATAATTAACGGGCATGCTATCGAAGTATCATTGATTCCAAAAGAATATTGCAACACGGTCACATTCTAGTTTGTGTTAATTCCTAAGAATAATATAAGTCTAAGCATCAATAACTCTTTGATTCGCTCACAAATACACAAAATTTAACTTATTGATTTTTAATATTAAATATCAAGAATTTAAGAGACTGGAAAACTCCAAAATTTATTTTATTTCAATTCAAAAATAATTTCAATGCCTTTAATTAAGGCTTACAACCTTTTTTTAAAAGCAAAATAATGATAACAACTAAAATCTAGATAATGACAAAAATTAAAAAGTCGTAATCAAAATTGAATTCCAAATTTATTTACTAAAAAATACTAACTAAAAGATGATTAAAAGATCCTAATTGTGAATAAAATATAAAACATAAATAAAAATTTATAGTGCTACTTGTGCATAAGGAGTTATAGAAAATTTTATAGATAGATGATATGTCAAGAAGAGAGTGGTGAAGTTTTTTTTTTTTTGGTTGAAAAAATTATGACTCAATTATAATCACATCATATGTATGTACATCAATTTGTAAATTGTGATTTATATGTAGTACAACTAAATAAAAATTGCATAAATCAAATTGAAATCATCCATATATTCTGTTACGGGCAATCCCAAATGGCCCCACACACACCACGTGGCCGAATCCACAGTCTGCCGTACATCCGAACCCTCCATGTCGAACCGGTGAGGACGAACCCACAGTCTCGAACCTCCATTGCTGAACCCATTGTGACCGAACTCTTGTGCGGTACCGAACTCATGTCACGTGAACAGTAGGCAGTATGGCTCTCCTATAGAAGATCTTGTGTAAGAGATCTTCTGACAAGTGGATGATGTGACAACACGCTGCAATTACGGCTGCACCAATCCCGCGTGTCAGAGTTCAAACATAGGAGGTCAGAGCATTAAATGCACTGAAGTCTATGACAAGAAGTTCAGCCGTTGAGATAAGGCCACGTGTCCACTCATCCAACGGTTCTTACTCATCCTATCTTACTATATAAGCTCACACATTGTGTCATTTGAAGGTAATGCTAAATTGACTTCTCAATACTACTTACCAATTCTCTCTATATTTTACTGTTCTATTTATCTCCCCAAGGCCGACCCCCTTATACTTCTGGGAGGCTCACGTTTTAGCCTTCCCACACTCATATATTTCCACTCCAACTGACTTGATCGTCGGAGTGCGCGCGCGCCCGGCTCCCCCCCATCTTTGGAGAAGGCCACGTGCAACTGACGGTTTGTCCTAGTGTGCAGGAACAAAGGCTGGACCGGACGTGAGAGGCCCTGGGATCTGTTGACAGCTCATAGGTGCATTTTTTGAGGTCAACAGATTGGCGCCGTCTGTGGGAAATCACACATTATAACCACGAACATCCTAGTGGTCGAAGCCAGTCGAAAGGAAGCAAAAGCCTAACCTTGGAGAAAGGTCGAGGTTTCTTGGAAAAGGAACGAAGGAAAAGCCCATCCCATTGGTTTTAATCGCAAGTTTAGAATTTGCCGTTACGATGAGTTCCAGCAATTACGGTTCTCACAGCCAAAGCCACCAACGGGGGGACTCCCGTGGCAGAAGCCGTCAACAGGAGGCCTCTGAAGAAGAGGTTCTCCGAACGAACGTCAACATGCGGAGACCCCATCACCTTCACAGGCGGGGCGGTACAACAGCACGCCTAGTTAGGGAGGTAGGAGAAATGGCAGCGAACATGAGGAACTTGGCAGAACAAAACGCTGCCATGCAGCAATTGCTTCTACAGATGCATGGACAAGCTGGATACCAACCCCCCCATCATGAGGCCTATCAACAGGATGATGAGGCCGAAATTTCCGCACAACATGCAAGGGAACCGAGCCCCCTGGAAAGGGAGGTAGGTATGGATACATCTTCAGCTCACATCCACACCCACCTCGGCGGAGACCCCCTTAAAGGGGGAGGGAACTTCCCTCCTGAATACGCACGAGACCCGGAGCCAAGGAGGTCTACTAGTGTGTTTGACAGAATTGGTACATCAGTGCCTAGGAATAGGCCCCAGCGACCCCTCCAAATGTGAGGCGACAAGAGCAACAGGAGCCCCAGGAGGTTCGCCAGCCTAGGAATAGGCGGGAAAGAAGGGACGCTGCGAACCAGCAAAACTTGGCAGGGATCGCTCAACCGCCTCGGTATCAGGCGGAGGAAGGGGAATCCAGCAGCCCTTGTAGGTCCTTTGAGCTCGATGATGATGATGACAGCTTGCCATTCTCGCGCGAGCTGAGAAATGCACACGTCCCCAGCCATTTTGTGCCCCCAAAGATTCCAAAATATGAAGGTAAAGGAGACCCGGCTAAGCACCTCAACAACTATAAGACACACATGGCTCTAAGAGGAGCCACGCCGGCGTTGAAATGTAGAGCATTCCACCTCACTCTCACAGGTTCTGCCGAAATATGGTACAATCGCATACCTGCAGGAAGCATCAGAAGCTGGCCCGACCTCAAGAAAGCCTTCCTAAATCAGTACCTATCTAGTAAAGAAGGAGAGGCCCCTATACAAAGGCTCCAAGACATGAGGCAGCAGGCGGGTGAAACGTTGAAGAGCTATTTGGCTCGCTTCACTGATGAGATGACTTATTGCGAGCAGGTAACGGATAGGGAGGCCCTATCGGCACTCAGAGGCGGACTTAACATGAATACCCTCTTTTGGAGAGATGTGCGAAACAGAAACCCCACTACCTATGATGCCCTTGTGGAAATGATGAGGAGCGAGATAGTCAATGAAGAGTTGATTGACCATCGCAACAGGACCTCTTTGGGACTGCCACCCACTCAAAGACAAAGACGAGGCCCTGTATCGCACTTGGTAACCCAGCAATGGACCCAAGCAGGGCAAACAGTGGCCCCTACATCAGGCCAAGCACTGGCCACAGCCACTCTAAACGCCGTACCCTCACTGGCATATGAGGAAGTGGGTCCCAGTGGAGATATGCAACCAAGCTCCTCAAGGGGAAGGGGCAGAGGAAGAGGCAACGGACCTAGGAATAGGCCCTATTGCACATACCATAGGACATTTGGTCACAGTGACAGCAACTGTTTGACGAGGCCCCCGAACCAAGGACAAACGGGTCGGAGTGAGGCTAGAGGTCCTGCGAACCAAAATTTGAGGACTGCCAGCAGGGAAAGGAGAGATCCCGAACCCAGAGATGGGGAACAAAGAAGGCAAACAAGGGACCGATCGCCTCGTCGAAGAGACGACAGGCCTGGGGATCGTCCAAGGAGCACACAGAGGCAAAGAGAGGCCCATCCCAACGCAGAATTGGACTCCATCAGGGAAATAGACACTATAATCGGAGGACCCCACATTGGGGGAGAGTCTAGGAACGCTCAGAGGAATTATGCCAGGGAAGCCAAAGACTCCCCCATGACAAGTTATTCTGTCAACGGGTCCTACCGTGGGACTCACACCCTCATGCCAATCACATTCACGCAAGAAGATACGGCTGATGTCCACTACCCTCATTGCGATGCCTTGGTAGTGAGGGCTATAATAGCCAGAAATGGCTTGAATCGTATGCTTGTGGACAACGGAAGTTCGGTCAACATACTTTTTGGCACCGCATTTGATAAGATGCAGGTCGGTTTCAATCCTACCCCAATGACAGCCCCATTGTACGGATTCACTGGGGATAGCATCATCCCCAGGGGGAGGATCACGTTGACTGTGGAAATGGAAACACCCCCCTTCACAGCCCACCACCGCATGGAATTTTTGGTGGTGGACCACAGGTCAGCATATCATGGAGTCCTGGGTCGACCCGCGTTGAACGAGTTAGGGGCTGTAACATCCATTCACCACCTGTGCATGAAGTTCCCCACTGACAGGGGTATCGCCACTCTACGAGGCGACCAGATGGGTTCGAGGAAGTGCTACCTGAACTCCCTGCGAAAATCCGAACCCCGCAGCACAAACATGATATACTTGGATACAGAAATGGTCGACGCCCCTGCAGAAGGGTCAGCCCCTGCAGAAAGAGAAGACGTCGAAATGATAAGTGCGATCATAGATGAAATCCCCCCTGAACAAGGCGTCGTGGATACCGTTTTGGATCCAAGGATTACAGAATCCAACTCTTAGGCTGCCCCAGTCGAAGAACTGGAGCCTTTCCAGGTAGATCCTGACGACCCCACCAGGGTCCTGCAAGTTGGGAAAGAGTTGGGGAGTGAACGGAAGGGGCTGTTGGAGAACTTCCTCCTCGCAAACTTGGATGTTTTTGCATGGAAGCATGGAGACATGGTGGGCATCAACCCCAAAGTCAGCTGCCACCACCTCAACATCGACCCCAAATTCACTTCACACCGACAAAAGAGGAGGACGTTGAACCCAGAAAGGTATGAAGCCCTGAAGGAAGAGGTTCATAAGCTGGTAAGCAATGGGTTCATCCGTGAAGCGACCTACCCGAAGTGGGTGTCGAACCCCGTACTGATAAAGAAGCACAATGGCAAGTGGAGGGTCTGCATAGACTTCTCCAACCTAAACCAGGCTTGCCCAAAGGACAGTTTCCCACTTCCAAGGATTGACCAACTTGTGGATGCCACCGCCGGACACAAACTACTGAGCTTCATGGACGCTTATTCTGGATACAATCAGATCCCCATGTACCCACCGGACGAAGAAAACACCTCATTCATTACGGATCGAGGTCTTTATTGCTACCGGGTGATGCCGTTTGGCTTGAAGAACGCAGGGGCCACATACCAAAGGTTAGTGAACCGCATGTTTGCAAAATCTTTTAGGCAAAACAATGGAAGTGTATGTGGACGACATGTTGGTAAAGAGCCTCGAAACTGAAGATCATATTGAACATCTTACCGAAGCCTTCGAAGTTTTGAGAAAATTTCAAATGAAGCTGAACCCACTGAAGTGCGCCTTTGGTGTAGCCTCCGGGAAATTCTTGGGCTACATGGTAAATCAAAGAGGGATCGAGGCTAATCCTGATAAGATTAGGGCCCTGCTAGATATGAGGTCCCCCCACAAACCAAAAGAGGTGCAAAGCCTCACAGGTCGGCTCGCCGCGTTAAACCGGTTCATCTCAAAGGCGACGGATAAGTGCCTTCCTTTCTTCAAAGTCCTAAAAGGAGGGAAGAAGTTCCAGTGGAATGAGGAGTGCGAAGCGGCTTTCCAAGGGCTGAAGAAGCACCTTGGGCAAGCCCCCCTCCTCTCCAAGCCCAAAGAGGGAGAAGCACTATCAATATACTTAGCCGTATCAGCTGACGCCGTGAGTTCGGTTCTTGTGAGGGAGGAGGAAGGTACCCAACTGCCTGTCTACTATGTAAGCAAGGCTTTCACCCCTGCAGAATCTCGATATTCAGACATGGAAAAGCTCGCCTTTTCACTTATGACCGCCTGCAGAAAGTTGAGGCCTTACTTTCAGGCCCATAGCATCCATGTGTTGACGACCCTCCCCCTCAAGCAAATCTTGCAAAAGTCGGACGCCTCTGGAAGGCTAATGAAGTGGTCCATCGAGTTGAGTGAGTTCGACATCTCGTACAAACCAAGGGCCTCGGTGAAAGGACAGGCACTGGCAGATTTCATAGTCGAATTCTCTGGACTGCAAGTTGATACAGAAATTGAAGAAGCAGAACCCCCAACTTGGAGCCTTTTCACTGACGGTTCTTCCGGTGAGACCGGTTCGGGAGCAGGAGTTATTTTGTTGAGTCCGGAGGGACACAGACTTTGCAGTGCCATTAGGTTCAGATTCAAGGCTTCGAACAATGCTGCAGAATATGAAGCCCTCCTGGCAGGCTTAAAATTATCAAGGGAAATGCAGATAAGGAGGTTAACCGTCAGTAGTGACTCGCAGCTAGTGGTTAGCCAAGTAAGAGGGGATTATGCGGCAAAAGACAAAAACATGGCTTCTTACCTGAAGAAGGTTAAAGAGCTCATTTCCCACTTCGAAAAATTTGACCTTGTGCAAATTCCAAGGTCCGAAAACACACATGCGGATGCCCTGTCCAAGCTGGCTAGCAGTAAAGATTCTGAACTCCTGAAGATGGTGCCAATTGAACACCTCGCTCAACCGTCCATAGCAAAAGGAGAAGAGTTCATGTGGATAGAAGGGACCCCTCTCTGGATGCGGCCAATCGTCGCCTTCCTAAAGGATCAAACCCTCCCTGAGGACAAAGAGGAAGCCCAGAAGCTGAGGCGTCGAGCCGCATATTACGTGCTCCAGGACGAAGTGTTGTACAAAAGGGGGTTTTCGATGCCCCTTCTGAGATGCACCGAGGGTGATGAGGCCAACTATGTTTTGAAGGAAGTCCATGAAGGGATCTGCGAAAACCATACCGTCGGTCCGGCCCTAGCCTATAAGATACTCAGACAAGGGTACTACTGGCCAACGCTGAAAAAGGATGCCATCCAGTTCGTCCGCGCATGTGATAAGTGCCAGCGCTTCTCCTCCATTCAACGTCAACCATCTCAAGAGTTGACTACTGTATCTAGCCCGTGGCCCTTCGCCAAATGGGGCATCGACCTGATAGGTCCACTTCCTAAAGGAAAGGGAGGTGCTTCACATGCAATTGTGGCTATAGACTATTTCACCAAGTGGGTGGAGGCCGAACCCTTAGCAAAGATCACCGAAGCGAACACTTCGAAGTTTGTATGGAAGAACATCATATGTCGGTTCGAAATTTCCCATTCACTTGTGTCGGATAATGGAAGGCAGTTCGACAATAAGAAAGTTAGGGAGATGTGCGAAGAGCTCGGAATCAGGAAACATTTTTCTTCTCCACACCACCCCCAAGCAAATGGCCAGGTAGAGGCTGTAAACAAAACAATCAAGCAGATTCCGAAAAAGAAGCTTGATGCGTCGAAAGGGGCTTGGGTGGACGAACTACCCCATGTATTATGGGCAATACGCACCACCAGCAAGACTGCAACGGGTGAAACCCCCTTCTCCATGGCATATGGTGCAGAGGCGATGAGCCCCGTTGAGGTAGGGTTGCCATCGCCTCGTCGCTTACAATTCAATGAGATCTCAAACGAGGAAATCAGAAGATGCGAGCTGGACTTTCTTGGGGAAAAAAGGGACGCCTCACAGGTTAGGCTCGCCACTTATCAAAGGAAAATGACGAAATATTATAATAAGAAGGTGAAGAAGCGATCTTTCAGAAGGGGCGACCTCGTGCTGAGAAGGGTTTTCCTAAACTCTAAAGAACCCGGCGTCGGAACCCTTGACCCAAATTGGGAAGGCCCCTATCGCATAACCGAAGAGATCAGGGCAGGAACTTTCAGGATCGAAACTCTTGATGGGAAGCTGCAACCCCACCCCTGGAATGTTGAACACCTAAGGGTCTACTATCAGTAATTTTCTTTTCTTCTCTGTTCAGTTCACGAGGCATATGTTCATAGCCTCCTCAACTTTGTGTTTACTTTCTCATATATGGAATGGAACTTTGCTGTTATGATTGTTTCCACTGCCTCAACTTTGTGAAGACGAACCGTTTCACTTTGTAGCATCTTCTATGTTAAGAAGTCTGGCACCCTACAAATCCCAAGTAAAAACGGTTCGGCACGGCTTGAGTGTTGTGAACCACACACGGTATTCATCAAGCCTTATTTAAATTGATTAACAAACAATTTACTGGATGAGCTATTCGACGAACCGTTTCTCTTTGTAGCACCTTCTATTTTTAGAAGTCCGGCACTCTACAAATCCCAAGTAAAAACGATTCGGCACGGCTTGAGTGTTGTGAACCACACACGGTATTCATCAAGCCTTATTTAAATTGATTAACAAACAATTTACTGGATGAGCTATTCGACGAACCGTTTCACTTTGTAGCACCTTCTATTTTAAGAAGTTCGGAAACCTAGAAATCCCAAGTTAAAACGGTTCGGCACGGCTTGAGTGTTGTGAACCACACACGGTATTTATCAAGCCTTATTTAAATTGATTAACAAACAATTTACTGGATGAGCTATTCGACGAACCGTTTCATTTTGTAGCACCTTCTATTTTTAGAAGTCCGGCATCCTACAAATCCCAAGTAAAAAGGGTTCGGCACGACTTGAGTGTTGTGAACCACACACGGTATTCATCAAGCCTTATTTAAATTGATTAACAAACAATTTACTGGATGAGCTATTCGACGAACCGTTTCACTTTGTAGCACCTTCTATTTTAAGAAGTTCGGCAACCTACAAATCCTAAGTTAAAACGGTTCGGCACGGCTTGAGTGTTGTGAACCACACACGGTATTCATCAAGCCTTATTTAAATTGATTAACAAACAATTTACTGGATGAGCTATTCAACGAACCGTTTCACTTTGTAGCACCTTCTGTTTTAAGAAGTTCGGCAACCTACAAATCCCAAGTAAAAACGGTTCGGCACGGCTTGTGTGTGGCTAATAACCCACGGTATTCAACAAGCCTTATTTAAATTGATTAACAAACAATTTACTGGATGAGCTATTCGACGAACCGTTTCACTTTGTAGCACCTTCTATTTTATGAAGTTCGGCAACCTACAAATCCCAAGTTAAAACGGTTCTGCACGGCTTGAGTGTTGTGAACCACACACGGTATTCATCAAGCCTTATTTAAATTGATTAACAAACAATTTACTGGATGAGCTATTCGACGAACCGTTTCACTTTGTAGCACCTTCTATTTTTAGAAGTCCGGCACCGTACAAATCCCAAGTAAAAACGGTTCGGCACGGTTTGTGTGTGGCTAATAACCCACGGTATTCAACAAGCCTTATTTAAATTGGTTAATAAACAATTTACTGGCGAAGTCTTATTCATCAAGCCTTATTTAACGGTTCGACATGATAATTAATATTACAAGTCATCTGAGCTATTCCCATGGCGAACCCATGCGACTTCTTTAATAACTTATCTAAGTTGTTACCTATCATCAGTTCGAAAGCTACTCAACGAGGCCATACATGTCGAAAGTCGAATCAATGCAACAAAAAGAAGAAAAAATACAAAGAATGGCTCCATTAGAAAATATCAAATCCAGTTAAGTACAACTACTTTACTTCAAAAAAAAAAAAACCCCCCCAAAACTACTTGCCAACCTCCACCACCTCCTCCATCACTTCTTCAGCCACATCCTCAGCAGGAGTCGAGGGTTCGGCTGGAATGAACTCCTCCCTCACAGCAGTGAGGTCCACCTCTGGGTGAAGTTCTGCAACCCTTGCAAGAACTTCACCATAGGCAACACTCCTCCAATACAAACCAAGGTCGTCATACTCAGCAGTTTCATGAAAGTGGGCAACATAATTGTTCACTGCAGCATCTCCCGCCTCAACCAACTGCTGTTTCAAACTGGCGACCTCAGCAGTCAGATCGGTCACTTGGGCCCTCAAAGCCGTCCTATCTTCGTTGGCCACCTCCAATGCAGTCGAAGCAATCTTTTGCAAATTATCCGAGTTCTCCACTCGCTTTGTTAGTGCATTCACTTCAAACTTGCACAGGTGAACCTCCTCTTTAAGTTCAGCATTTTCAGAGGAGATTTGCCCAACCTTGGCCTCCAACTCCTCCTGCTTGGCCCTAAAGGCTTCGATGACCTCATCTGCTGTCGAGGCCTCTGCCTTTAGCTTTGCAGCTTCCGACTCAGCAGTGGCAGTCCTTTCCTCGAGTTGACGGTTCCGGTCCTGCAGCCTCTTCATATCCATTTGAGCATTAAATATGAAGCCTTGGGACCGAGCCTGCATTGCCAGTCCGGCCTCCAGCATATCAGTGAATTCGTAGGTCTCAGCATAGGATGCATACTTATCAGTCCAATACTTGTAACTCATCCTAGCTGCTGCTTGGGCTTCGGCCGGCAGCATCTCCAACGCCTCGGGGGCAATCTCGTCAGTTCGGCCATCGAGAAAGTCTCGAGCCTTAAACTCTGTAGGGCCCTCCATCCTAGTCTGACGCCCCCGCTTCTTCCTAACCAACCCAACCTCATCCTCATTGCCTTCATCAATGTCAATCACAGGCAAAGAGTTCAACGGCTTCACATTGATGGGCTCCCGCAAGGACTCCTCTATTGACGTTTGTCGTGAAGGAGGAGGAGAACCCTTGTTCTTTGTCAGAACCAGCCGCCTTTTCTTGGACACCCCCCCAGCAGAGGGTTCGGCTTTTTCTTTCCCTTTAGCCTCCACTTTCTTTTCTGGAGGGGGTGGCGGATGAGCCTTTGACAACCGGCTCAGTTCTTCCCTCTGGTTCTTATAAGTTGCCGAACCCGTACTCAAAGGCTTCTTGTTCTTCGCCTCGGCAAGACGACGCATGTGGAATATGTCCGGTTTCACATACTCCTTGTTCAAATGTTGCTCTGAAACCGAACCAAGTGCAGGTTAGCAAAGAACTGCACATAATAAAAATATATATATATGTATTATAGGTTCGCAACTTACCACGGGACGACATCAGTAAATGTGTCACGAATGGGGCTCGTTTGGCTATGACGTTCTTGAAGTCCCTTTTCTCCGAAGGCAGTTCGTATATGGCCCTCACAACAGCCCACTCGTAAGGTTCAAGCTCGAACCGATCTGCAGGAACTAAAAAATTTTGGAATCAGAAACACCACCAAAATGGAAAACAACAAAACAAATAAATAACCACGGACTACACTTACTATACTCATGGTAATGGGTCGGCACGGTTATCTCTGGGACTGCATCCCCCTCCACTGTCTGCCAGCGACCCCTTATCCAGAACCAAGAGGACTTCCAGTTCTTAATTGAAGAAGGAGTGCCCCAGATGAAGGGGGAGTGCGAACCCCAGGGGTTAATACAATACCACCCCCTGCACGAATCGCCCCCACTCGAGGCTCGGGGCTGAAAAAGAGTTTGAAAAACGTGGGGAGGCATATCCTCGTCAAGAGTGACCTCCTTCCACAAAAAGAAGGCCCCTGCCAGTTGGCTCCATGCATTCGGTACAAGTTGGGTCGGAGCCAGGTTGTACTGCCTAAGAATATATCCAAAAAAAGGGTGCAGGGGCAACCTCAACCCCCCTGCCAAGATGGCTTCGCTCACCGCTACACACCCCTCTCTAGGGTAGCAGGCCCGCTCATCAGGAGTCGGTACAAACATTTCTATGGTTTCAGGGATCCTATACCTCTCCCTATATGTCTCCAGCTCACTCGCCTCTACATTCGAAGCCCATTCAGATGCCCCCCACTTCATCCTATAATTTACAGGACCCTCCGGCATCATCGCAACACTATGGGGTCCCCCCATCGCGTCCATTATTCTGGAAGTAGGAATGGGTGGGGACATGCCAACCTCGGCATACAAATTGGCAGTCTCTTCATCTCCCAAAGAACTCCCAGCTTCCCTATTTTTCGACGAAGAGGCCATTTTTTATATCTCAAAAGAGGGAAGAAAACTAGACACAACACTTACGTTGACGAAGCTAAGAGAAGAACCGGTTCTGGCAAAGAAGGGCAACGGTCGGATGAAGAATCTCGAAGGCAGAAAGGAAAGAGCTCCCAACACTTTGAAATTTTTCTCTCGCGAAGTGAAAAAGCGTGGAAATGAAGAAGAAAGCCCCTTTTATACGAAATGGAATCTCATCCCAGCCATTGGATTAGCCCTGGTTTTAATCCAAGCCCTACACCTGTCCCCGCATCAGGACGTAGGAATGAAAATGCGCTATCACTATTTTTGAATCAAAGGCCATGATCAGCGCGTGCAACGCACGCACAAACGACTCGAGTCAATACGCCAGCTGTCCCCAATAATCATTATCACGCATTAAATTTTTGCGTAATACGAAAAAAGTAACTGCCCTCGCCGTAATTATCTTTGCACCTTGGGAACCAACGTCAACGTCAAAATCACAAGGGGTCGCCTTCATGGCTTCGCCTCGTCAACAACAGGCTCGCCTTCATGGCTTCGCCTCGTCAACGACAGGCTCGCCTTCATGGTTTCGCCTCGTCAACGACAGGCTCGCCTTCATGGCTTCGCCTCGTCAACCAACGACAGGCTCGCCTTCATGGCTTCGCCTCGTCACAACTACAAGGGGTCGCCTTCATGGCTTCGCCTCTTCTACAACAGGCTCGCCTTCATGGCTTCGCCTCTTCTACAACAGACACTTCTTCTATTGACATCACGGTCAGGCCTTCAAGTTCACGCACTATATAAATAATCATACATGGACTTCGGGGACTAGTTGTTACGGCCACCTTTCTTTTCTTTCTTTACTTCAAGTCCACGCACTATATAAATAATCATACATGGACTTCGGGGACTAGTTGTTACGGGCAATCCCAAATGGCCCCACACACACCACGTGGCCGAATCCACAGTCTGCCGTACATCCGAACCCTCCATGTCGAACCGGTGAGGACGAACCCACAGTTTCGAACCTCCATTGCTGAACCCATTGTGACCGAACTCTTGTGCGGTACCGAACTCATGTCACGTGAACAGTAGGCAGTATGGCTCTCCTATAGAAGATCTTGTGTAAGAGATCTTCTGACAAGTGGATGATGTGACAACACGCTGCAATTACGGCTGCACCAATCCCGCGTGTCAGAGTTCAAACATAGGAGGTCAGAGCATTAAATGCACTGAAGTCTATGACAAGAAGTTCAGCCGTTGAGATAAGGCCACGTGTCCACTCATCCAACAGTTCTTACTCACCATATCTTACTATATAAGCTCACACATTGTGTCATTTGAAGGTAATGCTAAATTGACTTCTCAATACTACTTACCAATTCTCTCTATATTTTACTGTTCTATTTATCTCCCCAAGGCCGACCCCCTTATACTTCTGGGAGGCTCACGTTTTAGCCTTCTCACACTCATATATTTCCACTCCAACTGACTTGATCGTTGGAGTGCGCGCGGTCGGCTCCCCCCCATCTTTGGAGAAGGCCACGTGCAACTGACGGTTTGTCCTAGTGTGCAGGAACAAAGACTGGACCGGACGTGAGAGGCCCTGGGATCTGTTGACAGCTCATAGGTGCATTTTTTGAGGTCAACATATTCAATCTTCACGACTTCTCGAGTAACTAAATCTGCTTGAGTTCGAGATCCAAGCATACTAGTAAGAAAAATCCGATTTTTTTCGAGCTATCTGGGTCTAAGCAGTTTTTCAAGACCATGTTATTGCGGTCGAAGATAGGAGTCACCAATGAATCCACCTTGTGAGAACATATTAGAGATACAAGTTCTACGCAACTCAACAACTCTTCATCACTGTCTTAGTATACATTAAATAGTTGTAAATTAATTGTAGTAACACAATCATAAGTCTAGCAAGTTTTTTCTAACTTTGTTTTTGTATACTATTAAGACTGTCCATAAATGACATTATAAATATTGTCAATACACAAAGTAAATTTAGGTTGCTGAATTAATTTTAGCTCCAATGTAAATTTTTTCAGTTCATCATGCTTTGTATCTGGTAGCCTTCAAAAATGAAAACACAACATCTGGACATTTGGTAGAAGTATCATTGCAATTTTTTTTTTTAGAGCTTTTTTATTTATTTGATAGTTGGAGTATTTAAGTCTTTCTTTTTCATCCAGCTATGTATGTGTACACATAATGATAATTATGTTCATAATGCAGTAACTTTCTATTGCTTTATAATTAGTATAGTCACTTTTAAAAACTGGTTAACCACAATGAACAGTTCTAGAATCCTTTCTGTGCTTAATGCCATCATTTTAT
The DNA here is from genome assembly GCA_019395295.1 of Osmanthus fragrans. Lineage (NCBI taxonomy): Eukaryota > Viridiplantae > Streptophyta > Magnoliopsida > Lamiales > Oleaceae > Osmanthus > Osmanthus fragrans. The sequence goes on along the minus strand of CM033351.1, from coordinate 10,451,843 downwards.
TTTGCTGTAAAGGTTCAAGTGTTTTGTTGTTTTAGAGAGTAATGTAGGGTTTAATAATCATGGGGGGATGAAGATTTTTCATGCTCGACTAAGTTGACTATTGATTCAAGTTGGATAATGAGCTTGACCAACTCATCCACTAGGTCACGTACAACTCGGTCTCTGGATTGATGTTTATCTAGTTGAACGTATTTTTACAGTAAAAAAAATAAATGAAAACAGACGACTATAATTTTTATTAAGTAAAATTGAACATTTGACTTATAAGAAGATATTTACCATGAACACGATAATTAGTACAAGAGTCCTCTTCATGCTTATAACCTTAGACACCTTAAAAGGAAAAGTTAGGGGACGTTCTTTTCGTATTTCAGTTTTGTGTTTTGAATTTTGAATTCGTTGTGTTTTGTGTTTTGTGTGTCCATTTTGAAATTGTTAAAAATTTGTTCTTTTTGTCGTTTTAAAAAAATATTTTTCAACTCGTATTTTTTGAGTTTTGGCAGATTTGTGAAAAAAACAGCCAAAACGTAAAAAAAAATTGTTTTTTGTTTTCTTCACAAAATTTTCAGCCGTTTTCAAAAACTCGTTTTCGAAAATGAGAAAGAGAATGCGTTTTCAATATTTTGAAAAATCGAAAGCAGAAAATGGCCCGAAAACAGTAAAGAAAACGCTCCCTAAAAGGTTGTAATTTTGAGAATTGGTTTTGAATCATCATGAATTTGTCTAAAGAATGGGGCAGTGCAATTTTTACCAACCTCAGCCTCTTCTAGAATGCAGAATCTACAAATCCCATGTGAAGGAAAAATCAACAAAATCAAATAAAGGCAGCACAATGATTCAAGAATTCATTATTATATTATGTTTGGCAAACAAAACTTAATCGATTTGGTCCAATTGTAATGATGAGTAAACCAAATAAGATTGATTTTCTCAACCTATGCATAGAAAAGTTGAAAAAGTACGTAAGGTGGGGTAGGTATATTGCATGGTTTTTCTTTACAAATTACCAAATCATTCCAACTTTAATAAAGAAAAAGGTTAAAAATCTGTTCGGTCACTGAACTTACGTGTACTTTTTTTTTTTAGTTACTGAATTTCTTTTCTTGCCTATTGAATATTAACTTTCACTTTCTTATTCCATAGAAATTTAATGAAATGTGCATCATAGACGATGATTTTCCTCCTACTAATCTTAATATCAGCGTCAGTTCTAGCAAATAGATTCATAGAAACTAATGAAATGTGTGACTTTTATGCACATTTTGCCTAGTGAGTGTCAACTACTGGCAAATTGACTAGAGAAAATTGAATTCCAAAATATGTTTTTAATAAAAAAGTGTTTGTTGTGAAATGTGAAAAACTGGTTCAAGTCCGTTTGATAGGCAAAGGTGGAAAGGCAAATATTTTCTACGTAAGTGGGAAAAGAAAAACCCACTTAAACGGCTAAACCATAGGAAAATATTTTTCATAAAATTTGTTAAAAACAAGCTTAAATTGGTTGTAGATTGGAATTCAATTTCCATTTTCACGTTGCAATCAAACGGCCAAAGTGAAAAATATTTTCCTTGAATATGACATTTTTCATGAAAAATATGACAATCAAGCAGGCCTTTAGAGTATTAGTTTCTCAGTGGCAGCAAATGGTTGGGATTTCCGTCCTCACGTTTTATTTCTGTACTGATATGACTGCAATGAATAACGAGGTAAGAAAATAGCAAGTTCAATGCTAAATAGGTAAGAAAATTAAGTTGATAAACATAAAAAAAAAAATTAAAAAAAATGGTACAAATACAAGTTCAAAGACTGTTAAGGGATATAATCCCACATCGAATAAAGATGTAAATATAGGCCAATTTATAAAGATCTTGGACTACTCCTCTTAATAAGGTTGACCTTTTAAGATGGATCCCTAAGTCTTAACATGGTATCAGAGCCCATTAAACTTTAACGAGCGATTCGATCCTTGTAAGACTCAAAAATATGAGCATATGGATTTCAAGATTGGTCTGCTCAAACGAGCCACCATCTTGCGGAGACATGTTAAGGGATATAATCCCACATCGAATAAAAATGTAAATATAGGCCAATTTATAAAGACCTTGGGCTACTCCTCTTAATAAGGTTGACCTTTTAAGATGGACCCCCAAGTCTTAACAAAGACCAAACAGATTTTTAACCTCTAATCATCGTGTCCTTTATTTATGTATTTTATTGCGTCTTTGATAAGATGGACTCGACTAAATAGTATGAACAAGAAAAAGAAAAACCTTAGGGTGCATTTTTTTTATTGTTTTCGGGTCATTTTTTATTTTCGATTTTCCAAAACATTGAAAACGTGTTCTCTTTCCTATTTTTGAAAACGAGTTTTTGAAAATGGCTGCAAATTTTGTGAAGAAAAAAGAAAACAATTTTTTTACGTTTTGATTATTTTCTTCACAAATATACCAAAACTTAAAAAACACGGGTTAAGAAATATTTTTTTCAAAACGACAAAAAGAACGAGTTTTCAACAATCTCAAAATGGACATCCAAAACACAAAATACAAAACGAATTCCAAATTCACATCACAAAACTGAAACACGAAAAGAACGCCGCCTTATTAATTGTACTCTCATTTCCTATCAAGTTCACATAGTCGGCTAAACAGCATGAATAAGAAAAAAGAAAGTAACTAAAATCTTACTTTATTGTACTCTAGGTTCCCATATAATTTTACGAACTAAAATGATTCTTGTAGTGTGTTTGATTAGCTTTATTTTTTTTTTTTATCGAAAGTGTCCTTTTTCATCAAAATTTTTACTTTTGGAATGTTTGATTAACATTTTGTTTTCATGAAAAATATTTTTCAAAAGTTGATCATGTAACCATATTTTTCTTAAAATAAGAAAAATATTTTCTTTGGAGAAGAATAACTTTTTATTTTCTAGACAATTCATTCATTCTTTTATCTATCCCTCTCTCGTTTACCCACCAATAAAAAAATGGATAAGCATAACATTTTTAACCCTAAATCAATCCAACACAATTAATTAATAATTTCCATGCAATCAATTGTCTAATTTTTTTTTTTTTTTTTTTTTTTTTTTTAATACAAATTCAACAAACACACCTTCTATTCTTTGATGTTAAAGCAAAATTCCTGTGGAATTATGGGCCTGAAATTGTGAGTGAAAATAGAAGTCATTTTCTGAGAGTGGCTGAATCTAATCAATTATTATCAATACGACAATATCCTTTGACTAAAAATAAAGACAGACAAGATAAAGTTTGGTAATGCATGATGAATGAACAGGAACCTGATTGAAACATTTGCCAGCCAAATTAAAAGAAAATCTTTAAATAGGAATGAACATGTGTGTCACTAAAAAATTGTAAACTTAAACTAGACTGGTGATCACAACTAAAGATGAATAACATTATTCAAAAATGAGCAGTGCATTTAACGCATTGCATTGAAAACTTATAACCATTCAAGTTTTTGGATGGATTGATTTACCTGTATGAAACGTTGCAGGCACAAGTAAAATTGTGTGTCAAAAACAAAGTGCATGTAAGTAATAGCAGCATTAAAACTTCATAAAAAGCAAGCATCTGTGTTATATTTGTCAGCTACCGAGTTTAAACATTCCAAACATGTCAATAATGAAGGATCTAAAACGAAGCTAACATCTTAAAATCTAAACTATGAGAACTAAAATGCATAAGGAGATAACGTGATCATGCCTGCAACTGGTATTTTATGTAAAAAAATCAAAAGGAAAACAATAAGGGAAATAGCAGTCAAAGTTTAGATCGAACATTTAATCATTTCTTACATTCAGCAAATTATAGACCTTGGAACTGAGAGATACCTTTCACAATCTCAAAACTTTCACCTTGCTATTCAATCTTTTCCAAAATGAGTCAACTAATTCATCGACAATGCTTCTGATCTAGGGTAAGACTCGAAAAAGAGAGAATGTAAAATAACATGAAGCAAGCAAAATAAAAAGATTTTCTTACAATAGATTTGGTAAATAACGCTCTCTTATACGCATTTATATCTGCTCAAATTCTTCATTACTTTTGAGACAAAATAAATTTATAAAACCAACTCTACAGGCGCCAGAAGGTAAAAGAGGAAATAACAAAAACCAAGCAAATAAAAACGAGCCATCTACTTGAGGAGGAGAAGAGGCAGGAGGGGCAAAAGGAATCGAACCAAAATGTTTCTATCTTTTGTTTTTCTTGCACTTGAATCGTCTGTCTGCACCTGATATTGAACCTTCTGCCCCTGATATTGAACCATCGACTGGCAATACATCAGTGCATCTTCCCCTTGTAATGTGGAAAGGAAATATAGAAGATTAGCACAAGTTTTAGGCCTCATGCTTCTACCTCTTCTGCAACAGGCGTAAGGACTCCCCCTTTGACAAAGGCTGGGTCAAGAAATTTAGCCACAAATGCCCACAACTTATAAACATCATCGAAATTGGACAAGAAGCCAAGAGAAGCAGTGACAACCTCAACTCTGATGAATCCGCTTTTACCATTGTGTCTGCCATTTTCCATTGGCTTGCAAAGGGTTGTATTGTCAAGACTTAAAGATCCTCGTTGCTGTTTGGAACTATCTAGAATCCGTATGTGACTGAGGATGCCAACACCAAGAGAGATACTGTGTGACTCGGCCAGCTTCAGAACAATTTCCGGACTAATCATACCCCGGTTTCTGTCCCTCACATTGAACGCTACAGCTGCACCTCTTTCGTATTTAATTTTCGGGCCATAGATCTGAACAACTGGTACACTGTCCTTCCCGTTTGAACCCGGGAATCTTAATTGAAGCAATGAAGTTACGAGCCAATTAATCAGGAAACGAAGTCGAGAAGTTGTCTTGTTGAGACCCAACATGTTTATATGCTCAAGATGCTTACAGATCAACTCAGGTTCATTCCTGTCCAACTCTTGTTCATCACCGTATTCCCCATCACTAATGTAGTCTTCATCGTCAAGGCTCGTGACAGATGTTTCTCCAGGCTCCAGAGTTTGGCTTAAGCGAGATCTGTGATTGTCTTCTGTGCTAAAGGATACCCTTCTTTCCCTGCTTCCAAGCTGCTCTGTCTCTTCTATGCCAAAGAATCTACCACCAGCAATTCTACTTTTTTCTCTCCTTTCCAGCAACCTAAACTCACCTTCTGTCTCTCGTCTTATCGCACTTTCCTTCATGTCAGGGAATATCTCAGAAGCTGAGCCATTCTGAATGCTTCTATGATTAGAAGCAGAAGACAAGTTGTTGGAACCGTATCCTTTCACGGCAGAATTAAGTGGTTCCTTGGTATCGGGTTCTTCTTCAATTCCTGGAAAATTAAGATACACTGGAGTTCTACATTCTCTCAAAGCCTCATTTCTTTCAGTAATTTTTTCTTCTTCAGGAATCTCCTTGAAATGGTCCAATTCTTGAGACACTGATCGAACAGCTGCATCAAATGATAATACATGGTGGTCTTCATGATGTCCAGGATTCAATTCCTTGTCAAACATCGGGCTACTTGATAGCTTTAATGCTTTTGGAGAAATTTGCTTACAAGGATTCCTGCCAGCAAACCAAAAAGGCGGCGATGGAGAGGCCACATTGAGTTTGTTTGAATGGCCAGCTTTATCAGAACCCAGTGGACTCTGACCTAAATCAATCCACAGTGAGTTATCCGATGATTCATCTTCGCTAAAAACGGGGCTCTTTATCACCTCCCCAACAGAAATACTCTCAGTTTCCTCAAATATAGTGCTCGCCCCATCCCTATCAGAACTGTTATCGTGCTCCATTTCACTTTCAAATACATCCCTCACCTGCGCTGATGTGTATGCTCCAGAAAAGGCAGGCAACTGAGTTCCAGGACGAGTTTCCGTGTTAACTTCATTCCCACAGACTTCTTCGTCCTCAACAAATCCCGGAAAATTATCCATTGAATCACTCATGTACAAAGGAAACACGGGAGTAATTTTCACTATACCCGACCCAGCATGTCCAGACTGATTCTGAAGGCTTGACATCACAGATTTCTTGATTAAAAGACATCCAAATCCTGTAGGGTCATAGCCAAACACTCTGTAGAACGAAGTGATGATGAAATCCGGTCGAAATAAAGATAATCCAAGGGAATCCATGTCCTTTGGGCCCAATGACCCAGCATCAAGCAAAACGTGCCAGTTGTTCTGTTGAGCCAGGGCCATCCATTGATACGAGTACTTCGTACCTGTAACTCTCGACTGCACAGGGAACACAAAAAGGCCAACAGCAGAATCTTTCTTCCTCCTCTTCCGTTTGTTCAAAATTTGCTTCCTCAGATCAGTCGAACAGAGCTTGAGAGAAGGCCATTTAAACCATGCACTATTAACTTTGGCACCTTTCTCTCTAGCACTCTGAGCCATCCAATTCACAGACTGGCTGTCATGATCAAACATGGTCAACAACCTTTTGTTCGTTTGAAATGGATAAGATTCAGCTAACAGTTTAAAGGCTGAGCCACGACTTACAGTAAATACAAGGCCATACTCATTCTCAGGGATATTCAAATAGTCCATTATTCTCATCTTTATATCATGTTCAATGGTACCTTTCTCAGCACCCCCATATAATGCGTGATTTCCCAAATTTGCAGTAATCTCAGACAAGCTAAACGTAGACGATTCCCAGTAATGAACAGTTTGTAGCAATGAAAACAATCCAAATCCACAGTAGTCAAGACATACCTTTGAATTGACACCAAAGAGATGCGAGTACTCATCTGCCCTCAGCTGATCAATCTTCTCGGACAACTGATACTTTGGATACATCGTGAGGAACTTCGAGAACGCTTCAACAAGCTCGGGAATGGAGTCCCCAGAACCGAATGTGCGCTCTGCCGCAATAGCAGTGGCTCTAAGGAACTCTGCCTGTGCATTTAGTCGAGCAAGTGATCGTGATCGGCCCAAAACTTCATCTTGATTGACCGTGGAATCAGAAGCCATGTTTTGAGATTTAACAAGCGATCCATCTTCAGATGCTTCCTCAAGAGCCTCCATCAGCTTATGCTCTCGCAATTTCCTCAAAATTAAAGGGTTTCTCTTGATTTCTTCGGTTGAATGATCAGAATCATATTTTCTTCGGCTCTTTTTGTCTAATATTAGAGCAGCACAGTGATATAATGGCTTCCAAAGAGAGATATGCATCGAAGGATTTTTTTTCCCCCTTCAACTGTATAAAATCAATCTGATAGTATGAGAGATGTTCAGAAAGAATAATCAATTAAAGGGGTAAATTTTTTGGTTTAGCCCATCTAAGTATCTAACAAGAAACTACAGAAAAATGTACTCAATTCAAACCCTAATCTCCAAAAAGCAAAAGGAATTAAAGCTTAAAAAAAAAAAAAATAAAAATCTCCCACCAGAATAAACCTTTGCTTTCAAAAATCAAAATCACATATCTTTAGGAGGGAAAGAACTCTTTCAATTCATTTTCCCTAACAGCCGTACACTGTTTTGAGATTGAGCTGAAAGGAACCTAATTAAATTGAAACAGGTGAAGAAAGAAGATGAGCTTTAGATGAGGACAACGGGGAAGGAGTAAAAGGGTAAATTATACCACAGGTTTTGGGGATTCAAGTGTGAAATCCAGAGGATTTAGATATTCACTTCGTACAGTTAAGAAAAATTGCAAATCAAGAAAATAAACACAAACAAGAATCGACAAGATATTCAAGAAGGTTCAGTCTTTAACACGAATTTTTGCAGAAACCCAACTAGGAGAAATCACGAAAAAGCACAAGACACAGTTGTAACCAGATCCCGACGAAATGAATGCGGAAGTGAAATACTTTGACACACCAAAATGACAACAAAACTGTTTGAAGAATTGTCTCAATGGTTTCAAGCTAAGGATATATCAATGGAAGAAGAAGACCCCTCCTCTCTTCAAAGTTCAAACACCTGATGAGCTCTGTTTTCTCCCTCTATGTTTCTCTCTCGCTCTAGCTTTCCTGCAAGCCAATTAAAAATGAAAGAGAGACCCCCCACAACAATGCATATTTCAAGAAATGTTTTAAAAGTTCTAAGAAAATATAAATCTAAATTCTGGAAGATTAATTATTTTAGCCCACGTTCACTTTTAGTAAATTTTGTTAAAAACTAATGAAATATATGATTAAAAAATTATAATTTAAATAAAAATTATTGTTAAAATTAATTATTAAATTTGATTTAAAATAAAATTTTAATTTTTACTAAATAGGGCATTATTATTATTATTGTTTTTTAACACGGCTTCACAAATTTTAGTTATAACTAAAATTCTCAAAATCATCCAGGCAAAGTTTGACTTTATCACCTAATTACACACCTTTTTACGCTCGATTGTGCTTAGACTCGTAGAAACTTGAATGATGAAACTTAATTTCATCGTCTAGCATAATTATTTTTATCTAGATGAAACTTAATTTCATGGTTGAATAATTAAGTTGATTATTTTGAAAGTAATTTAGTAGAATAAGTAAATTCTTTTACTTACGAATAAGGAAAACCAAATTATCTAGATGCTTGAGAATGAAAAATTATTTAAAAGTAAGTTTTAGTAACCGTTAACTTAGACAAACATGGCCTTAAGGCCCTTAACCATCTGAGAGAAATGACAATTGACTCTCACATCCCAATAAGTGAGTTGTTGACTGCTGTATAATTAATCAATTGTTGAATTAAAATAATTGAATAATTGGACCTCCATTACCCAACCTCCTCTCTTGAAATAGCATAAAGTCAAATATTGAACTGACTTGTAAAAGTTGTTTCCTGTCTAAAGTCAAACTACTGCGCCTTTTACTTTGCACAGAGAAATCATATGTTTGACCAAGCTTCAAACTAAATTAAATTTTATCTTTTCAAGTAGATTTTTATTTTAGTTATTTTAAAAAAGAATGCATCTTTTAATTATATTAATTAAGTTGTTTATTCTATGGGAAAGTAAAAAATTACTTTTAAATAAAATATCTTACTATTTTAAACTTGTAAACACATTTTTAGTTTAGCCAAAAAATAAGAGCAAAGAAATGGTTCAAATAAAAACATCTATTTTGACAAAATTTCGACGCAAAGTATCGTCGACTCAAAAATAAAATGGAAGTTTTCACCATCGAAAACAACAATCTCAAAGAAAGAACTCGTCTTCATCACCATGAGAAAGATCGACACTGACAAAATATTTCAATGATATTTTCTTAAATAGTACTTATGTTAATCAAATGAGGCAATTTGTTTAAGGTAGTGAGCATAAATTAACCATATTCTTTACATGTTTTGCGCAAAATAACCATATTCTTTCATTTTGGTGCAATAACCCCTCAGATCAAACAAACATTGGAAAATTCCACATTCCATTTTCTCCATTAAAATCTTGTAAAATGAATTTATCATTTTGTTTTAAGCTAGACCGAGAGTATCATCGATTCAAAAATAGAATAAAAGTTTTCACCATTGAAAACAAAAGGCTCAAGGAAGGAACTCGTCTTCGTCACCATGAGGAAGACCAACATCAATAAAATATTTCAATAATAATTTTTTAAACAACCCCTCTATTGATCAAAGTTCTAAAAAGTGAAAATAATCAAATAGAGTAGGCTGAACCAAGATTATTAGTAGAACACACAATATTGATGGCACGATCATTTTAAACTAAAATTTAATATCAATCAATTTGTTATAAAATGATTGAATTATACTGTGTATATAATTCTTTACACAATACATTACAACCTTCTCACATGGAGGGGGTCAACACACAATAAAATATGGATAAAGCTATTTGTACACCTTATGGTGTATCAAATAGCTTACATCCCTCTCACATGGAGAGGGGCCCACGAATATTTTATTATGCGTGGGCCCCTCTCCATGTGAGGGGGGTGTAAGGGATTGTGTAATGTATTATGTACGTGTAGACTAACCCATAAAATATTCGTGGACCCCTTTTCATGTGAGGGGGTGTAATGTATTGTGTACACCTCATGGTGTACACATAGCATAATCATTTTAGGTGTACACATAGCATAATCCAAAATGATTACTAGCTTTTCTCGGTGCCTACGGACACGTTATTGCAGATATTAATGTACGTTACTTGGACAATTTAGAGCATGTTTGATTTAATTAAAAATCAGATTTTTTTTATAGATTTTGATAAAATTTATGAAGTGCGTGATTGCAAAATTAATAAAAATGATAGATAGACTAATGCGCTATAATTTTGTGCTCATCGCCATCTACATAACAGCTTATCTTGACTAAAATTTTCAAAAATAAAAAATTAACACAAAAATAAAGGGGAAAATGACAAAGAGACGGGGTCAGTGAGAGACCCTGTCTTCCCAACAAGCAAGCTATTGCTCCGTACAATCTCTAAAAACTCGGAAAATCTTTCTTAATAGCTAAACTCTCAAGTATCAGTTATCTCAAATTTTAAATTGTTCAACCATGTTTAGGGCTGAAAAATAACTCTCGAATCGAACTGATTGAAGCAGATTCGAATTGAGCGATTTTTTAAGTTAAATACTGAAACTAACATCTAAATCGAGAATTGATGAGTCTGATTTGATTCTTGATTCTAGATCACTAATCGAAAAATCAAACAAGAATCGAATCTCCTTAATTTTTTAATTTATTTATTTTAAATAAACCAAATTATTTTATTTTTTTCTAAATAAATTTGCTAATTAGTTAATTTAGCTCAAACTCAAAAATATGATTTTTACTATTTTTAATTTTCAGTCCAAGTCCAACTCAATCAAATTGACATAGGTTTTGTCCAAATCTATTATTCTACCGTAATACTGTTTCTGTCATTCTAGAAAAATCGAATTGAAACTCGACTACGTCTCTCTTAATTATTGTGAGCTCGCTATCTTTCATTTCTTATGATTTTAATAATAAAATTTATAAAGAACTCAGCAACGATAGATGCAAAAGACACATAGGATTGTACTACATTATTTCGTAAGAGAATGTGTCATTAGTTAAATTAATGTAATTTTGTAAATATTAAAAAAATTAATTATAATACGGAACCCGAGAACCGAATGGAACCAAACTGAACTAAATTGAATGGAATCGAACCCGAATAGTTCTATAATTAAATTTGAAATCAACGGTTCCATTTACTAAATACCTTAAAATTTCGAATCTGATCCAAACTGGACCATGTCCAGCCCTAACTATGTTATATTTACTTAGGGGATGTTTGACAAAAATTTTGAAATTTTTAAAAAAGATTTTGATGAAGTTGATGAATGTATAGTTAAAAAATTTATATAAAATAATCGAGCCGAATTGGATCATGTCCAATCCTAATGATGTTATATTTACTTAGGGGATGGTTGAAACAAATTTTTAAATTTTTTTAAAAAGATTTTGATAAAGTTGACAAATGTATGATTGAAAAATTGATATAAATTGTAGTTTAAATAAAACATGTGATTAAAATTAATTTTATCAGTTGAAAAGTTGAAAATAGTTATGAAGATATAAATTTAAGTTCTTATTGTTTAAAAAAAATGTAGCACACCAAATTATTTCGTAAAAGTTCGTATTTTTATAAATATGCAGTAACAACGACATATTAGGATGCGTTTGATACGCCAACATTTTTTAGGAAGTTGGAATCAAATTCTAACTTTCACTTTTTCACTGTTTGATAGCGTTTTTTTTATGGAATTGATTTCCACCCAATTCCAAGGTACAACCACTTGAAGCGTGATTTCGTGGAATTCAATGACTTGCTATATGGTGGGAATTGGTTTCCACCTTTTTTTTTTTTTTTTTTTTTTTTTTTTTTTTTTTTTGGCTATAGAAACAAATTCTAAAATAAAGTGTAAAAAAAATTTATCATTTTAATTGACAAATTTCATGCAAAATAAAGCCGAAAGTAAAAATAAAAAATTATTATTATTATTTTTTTTTGACAATCTAAACCTATTTTGTCTCTAATGGTAAAAAAAAAAAATACATTTAATTGATAATTTGTATAAAAAAATAAAGTCAAACGTATTATAATAGAAATGTGGAAAATTATACCAATCAAACACCTTTAATTACAATTCTCGGTAAAACAATTCCTAGCAATTCAATTCATTTCCACCCAAATTCCACTCTTACTATCAAACGGACCATACCTTAAATTAGAAGATGCCAAGAATTTATAGTAATATATTCAGATATAACTCACAAATACAGCTTATTGTCACAGTGTAATGTTACAAAATGTATTAGATCATACAAAACGAAGTATATCTAGCTCCTGTTTGATAGTCATTTTTTTCAAAATACATTTTTTTCTCTCTTTTTTTCAATCACATATTTTTCAATAAAATAATATTATACATAAACTCAAAAAATTTCTTTAATTTTTAACCACACATTTTCCATCAATCACTATTCAAAAATGACTACCAAACATGGTTTAATGAATGAAAATGGAAACATAAGTAATTTAGGCTGCGTTCTCTTCGTGTTTCTGTTTTGTGTTTTGAGTTTTGAAATTCGTTTTGTGTTTTGTGTTTTGGGTGTCTGTTTTGAAATTACTGAAAATGCGTTCTCTTTGTCATTTTGAAAAATAATTTCTCAAAACAGAAAACAGAAAACGCGTTCTCTTTGCACTTTTTTATAATATTATTTCATAATATTTTATTCAAAAAATCTGATTATTCAATTAATTTTAATTGTTTAATGTTAATATATTATTAAATATATTATAAACCTGAAATTTCTTTGAATTTTGAAATATCTTTGAATCATGAAATATATTTTCATATATTAAAATAACATATAAATTTGTGAAAATTTTTATTAAGATGATTTTATTCTAGATGAATAATGGGGTGTTAATATATTCATTTATATTTCTAGACATAACTCATTTTTGAATTTTTGCTTTTATTTGAACCCTTCCTATTTTCTAAAACTATCGAAATGAAGAAAGTCAAAGTTCAGGGACTAAGAGGGATGGAGAGAAGGAAGAGTGGAAGAGGGAAGGAGAGAAGTCGCGATTGAAAAAAATGGGAGGAGTGAAAAATTTGAAGCTACAGTATTTGTTTTGGCGTTTTGGAAAATTTTCGTGTTTTTAACTGAAAACGCCCAAAACGGAAAAAACCCGTTTTGTGTTTTGTGTGAAATTTTTTTTTGTGTTTTGCAAAATTCGTTTTTGAAAACGGCAAAGAGAACGCGTTTTCGTCGTTTTGAAAAACAGAAAACAGAAAACGGCCCCAAAACGACAAAGAGAACGCACCCTTAACTTCTTAGTGCTTGTTTAGCTGTTCATGATCCTTGAAGATTTAAATTTGTTCTCCATGTCATAAACTTTTTGGCCTGTTATTAGAATAGCTATCTAATCATTAACACACGCTCTTAATATCGAACAATTCACTCATAAGAAAAAAAAATCTTCTCAAGGTCCAAAAAAAAGTAGTCCTTTGCGATGCTCAAGATTACAACTTCGTATGCTGATATTGTTTTTTTTTTTTTTTTTTTTTTTTACGAGAAACCCGTAGCTATTATCCTTCGGGTGCGCAGTGAATAAACTCTCGCATTGACGCAATAGCCTGCAAACTACATCAATCAAGCTAATCATATTAGGCAAGTTCGGTGCGACAGGCTCAATCGAGAAAGTGTTAGTATAGAAAATCGAACTCGTGACTAAAAACCTTCTTGCTCACCTACTCTACCAACTCGATCACCCAATGAGAGACTCGTATGCTGATATTGTTCCTTTATTGAGTGCTTGTGTGAGAGTGATTTTTTTGAAAAAATGTATTGTAAGTAGGAAAAATTTATGAGAAACGTGAAATAATTTTTATAATTTTTATTTTTTATAAAATGTGTGGTTGAATTTAGTATGGAAGAAATGCGTTTATGAAAAAATCACTTTTAAAGAAGATATAAATTTCTGATATGTTTTTTAAGTCCATTACCGCAACTATATTCGAGTGCAAATGGGACATTTTTTGCTATACAATCACATAATTATTTTTGCATTTTTTCACGCTTAATTTATGAACACTTATTAAATGAAAGTCGCCATAAATGAAGATTACGACTAATCTTTAATTAGTTAAATATACAATTATCGAGTAAAATGTCTCTATCTATGAGATTAATAGAAAAATTATACTGCATTTTCAATATTCATTGGTTAATTTCTCTATCTTACTTTATTAAACAAATTGTTTTCAAATCCTGACATTATTAATTTACAAAGATTCTGTGGTAGTAGTTAGGCTTTTGTCCTTTAGCTTTGGACTAGATGAAGCCTAAGATTATTACTATTGTTAAAATAATATTCTTACATATATGTGTGTGGTGTCAATTCGAATGTTAGTTAGGATGACAATATAGCAAAATTTATTAAGAGTGTATTTGATAGAGATTATTTGGAAAAAATAAATTTTGAAATAGTGATATGATCCACATTTTCATTTTCATTCTTCTACTCATTTTCAACCACATATTTTTCAATAAAATAATATTTTCTATCACATCAATAACTTTTTCTTATTTTTCAACCACACATTTCCCATCATATCACTATTTCAAAATTCATTTTTCCCAAATAATCTCTATCAAACACACTCTTTAACAAGTTTTGCTATATTGCCATCCTGGCTGACATTCGGGTTGACACCACACACATATATGTAAGAATATTATTTTATTTGCACGGGACCCTCGTACTCACATGTGGTCATCCAGATGTCAATCAGAGTGTTCGTTTAATATATTTTTTTTTTATTAAATTGGCTGAAAGCAACACCATGAAGTTTAAAAAAAAAATTGTGTTAAAAATTAAAATATTGTAGTTTTAGGGTCCTAACTTCTATGCCAAGTTAAAATTTTGGTCAACCATTGTATAGATTTTCATTTCCATAAGGGTGTGACATGTCCCAAGATTCTTTTTGTCCTTTTATAGTTTTCTTTTTGAGGTTTATGTTAAAAAATAATAATAATAAAATAAAAATAAATAAACCAATTTGATTAATTATAGCGATTTTTTTTTCAAGAAATGAGAGAGAGAGAGAGAGAGAGAGAGAGATGTTTTGATAATAATAGCAGATATATATAAGGGTAAAATAAGAATTACAAATTTGTCTCGTATTGAATTTTATTTTTTAAACAAAAAATAAACATCATAGATGGTTTCTGTGATTTTTTTTTTCTTAAATAGACGCAAATGGACAACTATAATAGTACATTGATGAAGTGTTTATGGATATCATCTCAAGTCATGATATGTCAAATGAAAATTGTGAACATAGAAAAATCTAGTATTTGAAAATTCGATAGAATATATTTTATTGTTGTATTCAACCGTCACAATACCTTAGGTTATTGTCAGAATAAGTCTTTTTTTTTTTTTGTTGTTGTTGTTGTTGTATTGTTGATACTTAAAACTATATATATTCACATAACATTCATAGAAATAATTCAAGTTAATCATGAGTGTTCAACTTATATGAATAGAAAAAATAAAATTTATTTTATGATTTTTCCACCATCTACTCTAGATATGGTTTTTAGATTATTTTTAGAACTAACATTTCTTACATCTTAAAAATCAAATTTAGAGGTTGTGTGATGATACCAGATAAAACTGAGAAACTGGAATTATTATTATTGAAAGCTGAATGCAAATTCAGAGAATCAGAAAATAGGGAAGTAAGCTAGACTCTATTCTATTGAACTTTTAACTGTCTATTCTTCCCCTCTTACCTCTATTTATAAAATCTCCCTAATTGATGTTGTTACACCACATGGTTCTTCATGTTGGAATGCGCAAGAGGAATTATCTAGAAATAAAAAAATAAAAAAATTCAATAAATGAGATTGTCTAGATGTTCATTTGTATGTTATATCAAGAATGGTCAATTCTTGAATTAGTTCCGAATCAAGAACTTCCATCTTTTTTAATTTCAAGAACTTGAGCTTCAAACCACAAAGTTTTGTATAGTATTCTTCAAAATTAAGACAACATCGGTGAATAGACACATTCTTTTAATTAAATCAAGAAATTAATTCTTGAATTGGACAATTGAATAAAGTAAGAAAATGATCATTTTATGTCTTTCTCTCTCTCCAAATTTGAACATTATGAAATTATGTATTATGATTGTTGTAGGAATTCTAGACTCTATCTAACATATATTTATAGAGATAGAATGATTTCAATTATTCTACAATATAATTTCATATTCAAATAGGAGTTTTAATTAAAATTCAAGCATGAGTTTTAATTAAAGTCCAAATTCAATTAGTTTACATTTAATTACATGTGTAATCCTAGAACTTCAATTACAATTACAATTAAATTTACTATTTTCATAATAATTACAACTAAGTACAAAACTTTACTGTAATTATAATTAAACTCAAAATTATTATAATAAAAGTAATTAAGTTTCAATACTTTATAGAGCTACCACATTGACCTGATTGAATATATATTATCTAAGCTTTAACAATTAAATCATGTCTAGTGGACCCTAAACCACCCAATCTAATTATTAATTTGTGTTTTTTCCACTAAAAGCAAAAGACTTAACTCTTGAAATATATAATATTACAGAAGCCAATAAATTCGTTACTTTCTTCTAACCTATCATATATGTATTTTATCCTCGTTCGAGATCCGATAATTAGGTACGAGCATGAACGACCGTTTTGTTCTTCTAATTATTCTCACTAAAGTACCATATTCTTCAACAATCTCGCAAACTAATCACAAATTTCGAAGTGTAGTCGTCGCTAAACATTGAACTTAGATTTTTAACCGTTCAATAGAAAATATTTAAATAGTCATTCTACCCATTTTTCAAGGTGACGGTTCTCGACACGAATTCATGTTCTCTACTTCGTTCATTCTCAGATTTCCAACTCATCGAGATATTTGACTAATCAAATTGATCTCACCCATTGATGAATCAACGAATTATTAAAATCATGAAAAAATATACATAACATTGTCAAATAGTTTATATGAAATACATAGCAATAAATGAAATTTAATTCTCCGCACGGTCATGTGCATTGGTTTTGAACAAATTATTTATAATAAAAATATAAATTATGTCACATTGTATTTCTTAATGCAGGTACCCCAATTTATATTATCACAAATGATCTCACACACTTTAATTTGCATACTCAATAAATAAATGAAATTACAATTTATTTATTATAAAATATTATTTTATCATAACAAAATATATTAAATGAGCACACAACCCAACACTCCAATCATCCTGACTCTTCTAGAATAGGTGAACTAGATGGAGTGCCTATCAATACTCTCGATTGCGAAAGGCACCTTGTTCTTGAGATGAAACTCGAAGAAGTGTTGTAAAATGGAGTCTATTGATTTTCAAGAGGCATTAGATGCAGTCAGATCCTTCTACTGAACCAGTACTTCTTTCTCTAGAGGCTGTCCTAGTAGTGCTTGTCATCCTCCCAAAAATTGATCGGTTCCACAACACATTCCACGTTAGCACCAAGCTAGAGAGGAAGCAATTGACTTGCTTCCCTTGATCCCAAAGCCTTTTTCAGTTGCGAGACATGAAAAACTGGATATATTGTAGCAACAGGGAATTAGGACAAAGAATAGCTTTTATATCCTAGGTTGTAGCTATCAGAAGGCAGACCAACATTGCTAATTGCCCTAAAAATATTAATTCAGAGAGACATAAAAAGATTGAACTCTCATTAAAATATAGTGCATCAAAGGGTAATAATTACCCAACACGATCTAAGTGGCACTTTTTTGGGTTGGTGTAGTATTTGTTAACTCATAACTGTCATTTAAAATTTAATATCTCCACCCCTTCGTTTCCCTCATTGCTCATAACTTATTTTGGGTTTACGTGAAATTGATGTTATATACTTAACACTAATCTTTCTTCTTTAGGGATAAATAGGTTGTATTGGAATACGCTTATACTATTTTTCTGCCTCTTAATAACAGCAATATTTGATAAAATAGTGAAATTTTCCTTATATATATACCAATTTTATGCTCTAAATCTCGAAAGAGCAAAATCAGAGCGATCTAATTCGGATATATATATATTGTTAAGAATGCGTATTCTTTGTTATTGACTTCATAAAATAGATACAAAAATTCAAACTAATAACCTTTCTCGATTGAGTATAATTAAGAGATTCAAATTATGAAACTTGAAGAAATAGTTAGCCGCATAACTTGAAAAGTGAAAAGAGGAAACGAATAGAACAAGCACTTATTTTCTTCTCTTCTTGCTTCAACTTGACACTACAAAATGTGGCAAATTCTATTGGAACAACAATTGCATTGTAAAATTCCTTAAATTTGAAAATATCTTTGACCGTAAGATTTCTTCGGTAATCTAATATTCTAGAAAGGGAATCATATACAAGTCTATTTTTCAAATTCCAAATCTTCCACAATGGAAGGTTGCTATCAAGAATAGTATAATTCCATATTCCTCGAATCGTGCCTTTACCAAAAAGTCCACCACCAAATTCCTCTATTTTACCAGGTCAATCATGTGACTCATCATTAGCATGTGTTCCACTTATCATTGATTAAATTAAATGGTTTGAACTTTCTATTTTATTGACCAATTAAAATTGATAAGAATATTGATAATGTTTTAACTTTAATTACATTCACATCACAATTTTTATTTCTTACACCACATTTTAATTGTACTTAAAGTTCTTAATTTTTCCTTATTATATATAGCACTTATGTTCCTAACGATTTTTCATGTCATTCTATCCTCAAACTTTCCTTTAGTTAACACATTTTATATTTGATAATAGTTTTATGTCCAAAAGTCCGTTGAAATGACGTAAAATAACTTATTTTCTCATCATATTTTTACAAAATAAGTAAATGAAAAATGCAAAAAAAAAAAAAAAAAAAAAACAAAGTATTTTCGATCCCCTCATTTTAAAGTATGAAAAAAAAAATTATTTTGATATGAATTATCATCAAGGATGAGATATGTTAATCAATGGAAGGTTGGAGATGAGAATTCAACGAAAAAAAAAAGTTAAAGAAATAGTTGCTACCACGAGCAAAGATTGAAAAATTTAACTGCAATTAAAATATGATATAACAAATAATTCTTGATTTAAATCTTTAATATTCTAAGAATACTGCATATAACCTCATCATCAATTTTAATTTCATTAATGGGATAATGTTAATAGTTATTAACATGTAGTGTAATAGCAAATTGAGAGTAATTCCAAGAGACACTTTGAATATAAAGAACATCTTATGCATATTACAGAGCGTATTTTAAATAAAAGAGTAGAATTTTTTACACATACCAGTAATGCTCTCTATTTCAGCTCTTCATTTTATTTTTTTTCAAAAAATTATTGATTTCTTCTCATCTTTTATTTTACATATTTTTTATATATCAATGATCAATCAATTCAAATGTAATTTGAATAATTTAAAAAATAAAATATTAAAATAAGTAGTTTATTAAATGCAATAATTGTAAATTAAAAATAGAAAGTGTGTTTGACTTTTCAAATTCGAAAAGTCAAATTCACTCTCTATTTTAAAAAGTCTCTCAAATAGAAGATCTTGTATTTAAAGCAACGTCAGCTCTTAAAAAAATTTGAGATCTTAGGCGACCGTCTATTCTGAGGCCCTTATAATCATGACAATACTTAAATATTTAAATAAATAGCATGTATCTTTGAATGAAGGCTTCGTACAATTCAAAAGGTTGAGTCCATGTTGAAAATTTTGATTTGATTGTTCAATAGTAAGCAGCTAAGGTTTACAGCAAATATAAGGCCCCGTTCTCTTTACTGTTTTCAAGCCGTTTTCTGTTTTCGATTTTCTAAAACAATAAAAACGCGTTCTCTTTCTCATTTTCGAAAACGTATTTTCGAAAACAAAAAAAAAAAAAAATACAAAGAAAACTCAAAACTACATTTTGCCGTTTTGAGACAAAACATGCCAAAAATTCCAAAACATGGGAAACGCCTGGACTTCTTCTGTTTTCCCTCAACATTTTCTTCCAGTCTCACTACTCCAACATTTTCTTCCACAGTAAGAATCCTTGCTTGTAAACCCTTCTCTTCTCAGTCTCACTACTCCAAGACTTCATCTTTCTTGCTCTCTCCATCTCCGAGTACGTACCCATTCTTGATTTCTTGGAATTTTGTTTAGAGCAGTGGCGGAGCCAGCACCCGGCGAGGGGGCGCGGCCGCGCGAGCTGGCTCCGCCGGGTAGCGCGAGCGTCGTTGTTGCAGAGGCGATGGATTCTGGAAGGCGTGGAAGACGACCTACTGGTGGTGGGCTTCTGCTGCTTCATTTTTTTTTTTTTTTTTTTTTTTTTTTTTGGGTTTGGGCAGTTGGGCTTAAATGAATTAAAGAAGTTGGGCATCTTTTTTGGAAGGAATTAACAAGTTGTCTAAAATGCCAAATGACCAACACCATTTCCCAATTGCCATTCGAATTGAAATCGAAACCGCAAAGGCCAATTCCAAATACTTTTCCAATTTTCCTCCTTTCTCCACTCTCCAGCTGCTGCTAGTTGCTACCGACGCGGCGAGCCAGCGACGCCATGACCACGAGGAGTGTTGTCCATGGATTTAGATAATTGCTTTCGTGATTTTTGAGAATTTAATTTACTTTTGAGTAGATATTTGGGATGGCAGAGAAAGAGGTGGAATACACGGTGGATTTCTTCAACAAATTGGTGAACCCTGCCTTTTGCCCTTGCATATAATTCTTATTAACATTAATGTTCCATCTTTCTGGTGAAATTTTTATTTTTTTGGCGATTTAATGTTAATGCAGAGCTTGAATCAACTTGGTATTTAGACACACTAGAATTATGTCTTTTCTGAGCGGAATAGAAAGTTATGTTAGAATTTCTTCCCGAGCTTATTTTAACCTGGATGTTGCTTGTCAATGGACCAATTAAAAGTTTCTGACCAGTGACCTGTAAGCTTAACTTGATGAAATATGAAAACTTAGAATGCTTGGCAATTGCTTACTACAACTATATATTGGTTACATTATTGATGCCTGCAAATTTGTGCACCTTTTCCTCCAAAATATTGGCAGGTGAATTGATGATTTTTGCACTTCTGATAATTTTTTCTGCTGAAATCTTATATGAATGCATGTGCTTCAATGGTCACAAATGTTATCATTTGAATTTACTGCAATACATTTATGCAAGTCATTTTTGTGGTTTTTGTTACTGCTTAGTAGGAGAATGAGAACAAAACTAATGATAATTTTGTGTTGCATCTATGGCTCACAACACATTTGGGTATTTGATAAAATCATACTCATTTCTAAAGTTTAGAAGTGGTCATTTGGGACAATGGGATCCAGCGCACACAAAAAACATTTGTTCATTCAAGTTTTCTGGTAATAGCCATGACATTCATTCTGGCTTGAAGGCATGTAGCTTGGAATGTCTTGACAACTTCGAACAGAGATAGAGGAAACAAGTAGGGAGTCAATATCTCTATTACATTAATGATCTTGATAGGTGTATTGTTTGCCCGACACCTGCTAACTCATTAGAAAAGCCTGAAACATGGAGTATTGGTGTCTTCATTTTGCTGTTATACGTGATATTATGAAGGCATGTTTGAAGAGAATTTTATTTTCAGTACTTGTAGGCAGAAAGATGCTCGAATAGCAGATACACAGAGAGGGTCAAAGTAAGGATCACGAAATGTCCAGCTATTAGAGCTGCCCATGAAGCAGGTGAATATGAGCTGCTGATCCAATTCAAATAATCAGAATTTATTTATGCTGGGCATGTCTGGAAGATAGTACCGTTATGCTCGATGCAAATTTTTGGCAGAAATGATATTATGTGAGCAAGGGAAGTGTATTGAAACTAAAAATGTAGAGAAGAAAAGCTGTAAAAATATTTTATCAATCTATTCATTCATTGCTCACTTTAGGCGGTTTCAACTGCAAGGTTATTGTAGTTTTGTTTTCTGCTCTCGTGAGTGCTTCTTTCCAGATCATCCAAAAGCTGTACATTGTGTAAATATCATATGCAATGACCTTGACATTACCAATATTCTTACAGTACTTCAACTTCTCCAGGGCCAGAGATTGTACGAGGATGACTGAGATGTCTAGTATATGAATGATTGAATCTACTTTGTGAAAACTGGGAATTCCATAAAAGTTGTTTTCTTTTCACTTGGAAACAGTTTCCTAACACTATTACGTAAGACTGTAATACAGATTGTAGAATTACATTTTAATTAGACGAGAGGATTTTAGCAATGCTATCTCATTAATTTTTAGCAACGCTACTCAGAGAAGAATACGGTGTTTCAAGACATACCGGAGTCAAGTGAAGATCAAGAAATCATACATTTCGAGACGTCTTACATGATTCCTCGGATTAATTTTATATTTTGTTTAGTGTTTATTTGTTTTGTTATGACATGTAAACTTGTAATCGTACTTATTGAAATGTGTTGTCAAATTTAATTTAATTTGTGTTTTATATCTAAAAAAAATAAAATAAAAATTCAAATAATGTTATATGTTATTAGAATATTTCAAGATTCAAAGAAATTTCAAGTTTATATGTTATTTAATACTATATTAAATTAACCAATTAAATTTAATTGAATAATGAGATTTCTTGAATAAAATATTATCAAATAATATTCTTAAAATTTATATGTTAATTAGGAATATATGGAAAAATATTTCAAGATTCAAAGAAATTTCAAGTTTATATGTTATTTAATACAATATTAACATTAAACAATTAAATTTAATTGAATAATCAGATTTCTTAAATAAAATATTATCAAATAATATTATCAAATTTTATATGTTAATTAGGAATATATGGAAAAATATTTCAAGATTCAAAAATATTTAAAGTTTATATGTTATTTAATACTATATTAACATTAAATTATTTAAATTAATTGAATAATCAGATTTTTTGAATAAAATATTATCAAATAAAATTCTCAAAAATTGCAAAGTAAACGCATTTTCAATTTTATGTTTTGAGAAACAGTTTTTCAAAATGACAAAAAGAACGCATTTTCAATAATTTCAAAACAGACACTCAAAACACAAAACACAAAACGAATTTCAAAACTCAAAACACAAAATTGAAACACGAAGAGAACGCCACCTAACTTTTCGGGTTTTATTTATTTTCAATGAAAAATCTATTACCAAATAAAATATCCAGAGGATTTCAATCCAGATATTCCGATTGCTCTTTGCTAGAGCAGTGGAGGTCTGTAATCTTTTAATATTTTGAAAATTAATCAATCTATGATCTGCAAATAGATAGGATAAACTTCCAACTCATGGATATAAAATTTTACTCGGAAGGTAACTTTTAAGTACTTGGAATCAAGGAGAAAAATGGAAACAGAAGAATAAAGTAAGGGACAAATTCCAAGGTTTGATCTATGAAATGAAAGTCCAAATTATATAAGCAAAACTGGGTATAAACCAGGTTTATACTTTACTTCAAGACAAGCCATGGCCGTGTAGGATCAGTTAAAAAACAATTGATTTCCCAAGAGAGGCTGTTGACCTATAGTTGATTATAACATTAAAGTTTTGATTATAACAAATAAGTTAATCTTGTTTACTAATAAATTGAATTTAAGTGATTATAGTTTTTCAAAGCAGACTATGAAAAGTTAATCGATGTTGTCAAAAGATCAAAAACTATCATCACAAATTGGACTCAAAAAGGAGGTCAAGATTGAAGAATTTAAGAGCCAAACTTCGGAAGAAGATCAAAAACTTGATTTCTTAGACAAAATGTAAATGTACTAACACTTTGTTATTTAGCAATGAATATTTAAGCTCAAAATATTTCTATGCATTAAAAACAATATTTTGTCCATTAAAAGTCATTCGAATGCAACATTTTGATCAAATATAAAAATAACTTTTAAAAAGATATTTTTACTTGAAAAATTAGTTAAAAATACCTTCCAAAAGTCCATACCTTTTAAAACCTTTAAATTGGGTCAAACGGGGCCAAAACGCGAAAAGATCGAAAACGGCCTGCGGTCAACCAACTGGAAGGGGCGGTCGACTGCCGGCCAAAGGTGGAGGTCGACTAGAAAATCCAACGGTCCAAAATTTGACCATTTTGACATTTGATTTTTACTATACAAACGACTATATTGATTATCTGAACAAGAAGTGATCGACCGGACAAGTCATTCGCACTTGCATATTTTTTTTACGTTTTGAACTTTATAAATATCCCACTCTTGTTATTCTTCATAAGAGATTCAAGAGTATCAAAGTGAGATATTTTTGTTTTGAGAATTCTTTAAGCTTTAATTTGCATTCATTTCATTTATTTCTTATATAAAAAATTTTGATTGATTCAATCTTCTTAATCATCATTATCATCAAAGTTTTTCATCTCTCTTTTAGTACTTAATTTATTATTATTTTTCATTAAAAGAGAGAAATTTTGAGAAATTTTTTGAACTAACATCGCATTTATTTCTTTTTCATCTTTTCATTGAAAAACTTTGATTAATTGAATTAAACTCTGAAATCATCAAATTCATCAAAGTTTTCTCATATAAGACTTGAGTTATCATTTAACTATATTCATTGAAGTGATAATCTCTCTTAGTATTTAATTCATTTGTATAATTTATTAAGAGAAAAATTTCATTGTAAAATCATTTCTCTAAATTTGTGGGTCGTATTGAAGTCCCGTAAAAACTCAATAGTATAAGGACCGGTCTCATTGTTGTAATTAAGTCACTATGTGTGTCATATTGAGGTCTCGTAAAGCTCAGTAATATCAGTCATATTGAGGTCCCATAAAACTCAATATTGTATGAGGATCGATGCTCTTTGTTTGTAAGTCAATGGAAGAGTTGTAAATGGATGGATTACGCCATAAATCAATCAATATAGTGAAAATGCATTGCTCGTGTCAGAGAGCTTGGTGACGGATGAAGTAGATCATTGTTTTGGATCGAACCTCCGCAATTATATTGTTTGCATCATCTCTTCCCTTTTACTTATTGCTTTCATATCTGTGATCATTATTTGA
The DNA here is from genome assembly GCA_019395295.1 of Osmanthus fragrans. Lineage (NCBI taxonomy): Eukaryota > Viridiplantae > Streptophyta > Magnoliopsida > Lamiales > Oleaceae > Osmanthus > Osmanthus fragrans. The sequence continues at coordinate 10,426,736 of CM033351.1, read as the reverse complement.
ATTAATCCATTTAGTCTTTACTTACTCAAATTTTTATTAATTCTTTAAAAAAGTTTTTAAAAATCAATTCACCCCCTATTGATTAGTTATTCTTAGACTATCAATTGGTATCAGAGCGACGTGCTCATTTATAAAGATTTCAAAATTTTGAGTAATGACTAACCACATTCTTCAAAACATTTGGGGGCATTCTACAAATCATCCTCCCTTTTTTTATGGCACACATATAATTATTGACAAGCTAGGATGATGATTTATGTTCAATTTATAGATTATAATGTTTGGAAAGTCATTGAATTTGGTCCCTACGTGCCTAAAAATGTTATTAAAGAGGATGGTAAACAAGATCAAATAATTTCAAACCTAGAGAGGAATATGATAAAGAAGATAAAAGAAAATTATCATTGAATGCTAGAGCCAAAAACATAATTTATTGTGCCTTAAATAAAAATGAATTTAATCGTATTAATACATGTAATTTCGCATATGATATTTGACATGCATTAGAAGTCACTCATGTTGGTACTCGCAAAGTTAAAGAAACTAACATAAAATCTCTTAGTTAAAGACTTTGAAAATTTCTTTATGAAGCAAAATGAAACTATTGTTGATATGATTACTCGCTTCATCGATATTGTTAATGGCCTTAAATTCTTTGATAAAAAATTTACTAATGGTGAACTTATGAGTAAAATGCTTAGGTCTCTCTCGGATGATTGGAGTTCATTGAGAATGTTGATAGAAAATACCAAAGATATCAATACATATCCATTAGAAGAGCTCTATGGAACATTGATGATATATGAGTTAAATTGCACCGATATAAAGGAGAAAACAATGAAAAACATAGTAGAAGAAATGAGCCATTTTTTTAAATCCATCGTTGATGAAGGCACTTCAAGCGAAAATTTGAATGAAGAAGAACTTGATGATTTGGTTCTTCTTGTTAAGAAATGGAAAGGTTTCCACAATAATTATCGATTCCAAAAAGAAGAAGAAAATGGCGAAAATGGAACAGATTCGTCAAAAAGAAAGCATTCCAGGCAATATGGAATGAAAGTGACGATGATGACCATGAAGAAGATTAAAGTCGAGGAAATTCCTAACATGTGCTTCATGGCTATTGAAAATGAGGTAAATTCAAATGAAAAATGTTCATATGATGAATTATCTATCTCTTATGATGAAATTCTTGAAAATTTTGAAAAACTTGTTTTAAATCATTAGATCCTCAAAAAGAAAAATTATTTATTAAAAAATGAGGTAAAGAAACTTTTGGAAATTCAAAATGATTTTGAAAAAGGAAAAGTTGATTACAATTCTTTAATTAAGGAAAATTCCTCTTTACAAGAATTTTTTTAGATTTGACTCAAATTGTTCACAAATTTATACAAGGCAAGAAAAATTTTGATTTAATGTTTTGTGAACAAAAATGTGTTTTTGATAAATGACGAATTGAATATAAATCATTTTTGAAACAAAAATCTCTTAAAAATTTGAAGACGACTACAAGTGGATTCAAAAGTCGACTAACACTAACTGCCAAGGACCCAAGGTTGTATGGGTACCAAAGACCAAAAAATGAATTATTTTTGTAGGTACCAAAGAAAATAAAGAGCAAATAGACATTGGATCACGATGCTCAAAGTACATCAACAGAGATCAAATTTTATTGTGAAGCTTCAACATACATGATGGTGGCCATGATACTTTTGGAGCTAATGCCAAAAGAAAAATCATTGACATTGAAATTATTGGTAATAATTTATCTCCCTTTATTGAAAATGTTCTCTCGGTAGATAACTTTAAACGTAATCTACTTAGTTTTAGTCAATTGTTTGTAAATGTTATCTTGTCAAAATTGATTCTACCAAGTGCTTTATTGAGCATACTACATCAAAAGAGGTGATGTTTATAGGAAATCGAAGTAAGGATGTTTATGTCATAAACACTAAGTTTGAATGCGGAGAAAAATGTTTATCAGTTTAAAATACGATGCTTGGTTATGGAATAGAAGATTAGATCATGTTAACATGAATCTACTTTCAAAATTTCTAAAATTTTTTTTTTTTAAAGATTTGTCAAATTTGAAATTTGGGAAAGACAAAGTTTGTAATGCATGAAAAACAAGTAAATAGTTCTTTCAAATTAAAGCAACATTCTTCAACTACAAAATCTTTTTAACTTCTCCACATGAATATTTTTGGACCATCTAGAATCACAAGCTTAAATGGTAAACATTATGCTTTCATTATTATTGATAATTTTTCTAGATTTAATTTTGTCTCATTTTTGAACCTAAAAGATGAAGTTTTGAATGCATTTGAACATTTTTGTAAAAATGTTCAAAAAAAAAGAAAAAGAAAGTGATGTACTATTACTACCATTTGGAGTGATCATGGTGGAGAATCTTGACAATATTGCTTTTGATGATTTTTGCAAAAATTAAAGTTATGAGCATAATTTTTATGCTTCTAGAACTCATTAACAAAATGGTGTAGTAAAAGGAAGAATCACACATTGTGAAAAACTATTCAGACTATGACAAATGAATATAGTTTACTGAAATATTTTTTGGGGCAAAGCAGTTAACACCGATTGCTATATTATGAATAGAGTTTTCGTTAATCGAAAGAAAATCAAAACTCAATATGAACTTTGAAAAATAGAGTTCTCTATATCAGTTATTTTAAAGTGTTTGGTTGTAAACGCTTTATCTTGAACACTAAAGAAAATTTGATTCAGAGTTTGATATTGGAATCCTTCTTAGTTATTTATCGACTTGCAAAGTTTATAGAGTTTTCTTTTTAACAAAATAATTTTAGTTGTTGAAGAATTCATGCATGTAACATTTGATGAAACTAATCCTCTTGATCAAGATAAAGGTATTGTTGATGGTGTAAGTTTGAAGATTCATTTTGAGCAAATGAACATTCAAAATAAAAACAAAGAAGATTCTAGAGATATTGAAAATCAACGTGAGGAAGAAGCAAATGTGCAACAAGATGAAGAAAAAATTTTCAAAGTACAAAGTGATCAATCTCTACCTAAAGAATGGAATCAAACAAAATATATCATGGAAATGCTCAATAAGTTTGAAATGAAAGAGTTGAAATTCATGAACACTCCAATGAATCAAATTGGACATAGATGATCAATGTACTTCCATAGACATAATAAAATATAGACATATGATCAGATCTCTTCTTTATTTAATCGCAAGTAGACTCGACATTATGTTTGGTGTGTGATTACGTGTTAGATTTCAACCCAATACTCAAGAATTACACCTTAGTGTCGTAAAATGAATATTTAATCTATCTCAGTGTTAATAAGACATTACGTCTATGGTATCATAAAGGCTCCCAAAAATGAGATATTGTATTAGAATGTGTGAATACGAAAAATCAATTGGTCGACATTCTCATTAAAACCTCTAACACTTGATAGCTTTTCATATGTTCAAAGAGGTTTGGAAATTATCAATGAATTTGAAGTATGTTGCTAAATTGAATTCATACTAAATGCTCTCATATGATTGATTTTATGTGCATAATTGGTTGGAATTTATATAATTTTTTATTCAAATGATTATGCTTTTATCATTTCATCACTCATGCTTTGATTAGTATTTTATTATAACTGTGATGATTATCCTCTTATTTAAACTTGCATATATTTGACATCTTGTGCTTAATTGAGGGGGAATATATTACTATTTTCTATAGTTGATTTAAAGTTTTGATTTTATATGCCATACTCTTCCTCTCATGTGTGCTACCTTTGTATTTATGCTAAAAGGGGGAAATTAAGTAAGATAGATTTGAAAAGTATTGAAAATGGGGAATCTTGTATTATTTCCTAGGTTGTGTTTTGATCTTAAATGCTATATCTTTTTGCTTATGACAAAAGGGAGAAAATATATGAGATAATATGTTTGATGAAAATGTGATGATAGATGGATATGATCAAAATGTCTGCCATGATATACATATGCTTTAAAGTGATTAGCTATTGGTTTGTAAAATATAGGGGGAATATATGGATTACATGCAAAAGTGAAGCATTATATTCATTATCAATCGTATATTACTTTAGGTATCTTGCTTGTCATAATCGAAAAGGGGGAAATTGTTGACCCATGGTTGATTAAAACCTTAAAGTTTTTATTATAACAAATAAGTTAATCTTGTTTACTAACAAGTGAAGTTTAAGTAATTAGAATTTTTCAAAACATGCTATGAAAAGTTGATCGATGATCGTCTAAAGATCAAAAACTATCATCACAAATCGAACTCATGAAGGAGGTCAAGATCGAAGAACTTAAGAGCCAAACTTTGGAGGAAGATTAAAGATTGGATTTCTTAGACAAAATGTAAAGGTACTAACACTTTGATAATTGTCAATGAATGTTTAAGCTCAAAATCCTTCTATGCATTAAAAATAAATTTTTTGTGTATTAAAAGTAATTCGAATGCAATGTTTTGATCAAATATAAAAATGACTTTTAAAATGATATTTTGACTTGAAAAATATATTTTTATCTTGAAAAGTTAGTTAACAATACCTTCCAAAATTTCATGCCTTTCAAAACCTTCAAATCGGGTCAAATGGGGCCAAAATGCTAAAATACCGAAAACTGTCGGCGGTCGACATGAGGCGATCGACCGAAAAATTCCAACGGTCCAAAATTTAACCACTCTAACATCTGATTTTTACTGTACAAATGACTATATTGATCATCCGGACAAGAGACAGTCGACTGGACAAGTCATCTGTACTCATAGATTTTTTTTATGTTTTGAAGTCCATAAATATTCCCACTCTTTCCATATTCATAAGAGATTTAAGAGCATTAAAGTAAGATATTTTTGTTTTGAGAATTATTTGAGTTTTCCTTTTTATTCATTTCATTTATTTCTCATATCAAAAATTTTGATTGATTGAAACTCCTTAATCATCATCATCATCATCATCATCAAAGTTTTTCATATATCTTTTTATACTTAACTTATTTTTATTATTCATAGAAGATAGATATATTTTGAAGAAAAGTTTTAAACTTACATTTCATCATCAAAGTTTTTCATATATCTTTTTATACTTAACTTATTTTTATTATTCATAGAAGATAGATATATTTTGAAGAAAAGTTTTGAACTTACATTGTATCATTTCTTCCACTTCTCTATATCAAATACTTGATTTATTGAATCAAACTTGTAAAATCATAATATTTATCAAAGTTCCATTTATCTCTTTTGGTACTTAATTTATTATCTTTATTCATTGAAAGAGAGATATTTTGAGAAGATTTTTGTATTGATATTGCATTTATTTCTTCTCCATCTTCTCATTGAAAAACTTTGATTAATTCAATTAAATTTTCAAATCATCATATTCATCTAAGTTTTCTCATATAACACTTGAACTATCATTTATTTCTATTTATTGAAGTGTTAGTCTCTCTTAGTATTTAATTCATTTGTATAATTTATTAAGAGAGAAATTTCATTGTAAAATCATATCTCTAAACTTGTGGGTTATATTGAGGTTTCCGTAAAAACTCAATAGTATAAGGACCGTTCTCCTTGTTGTAAGTCACCGTGTGGGTCATATTAAGGTCCCGTAAAGCTCAGTAGTATGGGTCATATTGAGGTACCGTAAAACTCAATATTGTATATGGATCGGTGCTTCTTTTTTGTAAGTCACCAGAAACGTTGTTAATGGTTGGATTATACCATAAGTCAATCAATATAGTGAAAATGCATTGCTCATGCCAGAGAGTTTTCTAACGGAAGACATAGATCACTACTTTGGATCGAATCTCCACAATTATATCATTTGCATTATCTCTTCCCTTTAACTTATCGCTTTCATATTTACGGTCATTATTTGAATTAATCTATTTAGTCTTTACTTACTTGAATTTTGATTAATTCTTTGAAAATGTTTTTAGAAAACCAATTCACCCCCTCTTGATTAATTATTCTTGGGCTATCAGAGGCAATGTAGAGTTGGCATAATAAGTTCATCCAAATTTCAACTTCTCAAACAGAGTGTTAAAGATATATAATTGCTTTCTCTCGAGCATTTTGTTGTCTGTGTTGACAATACTATCAAGTATCAAGATTAGTAACACCAACCTCATCTACAATTTCGATTCAAATTTGTAAACATCTATAGTCAAAATATAATCGAGAACCTCATAACAAAGAACATCGTAGAACATATAAAGAAGTAAACTCGTTCTCGTTAAGTGCATACTTATTGTTGCTCTTGATTCCTCAAAATCATCCATTTCTGGGAAAACCATTGCCTTGAATGTCAAACTCGTCTTCTTCCCCCATTAGAAAGATTATATGTTCGTTATTCTTCAATTTGAAATGACAAAAGTGGAAGAAAACATACATAAATAACATAAATGCCAATAGAGTACTTAATTTTAGATCTTTTCATGCGAGAGAAAGAGAGAGCAAACAATTTTTACTGTTTAATAAGCTCGAAACAATAAGTACAATAACACCACTATGTGTTCACCCGTAAAAAAAAGTCCTTTCTTTCTTGAACATACAACATTTCTATGCGTAAGTGAGAGATCTAAGACACAAGTCCATTAAAATTTGAAGTGCCGATAGTAATATAGCTTAATCGACAATAATAATTGAATTAAAATCAGTGTCATTCAATTAGAGCACGTGTTTCAAATTTCATCAAAATCATATAAACTTCTCAAAATTACATACAAAAATGAAGGAAAATGAGAAGAAACACATTCAATCATAGATGGAATCTCTATTTGGCCAAGTCCATGAAGATTCAATAACAAAAATAAAAGAGCCTTCTGGATTCCATGGAAAAACTCAGTGCTGAAATGCGTCAAGAGGACATTGAAAATTTAAAACTGCATCTATATAAAAGTTTAAAAGGTAGGAGGTATCTAGTTGTGATGGATGACGTTTGGACTACAGACGCTTGGAATTCTTTGAGTCGGATATTCTACATGACGAGACTGGAAGTCGAATAATGATGACATCATGGCTGTTGAGTGTGGTTGAGTCCCATGGCTCTTCCCATCAAATGCAATTTTTAGACGAGACTGACAATTGGAATTTACTTCGTCAGAAGGTATTTGGGGACGATTCTTACCCTTGTGAACTGGAGGAAGCTGGAAAGAAGATTGCATAGAATTTCAAAGGACTTCCACTTTCCATTGTTGTGATTGGCTACCACCTTTCCAAAGCCACCAACATGACAAAAGATCACTGGGAATATGTTGCACAAAATGTCAAGTCAGATGTAAATGCAACAGATGAAAACTGCTCTGAAATACCATCTTTGAGTTACGATTGCTTGCCTCCTTGTCTCGTAGCATGCTTTCTATATATGGGAGTTTTTCGAGAAGATGATGAAATCCGTGTCTCCAAACTCATCAAGTTATGGGGTTGCAGGGGGATTTCTAAAACCAGTAAGAGGTAAAACCTTGGGAAAAGTGGCAGAGGAATATTTGGGAGATCTAATTACCAAAAATCTTATTATGAGTACTAAGAAGAGTTTTAGAGGAAAGATAAAAACCTGTAGCACTCGTGAAATGTTATGTAGGAGATGATGGCTTGCATTCTTCTGTTGGAGAAGAAGACTTGGGAGATTCAGGAGAACGATTTAAAACCTTGGCTTTAATTGTTCGCATTGCCTCATCCCAAACTTAACACTATTCTTCTGAATTTTGGTAACGTCACCCAGCCAAAAAAAAAAACTAAAATACAGCGACACCTAAATTCAGCCACAGGAATAGGAAGAATAAATATAAAATATAAAAATTGTATTTCCAACCGACGATAGAATCGACGATATTTGTCGATAAATAGCGACGAAAAAAATCTGTCGTTGATCACCGACAATGATTTTTGATGTCAGTAATTAGCGACGGAAAAAATCAATTGTCGAACACCGACAAATTTTCTTTCCGTCACTACATTACCGACGACGTAAGATATCCGTCGGTAATTTAGCGGCGAGGGTTACTCTAATCCATTTATTCGCAACGAAGTTTTTAGTCACTGAAGCCGCCTTTTTTTGTAGTGTGCGAGCTCAAAGAGTCCACTAGAGACTTGCTTTCGAGGTACAATCATTAAATAATCGGATTTTCAAAAAGCGAAAATACAAGCTTGTATTCCAATGTAGATGCAAGAAAATTGAAAACAAAGGCTGCAATCTATTACCTGAACCACCGAGAATAAGAGATTTCTCAAGAATATCGTGAGCGAGAAGTCTTGCTGAGCCTTTTGGATTCCATGTAAAAACTCAATGCTGAAATGCATCAAGAAGACACTGAAAATTTAAAACTGCATCTCTACAAATGTTTAAAAGGTAGGAGGTATCTAGTTGTGATGGATGACGTTTGGACTACGGACGGTTAGGATTTGTTGAGAAGGATATTTCTAGCTGAAGGGACTGGAAGCCGGATAATTATGACATCACCGCTGTTGAATGTGGTTGAGTCCCATGGCACTTCAAATCAAATGCAATTTTTAGACGAGACCGACAGTTGGAATTTACTTCGTCTGAAGGTATTTGGGACGATTCTTGCCCTCGTGAACTGGATGAAGCAGAAAAGAAGTTTGCAGAGAATTACAAAGGACTTCCACGTTCCATTGTTGTGATTGGCGGCCACCTTTCCAAAGCCAACAACACGACAAAAGATCACTGGGAATATGTTGCACAAAATGTCAAGTCAGATGTAAATGCAACAGATGGAAACTGCTCTGAAATACCATCTTTGAGTTACGATTGCTTGCCTCCTTGTCTCGTAGCATGCTTTCTATATATGGGAGTTTTTCGAGAAGATGATGAAATCCGTGTCTCCAAACTCATCAAGTTATGGGGTTGCAGGGGGATTTCTAAAACCAGTAAGAGGTAAAACCTTGGGAAAAGTGGCAGAGGAATATTTGGGAGATCTAATTACCAAAAATCTTATTATGAGTACTAAGAAGAGTTTTAGAGGAAAGATAAAAACCTGTAGCACTCGTGAAATGTTATGTAGGAGATGATGGCTTGCATTCTTCTGTTGGAGAAGAAGACTTGGGAGATTCAGGAGAACGATTTAAAACCTTGGCTTTAATTGTTCGCATTGCCTCATCCCAAACTTAACACTATTCTTCTGAATTTTGGTAACGTCACCCAGCCAAAAAAAAAAACTAAAATACAGCGACACCTAAATTCAGCCACAGGAATAGGAAGAATAAATATAAAATATAAAAATTGTATTTCCAACCGACGATAGAATCGACGATATTTGTCGATAAATAGCGACGGAAAAAAATCTGTCGTTGATCACCGACAATGATTTTTGATGTCAGTAATTAGCGACGGAAAAAATCAATTGTCGAACACCGACAAATTTTCTTTCCGTCACTACATTACCGACGACGTAAGATATCCGTCGGTAATTTAGCGGCGAGGGTTACTCTAATCCATTTATTCGCAACGAAGTTTTTAGTCACTGAAGCCGCCTTTTTTTGTAGTGTGCGAGCTCAAAGAGTCCACTAGAGACTTGCTTTCGAGGTACAATCATTAAATAATCGGATTTTCAAAAAGCGAAAATACAAGCTTGTATTCCAATGTAGATGCAAGAAAATTGAAAACAAAGGCTGCAATCTATTACCTGAACCACCGAGAATAAGAGATTTCTCAAGAATATCGTGAGCGAGAAGTCTTGCTGAGCCTTCTGGATTCCATGTAAAAACTCAATGCTGAAATGCGTCAAGAAGACACTGAAAATTTAAAACTGCATCTATATAAAAGTTTAAAAGGTAGGAGGTATCTAGTTGTGATGGATGACGTTTGGACTACAGACGCTTGGAATTCTTTGAGTCGGATATTCTACATGACGAGACTAGAAGTCGAATAATGATGACATCATGGCTGTTGAGTGTGGTTGAGTCCCATGGCTCTTCCCATCAAATGCAATTTTTAGACGAGACTGACAATTGGAATTTACTTCGTCAGAAGGTATTTGGGGACGATTCTTACCCTTGTGAACTGGAGGAAGCTGGAAAGAAGATTGCATAGAATTTCAAAGGACTTCCACTTTCCATTGTTGTGATTGGCTGCCACCTTTCCAAAGCCACCAACATGACAAAAGATCACTGGGAATATGTTGCACAAAATGCCAAGTTAGTTGTAAATACAACAGATGGAAACTGCTCTGAAATACTATCATTGAGTTACGATTACTTGCTTCCTTATCTCGAAGCATGCTTTCTCTATATGGGAGTTTTTCCAGAAGACGGTGAAATCCATGTCTCCAAACTCATCAAGTTATGGGTTGCAGGGGGATTTCTAAAACCAGTCAGAGGTAAAACCTTGGAAAAAGTGGCAGAGGAATATTTGGGAGATCTAATTACCAGAAATCTTATTATGAGTAGTAAGAAGAGTTTTGGAGGAAAGATAAAAACCTGTAGCACCCATGAAATGTTATGTAGGAGATGATGGCTTGCATTCTTCTGTTTGAGAAGAAGACTTGCTAGATTCAGGAGAACGATTTAAAAACTAGTCTTTAATTGTTCGCATTGCCTCATCCCTACCTTAACACTATTCTTCTGACTTTTGGTACCGTCACCCAGATAAAAAAACAAAAATATATTGACACCTAAGTTCAGCCACAGGAATAGGAAGAACAAAAAATAAAATCTAAAAATTGTATTTCCAACCGACAATAGAACCGACGATATTTGTCAATAAATAGCGACGAACAAAATCTGTTGTCGATCATCAACAAAGATTTTTTATGTCAGTAATTAGCGACGGAAAAAATCAATTGTCGAACACCGACAATTTTTCTTTTCGTCACTACATTACCGACGACGTAAGATATCCGTCGGTAATTTAGCGGTGACTAATCCATTTAGGTAATCATTGTTAGCTACGAAAATCAAGCCATTCGCAACGAAGTTTTTAGTCCCTGAAGCCGCCTATTTTTGTATTGTGCGAGCTTGAAGAGTCCACTAGAGACTTGCTTTCGAGGTACAATCATTAAATAATCGGATTTTAAAAAAGCGAAAAGCCAAGCTTGTATTCCAATGTGGATGCAAGAAAATTGAAAACAAAGGCTGCAATCTACTACCCGAACCACCGAGAATAAGAGATTTCCCAAGAATATCGCGAGCGAGAAGTCTTGCTGAGCCTTCTGGATTCCATGTAAAAACCCAATGCTGAAATGCGTCAAGACGACACTGAAAATTTAAAACTGCATCTCTATAAAAGTTTAAAAGGTATGAGGTATCTAGTTGTGATGGATGACGTTTGGACTACGGACGCTTGAGATTCTTTGAGAAGGATATTTCTAACTGACGGGACTGGAAGCCGGATAATGATGACATCACCGCTGTTGAGTGTGGTTGAGTCCCATGGCTCTTCCAATCAAATGCAATTTTTAGACGAGACTGGTAGTTGGAATTTACTTCGTCTGAAGGTATTTGGGGACGATTCTTGCCCTCGTAAATTGGATGAAGCAGGAAAGAAGTTTGCAGAGTATTGCAAAGGACTTCCACTTTCCATTGTTGTGATTGGCGGCCACCTTTCCAAAGCCACCAACACGACAAAAGATCACTGGGAATATGTTGCACAAAATGTCAAGTCAGTTGTAAATGCAACAGATGGAAACTGCTCTGAAATACTATCTTTGAGTTACGATTGCTTGCCTCCTTATCTCGAAGCATGCTTTCTCTATATGGGAGTTTTTCCAGAAGATGATGAAATCCGTGTCTCCAAACTCATCAAGTTATGGGTTGCAGGGGGTTTCCTAAAACCAGTCAGAGGTAAAACCTTGGAAAAAGTGGTAGAGGAATATTTGGGAGATCTAATTTCCAGAAATCTTATTATGAGTAGTAAGAAGAGTTTTAGAGGAAAGATAAAAACCTGTAGCACCCATGAAATGTTATGTAGGAGATGATGGCTTGCTTTATCTGTTGGAGAAGAAGACTTGCTAGATTCAGGAGAACGATTTAAAACCTTGTCTTTAATTATTCGCATTGCCTCATCCCAAACTTAACACTATTCTGCTGAATTTTGGTATCGTCACCCAACCAAAAAAAAAAAAAAAAAAAACTAAAATACAGCGACACCTAAATTCAGCCACAGGAATAGGAAGAATAAATATAAAATATAAAAATTGTATTTCCAACCGACGATAGAACCGACGATATTTGTCGATAAATAGAGAGGAAAAAAATCTGTAGTTGATCACCGAAAAAGATTTTTGATGTCAGTAATTAACGACGGAAAAAATCAATTGTCGAACACCGAAATTTTTCTTTCCGTCACTACATTACCGACGACGTAAGATATCCGTCGGTGATTTAGCGGCGAGGGTTACTCTAATCCATTTACCGACGGATTGATTCCGTCGGTAATCGTTGTTAGCTACGAAAATCAAGCCATTCGCAACAAAGTTTTTAGTCCTTGAAGCCGCCTTTTTTTGTTGTGTACGAGCTCAAAGAGTCCACTAGAGACTTGCTTTCCAGATACAATCATTAAATAATCGGATTTTCAAAAAGCGAAATGCCAAGATTGTATTCCAATTAGATGCAAAAAAATTGAAAACAAAGGCTGCAATCTACTACCTGAACCACCGAGAATAAGAGATTTCTCAAGAATATCGTGAGCGAGAAGTCTTGCTGAGCCTTCTGGATTCCATGTAAAAACTCAATGCTGAAATGCGTCAAGAAGACACTGAAAATTTAAAACTGCATCTCTATAAAAGTTTAAAAAGTATGAGGTATCTAGATGTGATGGATGATGTTTGGACTACAGACACTTGGGATTCTTTGAGAAGGATATTTCTAGCTGACGGGACTGGAAGCTAGATAATGATGACATCACCGCTGTTGAGTGTGGTTGAGTTCCATGGCTCTTCCAATCAAATGCAATTTTTAGACGAGACTGACAGTTGGAATTTACTTCGTTTGAAGGTATTTGGGGACGATTCTTGCCCTCGTAAATTGGATGAAGCAGGAAAGATGTTTGCAGAGAATTGCAAAGGACTTCCACTTTCCATTGTTGTGATTGGCGGCCACCTTTCCAAAGCCACCAACACGACAAAAGATCACTGGGAATATGTTGCACAAAATGTCAAGTCAGTTGTAAATGCAAAGATGAAAACTGCTCTGAAATACAATCTTTGAGTTACGATTGCTTGCCTCCTTGTCTCGTAGCATGCTTTCTATATATGGGAGTTTTTCGAGAAGATGATGAAATCCGTGTCTCCAAACTCATCAAGTTATGGGTTGCAGGGGATTTCTAAAACCAGTAAGAGGTAAAACCTTGGAAAAAGTGGCAGAGGAATATTTGGGAGATCTAATTACCAGAAATCTTATTATGAGTAGTAAGAAGAGTTTTAGAGTAAAGATAAAATCCTGTAGCACCCATGAAATGTTATGTAGGAGATGATGACTTGCATTCTTCTGTTGGAGAAGAAGACTTGGGAGATTCAGGAGAACGATTTAAAACTTTGTCTTTAATTGTTGTCATTGCCTTATACCAAACTTAACACTATTCTACAGAATTTTGGTAACATCACCCAGCCAAAAAAAAAAAAAAAAAAAAAAAACTGAAATACAGCGACACCTAAATTCAGCCACAGGAATAGGAAGAATAAATATAAAATATCAAAATTGCATTTCCAACCGACGATAAAACCAACGATATTTGTCGATAAATAGCGACGAAAAAATCTGTTGTTGAACACCGACAAAGAGTTTTGATATCAGTAATTAGCGATGAAAAAAATCAATTGCCGAACACCGACAATTTTTCTTTCCGCCACTACATTACCGATAAACGCAAGATATCAGTCGATAATTTGGAGGCGAGGGTTACTCTAATCCATTTATTCGCAACGAAGTTTTTAGTCCCTAAAGCCGCTTTTTTTTGTAGTGTGCGAGTTCAAAGAGTCCACTAGAGACTTGCTAACGAGGTACAATCATTAAATAATGGGATTTTCAAAAAGCGAAAAGCCAAGCTTGTATTCCAATGTAGATGCAAGAAAATTGAAAACAAAGGCTGCAATCTACTACCTGAACCACCGAGAATAAAAGATTTCTCAAGAATATTGTGAGCGAGGAGTCTTGCCGAGCCTTCTGGATTCCATGTAAAAACTCAATGCTGAAATGCGTCAAGAAGACACTGAAAATTTATAACTGCATCTCTATAAAAGTTTAAAAGGTAGGAGGTATCTAGTTGTGATGGATGACGTTTGGACTAAAGACGCTTGGGATTCTTTGAGAAGGATATTTCTAGCTGACGGGACTGGAAGCCGGATAATGATGATATCACTGCTGTTGAGTGTGGTTGAGTCCCATGGCTCTTCCAATCAAATGTAACTTTTAAACGAGGCGGACAGTGGGAATTTACTTCGTCTGAAGGTATTTGGGACGATTCTTGCCCTCGTAAATTGGATGACGCAGGAAAGAAGTTTGCAGAGAATTGCAAAGGACTTCCACTTTCCATTGTTGTGATTGGCGGCCACCTTTCCAAAGCCAACAACACGACAAAAGATCACTGGGAATATGTTGCACAAAATGTCAAGTCAGATGTAAATGCAACAGATGGAAACTGCTCTGAAATACCATCTTTGAGTTACGATTGCTTGCCTCCTTATCTCGAAGCATGCTTTCTCTATATGGGAGTTTTTCCAGAAGATGATGAAATCTGTGTCTCCAAACTCATCAAGTTATGGGTTGAAGGGGGATTTCTAAAACCAGTAAGAGGTAAAACCTTGGAAAAAGTGGCAGAAGAATATTTGGGAGATCTAATTACCAGAAATCTTAATATGTGTAGTAAGAAGAGTTTTAGAGGAAAGATAAAAACCTGTAGCACCCGTGAAATGTTATGTAGGAGATGATGGCTTGCATTCTTCTGTTTAAGAAGAAGGCTTGCTAGATTCAGGAGAACGATTTAAAACCTTGGCTTTAATTGTTCGCATTGCCTCATCCCAAACTTAACACTATTCTTCTGAATTTTGGTAACGTCACCCAGCCAAAAAAAAAAAAACTAAAATACAGCGACACCTAAATTCAGCCACAGGAATAGGAAGAATAAATATAAAATATAAAAATTGTATTTCCATCCGACGATAGAATCGACGATATTTGTCGATAAATAGCGACGAAAAAAATCTGTCGTTGATCACCGACAATGATTTTTGATGTCAGTAATTAGTGACGGAAAAAATCAATTGTCGAACACCGACAAATTTTCTTTCTGTCACTACATTACCGACGACGTAAGATATCAGTCGGTAATTTAGCGGCGAGGGTTACTCTAATCCATTTATTCGCAACGAAGTTTTTAGTCACTGAAGCCGCCTTTTTTTGTAGTGTGCGAGCTCAAAGAGTCCACTAGAGACTTGCTTTCGAGGTACAATCATTAAATAATCGGATTTTCAAAAAGCGAAAATACAAGCTTGTATTCCAATGTAGATGCAAGAAAATTGAAAACAAAGGCTGCAATCTATTACCTGAACCACCGAGAATAAGAGATTTCTCAAGAATATCGTGAGCGAGAAGTTTTGCTGAGCCTTCTGGATTCCATGTAAAAACTCAATGCTGAAATGCATCAAGAAGACACTGAAAATTTAAAACTGCATCTCTACAAATGTTTAAAAGGTAGGAGGTATCTAGTTGTGATGGATGACGTTTGGACTACGGACGGTTAGGATTTGTTGAGAAGGATATTTCTAGCTGAAGGGACTGGAAGCCGGATAATTATGACATCACCGCTGTTGAATGTGGTTGAGTCCCATGGCACTTCAAATCAAATGCAATTTTTAGACGAGACCGACAGTTGGAATTTACTTCGTCTGAAGGTATTTGGGACGATTCTTGCCCTCGTGAACTGGATGAAGCAGAAAAGAAGTTTGCAGAGAATTACAAAGGACTTCCACGTTCCATTGTTGTGATTGGCGGCCACCTTTCCAAAGCCAACAACACGACAAAAGATCACTGGGAATATGTTGCACAAAATGTCAAGTCAGATGTAAATGCAACAGATGGAAACTGCTCTGAAATACCATCTTTGAGTTACGATTGCTTGCCTCCTTGTCTCGTAGCATGCTTTCTATATATGGGAGTTTTTCGAGAAGATGATGAAATCCGTGTCTCCAAACTCATCAAGTTATGGGGTTGCAGGGGGATTTCTAAAACCAGTAAGAGGTAAAACCTTGGGAAAAGTGGCAGAGGAATATTTGGGAGATCTAATTACCAAAAATCTTATTATGAGTACTAAGAAGAGTTTTAGAGGAGGAAAGATAAAAACCTGTAGCACTCGTGAAATGTTATGTAGGAGATGATGGCTTGCATTCTTCTGTTGGAGAAGAAGACTTGGGAGATTCAGGAGAACGATTTAAAACCTTGGCTTTAATTGTTCGCATTGCCTCATCCCAAACTTAACACTATTCTTCTGAATTTTGGTAACGTCACCCAGCCAAAAAAAAAAAAAAAAACTAAAATACAGCGACACCTAAATTCAGCCACAGGAATAGGAAGAATAAATATAAAATATAAAAATTGTATTTCCAACCGACGATAGAATCGACGATATTTGTCGATAAATAGCGACGAAAAAAAATCTGTCGTTGATCACCGACAATGATTTTTGATGTCAGTAATTAGCGACGGAAAAAATCAATTGTCGAACACCGACAAATTTTCTTTCCGTCACTACATTACCGACGACGTAAGATATCCGTCGGTAATTTAGCGGCGAGGGTTACTCTAATCCATTTATTCGCAACGAAGTTTTTAGTCACTGAAGCCGCCTTTTTTTTTGTAGTGTGCGAGCTCAAAGAGTCCACTAGAGACTTGCTTTCGAGGTACAATCATTAAATAATCGGATTTTCAAAAAGCGAAAATACAAGCTTGTATTCCAATGTAGATGCAAGAAAATTGAAAACAAAGGCTGCAATCTATTACCTGAACCACCGAGAATAAGAGATTTCTCAAGAATATCGTGAGCGAGAAGTCTTGCTGAGCCTTCTGGATTCCATGTAAAAACTCAATGCTGAAATGCATCAAGAAGACACTGAAAATTTAAAACTGCATCTCTACAAATGTTTAAAAGGTAGGAGGTATCTAGTTGTGATGGATGACGTTTGGACTACGGACGGTTAGGATTTGTTGAGAAGGATATTTCTAGCTGAAGGGACTGGAAGCCGGATAATTATGACATCACCGCTGTTGAATGTGGTTGAGTCCCATGGCACTTCAAATCAAATGCAATTTTTAGACGAGACCGACAGTTGGAATTTACTTCGTCTGAAGGTATTTGGGACGATTCTTGCCCTCGTGAACTGGATGAAGCAGAAAAGAAGTTTGCAGAGAATTACAAAGGACTTCCACGTTCCATTGTTGTGATTGGCGGCCACCTTTCCAAAGCCAACAACACGACAAAAGATCACTGGGAATATGTTGCACAAAATGTCAAGTCAGATGTAAATGCAACAGATGGAAACTGCTCTGAAATACCATCTTTGAGTTACGATTGCTTGCCTCCTTGTCTCGTAGCATGCTTTCTATATATGGGAGTTTTTCGAGAAGATGATGAAATCCGTGTCTCCAAACTCATCAAGTTATGGGGTTGCAGGGGGATTTCTAAAACCAGTAAGAGGTAAAACCTTGGGAAAAGTGGCAGAGGAATATTTGGGAGATCTAATTACCAAAAATCTTATTATGAGTACTAAGAAGAGTTTTAGAGGAAAGATAAAAACCTGTAGCACTCGTGAAATGTTATGTAGGAGATGATGGCTTGCATTCTTCTGTTGGAGAAGAAGACTTGGGAGATTCAGGAGAACGATTTAAAACCTTGGCTTTAATTGTTCGCATTGCCTCATCCCAAACTTAACACTATTCTTCTGAATTTTGGTAACGTCACCCAGCCAAAAAAAAAAAACTAAAATACAGCGACACCTAAATTCAGCCACAGGAATAGGAAGAATAAATATAAAATATAAAAATTGTATTTCCAACCGACGATAGAATCGACGATATTTGTCGATAAATAGCGACGAAAAAAATCTGTCGTTGATCACCGACAATGATTTTTGATGTCAGTAATTAGCGACGGAAAAAATCAATTGTCGAACACCGACAAATTTTCTTTCCGTCACTACATTACCGACGACGTAAGATATCCGTCGGTAATTTAGCGGCGAGGGTTACTCTAATCCATTTATTCGCAACGAAGTTTTTAGTCACTGAAGCCGCCTTTTTTTGTAGTGTGCGAGCTCAAAGAGTCCACTAGAGACTTGCTTTCGAGGTACAATCATTAAATAATCGGATTTTCAAAAAGCGAAAATACAAGCTTGTATTCCAATGTAGATGCAAGAAAATTGAAAACAAAGGCTGCAATCTATTACCTGAACCACCGAGAATAAGAGATTTCTCAAGAATATCGTGAGCGAGAAGTCTTGCTGAGCCTTCTGGATTCCATGTAAAAACTCAATGCTGAAATGCGTCAAGAAGACACTGAAAATTTAAAACTGCATCTATATAAAAGTTTAAAAGGTAGGAGGTATCTAGTTGTGATGGATGACGTTTGGACTACAGACGCTTGGAATTCTTTGAGAAGGATATTTCTAGCTGAAGGGACTGGAAGCCGGATAATTATGACATCACCGTTGTTGAATGTGGTTGAGTCCCGTGGCACTTCAAATCAAATGCAATTTTTAGACGAGACCGACAGTTGGAATTTACTTCGTCTGAAGGTATTTGGGACGATTCTTGCCCTCGTGAACTGGATGAAGCAGAAAAGAAGTTTGCAGAGAATTACAAAGGACTTCCACGTTCCATTGTTGTGATTGGCGGCCACCTTTCCAAAGCCAACAACACGACAAAAGATCACTGGGAATATGTTGCACAAAATGTCAAGTCAGATGTAAATGCAACAGATGGAAACTGCTCTGAAATACCATCTTTGAGTTACGATTGCTTGCCTCCTTGTCTCGTAGCATGCTTTCTATATATGGGAGTTTTTCGAGAAGATGATGAAATCCGTGTCTCCAAACTCATCAAGTTATGGGTTGCAGGGGGATTTCTAAAACCAGTAAGAGGTAAAACCTTGGGAAGAGTGGCAGAGGAATATTTGGGAGATCTAATTACCAAAAATCTTATTATGAGTACTAAGAAGAGTTTTAGAGGAAAGATAAAAACCTGTAGCACTCGTGAAATGTTATGTAGGAGATGATGGCTTGCATTCTTCTGTTGGAGAAGAAGACTTGGGAGATTCAGGAGAACGATTTAAAACTTTGTCTTTAATTGTTCGCATTGCCTCATCCCAAACTTAACACTATTCTTCTGAATTTTGGTAACGTCACCCAGCCAAAAAAAAAAAAAACTAAAATACAGCGACACCTAAATTCAGCCACAGGAATAGGAAGAACAAATATAAAATATAAAAATTGTATTTCCAACCGACGATAGAATCGACGATATTTGTCGATAAATAGCGACGAAAAAAATCTGTCGTTGATCACCGACAATGATTTTTGATGTCAGTAATTAGCGACGGAAAAAATCAATTGTCGAACACCGACAAATTTTCTTTCCGTCACTACATTACCGACGACGTAAGATATCCGTCGGTAATTTAGCGGCGAGGGTTACTCTAATCCATTTATTCGCAACGAAGTTTTTAGTCACTGAAGCCGCCTTTTTTTGTAGTGTGCGAGCTCAAAGAGTCCACTAGAGACTTGCTTTCGAGGTACAATCATTAAATAATCGGATTTTCAAAAAGCGAAAATACAAACTTGTATTCCAATGTAGATGCAAGAAAATTGAAAACAAAGGCTGCAATCTATTACCTGAACCACCGAGAATAAGAGATTTCTCAAGAATATCGTGAGCGAGAAGTCTTGCTGAGCCTTCTGGATTCCATGAAAAAACTCAATGCTGAAATGCATCAAGAAGACACTGAAAATTTAAAACTGCATCTCTACAAATGTTTAAAAGGTAGGAGGTATCTAGTTGTGATGGATGACGTTTGGACTACGGACGGTTAGGATTTGTTGAGAAGGATATTTCTAGCTGAAGGGACTGGAAGCCGGATAATTATGACATCACCGCTGTTGAATGTGGTTGAGTCCCATGGCACTTCAAATCAAATGCAATTTTTAGACGAGACCGACAGTTGGAATTTACTTCGTCTGAAGGTATTTGGGACGATTCTTGCCCTCGTGAACTGGATGAAGCAGAAAAGAAGTTTGCAGAGAATTACAAAGGACTTCCACGTTCCATTGTTGTGATTGGCGGCCACCTTTCCAAAGCCAATAACACGACAAAAGATCACTGGGAATATGTTGCACAAAATGTCAAGTCAGATGTAAATGCAACAGATGGAAACTGCTCTGAAATACCATCTTTGAGTTACGATTGCTTGCCTCCTTGTCTCGTAGCATGCTTTCTATATATGGGAGTTTTTCGAGAAGATGATGAAATCCGTGTCTCCAAACTCGTCAAGTTATGGGTTGCAGGGGGATTTCTAAAACCAGTAAGAGGTAAAACCTTGGAAAAAGTGGCAGAGGAATATTTGGGAGATCTAATTACCAAAAATCTTATTATGAGTACTAAGAAGAGTTTTAGAGGAAAGATAAAAACCTGTAGCACTCGTGAAATGTTATGTAGGAGATGATGGCTTGCATTCTTCTGTTGGAGAAGAAGACTTGGGAGATTCAGGAGAACGATTTAAAACTTTGTCTTTAATTGTTCGCATTGCCTCATCCCAAACTTAACACTATTCTTCTGAATTTTTGGTAACGTCACCCAGCCAAAAAAAAAAAAAAAACTAAAATACAGCGACACCTAAATTCAGCCACAGGAATAGGAAGAACAAATATAAAATATAAAAAATTGTATTTCCAACCGACGATAGAATCGACGATATTTGTCGATAAATAGCGACGAAAAAAATCTGTCGTTGATCACCGACAATGATTTTTGATGTCAGTAATTAGCGACGGAAAAAATCAATTGTCGAACACCGACAAATTTTCTTTCCGTCACTACATTACCGACGACGTAAGATATCCGTCGGTAATTTAGCGGCGAGGGTTACTCTAATCCATTTATTCGCAACGAAGTTTTTAGTCACTGAAGCCGCCTTTTTTTGTAGTGTGCGAGCTCAAAGAGTCCACTAGAGACTTGCTTTCGAGGTACAATCATTAAATAATCGGATTTTCAAAAAGCGAAAATACAAGCTTGTATTCCAATGTAGATGCAAGAAAATTGAAAACAAAGGCTGCAATCTCTATTACCTGAACCACCGAGAATAAGAGATTTCTCAAGAATATCGTGAGCGAGAAGTCTTGCTGAGCCTTCTGGATTCCATGTAAAAACTCAATGCTGAAATGCATCAAGAAGACACTGAAAATTTAAAACTGCATCTCTACAAATGTTTAAAAAGGTAGGAGGTATCTAGTTGTGATGGATGACGTTTGGACTACGGACGGTTAGGATTTGTTGAGAAGGATATTTCTAGCTGAAGGGACTGGAAGCCGGATAATTATGACATCACCGCTGTTGAATGTGGTTGAGTCCCGTGGCACTTCAAATCAAATGCAATTTTTAGACGAGACCGACAGTTGGAATTTACTTCGTCTGAAGGTATTTGGGACGATTCTTGCCCTCGTGAACTGGATGAAGCAGAAAAGAAGTTTGCAGAGAATTACAAAGGACTTCCACGTTCCATTGTTGTGATTGGCGGCCACCTTTCCAAAGCCAACAACACGACAAAAGATCACTGGGAATATGTTGCACAAAATGTCAAGTCAGATGTAAATGCAACAGATGGAAACTGCTCTGAAATACCATCTTTGAGTTACGATTGCTTGCCTCCTTGTCTCGTAGCATGCTTTCTATATATGGGAGTTTTTTCGAGAAGATGATGAAATCCGTGTCTCCAAACTCGTCAAGTTATGGGTTGCAGGGGGATTTCTAAAACCAGTAAGAGGTAAAACCTTGGAAAAAGTGGCAGAGGAATATTTGGGAGATCTAATTACCAAAAATCTTATTATGAGTACTAAGAAGAGTTTTAGAGGAAAGATAAAAACCTGTAGAACTCGTGAAATGTTATGTAGGAGATGATGGCTTGCATTCTTCTGTTGGAGAAGAAGACTTGGGAGATTCAGGAGAACGATTTAAAACTTTGTCTTTAATTGTTCGCATTGCCTCATCCCAAACTTAACACTATTCTTCTGAATTTTGGTAACATCACCCAGCCAAAAAAAAAAAAAAACTAAAATACAGCGACACCTAAATTCAGCCACAGGAATAGGAAGAACAAATATAAAATATAAAAATTGTATTTCCAACCGACGATAGAACCGACGATATTTGTCGATAAATAGCGACGAAAAAAATCTGTCGTTGATCACCGACAATGATTTTTGATGTCAGTAATTAGCGACGGAAAAAATCAATTGTCGAACACCGACAAATTTTCTTTCCGTCACTACATTACCGATAAACGCAAGATATACGTCGGTAATTTAGCGGCGAGGGTTACTCTAATCCATTTGTTCGCAACGAAGTTTTTAGTCACTGAAGCCGCCTTTTTTTGTAGTGTGCGAGCTCAAAGAGTCCACTAGAGACTTGCTTTCGAGGTACAATCATTAAATAATCGGATTTTCAAAAAGCGAAAATACAAGCTTGTATTCCAATGTAGATGCAAGAAAATTGAAAACAAAGGCTGCAATCTATTACCTGAACCACCGAGAATAAGAGATTTCTCAAGAATATCGTGAGCGAGAAGTCTTGCTGAGCCTTCTGGATTCCATGTAAAAACTCAATGCTGAAATGCATCAAGAAGACACTGAAAATTTAAAACTGCATCTCTACAAATGTTTAAAAGGTAGGAGGTATCTAGTTGTGATGGATGACGTTTGGACTACGGACGGTTAGGATTTGTTGAGAAGGATATTTCTAGCTGAAGGGACTGGAAGCCGGATAATTATGACATCACCGCTGTTGAATGTGGTTGAGTCCCATGGCACTTCAAATCAAATGCAATTTTTAGACGAGACCGACAGTTGGAATTTACTTCGTCTGAAGGTATTTGGGACGATTCTTGCCCTCGTGAACTGGATGAAGCAGAAAAGAAGTTTGCAGAGAATTACAAAGGACTTCCACGTTCCATTGTTGTGATTGGCGGCCACCTTTCCAAAGCCAACAACACGACAAAAGATCACTGGGAATATGTTGCACAAAATGTCAAGTCAGATGTAAATGCAACAGATGGAAACTGCTCTGAAATACCTTCTTTGAGTTACGATTGCTTGCCTCCTTGTCTCGTAGCATGCTTTCTATATATGGGAGTTTTTCGAGAAGATGATGAAATCCGTGTCTCCAAACTCATCAAGTTATGGGTTGCAGGGGGATTTCTAAAACCAGTAAGAGGTAAAACCTTGGAAAAAGTGGCAGAGGAATATTTGGGAGATCTAATTACCAAAAATCTTATTATGAGTACTAAGAAGAGTTTTAGAGGAAAGATAAAAACCTGTAGCACTCGTGAAATGTTATGTAGAAGATGATGGCTTGCATTCTTCTGTTGGAGAAGAAGACTTGGGAGATTCAGGAGAACGATTTAAAACTTTGTCTTTAATTGTTCGCATTGCCTCATCCCAAACTTAACACTATTCTTCTGAATTTTGGTAACGTCACCCAGCCAAAAAAAAAAAAACTAAAATACAGTGACACCTAAATTCAGCCACAGGAATAGGAAGAATAAATATAAAATATAAAAATTGTATTTCCAACCGACGATAGAACCGACGATATTTGTCGATAAAAAGCAACGAAAAAAATCTGTTGCTGAACACCGACAAAAGGTTTTGATGTCAGTAATTAGCGACGAAAAAAAATCAATTGCCGAACACCGACAATTTTTCTTTCCGTCTCTACATTACCGATAAACGCAAGATATACGTCGGTAATTTGGCGGCGAGGGTTACTCTAATCCATTTGTTCGCAACAAAGTTTTTAGTCCCTGAAGTCGCCTTTTTTTGTAGTGTGCGACCTCAAAGAGTCCACTAGAGACTTGCTTTCGAGGTACAATCATTAAATAATCGGATTTTAAAAAAGCGAAAAGCCAAGCTTGTATTCCAATGTAGATGCAAGAAAATTGAAAACAAAGGCTGCAATCTACTACCTGAACCACCGAGAATAAGAGATTTCTCAAGAATATCGTGAGCGAGAAGTCTTGCTGAGCCTTCTGGATTCCATGAAAAAACTCAATGCTGAAATGCATAGGGAAGACACTAAAAATTTAAAACTGCATCTCTATAAAAGTTTAAAAGGTATGAGGTATCTAGTTGTGATTGATGACGTTTGGACTACGGACGGTTGGGATTTTTTGAGAAGGATATTTCTAGCTGACGGGACTGGAAGCCGGATAATGATGACATCACCGCTGTTGAGTGTGGTTGAGTCCCATGGCTCTTCCAATCAAATGAAATTTTTAGACGAGACTGACAGTTGGAATTTACTTCGTCTGAAGGTATTTGGGGACGATTCTTGCCCTCGTAAATTGGATGAAGCAGGAAAGATGTTTGCAGAGAAATGCAAAGGACTTCCACTTTCCATTGTTGTGATTGGCGGCCACCTTTCCAAAGCCACCAACATGACAAAAGATCACTGGGAATATTTTGCACAAAATGTCAAGTCAGTTGTAAATGCAACAGATGGAAACTGCTCTGAAATACAATCTTTGAGTTACGATTGCTTGCCTCCTTGTCTCGTAGCATGCTTTGTATATATGGGAGTTTTTCCAGAAGATGATGAAATCCGTGTCTCCAAACTCATCAAGTTATGGGTTGCAGGGGATTTCTAAAACCATTCAGAGGTAAAACCTTGGAAAAAGTGGCAGAGGAATATTTGGGAGATCTAATTACCAGAAATCTTATTATGAGTAGTAAGAAGAGTTTTAGAGGAAAGATAAAATCCTGTAGCACCCATGAAATGTTATGTAGGAGACGATGGCTTGCATTCTTCTGTTGGGGAAGAAGACTTGGGAGATTCAGGAGAACGATTTAAAATTTTGTCTTTAATTGTTCACATTGCCTCATCCCAAACATAACACTATTCTTCTGAATTTTGGTAACATCACCAGCAAAAAAAAAAAAAAACTAAAATACAGCGACACCTAAATTCAGCCACAGGAATTGGAAGAGTAAATACAAAATATAAAAATTGTATTTCCAACCGACGATAGAACCGACGATATTTGTCGATAAATAGCGACGAAAAAAATCTGTTGTTGTACAGCGACAAAGAGTTTTAATGTCAGTAATTAGCGACGGAAAAAATCAATTGCCGAACACCGACAATTTTTCTTTCCGTCACTACATTACCGATAAACGCAAGATATCCGTCGGTAATTTGGCGGAGAGGGTTACTCTAATCAATTTATTCGCAATGAAGTTTTTAGTCCCTGAAGCCGCCTTTTTTTGTAGTGTGCGAGCTCAAAGAGTCCACTAGAGACTTGCTTTCGAGGTACAATCACTAAATAATCGGATTTTCAAAAAGCGAAAAGCCAAGCTTGTATTCCAATTTAGATGCAAGAAAATTAAAAACAAAGGCTGCAATCTACTACCTGAACCACCGAGAATAAGAGATTTCCCAAGAATATCGTGAGCGAGAAGTCTTGCTGAGCCTTCTGGATTCCATGTAAAAACTCAATGCTGAGATGCGTCTAGAAGACACTAAAAATATAAAACTGCATCTCTATAAAAGTTTAACAGGTATGAGGTATCTAGTGTTGATGGATGACGTTTGGACTACGGACGCTTGGGATTCTTTGAGAAGGATATTTCTAGCTGACGGGACTGGAAGCCGGATAATGATGACATCACCGCTGTTGAGTGTGGTTGAGTCCCATGGCTCTTCCAATCGAATGCAATTTTTAGACGAGACTGACAGTTGGAATTTACTTCGTCTGAAGGTATTTGGGGACGATTCTTGCCCTCGTAAATGGGATGAAGCAGGAAAGAAGTTTGCAGAGAATTGCAAAGGACTTCCACTTTCCATTGTTGTGATTGGCGGCCACCTTTCCAAAGCCACCAACATGACAAAAGATCACTGGGAATATGTTGCACAAAATGTCAAGTCAGTTGTAAATGCAACAGATGGAAATTGCTCTGAATTACGATTGCTTGTCTCCTTATCTCGAAGCATGCTTTCTCTATATGGGAGTTTTTCCAGAAGAAGATGAAATCCGTGTCTCCAAACTCATCAAGTTATGGGTTGCAGGGGGATTTCTAAAACAAGTCAGAGGTAAAACCTTGGAAAAAGTGGCAGAGGAATATTTGGGAGATCTAATTACCAGAAATCTTATTATGAGTAGTAAGAAGAGTTTTAGAGGAAAGATAAAAACCGGTAGCACCCATGAAATATTATGTCGGAGTTTATGGCTTGCATTCTTCTGTTGGAAAAGAAGACTTGCTAGATTCAGAAGAACGATTTAAAACCTAGTCTTTAGTTGTTCGCATTGCCTAATCCCAAACTTAACACTATTCTTCTAAATTTTGGTAACATCACCCAGCAAAAAAAAAACTAAAATACAGCGACACCTAAATTCAGCCACAGGAATAGGAAGAATAAAAATAAAATATAAAAATTGTATTTCCAACAGACGATAGAACCGACGATATTTGTGGATAAATGGCGACGAAAAAAATCTGTGGTTGATCACCGACAAAGATTTTTGATGTCAGTAATTTGCGACGGAAAAATTCAATTGCCGAACACCGACAACTTTTCTTTCCGTCACTACATTACCGATGACGCAAGATATCCGTCGGTAATTTAGCGGCGAGGGTTACTCTAATCCATTTACCCACGGATTGATTCCGTCGGGAATCGTTGTTAGCCACGAAAATCAAGCCATTCGCAACGAAGTTTTTAGTCCCTGCAGTCGCCTTTTTTTCTGGTTTGCGAGCTCAAAGAGTCCACTAGAGACTTGCTTTCGAGGTACAATCATTAAATAATCAGATTTTAAGCGAAAAGCCAAGCTTGTATTCCAATGTAGATGCAAGAAAATTAAAAACAAAGGCTGCCATCTACTACCTGAACCACCGGGAATAAGAGATTTCTCAAGAATATCGTAAGCGAGAAGTATTGCTGAGCCTTCTGGATTCCATGTAAAAACTCAATGCTGAAATGCGTCAAGAAGACACTGAAAATTTAAAACTGCATCTCTATAAAAGTTTAAAAGGTATGAGGTATCTAGTTGTGATGGATGACGTTTGGACTACGGACGCTTGGGATTATTTGAGAAGGATATTTCTAGCTGACGGGACTGGAAGTCGGATTATGATGACATCATCGCTGTTGAGTGTGGTTGAGTCCCATGGCTCTTCCAATCGAATGCAATTTTTAGACGAGACTGACTATTGGAATTTACTTCGTCTGAAGGTATTTAGGGACGATTCTTGCCCTCGTAAATTGGATGAAGCAAGAAAGAAGTTTGCTGAGAATTGCAAAGGACTTCCACTTTCCATTGTTGTGATTGGCGGCCACCTTTCCAAAGCCACCAACATGACAAAAGATCACGGGGAATATGTTGCACAAAATGTCAAGTCAGTTGTAAATGCAACAGATGGAAACTGCTCTGAAATACGATCTTTGAGTTACGATTGCTTGCCTCCTTATCTCGAAGCATGCTTTCTCTATATGGGAGTTTTTCCAGAAGATGATGAAATCCGTGTCTCCAAACTCATCAAGTTATGGGTTGCAAGGGGATTTCTAAAACCAGTCAGAGGTAAAACCTTGGAAAAAGTGGCAGAGGAATATTTGGGAGATCTAATTACCAAAAATCTTATTATGAGTAGTAAGAAGAGTTTTAGAGGAAAGATAAAAACCGGTAGCACCCATGAAATGTTATGTAGGAGTTTGTGGCTTGCATTCTTCTGTTGGAGAAGAAGAGTTGCTAGATTCAGGAGAACGATTTAAAACCTAGTCTTTAATTGTTCGCATTGCCTAATCCCAAACTTAACACTATTCTTCTAAATTTTGGTAACATCACCCAGCAAAAAAAAAAACTAAAATACAGCGATACCTAAATTCAGCCACATGAATAGGAAGAATAAAAATAAAATATAAAAATTGTATTTCCAACAGACGATAGAACCGACGATATTTGTCGATAAATAGGGATGAAAAAAATCTGTGGTTGATCACCGACAAAGATTTTTGATGTCAGTAATTAGCGACGGAAAAATTCAATTGCCGAACACCGACAATTTTTCTTTCCGTCACTATATTACCGACGACGCAAGATATCCGTCGGTAATTTAGCGGCGAGGGTCACTCTAACCCGTTTACCAACGGATTGATTCCGTCGGTAATCGTTGTTAGCCACGAAAATCAAGTCATTCGCAACGATGTTTTTAGTCCCGGAAGTCGCCTTTTTTTGTAGTGTGCGAGCTCAAAGAGTCCACTAGAGACTTGCTTTCGAAGTACAATCATTAAATAATTTGATTTTCAAAAAGCGAAAAGCCAAGCTTGTATTCCAATGTAGATGCAAGAAAATTAAAAACAAAGGCTGCAATCTACTACCTGAACCACCGGGAATAAGAGATTTCTCAAGAATATCGTGAGCGAGAAGTCTTGCTGAGCCTTCTGGATTCCATGTAAAAACTCAATGCTGAAATGCGTCAAGAAGACACTGAAAATTTAAAACTGCATCTCTATAAAAGTTTAAAAGGTATGAGGTATCTAGTTGTGATGGATGACGTTTGGACTACGGACGCTTGGGATTCTTTGAGAAGGATATTTCTAGCTGACGGGACTGGAAGCCGGATAATGATGACATCACCGCTGTTGAGTGTGGTTGAGTCCCATGGCTCTTCCAATCAAATGCAATTTTTAGACGAAACTGATAGTTGGAATTTACTTCGTCTGAAGGTATTTGGGGACGATTCTTGCCCTCGTAAATTGGATGAAGCGGGAAAGAAGTTTGCATAGAATTGCAAAGGACTTCCACTTTCCATTGTTGTGATTGGTGTTGGGAATTTACTTATTATGCACAGCGGAAAATTAAATAAATTTCAATTCCCATCCAAGGATCTGCTTTGTGTTTAGATAGAAACTGTGATAGAAACTATACCTTAATTCAGATCTGCAAACTCCTTTGCTATTCCTGTAGTTCCAGCAATCCCGATCTGTCTCCCACAGCTGTCCAATTGTCCAGCCTCCAATGGAATCCACACAGGGAACAAGATGGAGATAGAGAACTAGGGTTTTACTTTTCTTGTGCTAGCAAGAATAATGAATATTCATCTCCTGTTTACAAACCCTAGCAGCTTATTGATATAAGCTCAAACGGCCTTGGCCTGTCTCTTAAACTTAACCCGGTCCAATATTTAATTAATCCAATTAATTAAATCCGGTCCATAAATTAATTAATCCAATTAATTAATTCGGGCCTATTAATAAGCAATCCAATTAATTAATTATACAACACTTGTCAATTAATTAATTGGCGGATCTCAATCTTCTATTTCTCCTTTTGTGTGTGACCCATTAGGTTCCCAATCACGATGCCTATCGACGTGAATTATTATTTTGATCTAATCAAAATCGATAAATCAAAACATCCTTTTGATTTATTTCTAATTCACATCCGTCGTCCCAGATTGACATCTAGCAATGTGTCAGGGCAATACATGTGACAGGAAATGTCACGTGATATGACAAAACCAAACTCGTTCGTTTATCGTGAAACTATAATCCCTTCGTCAATATGATCCGATCAATTACGAGATATGGATTGTGTCAATCTCGATTATCGATCATATCTTTCATTCCACTTATTAAGTCAATGTAAGTCGAAAACTCCTTTTCGACTTATAGATACACCTTGGCCAATGATTTCATTATCAACTTAATTGGATGAAATGTAGATCATAAAATCTTACTATCAAAGAGCAACGAATCCTCTATTGATCATTCACAACCTTCATATGATTCTTGACATACCCGAACGATGCCGTATTAGCGGCCCTTGACAGAGCAACTTTCAGCATCACTAAAGCATGACTGTCCCCACATAAGGTACTATGATGATCTCAAGTCGAAGGATCAATTCCACTACCGAACGTTAGAGATTAACCACTGACACTTAGATAGTTATCTATATGAAATCTCTCAGTGGGTCTCCAATGTTTTGTTCAATAACAAAACATCCACGTGTTCATTTAAGTATCACTATACTTTAGCTTGTGAGATCAGCTACTTACTTCACAAGTAAGGAATGCCACACGTGGTGGTCTATCCGTAATAACGATATTCGTATCTCGTTATTACTTACGACCACGGATAATATAAGATTCAATCATATGTAATTTGTATCTTACAATCACAACTCTTTGTGATTAACAAATTACCGAGATTTGAATCTACGGACTCTATTATTTAATATAATAGATCTTGCCATAATAAATGCATTAAACATATATCAAGAGTACTTATGCCCAATGTTGATTGGACCTAGGACATAATACTTACAATTGGCGGCCACCTTTCCAAAGCCACCAACATGACAAAAGATCACTGGGAATATGTTGCACAAAATGTCAAGCTAGTTGTAAATGCAACAGATGGAAACTGCTCTGAAATATTATCTTTGAGTTACGATTGCTTGCCTCCTTATGTCGAAGCATGCTTTCTCTATATGGGAGTTTTTCCAGAAGATGATGAAATCCGTGTCTCCAAACTCATCAAGTTATGGGTTGCAGGGGGATTTCTAAAACCAGTCAGAGGTAAAACCTTGGAAAAAGTGGCAGAGGAATATTTGGGAGATCTAATTACCAGAAATCTTATTATGAGTAGTAAGAAGAGTTTTAGAGGAAAGATAAAAACCTGTAGCACCCATGAAATGTTATGTAGGAGATGATGGCTTGCATTCTTCTGTTGGAAAAGAAGACTTGCTAGATTCAGGAGAACGATTTAAAACCTAGTCTTTAATTGTTCGCATTGCCTAATCCCAAACTTAAGCGCCTATGGCGCGGCCAGCCAGCGGTCTTTACGCGATTTCTTTTCTTTATACGTCCTTAACTTCTTCAAGGCATACTATCAACTTCAAATAGAATTTCAATAGAATTCAGGTCATACCCAAGCTCTGATAAATCTCCACCTGACATGAATTCCAATGCAAGGAATAATACTTCACTCTTCAAAAAAACTATCTACCTTTTTTTTAAAAAAAAAACCCTAAGGGCAAACTCAATAACAAATACCAACCAAATCCAAGCTATGATCAAACTTGGATATATGGAGTGACTTGGTAATCATACTAATATGATTATATTCTATACCAACTTTGTTTTCAACAATATCACATCGAGCAACAACATCACAACTAACTCACTCTGAATAAGTTGAAGGTTTTTCACTGACTCAATACCTTTAGTAACACTCACAGCATATGCAACTAAATCAGTCGCACTGTACTATTGTGGAAGTCTAATATCTCTTCCAAGTCTGTCTTTAGCAACAGAATACTAGGGTACCACTGTGGTGATGGCAAAGTGGAACAATTCTTAACTTTTAAACTAGACTGATATGTAGACTCTAGTATAACACTGGACCAAACTCAAATTCTATCTATATGTTTAGTTTTTACTTATTTGTATCAATGAATTTTGTAGAACCCTGTAAGACATATAACTAGGCAAACCTTCTCTACCCCTTCGTCACAACACGAGCATCTTTATTAACTTTCAGGACTCCACTTTCACTAGTGAACTCATACCATTTCGAAACGAGGCACTCAAAGATATAAGATTCTTCTTCAAATATAGAACTCACCAAATGTCCTGACAGCCCTCCATCACACATCTTAATTTAGAGCCTTCCAATACTAGCTATTTTCCAAGGTGCATTATTTTCCATTATCATGACACCTTTGAAAACTATTTCATATGTTGAAAATTAATTGCAATTATGACACATATGAAACATACTAGCTGAAATAAGAATCCAATTCTTGTAAGGTGTGAAGTCGTTGTTAGAAATAACTAGAAGTTCTCCATCAGTGTAGCAATCTTCTGCAATTCTAGCTTTACCTGAATCTTCTGATTATTTTCCTTTTTTATTTGCAATAGCTAATTTATTCTTATTCTGCAACTTATAGCAGTTGGATTTAATGTGCCCCATTTTTTTTTATAATAAATACAGATTTTATAACTGTAATTAGACTTCAATCTATCCCTCACATAACCACCATAATTCCTCTCATGAATAATACAGCCCTCTCCATGATCCTCAAATCCAAACACAAGTTGCTTGATCTTTCCTCTTGAAAATAGAGCATCATATACTTCATCTATGGTGAGAGTACCGCGACTGTACAAAATATATACGAAGAAGGTTTCGAATACAACAAAATGAACCCTAAATCTTCTTTATCATACTTGATATCCAAGGTCTTCAGATCAATGACTATTTCCTTAAATACAATTAGGTGATCTTCTATAGACATGCTTTCTGTCATACGATGGAAAATAAAACCTCGCTCTGAAACTAGTTTGTTATAATTAAACGAGAATTGGAATTATGAAATATAATAAGAAGAACACATTTACTTGGAAACATAAGACGGAAAAACTCACAGATAGAGGATAAGAAATTTACTATAACAAATTGAAGGATTATAATATGTGAAGAGTGATCTCAAGAGATGTAATTACTTCTATATTATACACAAAAAGTGCATAATATAAGGTGGAGTCCTAATATAACAGGCTTAACAAATAATGGAGTGTTTGAGGTAAAATAGAAATGTAAAATCTTCAAAAATCGTGACTAGGGTTTTAGTTGAGTAACCCCACCGCTGGAACGGTGGTCTCGCATATAAAGAGTAGTCCATCGATCGTTCGAGTGTCCATGGCACAGCCAGCGAGTGGTGATGTTGTTGAAAAAGAAATTTGAATGTCTATGGCACGGCCAGTAAGAGGTGATGTTACTGAGAAATACGCTCGAACACTCATGGAGCGGGTAACAAGAGGTTTTCATGCGATTTCTTCTCCTTCTTCGTCTCTGACTTCTTCAAGATATAATATCAACTATCAATAGAATTCAGGTCATACCCAAACTCTAACACATAGGTTTACAAGCATTGCGCAAATAGCTCAAAAAATATGTTTAGAAATACAAACCAGGCAATTTATAGTAAGATGTTATATTGGTTATATGATTTTCTCATCTTTACACATAAAGAGGCTTTCTATTCATGCATAAAATATTACATTTTCTAGCCAAGTAACTATACATGAAAACTATTTTTTTTGAAATTCGTTGAGCTAGTTGGATCTCTATTCCTCTAGAAGATAAAGTTTTACTTAACTCAAACAACTCTTTATCACAATCCTATTATACATTAACTTCTCGTAAATTAGCTATAGTACATTAATTCTACGCAAATGTAAGTCTGGCAGAATTGCTCTTATTTTGTAATTAAGTATATGGACTGTTCATATATAACATTATAAATATTTGTCAATACACATAGCAAATTGTAAATCTTTATATATTCTCAAAGCGCAACTTTAACAAAAAAATAATTGATCTTGTCTCAACAAACATGACCATCCAAACTAATTCCTCTACTATTGAAGCCACGGCCATCGTTTCTACCTTGGCCAACATCTTCTCCACCTCTTCCATTGGCTCTTTATTTTTCAACCACATGGTCCCCTCCCTTAGCACCAACCTATTTTCTTCTTCCACATTCTCCTATCTCATCACCATAAATAGTTCTTCTAATGTCCCTTTCAAACTAATAAGCACAAATGATCCTTCTTGTCATCTCCAATTTCATACTTTCTTGTTGCATATAGTTTGCTAGGATTAGTTGATGAATCACTTCCATGTCTTTCAACCATAATCATTTATCTAATGGCGCAACCATTTCAAATCCTGATTTTGCATTCTTGATCCATTAGGATCAACTTTCATTGAATTTGCATTATTGGTTTTTTATCCCCTATGCAGCTAAGAAAGAAAGTCTCGTTGAAAGTAGAAACGAAGATTGTGATGATTATTTGAACTAGTTTCAAAAGATTGATTGACCCTTCGACTTAGGATTGAATTTTGCTAGGGCACCCCTGTAAGACGTATGGTATGTGATAAGTGTGTTTTTACACACTTATTAAGCACTTTTATAGAGCTTTTTATTTATGAAATTGAGTAAATTTCTATGCATAATTGTGTAATTTTTATTTTTGTAGGCTAAAACCTCGAGACGAAGGAGAATGAAGCTAAAATGAGTCAAAAATGACTTAAAACATACAAATTTGTGAAGTTGGGGACTAAGGTGCACAAGCCAGAAGTTGAAGGATTTGAAGTGCAATTTATCAAAGGCTTCAATGAAATAAAAGTCAAATTCCGAGGACCAAATTGTACGAGATTAAAGATGAAGGACTTGGCGTGCAAATATGGAAGGGACTGGGCTGCAATATATATTTTGGATTGAGCCATGTGACCGCATGCATTGGGCAGAAACGTCAAACTAATTTTTTGGCTTTATATGCGGCCGCATGGAATTCAACCATGCGGTCGCATAGTTATAAAAAATAGGGCGGTTTAAATTCTCGTCTAGATTTTGATTTTGGCCCAACTTGCATTATTTTCTTGTTGTTTATTGGTAGATATTTTAGGATTTTTTTTTTTTTTTTTTTTTTTTTTTTTTTTTTTTTTTGGTATCTTAAAATATCCTATGATATCTATTTTATCTAATATATTTTATTTACATAACCTATGGGGTATGAGAGAATATATTCATCCTCCTCCTCTCCTCTTGCCAGAACTTATATTTCTCTCTCTCTCTTTTATTTCCTTTTCTTCCATTTTTATTTTCCTTTGTTAAACTTGGCTCATTTGTGGGAGCTATATCAAGATAGCAAGGAGATCAACCTAAAGAAAGCTTGGAGAAAACCATTGGAGGAGTGCAAACCTACACTAGAAAAGGGGTTTATCTACACTTTTGTATTCTTTCATTTAATTTTCCCATGTTTGTAATGTTTTGTATAATTAAATCTCTTTGTTATCATTTATCTATGATGAGCTAAGTAGTTTTGTGTTGGAATTTTTGTAATTGCTTAACCAAAGTTTCATTCATATCTTGTTTTGTATTTAATGATGCATATCTTATCAAAAGCATGGTGTTTTAATTATTGTGTTTAATTGACTATCATTTACTTGATCACTAGATGTGTGTTTAAGTGGTTGGGGTAATTATTGAGAAATTGTTACACTAACTAGACCAAAATAATTAATGCCCCTAAGTTGTGTAGTATACTATGCTTGTTTAGGTGTATAGAGATATACATCTACCTTAGGTGATCCTTTGAGTATTCTCACAACAATTTAATACAATTGATTAAGTGTTAATCGGCATAGAGATATCGTGGATATGCTTAATCAATTAGAGTTAATTTCACTCGAGAGATGTTATTAACTAGAATTGGAGAATCGGGTCTTACCTTGCATTTTGGTAAGATTGCATCTACGCATTGTGATTTGATATTAATGAAACGACAGTTAAGAGAAATCATAAATTTCAACCTCTTTTAAATCAAACATCCGACTACCCTTTTTAAATTGCTATTTTAAATATTTTAAATTGAAATCCTTTCCTTTTTCTTTCAAGTATTTCCAAAGTTTCAATTGTGTTTGTCGTTCGTTAACTTAAAATCAATACACTCGTAATTGGATAAACACTCTTCGAGGGATCGACTAGAACTCAAAAGGTCAATTTTACTACTTGATCACGATCCTTACACATGCGGCATAGTAATATTTTAGCAATCAATATGGATTTGAAACCTAAGGCTATCCCATTTATTGCATTTTCAAGGTCTTCTTAGGAAGCTTGAAACATTCTTAAAACAACCCCTTCGATGTTGTTGGGAATTTACTTAATCATACATAGTGAAATTAAAACAAATTTCAATTCCCATCAATGATCTACTTTGTGTTTAGATAAAAATTGTAATAGACATTATACGTTTGTTGAATTATGCAAACTACTTTTCTTTTCTCGTAGCAAGAACAATCACAATCTGCAATCCACAACTGTCTAATTGTCCAGCCTCCAATGAAAATCTAAATAGGGAACAAGATTGAGAGAACTAGAGTTTTTACTTTTCTTCTGTTAGCAAGAATAAGAATTTTTCTCAATTCTGTTTTTCAAACCCTAGTTGTCTATTAATATAATTCCAAACGGAATTATCTCGTCTATTAACTTAATCATGTCCAATATTTAATTAATCTAATTAATTAAATTTTGTCCATGAATTAATTAATTTGGGCACATAAATAAGCAACTCAATTAATTAATTATCCAACACTTGTCAATTAATTACTTGGTAAATCTCACTCTTCTAATTCTCCTTTTGTGTGGACCCATTAGGTTCCCAATCACGATACCTAACGACATGAATTATTATTTCGATCAAGTCAAAATCGATAAATTAAAAAACACATTTTAATTTATCACTAATTCATATATGTCGTCCCATATTGACATCTAATAATGTGTCAGGACAATACATGTGATGAGAAATATCACGTGGTATGACAAAACCAAATTTGTTCGTTTACTGTGAAATTATAATCTTTTCGTCAATATGATTCTATCAATTACGAGATATGTATGTGTCAATCTCAATTATCGATCATATCTTTCGTTCAACTATTAAGTCAATATAAATCGAAAACTCATTTTCGATTTATGAGTATACATTAGCCAAGAATTTCATCATCATCAACTTAACTAAATGAAATGTAAATCATAATCTCTTACTTTCTAAGAGTAACAAATTCTCTATTGATCATTCACAACTTTATATAATTCTTGACAAACCCGAATGATGCCGTATTAGCGACCCTTGCACAGCAACATCCAACATCACTAAAGTATTATTGTCCTCATATAAGGCACTAGGGTTGTAAGCAAAAATCGTCAAACCGAAAAATCAAACTGAAACCGCATCTTAGAAACCGTCGGTTTGTTGCCACGTAGACCCGTCAACGAAATGATTTTGAACCAAACCAAAATGGTCTGGTTTGGGTTTAAGAATTTTAATGGTGGTTTAAAACAAAATCAGAACGACGAAAAAATATATTTAAAAAATGAACATTTTTGAAAATTCATCCAAAATTTCAAATTATTATTATTATTCAATAATCCTAATTTATATTTTATATAAATTATAATAATCTCAATTTTAAGTTTTTTAGCCAATAGGAATAAGTAATTTTCTAACCCAATTGTCCATGCCCAACGGTGAATGGCCTTAACTCATAAGTCCATAACGGCATAATCAGAAAGGCAGAAACTTATAATCCTTACATTTTCCATTTCAATTGAATCAAACCCAAAACCTAACCGTTCCCTTCCCATTTCCACCCGATGCAACCTCGCCTCCGCCTCCTTCGCCCACCCAGGTTGGAGAAAAATGATTTTGTAGATTACTTGTCCGACTGATGTGAAGATTTGACTAATAAGCCATTCGACATTTTATTGTGGTGAAAAATAAATGCTCTTAAGTATAAGATTGTCTCCTAAATTGCTAAAAATGTATTAGCGATTCAAATTTTCACAATTGCTTCTGAGTTTGCATTCTCAACTGGAGGTCAGATACTTGATTGCTTTAGGAGTTCATTAAGTGCTAGGATGGTTGAGGCTTGTATATGCGGAAAGAATTGGTTGCAAACTAAGAAAGAACATATAGTGCTGCACCAATATTTAGATGAAGTGGAGGCATTGGATGATTCAATGAATGTTGTGGCCGGTGATTTATATTTTCTATTATCATATTTTCGAAAATTCTCTTATCTACCTAGTATTTAATACTATGATGATGTAATGAATGTATTTGTTTGACTATGCAGACGATGAATCATGTGTGACACTAATTGATGTTTGAGTATATGTGATAAATTGAATTCGTAACAACATACAATTGTAAGCTTGTGTAATTGTTATTTTTAGATATTATAAATAATTATTTTATTATTACGGTTGGTTATTCTCTCTGTTTAATTAGTAACATTTTTACAAATATGATGATCACGAGGTCTTGTTGGACATCATTATATTTTTTGGGCCGTATATTTAGTTTAATAGACTTGTATTGTAATATTATCGTAACGTCATGATCCTAAAAAGGTGAATAAAAAACTTGTTTTAATTTATTGCGATTTGACTTTGATTTAGTTGGTATTTAAATTTATAGTAGATATATTTAGTTTGTTTTACATTTATTACTAGTAAGATATAAATATATATTGAATTCAATGAATTATTCACATAAAAGTAGACAGATAAAAAAATATACGGCGAAACCGACGGTTTAAAATCGGACCAAACCGTTAGGTTTAAGTTTGAGTTTTTTTCAAACCATTCAAAATGGTTTGGTTTAGGTTTGCGTTTTTCTCAAACCGGTGTACACTGTTTGGTTTGAAAATCTGTCAAAAATCGATAAAATCGGACCACTTACACCCCTATAAGGCACTATGATGAGCTCAAGTCAAATGACCAATTCTACTACTGAACGTTAGAGATTAACCACTGACACTCAGATAGTTATCCATTTGGAATCTCCCTGCGGGTCTTCAATGTTTTGTTCTATAACAAAACATCCACGCGTTCATTTAAATATCAACACAGTTTAGCTTGTGAGATCAATTACTTACTTTACAAGTAAGAAATGCCACATGTGATGGTCTATCCATAATAACTATATTTATATCACGTTATTAGTTACAATAATGAAAAATTTATGATTCAAATATATGTAATATATATCTCACAATCACAACTCTTTGTGATTAATAAATTACTAGGATTTGAATCCACAGATTCTATTATTAATTGAATGTTAATTAAATAACAAATTTGCCATAATATTACAACAATTCTATATTAGAAGTGTTTACGTCTACATTTGATTGGACCTAGGGTATAACTTACAGATGTATCATGCAATTAAAATTTATTTATTCAGCCTCACCAAAAGAATTTAAACCATTACCAAGTCATTCAACCTGTTAAGATAAAGGCTTATGAACTTGTCTTAATGTATTCTCCTATTCATACTGAATATCTTACCTTAAAATCCTTAAAGGACTTCCTGACGACTATAATGATATATCCTTTGCAGTTTGTGCGCGTAAAACGCCTATTTTGTTTGATTACCTTCGTGGAAAACATGAAGTTGATCTTAATCGTCTTTACAAATCCAAACAACCCATTTCGCTAAACACCACCTATATAGACAATTCAGAGCCTAACTATCGATCCCTACATCCCAATTATTGTCCATTTACCTCCAATTTCACTCCTCTATCAAGTAATATCAACAACAACGATCTTAATAAGAGATATCGATATCACTATTAAATATGCGGTGTACAAGGGCATTCAACCTGGGCATGTTATCAACTTGCTCATCTTAACGTTCCACCGCCTCATTTTATCAATAACAGTAACACCACCAACAATTTTACCCCGTCTCAAAGTTCATAGACTTACAAACCCAATCCTCCGTCTTATTACCCACTTGATGTTGACTATTTTACCCCTACACTACAATCTAATGATTATCGACTTCTTAATTCTGGCACAACTCATGAAATTACCCCTTACCTAAATAACATCTCTCTCCATTATCCATATTGTGGTTAGGATTTCATGATGGTTGGAGATGGTAACAAATTGGCTATTACTCGCACTGGTTTTTCTTCTCATCCGTCTTTATCCCTTTCCCTTAAGCTAACCAATGTGCTTTGTGTTTCTTTCTGTACATCAGAGTTTAATTTGCATATCCAAATTCTGTGCTCAACATGATTGAATTGTTATTTGTTAAGTTTCTTACTTCTTTTTTTAGGTGAAGGATCGTTGTACAGAGACATGTTTGCTACAATACCTAGATGAAAAAGGTGTATGAATGGCCTAGACCGTATACCAAGTTTATTTCGTTCCTCATTTTTTCTACCATTCACAAAACTACTAAAACTTGGCATGATCGTCTAGGTCATCCTCCTGAATTAGTTTTTCAAGTTTTTTGTTTATCCTAATAAGGTATCAGTTTCAAGTGGTAGATCTAGTCAGTGTCATCGTAATTCATGCTAGTGCATGAATAGTCATTGATTACTTTTTATGAGTCGTCAATTTCTAGTTATAGACCACTTCAATTTCTAATATGTTCAAAGGACTAATAAGATGCAGACTACCAAATGCAAACAAGATGGCTAGTGTAATTGCTGATGATTTTCAGCAATTATAGTATTCACAGATATTTTGGGACACTAAGGTTTAGATTTATTATTGTACATTGACATTTCATTTTTTCAAAAAAATGTACACAATATATTCATTTGTGTGAAATTTTAACTTAATCTATGTATCATAGTTAGTCTAAAGTTGGATAAAGAAGGATAATTTTTACAATTTTATAATTCTTTTGACAAATATAATTTTTACATTACCATTTCCTTATAAATTCAATTATTCATAATCCACTTCATCCATCACTACTCCTGTGAGGGCTTTCTAGGGCAGAACGCTCCCCTACGAATGTAGTTTTACAAATCATAGTTATGACATATTGCTTTGCCTTGTTCATCTTCGACACGAGGGCCAGATCGTAATACTTTGGGAATGAATTTAATTTTTAGTTTCATACGAAAATCGAACCGTGATTTGGTTCACTGTATGGACAAAATCGAGCCCAAAGGTGAATGAGATGTGGAATTCGATTCAGTCCATTTAATACCCAAATGTGCACAACCCCTTCAACATTATCTATTTCTCTATGATTTCTTGCATTTCACTACCACTCCCTACTATAATTCCTCATTCAATACACCTTCCTTTACAATTACCTCTTATTGTAACAAAATTGACATAAGGTCAATTACAAGTTCATTATGTAATACATAAGTGGATTTTCTTCATTCAAGCCAATGTTGGGTTGTGTAGAACATAATAAATAAAATTTATAATTGACATGAAGTCGACTTAAGTCTCCATTTGATAAATTATAAATCAATTTATAAAGAGGATTCTATGAAATGTATGAATAATAATGAGTAATAGTTATAAATGTATTGTTAAATTTATAAGTTAGTATATAAGTTATATTCACACAGAGATTAAACATATCTTGCTTTGTATCAAATATAAGTTACAATTTTAAATTTGCGTGTAAAACTATTTTATTAGAAGAATTTGTAAGAAAAAATGAATTTTTAAATAATGGGGTTGTGTTGCCTAATTGACAATCATTAATTTATTTTATGGTTTGCTAAATGATCATTTTCAACCACAAATTCACACAATAAAATATTCTC
The DNA here is from genome assembly GCA_019395295.1 of Osmanthus fragrans. Lineage (NCBI taxonomy): Eukaryota > Viridiplantae > Streptophyta > Magnoliopsida > Lamiales > Oleaceae > Osmanthus > Osmanthus fragrans. The sequence continues at coordinate 10,385,334 of CM033351.1, read as the reverse complement.
TGTGTATACAAAAAAAATTTCTCTATTTTTTAACAACATATTCTCTTAAAAATCATTGTTTAAAACTATTTTATTTTTATTTTTTTACTACAATAAAAAAAAATGGTTGTCAAATAGGCTATAAATATCATGAAAACCAGAGTGAAATGTTTCAAGAATCATTGAACTTATGCATAGGTCACGGATTGCTCACTAAATTATAAAATGTTTTAAAATGCTCAAAGAACTTGTCCCGTTTGCATTCCATCCCTCACTCCCCAAAATCTATTACTAACGTGGATGACGGTAATCTCGCGTGGCGACAAACGACGTGCTACATCACCGTTAATCCTTATCATAAATAATAATTATTATAAAACTTTTAAAAAAAATACAGGACATTTAAAATCTGAAACCGTGTTCTTCATATGGACACGGTTTCCATTTTTTAGAAGGATAAATCTACTTGTACACACAATAGTGTACATAGCACCCTACACCCCCCTCACATGGAGAGGGGCCCACAAATATTTTATTATATGTGGGTCCCCCTCCATGTGAGGGGGGTGTAGAGTGTTATGTATACTATTGTGTACATGTAGAACACTCCTTTTTAAAATCATGTTTTAAAAAAAAACATAAACACACAAACTGGAAGCCCACAAACCTAATTCACATTTTATTCCAATTCTCTCCCAAATTAGTGAAGTGGGAAGCTCCTTGATAAGTGCGTTTTACGCACTTATTTAGGTCACAAAACATGGACAATTGATTGCAATTATGTTGAAATATGGCTTAATTCTATGTAAATTGTGTTTGCAGGACTATATCGATGGAAACAACGATAAGTGAGTGAAAATGAGCAAGAAAGGACTGAAATGGAAGAAAATCAAAGTTCAGGGACTAAGATGCAATTAGTCGAAAGTTGACTCGAAATCCAAATCAAGAACGAAAAAAGAACTAAATGCGAGATTTACGAAGTCAATGTGTGATTAGAGGAAAGAGATTGAAGAAAAGAAGTCAAAATGAAGAAGAACGGAGTTCGGGGACCAAACCGACACACTTGAAAGCATATTGTACCATGCGGCCGCATGGTGCAATAAGCCATGCGGTCGCATGGCTTCCCCAGAACTTGTTCAAGTTTCAGCCGTTGAACCATGCGGCCGCATGGTTTATAACCATGCGGTCGCATGGTTATTTTCGACACAGAAAATTCTGGTTTCCGTTTTTAAGTAAAACTCTTATGGAAATTAATTGGGGACGACTTTAAAAACCCTAGACTCGACACAAAACGGGGGCTACGCACTTTTAGGAGATAATTTTGACATTGGAGAGCAAGAACACAAGGAATAACGCGAAGATTCATCAAGCACTTCAAGGAATTAATTGAATATCTATTCGGGTGATGGCGTTTCTTCATCTATTCTTTTGTTTTTCTTTCTTTAGCATGCTAGGCTAGTTTTTCTTGTACTAGGAGATCGATGAACCTTGTAACATGATATTTGAATCTTTAGTTTTACATTCTTGACATTAAAACACGTTTTTGGATATTTGAACGATTTATACGTATTTATTCCATATGGTTATTGTGCGCACATTAATTGTATGAATGTGGTGGTCTATTTTATGCATTCGAAAGAAGGGAAATAGATTCGACATAGTATAAATTGTCATAGGGTCCGATAGGGGATAGAAATATACCGCTATGCTCCATGTGAATCTTTAAGTGTTCATAAAAGTTAATGCGTTCTTTTATGTTAGTATTCGTCATAGAAATATAGTCAGATCGCATGATAGAATAGGTTTAACATTACTCGAAAGAGATTGTTAAATTTAATAGGAACATTGATTCTTCAATATTCAATCGTGCTGTCAAGGTGTAAAATTAGGATTTAAATGGATTGTTGCATGGGGATTCGTGATCCTAGTACGTTTTTCTCAATTTAAGTAAATCAATTTGCATTCATCTTTCACATTGCATTCTAGGATAATTTGCATTTAATTTATCAAATTCATTCATAATAGTTTTCATAACTTAGTTTGGTTAGCATTCAATACAAAACTCATCAAAAATTCATCTAGTTTCGGTTAAGGTCAAAATAATTAATATTGAACTACTCAATCTCTGTGGGATCGACAATCCGGACTCTAAAAGTCCACTTTATTACTTGTAACGAACCGTACACTTGCGGTGATTTTAAATCGAACATATTTTCGTGAACAAGTTTTTGGCGCCGTTGCCGGGGATTGAGTTTTAGTTTGATTTTATTTTTCTCGGCACTAATTCGGACTTCTACATGTATTCTTGTGTTGTTATTTTCGTTCCATTTTATTTCTATTTTTTTTTCTCTTTTTCAGGATATATGAACGAATAAAAATAACAGGATAAAAGATGACTACGGTTGATTTCAACAAATGACTCGTATCTGACTTCATCATACGGCAACAACAATTGGCAGCTCAAGAAATTGATGAGGGTGATATGTTGGTGGGAGATTTCATTATAGGGCACCGACTACGGGATATACAAACAAAATTTGAATTTGATGAAACTGCTCTGGGTGACTTACCTGTTGCATTATTTCTCTCACCACAATTTGATGTGGGTGATTTGCCTATATTTCTTTCACCGATTGTTAATGGACATCAATTAAGTGAATCACGTCAACCAAATTTCTTACAAATACAACAAGAGGAGAAGATTCTCAATGAAGATGTCATTGTTGCCTTGCCAAAAGTTTTGAATATGGACGTTGAACTTGAGAAAAATTCAAATAAAGAAGAGGAGCATGAAAAGAGCGATAAATTAATCATATTGGGCGAAAAAGAGCTTGTTGCATTCAAAAAAGAGGAAATTGGCATACAATCCCTCGACTTTATCGTGTGCTCAAAAATTGATTTTGTGATTAAACCTTATGAGGAGATTGAGGTTTACATTGTCGAGTTCGAAATGGGTAATGAGGGAAAGTCATACTACTTGGAGAATGATAAGGTTAAAATTTGGAGGAAAGTTGCAATATGGAATAAAGTTATATTGAGGAAACTAAGCAAGACTTCCAAAGCCAGATTCAAAGTGCCATGAAAAGCTTGTACAAAAGTCGAGCTCTAGACTTTAAATCGAGCGCTGGTTGGGAGGCAACCCAACACTTCTACCTTTTCATTTATTTATTTTGCTTTATGCATTAGCTTAGGATTTTTTTTCATTATTTCTTGCATTTTTAGTAGTTACAAGTCATCGTTTCATCTAATATATCAATTTCTAGTATGCCAGCTAATATTTGTCATTTGCACTCTCACAGGATTTCATCAAGTAGAAAGGGAGTGACATTCACCACCGGGTGATAGCACAACTAGACCCAGTTCTCTTCCACCGTTGTCACTACCACCGCCGTACTGATCAGGGGAGTCTTTATTAACCTCCCATATTTTGTTTTGTATAAGATTTGTCCTTCAAATTCTGTATTCAATCTTACACTTTACACATTGAGGGCAATATTTTGTATAAGTTTGGGGGGTTGGTTGAATTTGTAGAACAAACTTAAGGATTCAGTACTTGTATTGAATTATGCATTACTTATTCGTTGTTCATCGATATTTATCTGCTTTTGCTTGCTTGTTTACTGCTTTTGTGTGTTTGTGTGTTCGTTAAAAAAAAAAAAAAAAAAAAAAATTTGTGTGCTTGTGTGGGTTTAATAGCCTTGCCGGCAATGATGTGAATAGTGGAATAGGTATGAACTGTGGATAGTGGAAATTGTGCATGTCTAGATTAGCCAATGCTTATGTATGTGATACTTGACATTTCTTGCGCACGAAACTCATGTTTGACATGTTAAGTTGATGATTGGGTTCAGTTTTTATAGGAGATCAGAACATGATAGGTTACACCTGAATTACCTCTTCTATACTTAAAAATATTCCATTGTTTTAGTGGTTTGGAGGACTAGTTATTGCAAGGGAACATTGAGATGAGTAGAGATTCCATGCATGAAAACTGAGTTGTGTGGATTGTGTAAGCTGATGAGACAAAAATTAGGCGAAAGCCTGAAATTAGGGGTCGGTTCTTGAAACTAAGTGTCTAAAAAAAAAAAATAGGGGTTTACATAAATTTTTGTGAGGAAAACACTCTTTTCAAGCCTTTATGACTCGAGCAATTAAGCCTGAAAGGATGAATAAAAATCTGGTGCCCTAAAATCAACTGATTTGGGAGTCATCGGCCTAAAAATCGATACAGGGGTCATATAGAAAGCAAGAGGGAAAGAGTCAAAAGAAAAGAGAGAAAACACATTTCTCGAGCCTTTATAACTTGAGCAAGTAAGCCTGTAAGGGTGAATACAAACCTGGTGCCCTAAAATCAACTGATTTGGGAGCCATCGGCCTAAAGCTTGATACATGGGTTATATAGAAAGCAAATGAGAATGTGTTTGCAAAGAAAAAAAAGAGTGAGAAAAGTGCCCCATGACATTTAGTTGATAGAATTGTACCTTTGATGTAAGACAAGTAACTTAGTTGAGTTTTAGAGGTTGAAACAATCAAAGAAATAGGAGAATCTCTACTTGTTGAAGTGTAAACTCGTGATTGCGAGACCTATCCAAACTAAGAGAAGGTGAAAATTTAAGTTAACCAGATCTCAAGTATAGAACACACCTCGAGAAAAGTGAGTAAAAGAATAAGTTTGGGGGGTGTGTATCTCTCGAGCGAAGAAAGGAAAAATTTGACTACTGTAGGTCGGGAGTTGAGTCCATCAGAAACTGAGCATGTTTGCATGAGTATACACACACACACGTCAGGTTGCATATTATAAGTGGAGGTTGATTTGATTGTGCACTGTTGATACTGTTCATTTTGTTATTACTAATTTCTAATTCTGAGACACGGCAGGTTGTTAAACCATGTTTTGTTTAGAGTTAAGTCACCACCTTGTTTGAGGACAAACAATAGTTCAAGTTTAGGGGGTTTGATAAGTGCGTTTTACGCACTTATTTAGGTCACAAAACATGGACAATTGATTGCAATTATGTTGAAATATGGCTTAATTCTATGTAAATTGTGTTTGCAGGACTATATCGATGGAAACAACGATAAGTGAGTGAAAATGAGCAAGAAAGGACTGAAATGGAAGAAAATCAAAGTTCAGGGACTAAGATGCAATTAGTCGAAAGTTGACTCGAAATCCAAATCAAGAACGAAAAAAGAACTAAATGCGAGATTTACGAAGTCAATGTGTGATTAGAGGAAAGAGATTGAAGAAAAGAAGTCAAAATGAAGAAGAACGGAGTTCGGGGACCAAACCGACACACTTGAAAGCATATTGTACCATGCGGCCGCATGGTGCAATAAGCCATGCGGTCGCATGGCTTCCCCAGAACTTGTTCAAGTTTCAGCGTTTGAACCATGCGGCCGCATGGTTTATAACCATGCGGTCGCATGGTTATTTTCGACACAGAAAATTCTGGTTTCCGTTTTTAAGTAAAACTCTTATGGAAATTAATTGGGGACGACTTTAAAAACCCTAGACTCGACACAAAACGGGGGCTACGCACTTTTAGGAGATAATTTTGACATTGGAGAGCAAGAACACAAGGAATAACGCGAAGATTCATCAAGCACTTCAAGGAATTAATTGAATATCTATTCGGGTGATGGCGTTTCTTCATCTATTCTTTTGTTTTTCTTTCTTTAGCATGCTAGGCTAGTTTTTCTTGTACTAGGAGATCGATGAACCTTGTAACATGATATTTGAATCTTTAGTTTTACATTCTTGACATTAAAACACGTTTTTGGATATTTGAACGATTTATACGTATTTATTCCATATGGTTATTGTGCGCACATTAATTGTATGAATGTGGTGGTCTATTTTATGCATTCGAAAGAAGGGAAATAGATTCGACATAGTATAAATTGTCATAGGGTCCGATAGGGGATAGAAATATACCGCTATGCTCCATGTGAATCTTTAAGTGTTCATAAAAGTTAATGCGTTCTTTTATGTTAGTATTCGTCATAGAAATATAGTCGGATCGCATGATAGAATAGGTTTAACATTACTCGAAAGAGATTGTTAAATTTAATAGGAACATTGATTCTTCAATATTCAATCGTGCTGTCAAGGTGTAAAATTAGGATTTAAATGGATTGTTGCATGGGGATTCGTGATCCTAGTACGTTTTTCTCAATTTAAGTAAATCAATTTGCATTCATCTTTCACATTGCATTCTAGGATAATTTGCATTTAATTTATCAAATTCATTCATAATAGTTTTCATAACTTAGTTTGGTTAGCATTCAATACAAAACTCATCAAAAATTCATCTAGTTTCGGTTAAGGTCAAAATAATTAATATTGAACTACTCAATCTCTGTGGGATCGACAATCCGGACTCTAAAAGTCCACTTTATTACTTGTAACGAACCGTACACTTGCGGTGATTTTAAATCGAACATATTTTCGTGAACACTCCTCAAGAACCTACCCATTTGTTGACCAACCCTAACCATCAATATTGGAGATCCGTCCCACAATCGAGCCCAACTGTTCAATATTTACACATTACGCACATGGATGGACCACATGAAGGTAACCTCGAACAATTATTTTATGTTTCATTTGTTGTTTTTCCACGTGACGTCGGTCGTAAATGTATCTTTCTGTGTTGGATTTATGTGATGGTTGTCTTTTTTATGATTATGGCTACAAATATAATAATATTTTCTTTTTTGGTCGCATGGATGCCCAAATTTTGAAGTTTATTTACAGTTTGTGGTGTAAGTTTTCCAACTCATTGTCTGACTTAATAACTTTTTTAATATAGATTACGTTGCATCTCGGAATTCAATGGTTTATAGAGTGATGAAAACGCTACTGATGGGACTAAAAATTCCTCGAGCGAGAACCCAGACTTCACTGATTCTGGTAATGAGTTAGACTCCGGAGGGGATGATAATTTATATGAACACAATGTGATAGATGAGATTGAGGTTGGTTCGAACGTGGGTGAATTGAATGATGTGAATGAGCATGATGTTGAAGTTGATGGTGAGATTGCTGATTTAGAGTACCTCTCATCTGAGGAGCTTATGTCTGATTGTTCATAGGATGACGACGTTGGGTATCAATTTCCACAGTTTTGGGCGGAGGCTGACATGAGTAATCCACAATTCATTTTTGGTAAGCTCTTTAGGGATGTTGTAGAGTTTCGAAAGACAGTAAGAACTTAAGGAGCTTAGAATGTGTTTAATGTTAGATTTAAGGCTAATGACGAGAGACGAGTGCACAGAATTTGCAAACCAGGTCGTAATTAGAGGATATGGGCATCCATCGTAGGTCTGACAGGATGTCTCCAAGTTAAGTCATATACTCTAAATCACAAATGTAGCCGAGACCAATACAACAAACATTGCAATTATGTTTTCCTAACTAACCGTTATATTGAACAGTTTAAGGCAGATCCGAAATGGAAGACTTAGAGTATACTTACGACAATGAAGAATGATTTGAATACTGATATTACTCGGAATGGGGCATGAAAAATGAGACGGTATGAAAATGAAATTGTTGCATGTAATAATTGATGAGCAGTTTGGTAAATTATGGTGTTATGCTGCGAAGGTTTTAAGGACTAATCCGGGTTCAACCATCATCATTGCCAACCACAATCAAGTTTTCTAGGGTATCTATGTCTATTTAGAAGCATGCAAGAAGGATTTTGTCAATGGTTGTGGAAAGGTTATTGGAGTTGATGACTGCCTTTTGCATGGATGTTTTAGTGGAATAATGCTAGCCATTGTTGGTCATGATGCGAATGACTGCATATATTCCATCGCGTCCTTTGTAGTTCAGAAAGAGAACACTTTAGCTTGGAGGTGGTTCATGACATATTTGGAAAGTGGCGTTCATTTTGGCAATGAGAGTAGCTGGACTGTTATGACAGATCACCAAAATGGGTTGCAAAATATTATCGATGAATTGTTTCCGGTTGCCAAGCACAGGTTCTGTGTACGCCATATGTACTCTAACTTCTTCAGCGTCGACTTCAAAGGAAAAACATTGAAGAACTATCTTTGGCATGCTGCAAAGTCTACTATTGTTTCAGATTACAAACATTGGATGTAACAAATACAAAGTGTGAGCGAAGATGCTTTCAAGTGGTTGATGAAACGACCACTTGGAGTGCATTCAAAGTGTGACATCTTGTTGAACAACGATTGTGCGGTTTTCAACAAGGCTCTGTTAGAAGACAACGAGAAAAGGATTTTGGACATGCTGACATCCATGCAATTAACATTCATGAAGTGAATCCAGATGAGGCAAGATGAAATGAAGGGTTATGAAGGCCGAATTTGCCCTAAGATCAGAAAAAGAGTGCACTCTATTGTTGAGAGATCAAGAGAGCGCGTAGTACATTTTTTTGGTGGTCCTAAATGGTAGGTGGATTGTAGCTATGATACATATGTGGTTGATCTTGAGGAAAGAAGTTGTGCTTGCAGACATTGGAAATTGACGGGATACCGTGAATGCACGCTATGGCAGTCATCTTACATTGTAGGAATGACCTGAAAGAATATGTCGACAATTGTTACACTACCGAGTCATACTTGAATTGCTATGATAACATCTTGAGCCCTATTAATGGTCAAAGCATGTGGGTAGAGGTCGAAGAGGAAACGATTAAGCCACCGAAGTGGACAATTATAAGTAAAGGACGAAGACAGACTAAAAGAATGAAGCATGCACGAGAAGCTGTATGTCAGGAAAAAAAGGACAAGTAATAATGACATGCTCCATCTGTGGTGAGTGTAGACACAACAAAAGGCGTCATTCCACGCCACATGTTGGATTGGATGTAAGTAATTTTGTATTACGGGCAGCTTTGAAATGTATGGTTTCTAACTGATGTTTTCCATTTATTGTTGTAGGACATGTTTGATGCTCATTTGACAGAAGTTGAATCCCAACCAACTCGAGAAGTACTTGCGAGCGTAAGACAAATTTGATGATTATTATTTTTTGTTTAAATTTTACATCAATTAATGCTTTAATAAATTATATGTTACGCTTTACATTAATTGCTTGCATACTTGAATAGGGAAAATTGGTTGCAAGCAGAAGCAACCATCCATCGACAAGTCGATCACCTGACGCTGATGATTCGAATATACTACCAACTACTGGAAATGAAAGACAGACTGCGGGACCGACAGAAACTTTGGAGGGAATGGTTGATATGCTACAAGAAATAGAAGCTGATGAGTCCTCATAATTACGGGCCGCTAGAGTTTACACACGATGACGTGCAAACAAAACTATAACTACTTCTCGTAGATCATGGAATCATAGACAGCCTTGAATGAAAACAACTTTTTAGTTTAAACAACTTTTGTAGGTTCTATGCCAAAGACGATAGCTATGGTGGCTGCTTATTTTATTTTTGCCAATGTGAATAACTATAAAGTAGACAATTTTATGGGTTGAAAGTGAATGTTTAGGGAAATTTGTATACAACTCGATGTTTATGGATTGCGATTTTTTAATATTTTTTGAAGTGAACTTTTTGTTATGGAACCTCATGGGAAGTTTCTTTATTTATATCATTTGGAAGTATTTCTTTATTCATTTAGTGCTAAACATTTGGCAAAAGAACAACCTATCAAGTTCAACAAACCGTAATTACCAACAAATGGAATTAACAAACAAGCAGGTATGTTGTGCAATTGTTGAAATTCAAAGCAAACAATCGAGGGTGAAATTCACTACGTTACACCAAACTGCCTGCAATTCATTTCAACTCCATTCCCCCACATACTATATTACACTAATAAACACGATCAGAAAAACAACTAATAAAAATAAGTATAAGGACTGCCCAGAATGCAGCCTTGTACATCTTAAGAACATCAATTTTTTCTGTTCTCTTCTTCGAGTATGTTCTTTGAATGTAGTAGCCTATTTATTACAAGCTTATACCTAGCATCCAGTGACGTATTGATCCAATCAAAGAAATTGCAAGCTTCAGGCTTCCCATAGAAACGACATCGAATAAACCTCTGTCCAGGGTTTGTTCCCATCCATGAAGTCCTCACACATTCCAAGTGACCACAATAGCATAAGCTTCGTGCGCCTCTCTGTCCAGATGCTCCAGACATTGTCACCGCAACTGTTTCCAATATGTGAAACGTGATTGCCTTTGTTCAGCTTTGTTCGGCTACAAATTGCTTGAGGTGCTAGTGTTCCGCTACTGGGTTGTGGGCTACAATCAGATGGGAGTAGAAGAATTTGAATATTTCGGTACAATTTATGAGGAAAATGAAGAAATGGGTAGGGTTCTTGAGGAGCTTCCCACTTCACTGATTTGGAGAAGAATTGGATTTGTGGGCTTCCAGTTTGTATGTTTTTATTTATTATTATTTTTTTAATGTGAGTTTAGGGACCGTGTCCATATGAAGAATACAGTTTCATATTTTAAATGTCCTATATATATATATATATATATACATATTTTTTTTTTTAAGTTTTATAATAATTATTAATCATGACTAGGATTAACGATGATATGGCATGTAGTTTGTCGTCACGCGAGATTATCGTCTTCCACGTCAGCAAAAGAGCATTTCAAAGTATTTTATATAATTTAGTGAATAGTCCGTGACTCATGCATAAGTTTGGTGATTTTTGAACATTTTACTGTGAAACCATTTGTTTTGATAACGTTTTCCCAATTTCTAAAACCAGATGGCGCCTTTTTTATTCATATTCCCCGCAGTCTAGGGTTTTTTTTCTCGAAGTTTATCTTTCTACGATATACCCTTCGATACAAGAGAATCATTCACAATTAACGAATTGTTTTAAACCCTGAATCAAATGGCATTCTCATTTACCCCACAACAACCACAACAGCAACAGCAACAGCAACAGCAACAGCAACAGCAACAGCAATCCCCATTCCAACCCTCGCCATTTTTCCAAATAACTCCATTTCAGCAGCAGCCGCAGCAGCAATTTCAATTCCAACCCCAGCAGCCACAATTGCAACAGCAACAAACTCAGCAACTGCCGCAGCAGCAGCAACAGCTTTATCTGTTTACTAATGATAAAAGTCCTGCTACCTATAGTACTAAATGGGATGACCTGCACCCTGACTCGCGAAAACTGCTCCACCAAATTGAGTAAATTCGTGTTTCCTTTGTTGTGTTTCTTGGGCACGTGATTTTGTATTGTAAGATTTTTTTCTTTTAATTTTTTTTTGGGTGATTGGGAATTTCGATTGTTTTTGGATGCAGGGAAAAAATATTGGAGTACAGGGATGAGAGCCAGCGATTGGATCAGTGCAGTAGGCTTTATGATTCTTCAGTTTCTAGCCAAGGATTTGAGCTTGATGCCAGTCAGATTGTTCAGGTCTTCACATTTCAACCCTTCATTTTTTAATTGTCAAGAAACTCTTTCATGAATTTTTTCAATTGTTGCTTCAGTTTAATTTTAGCATGAATTTTGACAAACATAAGAGTACTAATTGGTTGGAAAATATGCTTTATACCTCCAATGAGACATAATGGAAATGAGTTTTGACAATTATACACTTAGGCCCTGTTTGAGCCCCATTAATTTGAAGAAATGTGTTATGGAATAGTGATTGATGGAGAATGTGTGGTTAAAAAAGAAGGATTTTTATTTTATTTTATTTGAGTGTAATATTAATTTAATGAAAATGTGGTTAAAAATGAGTATTGTAGAAAAAATAATGGAAAAGAATGTAAAGTAAAGGATGACAAACAGAGGCTTAGTATGGCGATTTTCTCTTTCCAAGGAAAAGAAAGGAAATGAAGAAAAGAAATAGCATGTCATTGCTCCAGTTCACTGGTTATAAATGGATTCTCATTTTGGTAATGTGAAGCAGTTACATTGAGTTCTCAAGTGGTGTCCTTGCGTACTGTTTTTAATAGCCATTTGAAAATTCTGTAATTAGTTACAGGCCCCATCTTTGAGCCCGTTTGAGTCTCATTTTTTGTCCAAATACATTTTGGAATAGTATTTTGATGGAGAATGTGTGGTTAAAAAATATGGAAAAGTTTTGGGTTTGTGTGTAATATTATTTTATTAAAGAATGTGTGGTTAAAAATAAGAGAGAGAAATGTATTTTGGAAATAATGGGAACCAAACAAGGGCTTCACGGTTTTGTTCTGCCAATTCATGTACTTTGTCTACAATTTCACGGCATTGAGTATTGCTTGCTTAGTTCGTTAATCATTTTGCTAACGTTATTAGGTTTCTGCTTAAAAATGTCAATGGCCAAAGTATTTGATTTTTCACATTGAAGATTGTGGAATTATTTATTTGATTGAGAAAAGGAATCCACATTGTCTTGGTTTCATGCTAATACATGGCATCGAGTATTTCCTGCTTTCGTGGTTAGTCTTTTGCTACATTATTAAGTCTGTGCTTAAAATGTCCACAGCCAAGGTGTCTGATTTTTAGCATTCAGGATTGTGGAAATACTAATTTGATTGAGAAAAAAATCACGGATCTCTTTGTTTCCATGCTAGTGTTAGTATATTGCAATTTATTTACTTGTCTTACTTTTCAGGAACTTGGTGGGATCAGTATGTCAATGGAAAGGCAAAAAGCAATTTTGCAAGAGCTAATGACTGTTGCCAAAGATATGTTAAGAAATGCCGAGGTTGCTGTTCGTTCTTACATGATGTTGAGACCGAGGTTTCTTCACCAAAATAAAGCCGCTGCAGCAAGTGCCACCACACCATCCCAGACATCAGGAGCAACTGTATCTCTGACATCCAGTAATCCACCCCCGGCTAATTCTGTGGTGCCAGTGTTTGATTTTTATAGTGGTATCCCGAAGAAACCATCCCCATTTTTGCAGCAGACTATTGCTAGATTTGAGAAGTATCTCTCTGATTGTAGCCAGTGGATCGAAGAGTTAGAACAGTTGATCATCTTAGATTCTGATAAGAACTCTTCCAATTCAAGTCCATCCTTGTTGCAGTCTCTACCCAAAGTAATGTCAAATGTACATGAATTTTTTGTTCATGTTGCAGCAAAGGTAATATTTCCCGCCCTAGGTTGTAATTAACGTACTAAGGTGCTGTGGTTTTACAACTTTCACATTATCTCATGCTTTGTGCATTTGCCTTAATCTAATTGGTTGTATTAAAGGGAAAAGTTTGGAAAAAATAACAAACTTTGGATAGTATTTCAATTATGATGCAACCTTTAAGTTTTTTCAGTCGAACAATGTGGTAGTTTATCGTTTCAATTTTAGTAGACCATGAGCTATTCTCTGTTTTATTGATGACAAGGAAAACACATGCGGAGTCCTACATGGAATAAAAATGATGGGCAATATAAAGTTTAAAATATCAATATTTTTTTTGACAACCTTAAAGGAAAGGAGTTAAAATGACCTCTTCAATTCCACACCCAATAATCATCCCCTCAGCCAACATTTTGTCTTAACTAGATATACCTGGGTATGTTTTGCAATCTGCTTCATTAAAAAAGTGCAAATGTGCAATAGAACCAACAGAAGAGAACTAGGATTTCAAAAGAAGAGGAAAATCATAGTTTACTGTCTGTTTCAGAATTATTACCGTTATACATATCACCAAAAATTCCAGATATCTACAACGAAAGTCAACAATGCAATCAATAGAGTAAAACGTTGATTAAGCTCATCTGTTTAGGAAACTTGACCAATGGAGGGCCCTGATCTGCGTAGTGCAAGGGTGCACAGTCTCATCTTTCACACCCCATTTTTGGAAGGAACCCAGAGAACTGTCTTTGGTTTTGGCATTTTACTAGTCTTGTTAGGCTGGAATCAATGGGCTGTCTCCTCTATTATAATCATTTTAATAGGTACAACTACTATGAGCGGTCTAAACTTAGCTTTAAATTTACACTGAACCAATTCATGACAATTGAGATATAGCTGCTGCCTCGGTCCTATCAGAAAGATAGATTGCACTGCAACTTCAAAATGACAACAATAAGAAAAACAACAAATAAACGCAATTGAAAAATACTGTCTAGATTATTGGCAAGTATGTCTTATGACTGAAATCATCCCAATGGAACAATCTATGGCTTTATATCTCCCATTTCAGTTCCATGTTGAGAAGGAAAAAATATGATCATCCTGATGAATCATCCCAGTGGAGTAATGTCTGCCTTTGTATCCCACATTAAATCCTGTGTTAAAAGAGAGAGAAATGCTATCTCCAGGCTCAAAATATTCAGAATCTAATCAACATAGGTGTAAATAAAGCTCATGCACCACAACCCCAAGAAGAGTTTCACTATTCCCACCTCCCCAGCTGCCACTGCAGGCTGCAGTTTTTAACTTTTACCCCAAATAAATGTCAAGGGCCTTATGCTCTGGGAAAGTTCTTCAGCTAGAGTGCAATATCTTGTGGCTGAGCTCCAGCTATCATCATAGTTACCAGACTCAATAGGTTTTTTGCAATATATTCTTCTGGTAATGACTCTTCAATTTCCCAAATACTGGGTTCTGATCAAACACTAGTTGCATCACCTACACCCGCATTATCCTGGTATCAGTTGTGAGGGATAGTCCATATGTGGAAATGGTGAATGCTGGCTGAGGTTGAACAAATGGTTGATGGGGAAGATGTCTTGTTCAATTTTTCCTCTCTTTTAATTTCACTTTCTAAGGGTATGATATAGCGTATTTGGGTGGACTTATTTCTAAATAGTGAGCCATCTTTCTGGCACTTATTTCTAGAAATAAGCCCGCCTTGATATGCTCATATTTAGTTTTGCATATTTCACACGTCATGGTCCACATCATTATTTTTCCATGTAAGACCATGGGTGTTTTTGACAGCTCACTCATAGCGTGATAAAATTGAAATGATAAATTCAGACATTGCTTGATTAAATTAGTTGAAAAAATTGGTTCATAATAGAAAAAATACTCGCTGATTGTGATTATTTCAAAAATTTCCCTTTAATTGCAAATTAGAACAATAATCTTGAGTTGGAACTTTTTTCCCTTCCCCATTCTTTTATCATTGTTTTCCTCACAGTTTATAGAACACAATGTTTCTATATATAACACAATTCATTTCAAGCAATATCTGAATGATTTACTGTATGAGAGCCCCCTTTTTTTTTTTTCTGAGTGCATATAATGATATTTTTACTGTTCCGAGTGTTTGTTTCAACATGTTGCTTTATTGATATGTGTATTTATATGTTGTTCTTACAACTTTTCCTATGGTGATGCTGATGCAGTGCTTTTCATAATTGATGCTGTAGGTTGAGAGCATCCATCAGTACATTGAATCCATGAAAACTGCGTACCTTGCAGACCAGCGCCGTCGTGGGGATGGGAATGATCCATTTCTTGAGGCTGATAGGCGGGAAACAGCCAAACAAGAGGCTGCTGCTCGAAGGGTGCACCCAACTCTACATTTGTCTGCAGTTTCTCAACCATCAACTCAAGTTGCTGGACTGATTACTAGCTCTGCTGCAACTGGGGCATCAACTACACCAAGTATGTTTGCTGCAGCATCAGCTTCAGCTGGAAGTGGGATGTCACTCATCGCCACTCCATCCGCTGCCACATCACCTTCTCTGTTCTCCACTCCTACCACGTCTGCTCCAGTCTCCTCATTGTTTGCATCGTCTGGTGCAACCCCTCAGACTTCACCTTTTGGTCCATTATCTGTTTCCACCTCAGGCTTTGGCGCTTCAGCTCCATTATTTAGTTCAACTCCTTCTGGACTTTCAACTTTTTCAACTCCATTTGCTACAGGTAATTTTTGACTAGCAAATCAAACGATTAACTTCGATATTGTCAACTACCGTTATTTAGATGACTGACAAGAAAAATGGAAATTGGTTAATTTATATCATGTTGGTATTTAGTGTAAGAATTGATTTTTTTTTTCCTTGCTGAAATTTGGTTGTGCACTGAATTTTAGTTCTCTACTTTCCTGTTGAGAAATTAATACCTGTGACACAACAGTAGCTCCTCTTCATCAAGTTCAAACTGGTTATCACAGATGGGTTTGAATGAGATTATTTGATGTTCAATGTGTTCATAACAAACATAGTTTCCTGGTCACCATTTTCTTTGTGTTAGAGCAATTGCAACGAACCTACCTCTTCTCATCCTGCCTTGTCAACCTATGTGTTGGTTTTCTGATTTTAATGGAATGCTTCTATAGTTTGTATCTTGCTACTAGACACGAGTATTGTTATCAATTAATTCTAGGTCAACATCTTTAATACTTCGACTCATTATTTTGACAATTTGGAGAGCAAACTTTTCTATAAGCTAAATGTTATTGCCAAATGAGCTAAACATTTATGAGACAAAAAATCTCAGTAATTCAAATTATTTTTCTGGTGTTTCACATCTATAATATTAGTGTTTAACCACAAAGTTTCTTTTTCCCTATTTGAATTCCATTCTTTTTCAAAACTTTTCACTGGATTTGTTTGACTTGTCAATAGGAGCTGCAACAGGATCAGGAGCGAGCTTTGGGACTATTTCAGTGAGTAAATTTAATTTTTTATTTTAATTATCTCTGGACAGGCTTTTCATATCTTTCCTTTCACATTCTTACCTCTTATTCCCCACATCAATGTCTATCTGTCCTCTTAAAAGTACATGCTTTGCAAATGAGCAAATTTTTTTTTTTTTTAATCTGTTTGACATTTTAATTTATTTTGATTCAATGTACTTACTGGAGCTATCTACTGAAAATTGCTTTTTACGGATAGAAAAAGCCAAATGATGATGCATTCTTTAGATAGAATCACATAGAGCAGATCATTAATTGACGACATTGTTCCCATTTATATCTAGGCCTCCATTCCGATATCATATCATGATTAGCGATGAATCATTTGGGTCACCATAAGCTAGCTCAATTGAACTTGGATGTCATATTTTGACATATTGCTTGAGAAAGGACACTTTTGGAGTTTTTACCATTGGTAATGAGATCCCGGTTGAGGGAATCGCATGAAATTCGTGGAATGATTTCGAAAATGTCGAGAAAGTCCAAATTCAGGTTGTAGACGACAGGATCTCGATCCGATACTTCTCGAATCAAGAACCTAAGGTATATTAAATCTTAGACCCGTTGGTGTGCGGAAACATGAACCTCGATTTGCGAACGCCACAAATGGTGTCTAATCATTTGATAAGTTCTAAAGGTTGAACACCACAAATATACAAAATATTTGATAAGTTCGGTAGTTCATTCAAGAACCAAAAAAGGAGAATAATTCTCAATTCATCATAAAAGTTTTGTTCATACAATGATAATAAAATTCCTATTTATACTAAACCTAGGAAATATGGAAATAACGGAATTTAATAGTCCTAAAATAATAGAAGTTTCCAAAAACAAGAATTCTAGCCAAAATAAAATACCTCGTGAAAAAGGAAAGTTTCTTCCAATTATGACATGTGCCAGATCATATAATCCCCTCTCTTTGAAAAGATTCGTCCTTGAATCCATGCATTGTGATCGCGTAGAGGATAACCAACCTACCACTAGTTTTATCAATATATCACCTGGATTAAATGGAAAACTTTTCCATCCCTGGTAGATGATCAATGCATGGTAACCATCAACTTTGTAGATATATATGCATTGCAACATGAACTCAATCAGAACATCTCTGTTGCTCAAACCCTCGCATATGAACTCCTTTCACTGTCCTTGAAATTCTTTCGTCTTCTCGGGAATCACAAAGTCAACTTCAAGAATCACAAAATCAATCTCCGGTACTAAAGAATTCTCCAAATTGAGGTAAGGTTGATTAATTTCATGGATCAAGTCTTTCGAAACCTACAATACAGAAATAGACAAATTAGGGAACGAATTGTTAGTTTTCACTAAAGCTCTTTCAACCTCATTCGCATCTTCTTGCAAGCTCACTTCTGACTTTTCTTTTCTCTCTGAAGACTCATTTTCTTTTACTATCCGTCCACTCTCATTTTCACTCTCTATTTCTTCTCTCTTGTGGCTTTTCTCTTTTTTCTCATATTTAGCCACCTCACTATTTTCTCTCGAGCTCACCAACTCATCGTTTTCACTCTTACTTTCATTTTCTCTCAATCCTTTTTCTCTCTCCTTAATTTGAGTCGATCCTCATACGCTTGTTGTGGTGTCAACGACGCAAGAATAATAGGCTTCCCATCCTTAGTAAAACTGTACCTATTTTTGAATCTATCATGTTTTGCCTTTCTATCATGTTGTCATTGCCTACCCAACAATATATGTCCCGCATACGTAGAAACTACATCGCATAACACCTCATCGTGGTACCTCCTAATTGAGAAACTTATCAACACCTGTTTACATACACTAACCTCCTCACATTCATCTAACCATCGCAATTTATAAGGTTTTGGATGTTTTACTGTGATCAACTCAAGTTTTCTAACAAGCATAGCACTAACGAAATTAATACAACTACTTCCATCAATAATCAAACTACATACCTTGCTGTTGACATGACATCTAGTTTGAAAGATCATCTCCCGTAGCTGCTCAACGTCATCCACGTTGATGAGTGTATGAAGATCATGCATCACCACACAATTTTCCTCGACTACCGGCTTCTTGACTCCATTACATTCTCTACGATACTTCCTAGTCTCCCTTTTATACTTATTCCTCCTATCAACACCATCTCCAACAAGATGTCTACTCCTTTGTTCAAGCCTATTCATTCTCACATATATCCTCCAACAACCGGTCAAATCGCCGTATCACATCATTCGACATCCTAATTTCTAAAATATTTTCTGTCTCACCAAGTTCACTCGTGTATTACTCAAGTTTCTTTGTGGAATTCAAACCATATGGGAGTGGGATTTTGTGAATTTGATAGACTCAAAGAATTTTGATAAAAGTTGGAATGAGAACTATGACAATTACAAGAAAGTGGTTCTTGAAATTGGATTTGATTGATAGACACAGATTTGTTTTAGAATAGGTAGTAGGATATTGACAATTTCCAAGAAAAAAAAGGATTTTTTTTTTGGATGTGAACAGTACTCGTGAACAGTTTTTTTTACAAACTCAAGAATTTGACTACGAGAACGACAAAGAAAACAGAAGTAGATTTGGACTCAAATTGAGCACAAAAATAACTGTTGACTCTTTTTTTGGAAATTTTTGGATCAAAGATTCAGAAAAATTACTAGACACAAGAACACGAAGAACACAATAAAAGGAAAACAAAAACTCAACAAGAAATAAAACAAAGATAGAACCTGAATCTGGAGTCTGAGCTCTGATACCACTTGATGAGATCCCGGTTGAGGGAATCGCATGGAACTCACGGAATGATTTCGAAAACGCCGGGAAAGTCCAAATTCAAGTTGTAAATGATAGGATCTCGACCCAATACTTCTCGAACCAATAACCAAAGGTATATTAAACCTTAGACTCGTTGGTGTGCGAAAACATGAATCTCGATTTGCGAACGCCACAAAGGGTGCATAATCCTTTGCTAAGTTCTAAGGGTTGAACGCTACAAATATACAAAATATTTGATAAGTTCGGTAGTTCATTCAAGAATCAAAAAGGAAGAATAATTCTCAATTCATCATAAAAGTCTTGTTCATACAATGAGAATAAAATTCCTATTTATACTAAACTTAGGAAATATGGAAATAACGGAATTTAATAGTCCTAAAATAATAGAAGTTTCCAAAAATAAGAATTATAACCAAAATAAAATACTTTATGAAAAAGGAAAGTTTCTTCCAATTATGGCATGTGCTAGATCATATCAATTGGCTTGGCATATTCTAGAGAAATGTTTAATGTACAGGGGAGATGGAGGCATCCGAGAAGTGATAGCTATGATGGTTGACCTGAATGGCCAATGATATTATCAATCGTAATGAATCATTGAAGTCAATGGTTAAGAGTGACATATGGTGGTGACACAAGTCTAGTGGTATTTTTTGGATGTTTGATAAGTAAAGGAAGAGGAAAGTAGCAATGAGTTTAGGATGGGGAGTTGTTCAAAATAGCCATCTTTGATGGTCAAAAGTGAAAAATTGTCACTCGAGTATGAAAAGCTTGACTAGCTCAAATTGAGTTAACTTTTTCACTTCCTTGTGTAGAACTATGTTCCCTATTACTGAAAAAATAATACAATCTATTACTATTACTAGATTATTGTCAGAAATTTTTTTCCCTCAAGATCTATCAAAAAGGTAGGTGGGAGTTAGTAAAAAAAGGGTAATTAGCACAAAAGGTCCTTATCTTTCAATGTTATTGTGCAAAATATCCTTATCTTTCATTTGGTATTTTCATCCTTATTTTCACCTTTCGTTGCAGAAAATGTCCTTTTTTAATATAAAAAAATGTAAAATGACAAATATACCCTCCTATTTAAATAAAACAAAAAGAAAATTAAATAATAAATTGGAATTATACTCCCAAACTTTTTAAAAAACTACAAATGAGTCTAAATGAATTATTTAAAGAGTAATTAGCAAAAAATGTCCCTATCTTTACATGTTATTGTGCAAAACGTTCATACATTTCCTTTTTTGGTATTTTCATCCCTATTTTCACATTATGCTCCTGTTTGGAGGCCATTTTCACAAAATTAGAATGGAAATTTGGCCCGTTGGAATGTGGGTCCCCTTTGTCAGCCGTAATTTTTGACTCAATTTCTTGGTACATTGACACATATACCCTTCATTCTATTTTGAATGAATTATTGGTCAAAAAGGAGATATGGGTAATTTTATAAACTTTGGTAAAAAATTACGGCTCAAATTAGCTACAACTGGTGCTGACGTGTACTATAACGGTCACATTTTGTATTAAAATTGGGGCAAAATGGCTCCCAAACAGGGGCTATATTCTGAAAATCATAATTTTCATCAATTTTTTCAATCAAAAGCTGTAAAATGACAAATATATATTCCTATTTATAAATAAAAAAATATAGAACATTTTGCAATTATACTTCCAAATTTTTTTAAAAAAAATACAAATAAATTCCAAATAAATAATTAAGAAAAAATGATTATTATTATTATTATTATTTTTTTTTTTGAAAAATTTGATAGTATAATTGCAATTTGTTCTTTTTTTCTTTTTGTTTTATATAAATAAGATGATATATTCGTCATTTTACATTTTTAAATTGAGAAAATTAATGAAAATGATGATTTTCGCAATGTAATGTGAAAATAGGGGTGAAAATGTAAAAAAATGAAAGGTACGGATATTTTGCACAATAATATGGAAATGTCGAGATCTTGTGCTAATTACCCTTTTAATAATTTATTTAGACTCATTTGCAGTTTTTAAAAAAGTTTGGCAGTATAATTGCAATTTGTTCTTTAATTTTTCTTTTCTTTTCTTTTTTTTTTATTTAAATAGGAGGGTATATTTGTCATTTTACATTTTTTTAAAATTGAGAAAATGACATTTTTCACAATGAAAGGTGAAAATGCCAAAAAATGAAAGGTGTGAACGTTTTGCACAATAACATTGAAAGGTAAGGACGTTTTGTGCTAATTATCCGTAAAAAAAAAATTCAGGTGAGCTAATGGTGTAACAAATTTATTAGTGGAAACAAAAATGAGGATTTTCGTGAAAGTTTAAGACCCCGAGATAAATTTAAGTCCTGATTTTGCCTGTTTTTCATTTACTGAAGAAAATGATTTTTTTTAGCCACGATAATGAATGAAATAGGAGCCAATTATGAATTATATAAGGTTGTTTTAGGAGTACTCTAAAATTCTGGTCATTGTAAAAGAAACATTACAATGTTGGCCATACTTAATTTTCTTTCTCCTACTTAGTCGTTTTAAGAAAATTTCGTATTTTAGGATTTATGTTTTATATGAACTGTGGTAGCTGTTGAGCTTGAATGCTGCTGCTATGAGTGGTTGAGATTTTTGTGATTGCAAGGACCTGTTTTAGTGGTGTCGTGGTGATCAGTGTTTTCCACTGGGGTTCTCTGTTTGGGAGAAATGCCAGTGGTTTTAGATGATATAATGTATTCAGAGTTTATCTTAGTAATTAAAATTGGACAGAAAGATGTTTTTTGGACCATTGTTTCTTCATAAAACTGTATTATCTTGTCCCAGATATCTTCATTTTCCTGGAAAACTGGAGAAGCACATTAGTTTTAAACAACAAGAATTAAAAGCTCAAGTCGTTCGAGAGGAGATATATTTATTTAAATTTGTCTTCTACATACCCTCATGTGCACACTAGACTCATTTTTTTTTCATCTAAAGGCATAAAACTGCGCAAGTTTTTTAATCTAAGGCACAATTTTTTTCGTCTGTGGAACGTATTGCTTTTCTTTATGGTGCCTTCTGTTTTATGCTTGTGGGTATTGGCCTTGGAGAACTGTGGATGTTTGTGACCACTGAATACGTTAATGGTGTAAAGTAGTGTAAACATCATGCTTATCAGATTGACATCTGGATGACTTGTGTTATTTATTCTCATTGGGTTGTCCATGTCAAGCATGCACTAGGCTTTTTAAAGTAAACTGTTATGTCTTCTTTGTCGTGCAGAAAGCAAGAGCAAAAAGTCGCACTGGCCGGCGGTAGTCAGCTTCTTATCAGTTCATCAAAATAGAGGCAGACTGTTATGGGTTTGATTTGCTTTCAGCTTCTAATAATCACCAGATATTGCGATGGGCAAAAGTTCATCGATTTTCTTATGGCCCTGGGATAGGAAATCACGTGCTTCTGGAATTTCGTGGCTACCTAGACTTTCATATTGTAAATTACCTGAGTGAAGTCAAATTTCAGTTCATTGGATCATTTGTGCTTCTGATTTGCTGCTTGGAAGCAATGCTATTGTAACAATGTAAAGTTCGACCTTTGTGATTTTTGCAGGCATAGAGTTACTAGAAAACTTTTGTACTCGTTTATCCTTACCAAATTTCTGGTGATCTCTCAGTTTTATATTTCGATTGTCAAAAATTGTAGGCTTGACTGCTAACGTGACAACATCACCTTAGTGGTGGGCAAGTTTTAACTTATCCACCATGGATAGGAGATCATTTCTATTCTGTTTTTGTGATGTGAACATTTTTATGTTTGAGATATAGCTATTTATGTTTTTCTTATGGATTTAGCCTTCTGAAGATCATTATCTGCAGCATGGTGACACTTTTACAGTGATATTTTACTCAACGGAGACATGTGTGCCTTTTTTTTTTAATTAATTTAGTTGATTATATGAATCATTATTAACGTTCATTGTTAGATTTAGTGAAAGATTGTTTGCATCCACTGCTAGCTTTGTTAGTTTTGATCTATTTTTCTTCCCTAATATATTACAATGAGATTGCTTCTCTCACGAATACGAGCCTCTTTATGTTCAAGTAAAAAATGTCATTAACTACTTAATTTGTTGATTCTCTCGTGAATATGAGCCTCTGTTTAAGTAAAATATGTCATTAGCCACTTAATTTGTCACTCTATATTAATCCATTGGTATCACCTCCATGCGTTAACTCAAATTCACGTTTCTTAAACTAATCTAGTATGTTCACTCGACATCTTATTTCGCAACATAAATCCATTGTAGAGCTGACCTTTTGCTTTCGACAATAATTACAGGTGATGCAACAAAAAATTAAGCGGCCCTTGACAGGGTGCTTTTCTAACTGAAGGATATTGAACAAATCATGATTGAGGCTATAAAGACTTGGAGTAGTTCAAGCTCTTATAAGTTGGTAGATATTTACATCTTTATTCGATATAGAATTTTATTCCATCTTAAAAAGTTAACTTTATTAAGATGAGTAGTTCAAATTCTTATAAGTTGATCTATATTTTCATCTTTATTTAATATAAGATTTTATTCTTTAATAGAGACCATGGTGCTTAGGGGTGTAAGCGGTCCGATTTTATCGATTTTTGACAGATTTTCAAACCAAATCATTTAAACCGATTTGAAAAGAATTCAAACATAAATCAAATCATTTTGACCGATTTTAAAAAAAGAGTGAATTACCCAAATAGTCACTGAATTTTACACCATACTTCCATAAGGTCTCTGAACTTTAAAAATCATCCAACTTATCACTGAACTTCCTAAAAGGTTTCCACGAGATCACTGAACTTAAAAAATCTTCTCATTTATCACTAAACTTTGCAAAAAAAAAAAATTCAGGAGAAACCTTTTGCAAAATTCGGTGACCCCGTGGGAATTTTTTACAAAGTTTAGTGATGAATGGAGTGTTTTTAAAGTTCAGTGATCCCGTGTAAACCTTTTGAAAAGTTTAGTGATGAGTTGTGTGATTTTTAAAGTTTAGTGACATTGTGGAAGCATGATATAAAGTTCAGTGACTATTTAGGCAATTCACTCGAAAAAAACTCAAAACTAAACTTAACGGTTTAGTCAGATTTTAAATCGTCGATTTCGTCGTATATTTTTTTGCATGTCTACTTTTATACCATTTAAATATAAACTTAACCGATTTTAAAGATGAATAGCTGATTGGCGGCTCGAAGCCTCAAATAGAAGGAGAAGGCGCTAGTTGTTGAGATTACAGAGTTTAGACTTTAAGAATAGTCACGGGAGGAGGAGGCGTCGGGACTGGGTGGGCGAAAGAGGAGCGGAGAGGAGGTCACATCGCGTGAAAATAGGAGTAGTATCGCGTATGATAAAGAGACGCTAGTGGAAGCCTGGTTAGGTTTTATGTTTGATAATTGATACTTTCATTTTCAATTGAAATGAGAAATGTATAGGTTATGCCGTTATGGGTTGGGCAGTTGGGCTATAAAATTACTTATTCATATTGGGCTGAAAAACATAAAATTGAGATTATTATAATTTATATATAAAATATAAATTAGGATTATTGAGTAATAATAATAATAATAATAATATATGTAGTAGAAAATTAGAAATTGTAAAATATACCCACAAATGTCAAAACTATTGAATTTTACGTATTTTAAATTTTGGATGAATTTTTCAAAAAATTTAATTTTTTATTTTTTTATTTATATATATTTTTCGCCGGTCCGATTTGGTTTTAAGCCACAATTAAAATTCTCAAATCTAAATCAAACCGTTTTTGACCGGTTTGGTTTGGTTCAAAATCATTTCGTTGACGGGTCCACGTGGCACCAAACCGACGGTTTCTAAAATACGATTTCGACTCGATTTGACGACTTTTGCTTACAGCCCTAATGATACTTATATAATTGTTCACAAAGAATCTCTAACAAGCTTTGGCTATTGGGCTTTTTCGATAATAATATGTGGAAATTACATCCTTTCCTACTTTAAAAATTCAACATTCTAAAATAAGATGGGTAGTTTCACTATTCAAAAATCAGATGTTTTACTAATTAATTAATTTTTTCTATTTCAAACCTAACTCTCACGCTCTCTCTATAGCGCGACTCTCTCTCTCTCTCTCTCTCTCTCTCTCTCTCTCTCTCTCTCTATATATATATATATATATATTTCTCCCCTCCCCAAGCGTTGCCTCTCTCTAAGCCCGCCGCCAGATGCAGCTCTTCTTCCCCGATTGTTCGATCCGGCTAATGTCTTGCCGGAATTCGACACTACCAGCGACGGAACCCTCGGAGTCGGCGAAGGCGACATCGATGGAAGTGAGGGTTGAACGCCGCCTCAAGAAGCCCGAACCTACAGTGTTACAAAATTGGGTGTGGACTGTGTTCTGTGTTGCATGGTTGTTGTGTGGTTATGTGGTTGTCTGCTGCTGATTTTGTGTTGTGTGGTGGCATTTTGGGTGGTGGCGGTTATGTGGTGGCGATTTTGGGTGGGTTTTTGCGAGGTAGCGGCAATTGTGAGGTGGTGATGGCAATTGTGTGGTGGTTTTGGCAATGGTCGCGATGACTATAGTCGCGATGATGGTTGATGACTACAGTCGGCAGGTGATGTTTGGTTGTGGTGCCTGTCTAGTGGCGGTAGTTCTGGTTGTGATTGGATCTGGTGAGGTTGTGGTGGTAGTGTTTTGGAGGGGCGGTGGTGCTTGTGAGCGACGGTGAGAGTTAGTTTTGTGATTTTGTGTGGTGTTGAGTTTCATATCCGACTTTGTGAGGTGAAGGTGATGGCGGTGGCGGTGGCGATTGTGAGGTGGTGACGGGGCGACGACGGTGGTCACAGACTATTTGGTTAACTGTGACCTATAAATTAGCTAATCTGTGACCAATAACAAATCTGTGCCCAATTATGACTTATTAAAATTTCGATATGTGACCTCGAAAATAATCTGTGACCTAATAAATGTTTGACCTATGACCTTGGAAATAAATTGTGACTTATTAAAATTTTGATCTGTGATCTCGACAACAATCTGTGACCTAATAAATTTCGATCTGTGACTTCGAAAATACTCCGTGATCTCGAAAATAAATCTGTGACCTAATAAAATTTTCACCTGTGACCAATAAAAAAATTGTGACCTTTAAAATTTTTGATTATGACCGTAAAAAAATTTGTGACATTTAAAAATTTTGATTTGTAACCGAAAAATAATATGTGTCTAATTAAATTGTGACCTTTAAAATTTTTGAATTGTGACGTAAAATAATTTTTGACATTTTAAGTTTTTAATTTGTGACCGAAAATAATATGTGACTAATTAAATTGTGAATCTATGACCAAATTATATAGATCTGTGACCTTAATATATTTAATTAATTAAATTATAAATAAAAATTAACAAAAATATGATTTTTGAAAGTTGAAACTTATTTCTTGTTATTGAATTGGACCAAAATTATACTCTTATTTATGAAAATTTCCCTAATAATATTTAGAGAAAATTACCTAAAAGCCTACAATTAAAGATTAATATTTATAAATAAGAGGGCTATGTTAAAATTTCATCTTTCAGGTGATAAATATGACTATTAATTGTAATTAATAAAAATTTAATTAAGAAAAAATTACCTAAAAGCCTACAATTAAAGATTAATTCTTATAAATAGGAGGGCTAAGTTAAAAATTCATATTTCAGGTGATAAATATGTCTATTAATTGTAATTAATAAAAGTTTAATTAAACCACAATCAAGATAATAACCCCCATCCCACCACCCCGATTAATCTCAAACCCAGCCCCCACTTTGTATCTTTCTCTCTATGCCATCTCTCTCTACCACACTCTTCATCTTCTTTTTCTCCAGTCTCTACCATTATTCTACCCATTTCCACCTAACCCCCTATGGCGGAGCAGAACCAGGTCAAAAATCATATTTCATACGTCTCCTATTAAAAAAAGAAGAAAAAAAAATTGTGGAGCGATCTCCGAAAAAAGTCTCCGGAGCAGTCGTGGGGTGGTCACCGAAATTGTCGCAAGAAAGGTCATTGGAATACTGGTCGGAGCGGTTGCCAAAGTCGATTGCTGCCTCCGATGAAGAGAAGGGATAGAGAGATGATAGAGAGTAGAGAGAGAAAGAGAAATATTTAAATTTGAAATTTGATGTAATCGATGGGGTGGAGATATGATCGGGTAAGTTGATTAATTATATTATATTATAATTAAATATTTAATAAATTGATTTATCACCTGATTTTTGAAAGATTTTAAGGAGTTTGTTAGTTTTGAAATTTGAAGTTTATATGTAGGATTTATGTGTTCTTCCCTAATATTTATGAAAGAACATTAATTATAGTGCTTTCGACTTGTGGGTATGCTTGAATATATTCTGTAGATCTCAATGTTTTGAAAATCAGGCTCGACCCTGTCAGGTCGACTGGAAAAAGTGAAACCGGTGAGTGATTTTAATCTATCTTGACCAGAACATCAGTGATCAGTGGCGGACGTAGAGATTTCGTATTAGTGGGTCACACTCAAACATGTCAAAAAGCTGACAAAAAATTTAACTATTTGATATCTTATTACAATTGTTCTCTACGAGTTCTCATACATTGATAACGTTCCATAATGATGTCATTTTCAATTTTGGCAAATACATCCTTCTCAATACATGCAATCAAACTATCATTCAACCACTGATCCCCGATTCGATTACGAAGACGATTTTTGACAATTGACATCGCAGAAAATGCTCTCTCGATTGTAGCAGTAGCCACGAGAATAACTAAGGCTAATGTTACAAGCTTGTAGACTAATACATAAACTTCATATTTATTTTTTGCAACCAACTTCTGTGCAAAATTACTAAGGCTTTGTAATTCTCCAAAATCTTCGTAAGTGCACGTCCAAGATATATGTATCTAGTTGATCATTAAGTTCCATGATATCTGTCGCGTCAAAATCTGCTGGGTAATACTCACATAGTCGAATCAATTTGTTCTTGTCAAAAGCAGTAAATGCATTATTTGGACACAAACGCGCAACACAAAGGAGCAAGTCACTATTAATCTCAGAAAAACGATCATTTAGTTCTTGAAGTTGCATATCAATGATGCCATAATACATTTCCACACGAAAATAATATAGATTTGTCACCGTCACACGTCGTGAACGACTTATAGTTATGAACATATCATCCACATTTGGCACATTTATCTCATGAGCTTCATAGAACGAACAAACAATTCCAAAAAAAGAATCCCATCCATCATCTCTCATGGTTTGGAGTTGTGCTTTACATAATTGTACCAATCTCATGGCATTGACAATATCTTGATCTTTTCTTTGTAATGCTTTTGACAATTCATTTGAAATTCCCAAGATCTTTCTCATGAGATGTAGATTAAATGCAAATTCAAATTTTAACATCGACTCCAATAGAATAACTGCATCACCTCTTGTTCCAGTACTTGTAGTGTTAGTAGCAATCATCTCAACAGCATCAACTGCGGTTGAAAACATGAGAATCAGGTTAAGTAAACAACTGTAGTGAGATCTCCAGCGTGTATCACCAGAACGCTTAAGAGTAGTTTTTTGATTGAGACCCCGTCCGCTTTATATTTCACCAACACTAAGTGATTCAAGAATTTTTAATCTTTGTTTCTCTCGACTAAGATCACTTCGTTTAGCTGATCCTCCTACAACATTCACCAATCTGTGTACTGAAGTGAAAAAAACTTCAATCTTTGGATGTTTCTGTGCCACAGCTATAAGAGCTAGTTGAAGTTGATGAGCAAAGCAGTGAATGTAGTAAGCACTTGAATTTTCTTTCAAAACAAGTGTTTTTAGACCATTATACTCACCTCGCATATTGCTAACTCTATCATATCTCTGACCTCTCAAATTAGATATACTTAAACTATGTGTGGAAAATAATTGATCAATTGCAGCCTTCGGTGAGACAGCTGTAGTACTCGGAACATGTATAACACCGATAAAATGTTCCAATACATACTCATTCTTCACATAACGAATGACAACTGACATTTGCTCCTTCACTAAAATGTCCCTGGATTCATCAACTAGAATAGAAAATAAGCTAGTACCCATATCTTTGATAATCACGTTCAGAGTTTCAGAAGCAATAGCACTGCCGATATCTTTTTGAACTCGTGGTAATGTTAATTTGAGATTTTCAGGTGCATTCTTCAAAGCAACAACATTAATCTTGGCATTGTGATCACACAACCAATGTAGGAGTTCAAGAAATTTCCCTTGATTGTTTGAATATTCAGATTCATCGTGTCCACGAAAGGCCAACCCTTGTCGTAGAAGAAATCGAACACAATCAATTGACGCATTCAAACGAATTCGATGCTCTGTTCGATTTTGATGTGATCGCTTGAAGAGACAAGATTGAATGCTTTGTTCTTGATTGTTGAATGATTCATACTGGATTCGAGCCTATTGTGTGCGTTATTTGATGCCCCAACATGTTTTCTAATAATCTCTTTCCTTTTCCAATTTGAGAAACCACCATTAACAAATGAACCATCACTTAAGCTGAAAAGATAACAATATAAGCAAAATACAACATATTTTTCTATACTGTATTCCAACCAACTAGGATGCTCATTATACCATGAAACGCAAAATTGTCTATCTTTGTTAGAAATTCTTGTGGTGGGAAATACATGATTGCGATGCTGACAAGGACCTTGTTGTACATATGTTCTTCGAATCTCATCTCGGACATTAACCTCATAAATTTGTATTGGAACTCTCAATCCAGGATCTGAAGGAAGCTGTGCAACATAAAATTCATGACTTTCATCGACGTTTGTTTGAATCGGGACATCTCCAAGATTAGTTCCATCAATTTCATTTATTTCATCCCTTTTATCTCTAACATTCATTTTGTCAGCATTTTGCTCATCACCATAACACGCTGATTTACGTTTAAAGAACTTCTCCATAACTGATAGAAACAATCAAGAAAAACAATCAATTTACAGTCTATACACAAGCAATTCCATTTCTATACAACAGTCTATACACAGGCAACGCCGGCAATACGACAATATATAATTTACATCCAAACCAACAGGTAACGCCGGCAAGGCGACAAGATATCCAAACCAACAGGCAACGCCGGCAAGACAATAAAATATCCAAACCAACAGAAACAACGCCAACAAGACGACAAGACGCAACCAACGTCCCAAAGTGAACAATCCACATTCCACAAATCAAATAATTGTACAGTACAAAAAAAAAAAGATTTTAAGGGATACTTGAGTTGAGATTGGAGCTCAAGGTTCAAGCTGCTCAACTATTACACAACAATTTCATCAAAATCCCTAAACGGCTGCAGCCTGCAAAAAAAAAAAAAAAAAAGGATAGCGAGAAGAATCAGAAGATGAAAGCATAAATGAAAATTTGCCGTGATTCACAAGTTCATTATTTTCGTTTGAATCATTCAATTTGTTCCCATTCTTGACTCAAAATTTATAAGGGAGTAAGGGACTAAGAGAGGGGAGGTAACTTACTGTAAGAGAAGAGCCCCCGGCAGACAGTAGTAGAGGACCCAATGGGCGATGGCGAAAGTGAAGGGCGATGGCGCACATGTGACACGACAGATTTTTAGTTGAACGGCAGTCGGCAGTGTCCTCTCTCTCGACTCTCAATCCCTCTCTCTGTGTCAAATGGACACCGCGTGGCCCCTGGGTATGTCTAGGTCACGAATTCGGTCCAATGGGCCATTGCAATTGTAATGGCCCATTGGCCCCAGAATTCTACAGTTTCTTAAAAAAGAAAAATTTAAAACTAAAAAAAAAAATGGTTGGTCAAAGGACCCACCAGGTCCACAGGTGGGTCCGCCCCTGTCCATGATATAGAACCTTAATTGATCAGGTCTATGCATATAAAAACTATTTTGTACATCGCAGTTTAACATCCTGCCCTCTACATTTTCCAGTTCAATGCTTGACCGGGTCTATTAACATTGGAGTATCTTGAACTTGCTAATTCATTTTTCTCTTGCAAATGATTTCTCTTGTATAAAAGTTTGTGAAACATTTATGTTAAAAATCAGTGTTCAAAAAAGCTTGAAATGTGGTTAGATAGCCAACCTAAAAGTCCTTACGAGTCTTCACTTAGGCTTCAAAAAGTATATAGTGTTGCTAGGCGGCAATGCCAAGCTATGGCTAGACGAGCTTTTTAAAGCTTTTATAAATGATGCCAGGCAATTTCTACTAGTACTATTTAAAGAAGCCCTTGCTATATATGCACTATTAAGACTATATAACCTAAATTGATTTATGGGAAGTTATAGGAAATGACCACTCTTCTCTGTCCAATTTTTGTGAAACGGCCCCTCTTTACAAATATTGCCCCTGTTTGGTGCGACTATAAATCAAATTTTAAGTTGATTTTAATAAAAGTCGATGAAATGTATAGTTGAAAAGTTGCGAGTCCTATGAAATGTATCGTTAAAATTAATTGTTGACTTTGACTTTGACTTAGATTTCATCAAGATTTAATTCACACCAAACATGAGGCATTATGAAAATGACAATTTTGAAATAAATACAAAAAATACCTTAAAGATCAATGAGCAAGAGACAATTCATACTTCCACGAAGGTTGATTGTTAGGCAACTAGGTGTTCAACATTCTGCAATTCCTCACAGTTACAATGTGTCACGAGACATTTTGAACGTGTAATAATAGAATATTTCTTAATAGCTAGTCTTGGAAATTTTAGGTTGCGTTTGGTTTGCGTTTTTGTTTTTTGTTTTCAGTTTTGAATTCATTTTCAGTTTTCTATTTTGAGAGATTATTTTAAGGTTGGAGGAAAAACATTTGGTTTGTCATTTTGAAAACTGTTTCTGAAAACAAAAAATTAGAAAATGCATTTGGTTTAAAAACTTTAGAAATAGTTTCATGACATTTTGGAGGAGAGAGAGAGAGAGAGAGTATTTGTATTTAGGTAAGTTTTGTGTGATTTTATTAATTATTTTAATTTGAAAACTTTTTAAGTTCATTTTCCTTATTTTGAATTTTTTGACTGTTTTCAATGAAAATACTCAACTCATTAAAAAATCATTTGAGTTTTGTATTGTAAATTTTTCCTTGGTTTCACAAATGCATTTTTAAAAATAACATCAAACATGTTTGAGTGTTTTAGAAAACGGGTTAATTTCACGAACGGTCACTGAATTTATATGAAAATCACAAAATGGTCACTGAATTTTAAAACTTGTAGAAACGGTCACTCAATTTACATGCGATTTCACTAACGGTCACCGAATGACCTTTATGATTTCAATTCAAACTTAAATGACCAAAATGCTTGAAGATAGAACCTTGAGGACCAAACCACCAAAGCTTAACAAAAATGAACTTTTTCTCTATTTTTGGGCGAGTTTTGAGGCAATTTTTCGGCACCTTCCAACCAACGAGACCATCGAATTTAGATACCGTTGGAAAGTCCACAATGTCCTCTTCAATTACTACCCAAAATCTCCCCATAACTCCAAAGGATTCGGCCGGAATAAACCCACAAAGCCGGCTACTTGAAAACGTGAAAATCTGGGAAAATTTTCAGATTTTTTGAGCGAGTTTAAGGCAATTTATCGGCACCTTCCGACCACCAATATCGCCGGAATTTGATACTTTTGGAAAGCCCATAATGTCTTCTTCAATTAACACCCAAAATATCCCAATAACTCCAAAGGATTCGGCCAAAAATAAACCCACAAATTCAGCTTCTTGAAAAGGTGAAAATTTGCCCAGATTTTCACGTTTTCGGGTAGCCAACTTTGAGTGTTTATTTCGGCCGAATCCTTTGGAGTTATGAGGATATTTTGGGTGGTAATTGAAGAAGACATTGTGGTATTTCCAACGGTATCCAAATCCTGCGGTCTTAGTGGTCGGAAGGTACCGAAAAATTGCGTCAAAATTCGCCTAAAAATAGATAAAAAAAAATTCATTTTTGTCAAGATTTGATGATTTGGTCATCAAGGTTCTATTTTCAAGCATTTTGGTCATTTAAGTTTGAATTCAAATCATAAAGGTCCTTCAGTGACCGTTAGTGAAACCGCATGTAAATTGAGTGACCGTTTCTGCAAATTTTAAAATCCAGTGGCAGTTTCTGATTTTCAAGTAAATTCAGTTACTGTTTGTGAAATTAATCCTTTAGAAAACTGAAAATCTCAAAATGACAAACCAATGCACTCTTAATTTTTTTGTTTCAAAAATTGTACACTTACCAACCATAGTTTAAAAATGGGTAAATTTGACATTATATATGTAAGAGTTGCCATTTGTCAATATTGTCAAAAAGTGTCATTTTTTTAATTTATTTGTCTTAACAGAGTAGCTATTTTGAAATAGACCCCTAGACTAGCTGCTTATAAATGGTTAAACTTCATTTCAATGAACTCACAAGCATTATGCACTTATCCACTACTCAGTTATCAATTTACAAATTAAACTGTGGACAAATTCTTTACAAATGGGTGTTTTTTGTGACAATATAACTAAACAAATTTACACATATATCTCATCTGCTTCCATAGGCATCAGGTTACCCATAACTCTACACAACTCACTTTGCAGTTCATCATTTTGTGGGTGTGACTGATCACCAGAGGAAAATACATGGATATTTTCTGTGACCTCTATCCAGCTTAAACCTGGTTCTTTCTCTAACATTAATTGTTTCACTTTCTTCCTTGTTTTTACAACATCATCCCATCTCCCAGCTGCAGCATATAGTTTCATAAGCAGTACATTTGCTGCACAATCTTCTGCATTGGTATTTAAAATCATTTTAGCAGCATTAATACCGATTCTATAATTTCCATTTGTGATACAGGCGCTCAAGAGAGTTCTCCATAATTCGAGATGATAATCTACAAAGGGTGATTGGATTATCATTTCCTCAGCCTCCTCTAATAGTCCTGCTCGACTTAACAAACTTATCATGCAAGAATAGTGCTTAGGCCCGGGTTTAAAACCATTTTCCTTCATATAATTCCAGAAGAACTTACCAGGGTCCACCAAGCCACAATGGCTACAAGCAGCAAGTAGAGATACAAATGTTACTTGATCTGGTTTCATGCCTTGTCTCAACATTTCGTCAAGAACTAGAAAAACCTCCTCTGCTTTCCCATGGTGACCATATCCTCCAATCATCAAGTTCCAGCACTTCAAATCGCGCTTTTGCAAAAGCAAAAATATGGATTCAGCAGCTTCAAGTTCTCCATTTTTAGCATACATATCGACCAGGCTTCCACAAACAGTGATTTCAGAGTCGTTTCCTGTTTTTACAACCTGGGTGTGAATCATCTCGCCTTGTCTCTGAGTTGCAAGATCAGCACATGCGCTTAAAGCGCCACTAAGTGCAAAGCTCTCCAGCTTATAGCCCTCCTGTGACATTGCATGGAAGAACTTAATAGTGCTCTCGCCATCACCTATTCTACTATGCCAAACAATCATGTCAGTCCAAAGAACAACATCCTTAAGCAAAATTGAGTAGAAAATCTTATGAGCAGAATCAATCTCCCCATTGCTGAAATACATGGATATCAGCGTGCTCCCGACATAGACACTTCTCACAAATCCGGCCTTCTCAATTTGGGCATGGAGTGGTTTTCCGTAATCTAGAGCTGGAAATGCTCCTATCCCAGAAGTAACTGCTGCAAAAGTATATGCATCTGGTTTAGCTAAAGACACTCGACGTAGTTGAACAAACAAATCTACTGCCTTCTCTCCATCTCCGTTCTCTGAATACCCGGCTATCATTGAATTCCATGAAACCAAATCTGGATTCTCAATTTTCGTGAAGACATGATTTGCAGCGACAGTATCACTGCAACTGCTGTACATATCTAGCAGTGCATTGTTCAAAGGCAAATCGACATATGTCCCTGACACAATCACTCGGGCATGAACAACTTTCCCAGAATTATAATCCCTTAACCTCCCCCAAGCATTCAATAACATTGAATACGTATATTGTGTTGGACAAGTTCCATCCTTGAACATCCTGCGAAGAAGTTCAAGGCCTTCAACTATCCCATCATTTTTCACATACCCAGAAAATTATGGCATTCCAAGCCGTGGCATCTTTATCCACCATAAGGCAAAACACTTTCTTAGCACAATCCATATCCCCACAATACGAATACATCGTGAGCAGAGATGTTTGAACACGAATATTATTCAAGAATCCAAACTTGAAACACAGTGCATGCACCGAAGACCCCACTATCACATCCTCGAGGCTAGCTGACGCCTGTAAAAGGCTCGTAAATGTCGATCCATTTGGCACGAGCCCCTCATTTCCCAACTGTGTAAACACACAAAAGGGCAAATGCGCTTGGCGAGGACAACGAGAATATGTGGAAATTAGAGCATTGTATGACACTATGTTTCGTTGAGGCATTTTGTCGAACACAAGTCGACAATCCGCAGAGGAACCGCATTTGGCGTACATAGAGAGGATGTTGTTGTGTAAGTATGGGGTTCTGGAAAGGAAGTATGCCGAAGTTAGGAGAATGGCGTGAAGCTGACGGGCTTTCCTGAGTGACGTGGTGGTGGTACATTTTTGGATGAGTTCGGTGGCTACGGCGGAGGCTTCATGTGATGATGGTGGCATTACCCGCCAAAATGAGCAGTATCTTTTTTTAAAGTACAATTTGCACGCAGGTTAAATTGTCTCGACAAAAACTTGACACGGCTTGAGTTGTTTATGCTTACAACTTAGCCGGTTCTCATTTTTTGAATTTCATTTTTTTCTCAAACTCATTTTTAATTACATATTTTTTAAAATAAAATAATTTTTGCAAGTAAACTAATAATTTTTTCATAATTTTTAACCACAAAAAAAAAAAAAAAATCAATTTTCACTAAATTTACTCAAGAAATATCTACAAAGGAGCTTAATGATCTACAACTTACACAGAATAATTTTTAAATTTTCAATAAAAAAATATTTTGAAAAATTGTTTGGTCAATTCAACAAGCTCCTATGTGACTCATATCAAGTCCCATATGGACCTCTATCCGAACCTAACCCATTTTTCACGCATAAGATAAAATTAGGTTTTATGATTCCACCTTTTATGTTTTGATGAATGGATGTCCGCCTCACCCCTCGTAGTCCCGAGGCTTCCCTGTTACAACCCAATTTTCTAGTCAAAAGTTAAAAATGGAATTGTCAAAGTCAAATAAGGACGAAAATGAAATCAATAATTTTTTTAGGATTTATTTTATAAATTGGCAAAATATGAGGGTTAAGTTGGATATAATTTAAAGTTTAGGATTTATTTTTCTTTTAAGAAAAGTTAAAAGGACCAAATGCTATTCTAAATTAAAGATGAGGGACTACCTTTGTAACTGAGAACGACAGAGAAGAGAAAAAGAAAGAAATAGAAGAAAGAAAAAGGGAAAAGGGAAATAGAAGAAAGAAAAAGAGGTAGTTCAAGGTTTAAATTTCATTTTTTTTTTCCTTCCCGTTATTTTCTTCAAGTAGAGAAAGTTTATGTTAAATTTCTAGAGTTTAACTTATGGTTAAAATTTTCAGATTTATGGGACAATAGGGCAAATTGAGCTCAAGTTTCTTGGTTATTTAGGGGGCGTTCTCTCTACTGTTTTCGAGCCGTTTTCTGTTTTCGATTTTTCAAAACATTGAAAATGCGTTCTCTTTTCCATTTTCGAAAACGAGTTTTTGAAAACAGCTTAAAATTTTGTGAAGAAAACAGAAAACAGCTTTTTTAGGTTTTGGCTGTTTTCTTTACAAATTTGTCAAAACTCAAAAAACACGGTTGAAGAAATATTTTTTCAAAACGACAAAAAGAACGAGTTTTCAACGATCTCAAAATGGACACCCAAAACACAAAACTGAAACACAACGAGAACGCCCTTTAATTTTCAATTTCATTAAGGTAAGAAATTTCGATTTTGGCAAACCCTAGATTTTTAATTGGATGCTTGAGTATGGATTATTGGTGAAATTGATTATGTTGATGGAATATTTACTTGGAAGGATGATTTTGGAGAACAAGATATATATTAAAGTTATTGTAGTGTGATTTTTAGTTTTCACTAGATTGAAAGTGATGTATATTTATATGGTTGGGATGAATGTAAACTTGGATATAGTATATATTTGGGAAGGTATTAGAAGTGGAATTAACTCCAATGGATTAAAGGAATATTTAGAAAAAATTCAAGTATCGAGAAACTTAGTTTATGTATTATATCATTAGAGATTAAAGGTTCTTTGATTTGCTAGTGGTTAAATTGTTAATCTTGTATCGTATTTCAGGTGGTGACGAGGAAATTGGAAAAGCCTACCGACCATCTTGGTTTGTATTATTAGTTGATTCGACAGCATGATTTTTAGTATATAAAAAGTTAAATTCTGTTCAGTTAAATCATTTCATTGACATGTTATATGAGTAATACATACTTCAGCATGTTTAAAGTTGTTTTAAAACCACCAGAAAGTACCCAAGTGATTTTACTCTTGTCTGCACTTGTGTGAATGTGTTTCCACAGTGTATAACCAGTTATGGTGATTTACCCATTATGCACTATTGTAAATGTGTTTTCATAGTGTATGATTAGA
Organism: Osmanthus fragrans; assembly: GCA_019395295.1. Taxonomy (NCBI): domain Eukaryota; kingdom Viridiplantae; phylum Streptophyta; class Magnoliopsida; order Lamiales; family Oleaceae; genus Osmanthus; species Osmanthus fragrans. Next base: position 10,347,416 of record CM033351.1, on the reverse strand, counting down.
TTATAGTTCTGCGCATGTATGACCAGAATTTCAGAATTGAATAGCTTTGCTATGTATACCAGTACTAACCGATACATGAGTAAGGTTATTCCGGGGTACCTTTTTGGTTTGATTTTTTAGTGTTATACAACTTATTAGATTTCAGAATATAGATTTTAGTTTATACAGTTTACAGAATAAAGGTTTCTATGATTCCATTATGTTTAGTTTTAAAAGTATTATCAGCTTCCAGAATTTTTTGAAGTTATTAAGATCTAAGCGTTTTCAGAAAATTGGCATAAATGAAATATTATATTCATTTGCAAAAATTATCCATTCACTAAGTTACAAGCTCAAATTTTTGTCACCCTTTTTCTTATCAGATAGTAGTTGAGTTGAGCCGCTTGGAGCCTAAATGTAACGCCCCGACGCCTAGTGGACCGGAACGCTACTTACTTTACTTAACTTAACCAGTGGTTTAGTAGCAAGTGTACATATCTTAGCGGAAGCTTAAATCTTAACAAACATTTTTTTTGAAGGATATTGAATTAAAACACTTTATAACTTTCCAAAATAACGAAATATAATTTATTTGATAAAATCATGACTTGTTCAAGATACTCAAAAGAAATTACATTGGAAATAACATTTGAAACTTTAAAAACTTTAAATCTAAATCACTTGTTCACTGGGTTCTCATAAGCTTATTGCATCTCCTTCCATCTCTTCCATCATCCAACCCGGTGCATCAAGATTTAATTTGTAGATATAGGGTAGAAACCCGTGAGTTGAAAACTCAATAGGCGTCATAAGTGCAATCGTGATTAAGTTAAGCATTTCATAACAATTAACATTAGAACTTCCATAAAACATGATGTACCCGGAGGTACCATTTGACATGAAAATGTATGCCATACTAACGGAACCATTTGACATGAAAGGTACATGCCGAACCGAAGATATCATTTAACACACAATATTAACCTTTAAATGTATGACGTACCGATGGAACCATTTGACATGAAAGGCACATGCCGAACCAACGATACCATTTGACACACAACATTAGCCTTTAACATAGAACATTACTTGCTAGAAATTATAACTTAAACACGTATAACAACTTTATGCACCTCTACTTACCTCGATTTGATGCTTGATGAACTTTGAGAAGAACTTTGAAAAACTTTGATGAACTTCAAAAACTTTGACGAAATTTGGACGTTTGGACCTTCCTTTGTTGTTTGAAAACACCTTTTGAAATCACAAAAACCTTCTTGCAGAATATTTTTGTCCACACCTAAAACTTCTGAAAAACACTTTGAAAACCACCTTCCTTTTCTCTCCCAAACTCTCTATTTTTCTCTCAACTTTAAAAGCAAATTGAAAGTGCTTTTGGTGAAAAATCAAATGAGAGGGTATTTATAGGTGAGGTTTGGGGTGGGTGAAAGGTTATATTAAATAGGGTAATTAAGTTGTGCAAGTAGTGGCCATTAATTCTAAAAACATCCTGAGTTTCGGCTTTTTCGGTCGACCAGTTAGTTTCTCCGATCGTCTGGTTTTCCGATTGACACTGCACAGCTTACAGTATTTCTATCATAACTTTTTCTCCCGATATTCGATTGAGGTGATTCAAAGTGCGTTGGAAAGATAACTCAAAGAGTTACAACTTTTATTCAGATATCATTTTCAAATTCGAATGTTTTCTATGTCGAAAATGGGTCTCAAAAGAGACTAAAAATATTTGAAGTATACTTTAGCCATAAAATGAAATACTTTACATTCCGTCCAATCTTCATCAAATCGTTTTTAAGAAAATATTTTATAAACATCATTTTACCTTTAAACATGTATTGGACTATCTTTGGGACTTATATTTCCTTTATTGGGCCTAATGTGAAGTTAATCACACAACTATGGGCCTAACTTTATAGAAAAGATTAGGGCCTCTACACTTATATTTCCTTTATTGGACCTAATGTGAAGTTAATCACACAATTATGGGCCTAGATTTATAGAAAAGATTCGGGCCTCTACACTAACGATATATCGAGTTGAGCCACAAAGTCATTAATTGTATGATTCATATTATGAGTTTATGTGGTTCATATTTTGGTTACATGCATATTTGGTCTAAACATGTATCCATATTATAGGTTCACTGCACATTTTGTATCTTTTGAAAGTTTCGTGCATTTGTGGTATTCTTATGTGTATAATAGTGAAAATATCATTTCAATTTACTGTATTTTGAATCGTTTGTGTTGGTAGGAATTGATGTACCCTATTTTAAATTGTATGTACATGTTTGAGAAAATTGATTTTGTTCAAATTGTGTTAGTCCATATTACATGGGGAACTCTGTCAAAATTTTTATCAAAATTTGTCATAGTCAAAGCATGTCAAGATTGTCTTGGTGGTGGGTCTGGTACTTAAATGATATCTACCATCGACGCACAACACGTGTCGAGTCCATTAAGGTGATTTGGTACGGATCGTGTCATTCCCTCCCTCTTTCTTTGACTCTCTATTGTGGAATAAAGTATTGGTAATTGGTTGCTAATGCTAATATGACTGAATATGTTTAGAGTGTTGCTTGGACCAAAATGTATATAAGTTAGATTCAATTAAGGCAAAGTGAGAGTAAAAATCCCTTTTTATTTTTTATTTTTTATTATGAAATAAGAGCAATACCTCTCTTTTTATTGTTAATTTTCATCATCTACGCAATCATTATGAAACGAAACATCAGCTTCACTAATTTCAATAAGCAATATTTTAGTTACATTCTCTTTTTAATATTATCTAGTCGCTCTTTTCAAACATAAGATAAAACTTTCTCATAGACGAATTAGAGCTCTCTCGTACCAAGTTTCTCAATGAGACTACGATTGGTCTGGCCTTGTTAAATGCTTCTATTATGGTGCATATCTATGGTATGTCTAGTATGCAGTGCTCAACATGACTGATTAACGGTACAATACATTGAATTTATTCTCTAAATATTGTGGGTTCAACTTACCAAAAATGTTAGAAAGATAGAGCTATTGTCCTTATCAACGATTAGGAGAAGAGCTCTTTTGTTTCATTGTTTATTGCTCTCTTTTTTATACTACATGTGTATTTTTTTTTAATTTTTTTTTTTGTACATAATACCAACAAGGCTGATTGCTTTAATTTAAATTTCACTCGAAATATTTGGCTGATAGTGTTATTTCAGCCAGCTATTTATGTCTACATATAATGATTATTGTGTTCATAATCCATTACTTTTTAGTGCTACATATTGAGTAAAGTTACTTTTAGAGACAACCACAAAGAAAGCTTTTTCAATTTCCTTATGCTCTTGTTTGGGCACCATTTTGGAATAGTAATTTTTTTGAGAATTTGTTATTAGAAAAGAAAGAAAAATTTTGAGTTTACGTATAATATTTTTTGTCCTTGTTTGATCCCCATTGTTTTCAAAAATATGTTTCTCTCTTATTTTCAACCATACATTTTTTAATAAAATAATATTACCTGTAAATCCAAAACATTTCATTATATTTTAATCACATTCTCCATCAAAATAATATTTCAAAATGCATTTTGGGCAAAAAAATAAATGGGGCTCAAACATGCTCTTCATTGAAAAATGTATGATTGAAAAGAAGAAAAATAAATATGTATTAAAATTAAAATGGAACCCAAACCACGTCATCCTTTTATTTTTGTTGTAAGGGTCAAATTGTTTTGTTGTTTTAGAGAGGAAAGTAGGGCTTGTGATGTTGGATGGCTGATGTCTTTAAATGCTATTTTTCTTATAAAATTCGATCAAATCAATTGCAGAATTAAGCTGGATAAGCATTAAACTCCACGACAAGACTTTTTGATCGAACTAGTAGAGTACTGCTCAACTAAGTCGACTATTGAATCAAGTTGGATGAGTACTAAGGTCGACCAACAATACTATTTTATCGATCTAGTAGAGTACAACTCGACCAACTCATCCACTAGGTCAAGTACAACTCAATTATTAAATTGAACTTATAGAGTTGATTGATTACTATAAATACATGTATTGATGCTTATACTGCTCGAACACACTTTTACAATTGGCTTTTAATCATCATACATTTGTCTAAAAGATGATGCAGTCATACCTCGGCCTCCTAGAATGCAGAATCTACAAAATCACATAAAAAGGTAAAATAAAAAAATAAAGGCAGCATAATGATTCAAGAATCCACTATTATATGCATGGCAAACAAAAATTGTTGGATATGGCCCTGGCCCAATAGTATTAATGACTAAACCAAATAAAAAATAAAGACAGGCAGCATGATTTTCCAATAATTATTAAGTTAAAAAAAGTACGTAAGGTGGGTACATTGCATGGTGTTTTAAAGATCAATAATTGTTTGGTACTATAATTTACCAAATCAGTTCAGCTTTTGTAAAGGCGATTAAACTCGTACATATATTTACACCTTTATTGGCAGACGATGAGATGACATACATTTCGGTCCTTGATTTGAATCATCTGTTAAACTTTCTGTCAAACTAACTGTACATGTAGTATAACTCTTGCAAAGGGATTAAAATCTTGTTTGTTCACTAATAGTCAATAGAGTCAAATTTGTTAATTAAAAAGCATTACAACTTCATTGAACAATGAATCAGGGATCACTGTTATCTAGACAGATCATCATCTCTACTGCTGATAAATAGCACACTCTTCCATTAGTGTCTATTTTTTTATGCGAGTTGAGATAGCGTAATTCCCTGCACTGGATAAAATATAAAAACTATAATTAATAAATTTGCTTAATTTCTAACCAATCAAGTTTTTGGATGGATTGGATTACTGTACGATATTAAAAACAAATGGCATGGAGTAATGGCAGCATTGAAACTTCATACATTTCTTGTCATGCCATTCCCGCCATATTGTGATATTTAATATGCTCGACTAGATAGACTGAACATGATTAAAGAAAAAAACATGTTACAAAATTGTCCGTTGCAGAGAGTCTAAAACGAAGATTCTAACTTCTTAAAGTCAAAACTATGACAACTAAACGAAATGCAGACGCAGAAAATATAATCCAATGACTGATACTGGCATTTCATGTAAAAAAAAAAGGAGCCAAAAACAACACTGGATATGGCATTCAAGCATTTCGATCAAATTAATCAATTTCTTCATTGATGAGAATCACATAACATCAGAACAAAGAGATCCCTTTCACAATCTCACAAGTTTCACCTTGCGATTCATTCTTGGGAGGATACGGGTAAACTACTTTATTGATAGAAGTTCTGCTCTTGGGAAAGACTCGAACAAGAGAAAATGTCAAATAGCCTGAAGCAAGCAAAATAAGAAGATTTTTATACAGCTGAATGTGGCGTTACAAGCATTTATATCAGCTCGACTTCCTCGTTACTATTTGAAATGATATAAATTTCTAAAACCAACTCTACAAGACCCCAGAAGTTAAAGAAAAAAATCCAAGGCGAATTAAAACATGAATGAAAAACCATTTACTTGGAGGAGAAGAGGCAGGAGGTGCAAAAGGAATCTAAACAATATATTTCCATCGTTTTCTTTTCTTGCACTTGGATCGTCTGTCTGTCAATGCATCTCTGCATCTCCCCCTTGTACCTCTTCTGCAACAGGCGCAAGGACTCCCCATTGACAAAGGCTGGGTCAAGAAATTTAACCACAAATGCCCACAACTTATAAACATCATCGAAATTGGACAAAAAGCCAAGAGAAGCAGTAACAACCTCAACTCTGATGAATCCACTTTTAACATCGTGTCTGCCATTTTCCATTGGCTTGCAAAGAGTCGTATCAGCAAGAATCAAAGATCCTCGTTGCTGTTTAGAGCTATCAAGAATCCTTATGTGACTGAGGATGCCAACACCAAGAGATATACCGTGTGACTCGGCCATCTTCTGAACAATTTCTGGACTAATCATACCCTGGTTTCTGTCCCTCAAATTGAATGCAACAGCTGCACCTCTTTCGTATTTAATTTTTGGGCCATAGATCTGAACAAGTGGTATGCTGTCCTTTCCGTTTGAACCCGGGAATCTTAATTGAAGTAATGAAGTTACAAGCCAATTAATCAGAAATCGCAGTCGAGAGGTTGTCTTGTTGAGACCCAACATGTTTATGTGATCAAGATGCTTACAGATCAACTCAGGTTCATTCCTTTCCAACTCTTGTTCATCACTGTATTCCCCATCACTAATGTAGTCCTCATCGTCGAGGCCGGTGACTAATATTTCTCCAGGCTCCAGAGTTTGGCTTAGGTGAGCTCTGTGATGGTCTTCTGTGCTTAAGGATACCCTTCTTTCCCTGCTTCCAAGCTGCTCTGTCTCTTCTATGCCAAATAATCTACCCCCAGGAACTCTACTTTTTTCTCTCCTGTCCAGCAACCTAAACTCACCTTCTGTCTCTCTTCTTATTGCCCTTTCCTTCGGTTCAGGGAATATCTCAGAAGCTGAGCTGTTCTGCATGCTTCTATGATTAGAAGCAGAAGACAAGTTGTTGGGACAGTATCCTTTCACAGCAGAATTAAGTGGATTGTTAGTATTGGGTTCTTCTTCAATTTCCTGAAGATGACGATACACTGGAGTTCTACTTTCTATCAAAACCTCATTTCTTTCAGTAAAATGTTCTTCTTCAGGAATCTCCTTGAAATTGTCCAATTCTTGAGACACTGATCGAACAGCTGCATCAAATGATAATACATGGTGGTCTTCATGATGTCCTGGATTCAATTCCTTGTCAAACATCGGGCTACTTGATGTCTTTAATGCTTCCGGAGAAATTTGCTTACGAGTTTTTCTGCCAGCAAACCAAATTGGTGGCGATGGAGAGGCCACATTGAGTTTGCTCGCATGACCAGCTTTATCAGAACCCAGTGGACTCTGACCTAAATCAATCCACAGTGAGTTATCCGACGATTCATCTTCACTAAAGACAGGGCTTTTCATCACCTCCCCAACAGAAATACTCTCAGTTTCGTCGAATACAGTGCTCGCCCCATCCCTATCAGAAATGTTATCATGCTCCATTTCACTTTCAAATACATCCCTCACCTGTGCAGATGTGAACACACCAGAGAAGGCAGGCAACTGAGATCCAGGACGAGTTTCCGAGTTAACTTCATTCCCACCAACTTCTTCGTCCTCAACAAATCCTGGAAACTTATCCATTGAATCACTTAAGTACAGAGGAAACATGGGAGTAATTTTCACTATACCCGGCCCCGCATGTCCAGACTGATTCTGAAGGCTTGACATCACAGATTTCTTGATTAAAAGACATCCAAATCCTGTCGGGTCATAGCCAAACACTCTGTAGAACGAAGTGATGATGAAATCGGGTCGAAATAAAGATAATCCAAGGGAATCCATGTCCTTTGGGCCCAATGACCCAGCATCAAGCAAAACATGCCATTTTTTTTCTGTTGAGCCAGGGCCATCCATTGATACGAGTACTTCGCACCAGTAACTCTAGACTGCACAGGAAACACGAAAAGGCCAACAGCAGAATCTTTCTTCCTCTTCCGTTTGTTCAAAATTTGCTTCCTAAGATCAGTTGAACAGAGCTTGAGAGAAGGCCATTTAAACCATGCGCTATTAACTTTGGCACCTTTCTCTCTAGCACTCTGAGCCATCCAATTCACGGACTGACTTTCATGATCAAACATGGTCAACAACCTTTTATTCGTTTGAAATGGATATGATTCAGCTAAAAGTTTAAAAGCCGAGCCCCGACTCACAGTAAATACAAGGCCATACTCATTCTCAGGGATATTCAAATAGTCCATTAGTCTCATCTTTATATCATGTTCAACTGTACCTTTCTCAGCACCCCCGTGTAGAGCGTGATTTCCCAAATTTGCAGTAATCTCAGACAAGCTAAATGTGGACGATTCCCAGTAATGAACAGTTTGTAGCAATGAAAACAATCCAAATCCACAGTAGTCGAGACATACCTTTGAATTGGCACCAGAGAGATGCGAGTACTCATCTACCCTCAGCTGATCAATCCTCTCTGACGACTGATACTTCGGGTACATCGTGAGGAACTTCGAGAACGCCTCGTCAAGCTCAGGAATGGAGTCCCCAGAACTGAATGTACGCTCAGCCGCAAGGGCAGTGGCTCTAAGAAACTCTGCCTGTGCATTCAGTCGATCAAGTGATCTCGATCGGGCCAAACCCTCATCTTGATTGACCATGGAATCAGAAGCCATGTTTTGGGATTTAACAAGAGACCCATTTTCAGATGCTTCCTCGAGAGCCTCTTTGAGCTTATGCTCTCGCAATTTCCGCAGAATTGAAGGGTTTCTCTTGATTTCTTCTGTTGAATGGTCAGAATCTTTTCTTCTGCTCTTTTTGTCCAAGAGTAGAGATAATGGCTTCCAAAGTGAGATATGCATCAAAGCCTTTTTTTTCCTTCTACCATGTAAAATCAATCTGATATGATTGTGAGAAATGTTCAGAAAGAATAATCAATCAAAGGGGTTGATTTTTTGGTTTAGCCCATCTAACAAGAAACCACAGAAAAGGGAATTCCATTCAAACCTTAATTTCCAAAAAGCAAAAGATAAAAAAAAAACAAAGCTTCCACCAGAATAAAACTTTGCTTTCAAAAATCAAAACCCCGTATCTTAAGGAGGGAAAGGGCCATTCATTTACTTTAAGCTAACAGTCAAACACTGTTTTGAGATTGAGCTGAAAGAACCCTAATATAAATAAACTAAAATTAAACAACGTCAAGAAAACCCAGATTTGGCTTTTCTTGAAGATTAGGTTTAGATGAGGACAACAGAGAAGGAGTAAAAGGGTAACTTATACCTTAATATAAAAATAAACTAAAATTAGTCAATTTAGTAGTATTTCACTTCAAACTGTTAAGAAAAAATTGTAAATTAAGACCAAAAAAAGAATCGACAGGATATTCAAGAAGATTCAATCTTTAACATGAATTTTTGTAAAACCCCCATAAGGAAAAATCAAGAAAACTACAAGAATACAATTATAACCAGATCACGAAGAATTGAACGAGGAAGAGAAATCCTTAGACACAACAATATGCCAACAAACTGCTTGAAGAAATGCTTCAGAGGGTCTCTACCTAACATATATCAATGGAATAAGACCCCCTATGAACTTTATTTCTCTCTCTCTCTCTCTCGCTTTCCCTCAAGCCAATTAAAGAAAGAACCACTACAACAAATGCACATTTACTTCAGTTGCGAATCCACAAACATTACCCCCATTGATTACCGTTACCCCACTGCAGTTCGGTTTACTGTGGCATTAGCTATTGTGCTGCTGTTTTTCTAGCTTTTTTAACCTTGAATCTTGTTTTTTACAATATTTATTCTCGAAAATCTACATAAAAATAAAATCCAATATTTGTATATAATATAAACAAATAGTGCAGAAATTACATCAAATCCTGCATTTGTTATTTGTATATAATATAAACAAATAGTGCGGAAATTACATCAAATCCTGTATTTGTATATGATAATTAAAGATGACGATTAGGCTCGTTGTATTGGATCGCCCGTGGCTTGACCCGAAAAAGGCCTGAGCCATTTGAAAATTACATCAAATCCTATATTTGTATATAATAATTAGAGATGACAATTGAGCTGGTCAAATCGGATCGCTCGTGAGTTGACCCAAAAAAAGCTCGAGCCTCAGCTTAGGCCGAACCCCATTTTAGGGTGTTGAAAAAAAATCGAGCCGTCTTGACTCGAATCGAACCTCAATTTTTTGGTCATGCTTTTACTTGGCTCAACTCGACTCGAACAAAAAAAATCCAACTTAATTTTACTTGAGCCGAGTTCGAATTTTGAGACTCGACTCGTTGACATCCCTAATCATAATAAACAATTAGTGAGGAAATGACAGTTGACTTTCACACTATAAGTGATTTGTAATGTTACTAATAAATTGTTGAATTAAAATAATTGGACCCACCATTACCCAACACCCGTTGCTCTTGTACTAATGGCTTAAAGACAAATAATGAGGCTACTTGAACTTTTTGTGGACATCATTATGATAACTCTTGTATCCTGACCTGTTGAGTCTCATTCCACGATTTACCTCCTCCACAATGCTCTAGGGCAAAGCGATTGAGAACCCTCAAGGTTGGGGTTCATCCTTTAATAATTAGGTTACTTGTTTCCTATCCAATAGTCCAACTATTTGCTTTTACTCATGACTCGCGTATAAATTTTATTGTTAGTTTAGTGTCCTTTTCATGGTGAGCAAGAGATTATAATGTTTATCGTTGATGTGGTAATGTGTGATGTTGCACATTAGCGATTTTTTGATAAAGTTTAAAAAAAAAAAAAAAAAATCACACACGGTGGACATTATAACCCATTGTGGACAAGAGATCAGTTCTATTATTAAAATAAAAATTATGTTTGAGGGAATATCAGCTGAGGGTTAGACTATGTCATTGGAATATATATCATGTCTTTGACATCTATTTTTTCAAAACTTATTTTCAATTACACATTCTCTCAAAAAAAGAATTTTACACGTAAAATTGAAGTTTTACCTTATTTTTTAACTAAACATTCTCCAAAAAAAAAAAAAAAAAAAAAAAAAAAAAAATCATTATTTCAAAATATATTTTCTTCCAAAAATAGGACTCAAACAGGGAATAGTATGGCGATTACAATTACATGGTACAATGTGTTCTAAAGGATATACCACGAATATTACGAGTTTAATGTCCATGCATGTTTCAATCAAGTACTAAGCATTATAGTAAAAGAATTATGAGGTGTTATAAGGTACGTTGTGAACATTTAAGATTGAAAAAAATAATTAACATAATCAAAGAAAAACATATGATAAAATTGGTTAACTATTCTTAATGCAACATAACAAATGTACATTTAATGAAAATTTATTAAATTTATGGCCACATCTACATGTATATTGGACAAAAGTATACTGTGTGTCCTGTAATAAAATACATTGCAATATTCTAAAATTGGAAACGATCAATTAGAGCAGTTTGAACCAAGATTATTAGTAGTACAGTTAGTATGGCACAATCTATTATAATTTAAAATTTATCATCAATCTATTGTTATTTAAAAAAAATTATAATCAATTTATTCAAGGAAGAAAGTGCAACAATCATTTCCTTTGACACTGATCCCGTAAACAAGTGAAAATTGTTTCCAAAGCCAGAGATATTTATAACTATCTAAGGGTGTTTGGTGGAAACTAAAATTAGATTTTTTGGTAGATTGTGATGAAAGTTTTTGAAATATGTGATTGAAAAGTTGTAGGACCCATGAAAGATCTGATTGATATTGATTGTTTGACTTTAACATAGATAAAAATCTAACTTTAATTGGTACCAAACAAGAGTCACATTGTCTGACGATCTAAGTTCATTTATAAAGTGACTGATAAAGAAAGATAGAACTCCTAAGAAGATATAGACAAAACAAGCCTGTGTGGTGGAACCTAGAACTTCAAGTGTGTAATCTCACTCCAGTAGTCATTGTAGTTGAGGATGAGGACATAGCTACCAGAGAAAAGAAAGAAGACCTTGCCAATGTCTTTACCTTCAAAAAGCCGAGGCCCAAGTTCAATCCGAATAAGCTGTGAATTGGCCTTTTCTCTTGATCTACGATATCGGACTATTACGATTAAAAAAAAAAGCACGAGGGTGGTTTACTTTTTAAAGAATTATGGTAGTTTTCAGACTTTTGTCATTTGGCTTTGGACTAGATGAGGACTAAGATTATTAATATTAATAATTATATAGAATGAAAAGAAATGGAATAAGTTAAAATTAACGATCGCGTTACTTGTATAGGAGCACTTGACGGGGTTTGAGAGGATGACGTGGCTTTTTTAAAACTTTTTTTTTTTTTAAAAAAAAAAGACCATAAATTGAAAATGACCGAATGAGGGCTGAACTCTCACCCATTTCCCCCAAAATCGTACCCTAGAAATTCCCCGTAGTTTCTCCGACCGTCGACACGCTGTCGTCACTAACTCCGGCCGACGTCACCCAATTGAAGAAGAAATCAGACCCACTCTATGCCCTTGAATCAAAGACTGGGTGTTGAAAACTTATCCTCTGCAAGTGGCCAAATTCGTCTTTCGGGGAAGACGTTGTGAGCTACAACTTCCGGTAAACGTTAAGTCGAAACCACAACTATCAACGGTATTCCAACACGTCATTCATACGCGTATCGTTAGAGTAGGCAAATGTTGTGGGTGTTGCATAATTTTTTTGATTTCGACGTGGAATTTTTTTTTTTTTTTTTTTTTTTTTTTTTTTTTTTGTGACTTATACTTGCGAATTTGTAGTCACCGCTTGGTGGCTACAGTTACCATTTGCAATTTTCGGCCGACTGTAGACCAGTCACCAATGGCGAATTTTTTGTTATTATAACAATCACCACATGCAGTTTGCTTTGTCGACTGTGAAAATGTTGGTGGGAATTTCTATATACAAAAACATCCCAATGGCTGCTGTTTCCAACTGACTGTATACCAGTCTTCAATTGAGCTTAGCATTGCTCTGTACTGTGCTTGTTTGCTTCTTTGCTGGAATTTAAATTGTGTCTATTTGAAGTATGTCTTCTGTCTGCATCTTTGCTTAACATTGGTTTTTGTTATGGTTTAATTGGTATGCTAGAATGATGGGGAAGAATTCTGGAATTTGCCATGGCTGTAGAGGTGGAGGGCACTTCTTCGTCGAATGCTCGATTAAACGACATTGTCCACTGTATAAGAATGGATTTCAGAAGTGTTTTGAGGTCAAAAAGCCAACTCCTAATAAAGGGAGATTATTGAAATGTTGTAGTAGTAAATATGGCTACTAGGAATGGGTTGTGGAAGGGCATTAAGCGGTGAATCAAGTGACGCTAGCTCTGCCTCGGTCACTAGTGCTACCAACGAAACAATTGAAGATCTGTCCCACAGGTTCGAGTCTCAAGTTCGGCTAACTAAAGAAGCTGACTTTGAGCTAACTGTTTACATGACGGTTCACGTGGGAAAAAAACAGCGTAGAAGGGATTGCAAAAGGAAAGGGGCCGGCTTGATTTGTAGTCAATTAGTTGAACATGTTATGTACGTAATTAGCTAAGGGTTTTTTTTTATTTGCAGATTATGAAAGACAACATTATGACTTTGTAATATTCTCTTCATGCTAATGTAGTTTCTTTACTGAGGCAGATTATGGAATTCAACATCTGTTTTTTGATAATTAATATTCCAATTAAACATGAATGAATATGTCATCTTTAATATGTAATACATTCTTTAATATGTAATTGAAAATTTGCATAATAGTCAAATGACAACATATTTGTGCAGATACTGAAATTACCACATTTTCTCATAAATCACCTACATACAACATCTTTGGCAAAACTATGAAGATTCAAAAACCAACAAACTGTGAAGATTCAAAAACCACAAAAATGTGAATATACCAACAAAATGTGAAGATTCAACTAGATATACAGCCAACAAAATGTGAAGACTCAACTGCCTACATAGCCAACAAAATCTATCTTCCAGTTGTGAATAAGCTTTGTCATGTCCGTCAAACATCAAAAAAATTTGCCATCTTGATCCAACAAATGTGGAAAGTAGTCTGAAAATACATCACCTAGAATAAAAAAATTTCAATTACCATCATTGCATGAATGAAACAATCCACATAATTATACATAGATAATCAATGCAAATCTACCTTGCAACGATTGTAAGTGTTGCACGTATGATAATGAACTCGGCATGCCGTAATGTGGTATTGGGAATGGTGTTGAAACTGAAAATTGTGATAATGTGACTTGTAGAGCCATGAAATATTGATTTTCTACAGAAACCGACTGAGGTTCGGGAGCACTCAAACACGTATTACTTTGCCTTGATGTGGGTCTCTTCGGTTTACCTGAAGTCGAACCGACCTGCATGTCCATCATAGTAAATGAGCATTTGTTTACACAATAATTTTAAAAATGTTGACAACATTTTCAATACACATGTACCTTCTTCAAACGTGACTCTAAACGTCCCTTACGCCGCAGTTTTTTTGGTGTGCCCTTTCTCCGGGACGGTGTCAGATCCAGTACATTCTTATTTGTATTAGTTTGCGAATCTGTGTACAAAGCGACGAACTCCTTATTATGATGCGTAATGGTATTACTTCCACCGATCGACTTCATCATCGCTAGTTGCTTATATTGTATTTGAATCCATTCCATTCTAGCACTGGTCCGACCTTACATCATCTACAACCAAATCTGCCACTACGGCGAATGTCTGGCACATACTGTCGTATCTCAACTGCACAGCAAAACTGACTAACCCATTGTAGTTGACTGCAACCCTCGAATGTGTTCTACTAATATCTCGTCTCCACCGTCACAGAATGTACCGTGCGGGAAGTGATGTTATGTCATTATGGATCAACATAGCGATGACATGCCTGCATATTATGCCTCTAAACTCAAACAAGTAGCAGCTGTAACTAATTTCAGTCTTCGCTACGAAATGTGACTTTGAACAATTTCTTTTTTCGACGCTGTTCGTATACAACATCTTCCCATACATCATATGTCATCCCCATAAGTCCTTCTGTAGAAGATATGAGATCGTAGTAAACCTTCCCTGTGAACTTATTTTGAACTTCTCTAAATTTTGAAAGTGTGTGTACTGACTGAAACTACCCCTCCATGTCATAAGTTGATGTACATAGTAGCATTTGTGAAAAAGATTTAAAATCTGCTAGGAACTCAACCTTATTCCGCAAGGCCTTTTCATACTGTTTGACAAACTGTTTCAAAGATATTTTCGAATGAACATAGCTATCGAAAAATGCATTCATATTCTCACTTCTTTGTGTAGTTGACATCCCTGCTCAGAAAGTGGTTTTTAAAAAGCAAGGGACCCAACGTCCTCTGTTCTCGTAAAGGCCTGCCAACCAAGTGTTATCATACAATCCATATAACTCGATCATCGCTACCCAACCTCTTTCAAATTCTGCGACAGTTTGGGAATCGTAAACCAGTAATGAATAGTCTAAAATATCGAACCCTTGTCCACATTGTAGTCGAACTTCTCAGGCAATTTCTTCAGTATATGCCACAAGCACCATCTATGCTTCGTATTTGAAAATACTATCTGAATTGCATTCTGTATCGCCCAATCTTGATCAGTAATTATTCCCTGTGGGGCTTGACTGTGCATGCACTTAAGCTATTCTGTGAAAAGCCACACGAAAGTGTCTGTTTCCTCGTTCGAAACCAAACCACCACCAAGCAACGTTGATTGGCCGTTGTGATTTACGCCAACAAAAAGGGCGAACGACATCTCATACTTATTCGTGAGATAGGTGGTATCAAAGGTGACGTCTCCAAACTCCTTAAATGCTTGTCTAGACTGATTGTCTGCCCAAAATACGTTCCTTCGACGCGAATCGTCATCCAAATCCATGCTAGAGAAAAAACCCGATTGCATTGTCGAAAAATATGATTGTATTGTTGCGGCGTCACCTACTCCTAGCCGTAGTTGCCAGACTTCTTCAATGTAGTTTCGACAATCTTTCTCAATGTAACTCATATTCTAATAACCGCTTGCCTCCACGACTGTCGAGTTGAAGGATTTGTGCAATGGAATGCATGCAAGATCATTCACTTCTAGCTTCCTTTTGACATGGGCACTAAGTTCTCGAATGCAACGATATAACCTCGATTTCGTCGGACTTATTCTATGATTGTGCTCCAGGTACGCTGTGTTGATTCTCCAAGACCCATGAATATCCAAAGATGCAGATATCCTAGCTTTACAACCCGTCTGAATTGTTAGATATGGCTTCAAAGACCCGCTTGTAGTGCCACTTCTTTTGCCTTCCCGACTACATGTCAAAGTTATATATTTCAAAATTCCATCGTCATCCTTTTTGGAATTTCGCTTCCTAACTGGAAATCCAACCTTATAGGCATATGCCTTGTAGAAATCAAACAATTCATTTTCATCCTTGAACGTCATTCCCACCTTGGGCACACTATTGCCATCTTTGTCTACAATTTCATCTTCCAGTTGGTTCATATTGTTTTCCATGTTCTCGTTGTCTGATTCCACCAACACATACTTCTCCACGTCATCCATGATTTCTTCAGCTGCAAAAATGTAAACATTCATGTTCAGCAAAACATGAATACCATACAAATACACACCAATACAAAATAATTCATTTCAATGCAGACATGCTTGGGCAATCAAATGAGTCAATCAAAATACCACATTTTAGACTAGAATGGATGCATAGTAATCAAACAGTCACTTACGGGTTATATAACAGTCACTTGCGAATTAATTTGCCAATGAATGAAACAATGTACTGACCAAAAATGTATGTCAAACAAAAAGGTATGTTCACTACCCACACGTTTACGATAATAACATAGAAATGTATGTTTACTTTATCAAAGTACTACTACCTTATTCTGTGACGGGTCGGGTGGCTTCGACGTAGTTAGAGCTACAATATGGGATGGTTAGACGAAGCTCGAAGCTCGATTGGAACACTGACGTTCAGAAGCCTACCAGACGGACCAGATGATGGGCGTCGTTTACACAAAGCTGGAGCCAATGAAGCTGCTAAAATGAAACACGAAGCTGGAGCCGGTGACGCTGCTAGAATGAAACACAAAGATGGAGCCGGTGAATCTGCTAGAATGAAATACGAATGATGTGGGGGAAGATGCTAGAATGAAAGAAGATGGACCGAATGGACCCTCAGTGGAAGATGGAAAATAGACGATGGCGGTGGATTCAGTGAAATTTTTTCGTGACATTGACGTGGCCTGAACATACCGGAAGGTGTATTTGCGGCATTTTCTTCGCACTTGACGGGGTTTCGTTCACCTTTTGGGACTACAAGTGGGAACGAAAATGGATATTTTGGGCCTATCGGGTCTAAACTTTACCCATCCGCATCTTGGCCTTGGGGCCTTTTTTTTCCTCTACCAAATCAGCAAGTCTTTGCCACATCTTTAATTCAAAATTCTGTCAAAAATGTTGTCAAGCCCTCCTGTACAGCCAACATAATTGTAAAACTAAATATTCTAGGTTCCTAAGCCAAGTTTGGAGCTGGAGTCTTCCACTTGTACATAACTGATTTATAAAGTTTTGGTCAATCAATGTATAAATTTCCACGAGGGTGTGAGATGTCCTAAGATTTTGTTTGTCCTTCTATAGTTTTATTTTTGAGTTTTATCTTTAAAAAAATCATATCAACTGAGCAAATGCCATTTTCACCCCGTTTACGTAATTTATTATATATTGATAAGGCTTATTGGCACACACTCCCTTGACCTTTGGCCTATATGACCTTTGAGGTGTGAAAGACTCCCCTGCCATCCATCCCCATTATTTCCGTCGTCAATTCCACTTTAATGGGGCCCAAATGAACAGAAATTTCCTACAGATTTTATATAAAATGCTGATGTGACAGCATCTTGTCTATCTGTATTTTATCTTGGCCCACATGTATTTTAATCTTGTCCATTAAATTTGAATTTCTGTACTAATTTTGTATAAATTTCTTATACCCATAGCACTGTTCCAAAATGAATAATTTTAAAAGGACAAAACCGTCTTTCCATTCCTCACCACTTTTTAAGATCCTATTCCCATCTACTAAAGCTGTAGATGAAGTTGATTCCAGAAGAGTTTTCCATGTTATATTTGATTATACTTGTAAAAGGATGTTAGAATGAAAGAGTTTGATTAAAGGATCCATAGTTGATGATCCCAGGAGACGCACATAGGAATCCATTCATGATTTTGGTATGTCATTTTGAACTTCATTATAAACATTGATATTATTGTCAATGCAACTGTTTCTTATTCTTCTTGTTTATTCATTCCAAAGATTTTGTTATACTCGTTGTATAAGCAATTATGCAAGTTGACACTGTCTATAAGTCAATACTTAAATGTATTGCAATGCGAAGTAACAATTTAATTTGTTACAACAAACTTGAATGAATGCAGGCCTTCTACAAGGACAAAATGAAAGAATACAACAATAATATCCTTTCTCAATACACACTATCAATCGATTCTGTTATATTTCAACGCGCCAAAAAACGTATATCCCCATCCAGGGTCGGAGGTGGGGATGCCAGGGGGGGGGGGGACTAGTTGGGCTGTAGTCCCCCCTCCAAGGCCCAAAAAATATGTTTTAGGTAGTTTTTTTATATGTAAATTTTTTTTTCACGTATTATCCTAGCTTGAAATTTTGTAGCCCAGTATTAGATCTAATCCTGGCTCCGCCCTTGTCCCTATCGATAAGTAAAGATTTATAATCATCTTGATCAAGTCTAGACAGTATCAACATAAAGACATCATCTTCCACAAAACATCTCGTGGAAAAGATAGTTTTCTAGCCTTCAATGGCGAAAGGAATTTAAATGATAATCCAATTTCTCCAATATTAGAGAGCTCCATAAAAAAATAAAAAAATAAAAACATATTACATTTGGTATTCAAGAATATCTCCAGTTTGATGCGTCTTTTTCTGTACCCTTCTATGCAAGAATTTTGCACTTGCATATCCATATTTGGCTTCTATTATGATTGCACAAAATTGTTCTCAGCTCCATTCTCACCATTTTCCTTCCTGTATGCTTGTAACCTTTCTTTCAACTTTTTGCTCTGCTCAAAATTTGCCTTTCGCTTCACAGCTTTCTGCACAAGGAATTTTTTTTTGCGTGATGGTGTATTGGGACGATTTTTTCATGATATTTATCAGAGAATTAAATTAAAATTGGAGTACACAGACGTATTCACAAATAAACTTACTTCCTGGCGGAAACACTTGTCAAGCTTTATTTTCAGATCAGTGCAGTCACCAAAAAATTTACCAATAGGATGCTCCTTATGGCACTTTTGGAACAGTTCAATAATCTGTACCAAGCAGTTACATATAAATTACAAGGCTTGCAGGCTTACCACTGTGCAAAACAAACAGAAAAGGCAAAAATGTTTGATAGAATTCTTGCTATCCTACACTGGGGGGGAGCACTATCCAACCAGCTTTTATCATCAAATATGAATGGTATGTTTGGTAGGAGGATTGAACAAGACAACATTGCAAAAGAAAAAGAATTTAAGATCATGCATTATGCTGTTCAATCCTATTTAGTACTTTGTACCAACATACCCGTAGGTCAAATGCTTTTGCCAACGACCACAAGGTTGTGGCTATGTATACATATACAAAGCAAAAGCTCGTACATATAATGCCAAAGGGCTAGACGACGGAGGTGTAGTTCTTTCCTCAAAAAGCTTTCGAACCAACAGAGATCAAACTGTGTAATTAGACTTTAATGTGGTTATCTCAGTTTAAAGATTCTAAAACCAGCACCCACAAAATGCAGCTCCTCAAATAGGTTCAGTATAGAGAATAATGTATTGTACAAGCATCATAAATAACGCAACAGCAACAGAAATGGACATTGTTTGAAGCCACGAATGCAAAAACACACTTTGTAAAATCTCAAGAAAATCTAAAGTGCTCACACATTCTATATCAACTTAAATTCATATGATATTAGGCCAAAGTTGCAGAAATGTAGCCAATAATTCATAGGGAAAATGTAATCAATTATAAGCAACTCACATGCATAAAATAAATTCACTCAGGGAAAATACAAGAGAAGCACCAAGATGGCAAGATGGAAATACTTACTTCAGCACACATTGGGTGCCTATGGATTGTTAGAGGAGGATGCATCTTCTTATTTCCTATGTAATCAAACCGTGCAAGTATACTGCAGAAAATTAAAAAGAAAAAAAAAATCAATATATCTTCATTTCCTGTTCTCTGTCCCTTAAATTCACTTTCCAACAATGATACCTAGAATTTTTTAATTTCAAATAACACTCAGATTTTGGACCAACATATCTCCTTCATATACATTAAAATCCCTGACGGGGGAGGAGAAAACCTCATCAAAAATTCAAGAGAAATGTTGTTAAAAAAATCGCTGTTGTTAGAGGAATATTACCATCAAAAAACAAAAATTTTGGAAAAATATATAAACCATAAGGAGTTGAATTGAAATTAAATCATTCACACAATCAAATCGAGTGCGATTTCAACGTATAAAGCCCGTTTTTACACTAATAAAAATCAGATACTACCTTCCAACTTTGTCGATGAAGAAATTGAGTAGAAATCAATGCTATACAAGTTAAATTGGTGCCAAGGGTGATGAACATGTCCCCCTTTTGCCTCTGCCCCAATTTTTAGCGTAATCCGAGGAAGAAGAACTTAGCAGCTTTATCCCCTTTGCTCTGTGAATAAGACTTAAACAGGCCTTTCTGATCCACTTTTCTGATGGCCTTAAGTAAAGTTATGCCCTTGTTTGAGCCTTGTCGAAAAAAAAAAAAAAAAAAAAAATTATGTATTTTTGAATAATATATTAATAAAAAAATATACAAATAAAAAATAATGAAAAATTTTGAATTTACGTGTAATATTATTTTATTAAAGAATGTATAGTTGAATTGTGATCAAATCACTGTTGAAAAATATATTTTGATGAAAAATTGGACTGTAACAAGCACTATAAATTAAAAATTAGATCAATCGAGTATTTAATTTTTACCTTTAACAAATAAAGTGATTAATAAAAAAATTTAAATCAGATGTTTAGGAATTTAATTAATTTAATAATTTTAGATTTTATTATATTTATGATATTATTTCCAAAATTATGGTAATTTAAATGCAATAAAATGTTAAGTGATAAATAAAAATGTCTTAAATCAGACGTTTAGAAATTTAATTAATTCAAAAATTTCGAAATTTCGTTATTTTTTAAAAAAAATTTCAGATACTTTTCATTCTCAAAATTATGTTAATTTAAATAATATGTTAGTCTTCACTTGATTTGTACCAAAATAATCATTACCTTTCTATTTATAAAGTTGGAGGCTACAAAAATTGTGGTCACAGCTCCGAAATATACAAGGGATACGACTCATAAAGGTTGTTTAAATCCTTTACTATGTCACAACGGTCACATTTGGTAACCAATTATGTTTGCATAAACAATCAACACATGAAGTTGTCCCAATTCTATAAGCTATTATCTTTTTGAACTTAGTAGGTGAGTCGACGTCTGCAGCCACAATGTATACTTGACATGTATCCCTACTCTCTTAAAAGAGGGAATCCACCATTTATTATTCATTCATAAAGTATCTATGTTTAACTAATACTCATGAACTTCTAGAAACTAAAAAGCTCAGTACACAAACAAATAGGATTGTGTTATTTGTCACGAAATGCCCATTATTTGAGTTCACCTAAAACGCAATATGACTTTATTGTTGACTACCACATACATAGAAGATGTCGCTTTACATCATTTGCAAGGCTTGATAGGATCGTCTTACCTCTGTACTTTCTCTCTGCATTTTTTATTTTCATTTGAATTCCTTTCTTAGTTAGATTAATACTACCTATATGGGAGTTTTATTGAATTCTTTATTGTCTCATTTTGATCAGAAACTGTGGAAGAGATTTCGTGAGAAAGTTAGAATGAAAATCAAACTTCTTGCAGAAGATTGGAAGTTCGTTCTAGGATGTCTCATTTGTCAGCTTTGGGTAAATATATATTCATCAACAATCTCCACTTTACATTTTTCGCTTGTATTTTTCTCCTATTTTCCCGTAGCCTTACGAGTTTTGGTAGAAGATCTGAAAATTTTTCGTGTAATTCAAGATTGTCTTTTGATGCGTTCTCGATGATTCCAAAAGTTTTTGTTAGGTTTCTTAACAATTAAGTATTTCCAAATTCTTCTTGTCATTTAATTTTACATTAATTAATCACTTTCCAATCTAAGTGACATGAAAATGACCTGCTTCACAATTCAGTGTTGGGATAATCCGTAATTATGCTTCTGTTGCTATAGTATGAAGTGAACCAATAAGATTTCGTTGTGAAGTAGACCTAATCCGGTGCTCTCTATACCATTTAATTTTAATAGATTACAACTTTTCTATCTACTTCATTATGCTTATTCTTCTTTGCTTTCTTCTCGATTATAATTGGTACAGTGATCATGAAATGTGTAGAGAAATATTTGTACCTTAAGACATGCTTATTGTATTTGATAACATGTATGACCACAAATATAAATGTGATCAAGATGTAAGATTACGGAACCATAGAGAACAATTTTCTACATTGCTGAATATTATATAAACATAAATTTAATGTTAATTCATCAAAAGCTGGCCTAATTTTTAAATGACTTTATTCCCGACTTTAGGATGCCTTATGATTTAGTGTTTCTCAATGTGCTTTGGAAAGATAATCTTATGTAATAAATTTTACCAAATATTGGCAAGTTGTCACTTTTCCCTGTTTTCTAGAATCAAGTTCACTTGCCAAAGAATGATTGTAATTTGTTTGACAGATTGTTCATTTCTTATTCTTGTCATAGACATTGGAAGAGGCAAACGAGGGAGAAAGGCCTTGAGGTGAAAACTTGAAATCCCAAGGAGAAAGTCTGTCTACCTTGAGGCAAACTTGAAATCGCAAACGAGGGAGAAAGTCGGTCTACCTTGAGGTGAAAACTTGTTCATTTCTTATTCTTGTCATAGCTATTCTGTTCTTGTCATATCTTTTCATAAACAAGGTGATGCATTAATAAGTATTTGTTGAACTCAGAGACACTTTCAAAATCGAAAATGACATATCATGCACTTGTTCGTAAGATAATTATTATTTTTCTCATCAATTCTTATAATTGATCTTCTTTATGCATAAAAAGATGAAGGTTTTTAGTCTTTTAAAAATGTTTTTCACTCAAAATGTTATTACAATAGCGTAGTAGCCTTCTCAAGCGGAGATGATCCAATAGTTTACTGCGTTTTCTAAAGCTTAATGAATTACGAAAAATAGAAGAATAGGGTTAATTTTAGCCAAGGTCACTGAAGTTTTCTAAAAATTTTAAAACGGTCACTGAACTTTATTTGTTACACCGAAGGTCACTCAACTTTTGGGGCGGTTTCATAAATGGTCACTCACCCCACAAAGCTTGCTAATTTGCTGGTGTGGCATCACTAATTGTCCACGTGGCATACATGTGTCCAATTTATTGATTTAATTACCTAATTAAATCAATTTTGGGTCAAAAAATAAAACATTAATAATTTGAGTCCTTCCATGATAAATAGGGGTTCCTTTTATACCCAAATTCACATCCAACCACTGCATTGTCATATCTTCCTGTTCCTCTACGCCAGTGATCGAAATTCTACCCTAAATCCTCCAAAATACTCACCTAAATATTAAGATCGAAGCCAAAAAAATTTCCGAAATTATTTATGCGCACACTTCGGGCAAGAGCCCTAAATTTTTTGATCAAATACTAAAAGTTTGAGGTGGAAAAATTTTCATTTAAGACGTGGGTAAGGTGAAATTGAAGAAATCAAAATGTCTACTATAAGGGAACCATCTCAATGTAAGCATTGTCCTATTATTCTTGTTTTCTTTCTATGTTGTGCTTTAAAGAAGACAATGGGACCACTTTGAACCTTTATGCTATTTTTGTGGAAAGTGTGGATGATAATGGGAACACTGTGTTTGTTTAATTATTTCCATTAACATTGCTATTTGAATATTTAACTTGCAGTGCATAAAGACACAACTGATTCAGAAGAGGATGATGTGCCTTTCTACGATTCAGATTATAGTTTGGGAGAAAAAGATGATATACTGTTTGAAGAAAATATTTGCAGTAACATAGAATTGGACATCAGTCAAGAGATGGTAGCTGTGGCAGATACCAATGAGTCCGACTTTTCAGATTATGCCCCGTCTAATGAGCTTCGAAGTATTTATTCCGATAGTGATGATGAGATGACTCAATATCCAGAATTTAATGCTGAAAAAGACATTATGGATCCTGTGTTTGAGGTGGGCATGAAGTTTAGCTCGAGAGAGGAATTGAAAGATGTGGTTAAAAATTTCAGTAGTAATAACCGATTTGAGATGCATTTTCCACATAATGATAAAAAAAGAGTGGGACCCCGTTGCGTGGAAGCTAACTATCCATGGAGGACGTGGGTTTCGCAATTGAAAGATGAGTCTACTTGGCAAATTAAATGCTATGAGTGGAAACACAAATGTAGTAGAGCATTGAAAAACAGAAATGTGTCTGCTAGATGGTTAGCATATAGGTACATGAGACGTTTACCATTGTACCCAAGTGGGACTTGAAATTATTCACAGCTACTGTTTTGAAATAGTATGGTGTCGAAATTAGTAAAACAATTAGATGGAGAGCTAGGAGATATGTAAAGGAGTCGCTAAGAGGATCTCTAGTTGTTTAATTTGGTTTATTGGGTTTTTATGTAGCTGAGGTTAGAAGAACGAACCCGGGAACAACTATTATCTTATCTCTCGATGAACTTGTGTTTAAAGAGATATATGTTTGCTTTGAAGCTTGAAAAAAGGGGTTTTTTGCTAGTTGTAGACCCGTAATTTGTATAGACGGGTGTTTCTTGAAAGGAGATTTTAGTGGTCAGTTATTATCTGCAGTTGGGATCGACGGGAATGTCTATATATTCCCTATTGCATATGTCGTCGTTGAGTCAAAAAATAGTTCTAGTTGGTCGTGGTTTTTAAAACTTTTAGGAGAAGATTTGAAAATTGAAAACGCATATGGGTTGACATTTATGTCTGATCGACAGAAAAGGTTAGAAAATATTGTGGCTGATTTGTTTCCATTATCTGAACATCGATTTTGCGTTAGACCTATGTACACAAATTTCTTTCGGAAAAAGTTTACAAACTTGAAACTTAAAGATTTCTTGTGGAAAGTAGCCAGATCATCTTACTTGGCAGAATTTAAATATTGGATGAATAATTTGAAGGACGCGAATGAGGATCCCTGGAAATGGTTATGTGAAAAACCGGTGGATCAATGGTCAAAATCACATTTTCAAGTTCTTTCCAAGTGTGATATTTTACTAAACAATTTGTGTGAATGATATAAGAAGCCTCGATTTTCCACTGTTCCACATGACAAATACACTGTCTACTCCAAAACACACGAGAAAGTTGTCCTCTGTCCGTACATATATATTTTGCATTCTGTCAAAGTCTTAGTGGTGATATTGTCCGGATACCAAATCAGTTCGCCGGAGTAGAATCTGTGGTGCTCAGACTCTGCTAGTTTTACCATTGTATCCTGAGAAACGGACGCTTAATTTAAACCCCAAGTACAAACGGTGAGGTGACAAATCTGTTTTAAGGAAACTATGTGTAGCACAAGCCTCGGGTTAAAAGATTTTATCGTGTAATTCATTTTTTTTTCAATTAACTACTTGTTTTGCATATTTATATTTTGCAATTCTCCTCATATTACTTGTTCCGTTTAATTATAATTGAGTTTAACCCGTTCTGGTCCTCTTGTGATTACACAATTATTTGTTCTATTATAATTTGACTAGCATTCGGTTAGTTATTTGTAAATTTAGCATTCTGCATATACGGTATCCAACCTGAATCCGATTTTCAACATGTAAATACAGTTTCCACTCTCTAATAAGTTTCCCACAACTTAAAACAGATTGTTATTGTTAAAGATAAGTTTTCGTTTGGTTTATAGGAAACTAATACTTGTTTCATTTTCAGAAATGACAACCGAACCAACTAACATGGATGTAACCCAAGCTATGGCTACTGAAGGTCAAGATGTGGACTCTACTTTGGCTCAAGGGCCAAGTTCTGTTGTGGCTCAGACTGTGGCTAGATTGCCAAATCATGTGGTAAGTCAAACAACTAGTCATACCGTTACTGTTCCAGTTAATCATGGAAAAAAATCAAAAAAATTCAATGGCTTAAATTTCAAGAGGTGGCAGTAGAAAATGCTATTTTATCTGACCAACTTGAATCTTGCAAGATTCTTGACTGAAACTACTCCAAAACTCAATGAGGGTAAGGGAGATGTTCAACCAATCAGTGCACTTGATGCTTGGAACCATTCAGATTTTTTGTGCTGAAACTAATTATGAACAGTTTAGCAAGCTCGCTATACAACATGTATAGTTCTATGAAAACTACTAAGGAGTTGTGGGAGTCTTTGGACCGGAAATATAAAACTGAGGATGCCGGGGCTAAAAAGTTCATTGTCGGCAAATTCTTAAATTATAAGATAGTGGACTAAAAAATAGAAATCAGTCAAGTGCAAGAACTCCAATTGATTCTTCACGAAATTCATGCCGAAGGGATGATGCTGAATGAAAATTTTCAAGTAGGTGCAGTCATTGAAAAATTGCCCCCCGAGTGAAAAGATTTCAAAAATTATCTGAAGCGCAAACGAAAAGAAATGAACGTCGAAGAACTGATTGTTAGACTTCGAATTGAAGAAGACAACAAGAGTTCTGAGAAGAAGTTGTTCAATCCTAGTGTTACTAAAGCCAATGTTGTAGAGCATGGTCAAAGCAGTAAGACCTACAAAAATATGGCTGGGTTATTCGGTGGCAAAGGGACCAAACTAGGACCTAAAGGTGGAATTTCTAAAAAGAAGTTTCAAGAAAAATGTTTCAATTGTGACAAAGTGGGTCATAAGTTTTCGGAGTACAGATTGCCAAAGAAGAAGAAAGAAACAAATATGGTTGACTACATGGCAATGATGTAGCAGAGATGAGTCTTGCAGCCGTCATTTCTGAAGTGAATATGGTGGGTTCAAACCCAAAAGAGTGGTGGATTGATACCAGAGCTACGAGGCATATGTGCGTTAATAAAGAGTTGTTTACTGTTTTCGAAGTAATTGAGAATTGAGAAAAGTTGTTCATGGAAAATTCAACTACTTCTGAAATCAAGGGTCAAGGAAAGGTGGTTCTGAAGATGACTTCGGGAAAAGAGCTAACTCTTAACAATGTGTTGTATGTGCTGGAAATTGGCAAGAACCTTGTGTCCAAGTCGATTTTGAATAAGCATGGTTTTCGCATTGTATTTGAGTCAGACAAAGTTATTTTGTCAAAAAGTGGAATGTTTGTCGGAAAAGGTTAATGTTTCCGATGGTTTGTTTAAACTGAATGTAATAGTTGTTAAACCAAGAATAAATAAAGTTAATTCTTCTGCTTAACTTGCTTGAGTCTTCCAACTTGTGGCATGGTAAACTATAACATGTTAACTACGATACTTTACGAAGACTAGTTAACTTGAATTGCATACCAGCGTTTCATATTGATTCTAAGCATAAGTGTGAAACTTGTGTTGAGACAAAATTGACAAGGTCATCCTTTAAGTCAATAGAACGAAATACAGAACCATTTGATTTAATTCACAGTGACATATGTGATTTAAAATTTGTACAAACGAGAGGTGGTAATAAGTATTTCATTACTTTTGTCGACGATAGCACAAAATACTATTATGTATATTTGCTAAAAAGTAAGGATGAAATGATAGAGAATTTTATTCTCTATGAATTCGAAGTTGAAAATCAACTTAACAAGAAAATTAAGGTGTTGAGAAGAGATCGAGGTGGTGAGTATGAAGCATCGTTTTCTGAATTCTATGCACAACACGGAATCATACATGAAACCACCGCACCTTATTCTCCGCAACAAAATGGTATTGCTGAAAAGAAAAATTGCACCTTAAAAGAAATTATGAATGCAATGTTAGTAAATTCTGGATTACCTCAGAACATGTGGGGGCTGTGTTATCAGTAAATTATGGAAAGGAAGAAAGTCTTCCTATAAATACTTACGAGCGTGGGGTGTCTTGCTAAAGTGGTTGTCCCAACACCAAAGAAGGTGAAGATAGGCCCAAAAACTGTAGATTGCATCTTCATTGGATATGCACATAACAGTAGTGCTTATCGATTTCTTGTGTATGAATCTAAAATCCCAGATATTCACAAAAACACGATAATGGAATCGAGAAATGTTTTGTTCTTTGAACATGTATTTCCATACGGGTCCAAAGAAGAGGCAAACTCTTCTAAACGGACATACGAGACTATAACTGAAAATAGTCAGGACCAAAAACTAGAAAAAAAGATTGAGGATAAACCAAGACATAGCAAAAGGGAAAGGACAGAAAAATCTTATGGTCCAGATTTTCTGACATATATGCTAGAAAGTGAACCTCAAAGCTATCAAGAAGCTGTAAACTCCTCAGAAGGACCTTAATGGAAATTGGCTATTAAAAGTGAAATAGACTCCATTTTGCAAAATTATACATGGGAGCTAGTGGATCTTCCACCAGAAAGTAAACTGCTAAGCTACAAATGAATTTTCAAACGAAAAATGAAAGCGGGTGGAACTATTGAAAAGTACAAGGCCATATTAGTAATAAAATGTTATAGACAAGGAGAAGGCCTTGATTGTTTTGATACGTATTCTTCAGTAACGAGAATAACGTCTATTAGGATGATATTTGCAATTGCTGCTTTGCGAAATCTTGAAGTACATCAAATGGATGTTAAGACTGCATTCTTGAATGGAGATTTAGATGAAGAAATCTATATGAAACAATCTAAGGGATTTTCGTCTCCAGGGAAAGAAAAGAGGGTTTGTAAATTGGTGAAATCGTTATATGGCTTGAAATAAGTACCAAAACAATGGCATGAAAAATCGTTCTAAGTCAGTCACATTATGTGGACAAAATTCTAGAAAAAATCAGTAAATATGATACCGACACGGCTAGAACACCGATAGATACAAGTCAACATCTATTTAAGAATAAAGGTAAAAGTATATTTCAAGTAAAATACTCGAGAATTATTAGAAGTCTGATGTACTTGATGAGTTGTATAAGACTAGACCTCGCCTACACAGTTAGTAAACTGAGTAGATATACGAATAATTCAGGAACTGATCATTGGAAATAAATAGTAAAAGTACTAAAGTACTTGAGATATACTCGTAATTTTGGACTGCACTATACCAAATATCCAGCGGTCATCGAAGTATATAGTGATGCTAATTGGATATCTGATATAAATGACCCAAAGTCCATGAGTAGATTTGTGTTCACTTTGGCAGGTGCAACTATATCATGGAAATACTCTATAGACAAACAGTGATAGCCAGATCTACTATGAAATCTGGGTTTATAGTTCTAGATAAAAGTGGTGAAGAGGCTGAGTGGTTACGTAACTTCTTAGAGGATATTTCAAGATGGTCAAAGCCTGTGCTAACAATTTGCATATATTGTGATAGTCAATCAGCAATTGGAAGGGCACATAGCAACATGTACAATGATAAATCAAGACATATACATCGGAGACATAATATCATAAGACAACTACTCTCAACTGGAGTTATCACTATTGACTATGTAAAGTCAAAGGATAACATTGCGGATCCGCTAACCAAAGGGTTAAATAGAGAGTTGGTTGAAAAATCAACGAGAGGAATGTGACTTAAGCCCTTGAATGGATAAGTTAATACAAAGAAAATTCAACCTAGTTGACTGGAGATCCCAAGATCTAGGTTCAAAGGGACAACCTAATTGCAAAGACTTAAAAGAATCACTGTGGGGGATGTTACCTCATATCTATTCCTATGATGCAACAGTGATGTCCGTAAGAAAAAAGGATAAGCATTAGACTTTTAATGATTCTTATGCGTCAAAAATCGAGCCAAGTAATGCGGGTTACTTGAAATAAGAAATCACCTATGTGAGAAAGAAGTGGGGGCCGCTTCTAGGGAAATTGTCTGGGGCGTAATTCTTGTGAACTCTCACAAAACGAATATAATAATGAGAACTGAAGTGTGTCAGGAAGAATCCTGTGTGGAGTATATCATTATTTACATAAACGATAGAACAGTTTAAAGACATCGTGTCTACTAGTCAGCTAGTAAAGTAAATATGCTTTCACAGGGGAATGTTCAAAGGTAACACCTACCTATCCTATGCAGGTTTCAACCATTGAATTATATCAACAAGTCGTCATGTATCACATTCATGTGTCGCTCCCAATTTTCATTCATGCAGGGGATTGTTGGAAAAAAAGAGGTGAATGGTTGACTTTGGTACGAATTTTGAGTGGGACCCGTTTGGATAATTTGGAAGATCAAGATTGATTTGTGTTTTCTTCCATGAGTACATCGAAATCATATATCTACTTGCCAAAATTAATGTTTGGGTGAATGAGAAATTGAAGTTCAAAGTATGCCAATTGAAAGAAGATTATGTTGGAGGGAAAACTAAAAGTTGAGTTATCCCACACAGGAAGTTTATGAAAGCAAGAACCATTTTATATATGGCTACACTTTGGAAGTGTATAATCATGTGTAGCATAGAGGCTCTCACGTGCGCGCGCAGGGGGTGCAAATCACGGACCGAAATAGGTTTCGAACCTTGAACTCGTATGTGAGAGCGACCTGCGTACACAAATGTCAGACCGGATTGACCAAAAATTGGCCCCATCGAATAGCCTACGTTTTGCCAATTTTTTGCTTTCTACAAACTGACTTTTGGTCTCTGAAACTCCAGAAATAATTGCCAAACGTTTGAAACTGCTAAAACTCCAATAGTTATTGACATTGAGTTAATGGACAGATTTAACTCGTCATTACTGAGGTTAAGCCTATAAGAAGCCTCGATTTTCCACTGTTCCACATGAAAAATACATTGTCTGCTCCAAAACACACGAGAAAGTTGTCCTCTATTTGCACATATATATTTTGCATTCTATCAAAGTCTTAGTGGTGATATTGTCCGAATACCAAATCAGTTCGTCGGAGTAGAATTTGTGGTGCTCAAACTCTGCTGGTTTTACCATTGTATCCTGGGAAATGGACGCTTGATTTAAACCTCAAACACAGACGGTGAGGTGGCAAATCTGTTTTAAGGAAACTATGTGTAGCACAAGCCTCAGGTTAAAAGATTTTATTGTTTAATTCGTTTTTTTTTTCAATTAACTACTCGTTTTGCATATTTATATTTTGCAATTCTCCTCATATTACTTGTTCCGTTTAATTATAATTGAGTTTAACCTATTCTAATCCTGTTGTGATTACACAATTATTTGTTCTGTTATAATTTTACTAACATTCGGTTAGTTATTTGTAAATTTAGCATTCTGTATATGCGGTATACAACCTGAAATCTGGTTTTCAACATGTAAATACAGTTTCCACTCTCTAATAAGTTTCCTACAACTGATTTCTTTCAAAGCACGAACCACATTTTTGTTCTTCAGTGTTTTTTTTATTTTTGGTTCCATAAATTTGATTAGTTGTTGAAATATATATAAAATAGTACTATGGAAATGTTTAGCTGGCTATGTTGCTAGAAGAAATGAACTAATACTTGCTGAAATCTACATAAAATTTCTAGGGTTAGCGAATTATATTTCTATTGCGCATGACTTGAAAATTTTAGTTTAAGATATGATTCACTTTTTGCCTAAATAAGAGTCTAAAACATTATTACATACCATATACATCTTTGTATTCATTTTTCCCGTATATACTTATGTGTAATATTCGTGTCACCCCTGCACAACCGACAGACTAGTAAAATTATCTTAGCGTGAAATAGTATCCATTGGCATTTTGGCACAATATTGCCTGAATTTGTGGAGAAGGGGCCACCATTGGGTGCTATGTGGGCTTATTCTAGCATGGAAGATGATGTGTCGAGGATAAAACTTATGAGGATTTGTTCTACTTTTCTTGATAAGGTTGACATTTTACGATGAAATTCTAAGTCTTAACATGATATTAGAGTCCATTAAACTTCAACGAGCAATTTGATCCAATTAAAACTCAAAAAATGAGCACGTGAATTTCAAGATTAGTTTGCTCAAACAAGCCACATTTTAAGAGGCATGTTAAATGATAAAATTTCACATCGAATAAAGATAAAAACATAGGTCAACTTACAAGGATTTGAATTTTTCCTCTTAATAAGGTTAACCCTCTAAAATGAAATTCCAAGTCTTTACAGCAATTACAACTACTTACAATAGTCTTGGCGTCATAATTGCGAGAACAATTACTGTCATGGAATTCTGAACAGTGTAATTTCATTTTTCTGAATCTTTTCAGATTTACAAGGTTGAAATTCAGCCAAATATTCACGTAGTCAACCTCAAATTCATTGGATCATCGGTTAGTTTGTTGAATTTATACTAATTTAACTAGACAAATATCCAAAGTGAAATTGGTTACATATATCTTGAGATACAAATTAAGGAGCCCAGAGTTTATCTATCTCCTCTTACAGTCAACCTCTAATGACTGAAGTACATTAAACCCAACAAATGATAAGATTAAGAATGTCGTCCAACAGCTTTGCCACAGAGTAAAGCATTAGGAGGTTTATCATATTCATTTGCAAAACTGGGAATTGGATTAAACACTCTCAGATATAATTGCTGTCCCAAGTATTGTCTCTCCCACGTTGCAGACCTCATGTTCCACATACCTTGGTTATCCAAGGACACTAATATAGCAGTCCATGAATTAGGATATACCTGCAAGAAGATTCATGCACATAAATAAGGATGGGATGGCTGATAAATTTATTCTCGAAGAAAATGTTCAACTTCATGGAGACTAATCATTCTGTATTATCCTCTTGGATCAACCAAGGCATATTTTTTGTATTACGGGGCTATAATGGGCATTCATATAAGATCGCGTTCATATTCCTACTATATAAAGCAAGTATGCTTCTTTTTTATAGTGAAAATTTGCAGCAGCGAGTGGAAATGTAGCTCTCTCATTGAAGGTGAATTACCATAAATATATATGCTTTGCGTGTTTTGTTAGTCTTTTTTATTGTGATTGCTCTTGAAATTATGGGGATTAGGTTTAATCAATAGCATGTAAGAGATTACAATATAAGATAGTTAAGACAGGAACCTGCGTTGTGTGTCTGGTAAGAGCGTCACGAAGATTGTATTTCCTTCTTCTGTCTTTAATCCACTGTCCCGACCCAAATCTGTAATTCATAAGCAGATGGAAGGATTAGAGAAACTTGGTAGATTACTGCTACAATGAATGGCATATAATGATAGTATAAATTACCCGACAACCCAGAAATCATAGCCATCAAGATGCCATGACTGCATTGTGTTCTCATTATTCTGCAAAACGACTTCGATAAATTCATGGAGAGAAGCTGGCATTACAGATGTAGCTAGGTATGGAGTACCATCAGAGGGGAAACTCTGGATGGAACTCAGGCTGAAAACCCCGGGAATGTTGAAATAATCGGCAAGCTTCAGGGGCGTGTCTGTATTTATGTAAGAGACTCTGTTCACGGCATATCGCTGCTTGCCATTGATAATAGAAGCTGAGTTAGCCAGAATAATAGTTCTTGATGGTGTTATTTTTCCATAGTGGAAAGACCCTTGAGGGTTAGGTCTGGCTGCATTTGATGTCAAGTTCCATCTGTAACACAAACATTTGGAGATTAGGCTATTGAAGAATCATGATCATTGTGGCTACAATTTTTTTCAAATCCGTTTCTCGTGAAGATGGATTTTCACGATCATGTGTATGAAACTGAACCAATACTATGTTCATAGTATCATACATGCATGTACTCAACAGGATTAGACTGTACCGACTATGCTGGCATTAGATGCTGCAATAAATTGGTATCTGTGCATTCCAGTGAGTTCCAATAAGATTTTTCTTGGATATACCTGTAGGTTCTAGCTTGCCGCATAGACCAGTGCAATTGGTAAGTCGGACCAGCAGGCACCGGTCCAGAAACTGGACCTCTAGAGTTTGTGTAGTGCAACACGGCCGTGGCAGTAAGAACTTTCCTTATAAACCTTGTCGATGCAACAATATGGTAGTCTTTCGGAGGCTGATCTAGGGTGACCAGGACAGACACAGATTGTCCAACATGAACATCAAGAGAATCGTAGATATTCTGCATGACATTGGATCCTTCAACTTCGACTAGTTTCATTTTGTGTCCCTGAATTCTGAAATTAAAGGATGTTGACAAGCCCATGTTTGAAACCCTGAACATGTATGTTTTACCTACATATGGATCAAGATACGAATATGTAGCTGTAAGATTCATGTTCGGTAAGGTGGATTTGAATAGCACGGAATGGTAGCAAGAAAGAAAAATAAACTAAAATCTCATCTATTCTACTGTTAGGTGCTGTCTAATGCAACGCGTCAAACATGGCCTTGAGGTTCGAATGCTAAGGTTCTGAGAATGACCTTGATCACCACTGAAGGAAGACTGAGTCTGGCCATTTATGAGGATGCCATCAGGGTAAGGCAGGGGTTTCCCTGAATCCAGTGTTTGCTGCAAAGCCTACAACACATTGAATTCAATCAATATTATTAGTCCAAACTAAGCTTTGTTCTAATGAATTACGGTCGACTATATAAATCCTTTCCATCACTCCGTTTGGTTTACTGCTAGATCTACTTGAAGATGTCATGTAAAATTGGCCTTTCACAACTGTAACTAAGATTCACATCTTTAAGTTTTAACAATGTTTTACGTTAATGGTCTACTTAATGCAGCCCTTCTCCTTTACTCAAGAATGAACCGACTATGGAAAACATAGCAGAGTTTCAAAAACATTATTTCAATCACTATTATTAGTCCAAACATATTCTATGGAATGCTACCTTCATTTCTGTATACAAAAATGAGTACATGACAGTAAATACATATAACACTCACCTTATGGCTAGCCTTGTACCAATCACCAATAAGCAAACTAAAATCTCCAGCAGGTTTGGCATATGGAACTGCAATGACTGATCTTTGATAGACATTGAGTGCTCCAAAACCTCCAGCAGCTCTGTGCATAAGAGTTGAAGGGAAGTATGTGTAGGTTCCAATTTGATCCTTAGTTTGAAACTTGTATGTGTAGTTTGAGTTTGGAGGAATCGGGCAATTTGTCCCATAAACCCCGTCTTGCCAAGAGTTCTTCCGCTGCTTGATTCCGTTCCTATTAGCGTAACATCAAACTCGTGTAAGGTTCGACTAATAAGTGATAAATAAATGCTACCAATTCTTTGAATTCAGAAATAATGTTCATTGATCAACAATTTCTACGATGTAAAACAAAATTAAAGGAAAATTAGGCAAATCACACATTGAAGAGAATGAAACTCAGTGCTCACCATGTCAAGAGGAAAGGCTGCTCTAACTTATTGATGAGGTTGAGGATTATATTATCATTTGTCACAAGATCAAGTCTAGGACCAGGAAATTGACCATTGATCAGAATGACCTTCAAATTCAAACATCAAACTCTCAGAAATCCGTGAAAGTTTGGCATATCTGGTACTCATAAATAGACACATTAGACAGCACAATCACACGATTTTAACTTTTTTTTTCTTCTTCTTGATGCTGCCCAATGCTATACAACCTATGGAAAAACAGACGCTGCAAGAATTGAAATGACTAAACTAACCTGTTGAGGGACACCAAGAGGAGAAGCTGTTCCATAAGTGACAGTCCATGTATAGAATCTGTAAGCATCCTCAGCCTTCACAGGAAAAACACTCCAAAATGCCAAAATGACACAAAGTACCAAAGGGACAAAAAATGTCTTCCCCATTGTACTAGTTATACAGAATGAGCACACCAAAACCTCAGTATCTGTACAAATCCACTTCACATATTAGACATTCTAAGCCAACAAGGCAACAAGTGCAAAAACATTGACAGATCTAAAGGGTTGAGAATATACAAGCTAGTGAACTAAAAACACATAATAAACTTGGACATGTACCAGGTATGAGCCACTGCAGTACTAACAAAAATGAAAAGAATGAAAGAATTAAGGTGACAATGAATCTTTCTAACTCCCTTTGTCTGTTCGCCTCCTTGCTTTAGTCTTTGGACATATATATATATATATAGTGACAGTGAATCGTGGTTTGGTTAAAAAGGAATCCTGGTTCCCTGGGGAGGGCCTATCTTTGGCCAACTTTATCATTCGGCGCATTTCACGCGGATCATGTAATCATAAATAGCTTTAAAAATTTTCACACTTTGCATTTGACATTTCACTAGTAAAGACTATAACAACAATAATAAATGATAATTATATAGTAGAATACTATATGGTTCCGGACGAGGGAAACTTGCTCTTGTTCTATTGATCATAGAAAGTTTTAGGTGACGGTTAATTTGGTCGGTTGTTAAAGAGGTGGGGGTGGGGGTGGGGGTGGGGGGGAATCGATTTAACTGTCTATCAAGTTAAATAGTTCAATTCGTGATGGAAGTAACAACGTTTTTCTTAAGGAGAATTATCTTATAGGATTAGATCAGAGGATGTCCAACTTATTTCTTCCCAATATTTGGTCTAGTTTTGTTTGATGGTTAAAAAAAGTGTCACGCTCCATCTTTGATATTCAAAAATGGATCGTAATCTAATGACATGGCAACTTTGACGTTGTGCTTCTTTCTCTTGAATTTTGTTATAGCCGATTACAATAAGAGTAATGCTATAAAACTTTAATGCTACTTAGCACCAATTATTATCGTGTTATCCATTAAAATTATAATGCATTTTATGTATTAAATAATGTGTCAGTGATTTCGTTTTCACGTAAAGTAAAGTTAAGCACTAATAAAATTGAATAAGATTATTCTTACTATAAGCCAAGAAGTATTTCTAGTCAACCATAGGTGCCAAGGATGGTCTCGACGATGACTGACCTTATCATTTCGAATGATTAGATTCCTCTTGCTATTTAAAACTATCAAGTCACCCTATTCTAGGGCAGGGATGGCAAACGAATCAAGCTACTTGCGAACTTGACTCGTTCTGGTTTGTTCTTGGATAATTCAAACTCGTATTAGGATGAATCATGAGCTGAGTATAGCAGGCTGACTCTCAGGCCTATGAGCCGACTCGTCTAGAGCTCATGGCTCAACTTATTATTATTTTTTATTTTTTTGAAAAAGGAGTCGACTCGTGAGCTTGCTCAGGGCTTAGCTCATGTTAACACAAATCAAAGCGCCGAGCGCCACCCCTATTCTAGGGTTATCAACTAACTTGTCTTTTAAATATTATTATTATTATAATGACATACAATAAATAATTACACACACAATGTCAATACATGTTTCGTAAGTATCACTATAAAGGCCATTATTAACAACTTTAATTGCGGAAAAAGTAAAAAAATGATGGTGGTTGACAATTAAAACCCATAAATCTCGCCGTTGGAGTGTGGTCATTGATTGAATTCAACTTATTCTTTCCAACATGCCATCAGCTTTTAATATCCATTTTTTAGCTTCTTGGAATTAATTTGGATCTTAGATTTATTAAAATTGTTGCAAGCTTTGAACTGGTAGGATGAGAGGGGGTTGGTTGAGTAATATTAATGATTTCAAGTGCGGAAGTGCCGAAGCATTTAAAATGAGAGTTCACAATTTAAGGATGGGCAATGATAATTGAACTTCATGTAATTCGAATAATGTTATCTATCTAGATTACTTACCTTTAAAGGCGGTCCTGAGGGTGCGGTGGTGGCCCCGTATAGGGCCTTAGTATTGTAGGGGCACTAATTTTTTTTTGTTATATATTATAACCTTAAAATTAAATTTTTTTTTTATTATGTTAGTTTAAGAGCACAATATTTATGAAAAAGAGATGTAGAAGTATAAAAATAGTGACTCTCATTGAACTTTAGTGTCCTAATTGTGTATCATACCAAGACATTTTATTAGAACAAGGGAACTGATTCACATGGTTTACGCTCCTTCGTAGCTAATTTCAATATGTTGTGTTTAACTATTTTACTTTATGAATTACTTCTTTATTAATTGTAGGCATTTGACTTGGTATGATATGCAATTTTCTTATAAATAAACTCATTGGATGATGCTAATCTGAAAGTATGTTGTGATCATCATGACATTGTTCTAATACATATAAATTCAGATCTTGATGGCTAAATTATGAATCCGGAAGAATAATCGTAGCATTTTCGCTAGCCACTCAAGTGGAGCATTCGAATTTTCTCCCAAGACTTGGTCCGATACTCGAGCGGAGGAGCTGTCGCTCGCCTACTATTAGCCTATCGCTCAAGCGATAGGGTTATCCAACCCTGGCCCGTTTCGTCTTTTGACATGTTTTCTGGATTCTTATTCATCTACAACTTGGATTCTAAGGTTATATATATATATATATATATATATATATATATATATATATATATATATATATATATATATATATATCGGCTTGTATTATTCTCAGAACAGTCATACAATATTTTGAAAGCATTAGATCTTAATTGAGAGTATTGAGATCTTGTAGTAAACACAATTGCTATTGATTATAGTGAATTTCTCTTCCCCTATCTGTGTTTTTTTCCATCTTAGGTTTCCATATAAATCTTGATGTTCTTATTATATTATTATTTATTTTATTATTGTCATTTTCTTATGATCAATTCATAATAAATGGTATCAGAGCAAGGTTAAATATTTTGCATGTCAATGATGAAATATGATATTCAGTTATTGGATCAAAACATGAGATTTACTCTATGACAAGTGAAGATGCGATCAGTTTTCACGCAAATAGATTTGGAGGGAGCCTTGCTTGGCTTTGATGAGATACTTTCAATCTGGACGCAAGATGGAAAGTAGCGTAGGAATCAAAAAGCCTAATATCAAATTCATCTACATCTATCAATTCAAATTCTTTAAGATGTTCTAAAGGGAAAAAGAAATGTCGATGCACTGCAATTGAAATTGGAGTAGCTTTGTATGACAAAGAGCTTGACCAATAAGTTACACTTGAAGCGGTGCTTTATTCTTACAGGATGTTCGAAGGCACGTCATTGAATGATCAGTTAACTATGTTCAAAGAAATCGTGTCCGATGGAGATATTGAAGGTTAAGTATGATGAGGATGACTTGGCAGTGATGTTATTGTGTTTGTTACCACCATCATATGTGATTTTTAAAAATACAATTATCTTTCGTTGGGATACTCTCATTGTGGATGAAGTCTATGATGCTTTACTGTCTAAGGAGAAGATGATGCATCTTGCAAGTGGATCTGGGAGTTTGGCTGAAGGTCTAGTTGATCGTGTGAGAAAATAAGATAGGAATCCTCGTACAAAAATGAAGAACATATCGAAATCCAAACCTGCAGAGAAAACATGTCATTTTTGTAAGAAGAAAGTGCAAATTAGAGTTGATTGCTATGCTCTTAAAAATAGAAACAAGACTACTAGTGCTACTGATAAAGGAAAGTAATCTAAAAACATAACAAAGGCTAATGTTGTGGAAGATGGGCAAAGTTAATGAGAGTTTCTTGTGATTTTTGACAAAGGTTCCAAACCTTGTGAGAAATAAGTTCTTGACTCGACGTGTACTTTTCATATGTATTCTAACAAGGACTGATTTACAATATATGGAATATAATGTGCCATGCAAAATTGTTAAAGTTGGTACAGTTAGAATTAGAATGTTCAATGAGACTATTAAAACACTTACAAATATAATGTACGCTCCAGAATTGAAGCAAAATTTCATATCTTTGAGCACACTTGACTCAAAGGGTTATAAATACACCGGTGAAGGTGAAGTTTTGAAAGTGAGCTAGGGTGCTCTTGTTGTCATTAAAGGACATAAAATCTCTACAGGTTTATACATTTTGCAGGGTTCCACGATTATAGGGGATGCAACAGTTTCTACTTCTTCTTTGATAGATGAGAATGTTACAAAACTTTGGCATACACAACTTGGCATATGAGTGATAATGGTATGACATAATTAAGCAGGATGGGACTTCTTGATGGGTAGAAGACTAGTAAGATGAAGTTTTGTGAGTATTGTGTCTTTAGGAAACATAAAAAAATTAGATTCACTAAAGGAAGACACAACAAGTAAGTAACACCCGAATATATCCATTCAAATCTTTGGGAACCGACGAGAGTGCCTACTAAAGGAGGTGCTCATTAGTTGTTGACAATAACTGATGATTTTTCAAGGAAAGTTTGGGTATTCTTCGTGAAGAAGAAGGGTGATGTATTTGAGACATTTAAGAAGTGAAAAATAATGATAAAAAAATAGATTGAAAAGTAGGTGAAATGTCTACGCACAAATAATGGGTTGGAGTTTTTTTAGACGAATTTAATAGCTTTTGCAAGGTTGGAGACATTTTGAGACATTTGATAGTGTTTGGAACTCCACAATAAAACGTGTGGCATAACGAATGAATAAAATTTTGATGGAAAAAATTCGTTGTATGCTTTCGAATTCTGGGCTATCTAAGACTTTTTGTGCTGAAACTGCTACTACAGCTTAATTTCTGATTAATCGGTCACTATCAATTGTCATTGCGAAAAAGACACCAGAAAAGGTATGGTCTGTAAAACCTTATTGTTATTTTGATTTGAAATTTTTTGGATGTCCTGCTTATGCTCATGAGGATAATGGAAAGTGGAGCCTAGGTCTAGAAAGTGCATTTTTCTTGGGAATAAATCAGGTGTGAAGGGTTATAAGTTGTAGTGTCTTGAGATAGAAAATGTGGTGGTCAATAGAAATTTAGTGTTCGATGAACTTACTATGGTTTATGGTTTACCTAGTGGAGATTTTGGTAAAATTGTGAAACTGAATCATTCGACTCATGTGAAGTTGAAAATTGGTAAGAAGAACAATCAAAGGTTTTGGAATAGTCTACTTCAGGTCAATCTAGTTTAGAGCTGACGAATATTAACACTTTGCCTACTTTGCTTATACCACCACCATCACCACAGTATTCGATTGCTAAGGATAGACCTCATAGACAGATTAAACATTCACGGAAGTATGAGAGGTAGACTTGGTAGCTTATGCATTGAGTGTGGCTGACGATATTGATTCCACTGAGGAACATACTACATATTCAGAGGCAAATTTAGGTGCAATAAGGAAGATTCTTGGTGTGGAGATCTTGAGGGATAAGAAAGTTGACAAATTGTATTTTAAGTCAGAAGGAGTACACTGAGAAGGTGTTTCATAGGTTCAATATGCTAAATGTAAAGGCTGTCGATATTCCATTGACTATCCACTTTAAATTGTTGGTGTGTTGTCGCAGGCACCCAAAAATAATACATTTACTTCTGAAAACAAATGTAGTTGTGGAAGTAAGGATCGATCTCACGAGGAGTAATTAGTTCATTTTTATGCTATGTTAACACGAATGGAGATGTTTTGATTGTAATGAAATCAATTTTAACTAATAGCAATGCAAATTAATGAATTAAATTAAATCAATAAAACTAACCTTGGTCTGAGTCAATATCCACCATCGGAAATTCACAACTGATCATAGATGCAAATATAAATAAATTCATATTTTGAATATTCACCGTTGGAACTATTTTCCTATCTTTCCTTAGTTGTAGTTAATTAGAAAACTGTGCACTCTAATTAACTCCAATTACTAAACAATCCTAGACCAGCGCTCAAGATTTAATCCAGTAACATCAATAATAACCAAAAGATAACACAAGCACCAACAGTTGCATTTAACCTATTCAAACATTATCCCTAAGATTTAATAACATCTATCGCAGAAAATCATCAAGTCCTAGTTACTTCACATGTTAAAGAGATCAAACAATTGCGGATTTGACATTTAACTTAGCTATAGATTGTAATGAATAATAAAATAGTATGCATCCTAGCAATTAAACAAAACATTCATGAAAATAAGTGCATAAGAACATTCAATACTCAAAAACATAAATTAAACTAAGAAAACAAATCGATCTCACAGTTGTATAGATTTCAAGGCTTCAATCTTCATCGACCAAGTGATAAAGTTTAGTTACACATCATGAATCTCATAGCAAAAATAGAGTAGAAGGGAATGGGGGCGTTCTTCCTGCATTCTGAACATTTTAGGTTTATAAAGTGTAAAAAGATTTGTTTCCATAAGTGATTGAATGGAATTAGGAAACCAAAAAATTCGCCTCGAAAATAAACTATGAGACCACATGGAAGAAAGTGTTGTGGTCGCATGGAACAAACAAATTCAGCCCTTAAAGTCCTTGCAGCCTTGTGTGTGGTCGCATGACTTTTGTACTGTGCGACCACATGGTTATACCATTTTTCTCCATCGGATAACTTTCAGTATTTTGGCCATAACTTTCTTTTTCGATGTCCAACTGAGACGATTAAAAGTGTGTTAGAAATCTAACGCAAAGAGATACAATTTGTCTAGAATTAGACATTTTCCAATTCGGATGTTTACTATGCCAAAGATGAATCTCAAGCAGAGAATCAAATTTTGGAGCATAACTTTTTCGCCCGAAAGTTGATATGTGACAATGTTTCGACTATATTTTATTTTTTTGACTTCTTTCTTCATCCGATTGATCTCTAACACTCTTGAATCTTCATTCCATCGTCCGTCTCATCTATGAATTATTTGCAGCTTGGTCCCTATACTTTCACTTTCTTCCATTTTCCACACTTTCTATCCATTTGTAACCTAAATCAAAATATAAAGGTACTCAGTACATTTAGGTGTCAATAAATCATAAAAGTTTAAGCATTAATGGATGAAAAATATGACATTTTATGTCTTATCAATTGTCATCTACCTTGTATTCTTAGTCATATGAAGACATTTATTATATGTTTTTGGTTCCTTATTCCAATATAGTTGATTCGC
The DNA here is from genome assembly GCA_019395295.1 of Osmanthus fragrans. Lineage (NCBI taxonomy): Eukaryota > Viridiplantae > Streptophyta > Magnoliopsida > Lamiales > Oleaceae > Osmanthus > Osmanthus fragrans. The sequence continues at coordinate 10,304,738 of CM033351.1, read as the reverse complement.
TTAGGTATGTTATGGTTTGTACAAGACAAGATATGGTACATGCAACCAGTGCAGTTAGTAGGTACAAGAAAAATCTGAAAATGAACATTGGAAAGCAATATAGTAGATATTCAGATACTCGAGGGGCTCTACTAATGTTTGTTTGCATTTTGGTAGAAATATAGTTGGAGTCATTGCATATGTGGATTCAGATTATGCAGGAAATCTTATTAAAAAGAGATTACTTAAAGCTATATGTTTACCCTTAGAGGCTGTTATCAGCTAGAAAACTACTTTGTAGAATACAGTAGCATTGTCTACAAAAGAGGCAGAGTACATGACCATTACAGAGGCATGTAAGAAGGCCATGTGGTTGAGGAGATTGATTGGTGAAATTAGCGAAGATTCACGAATTTCTATAGTGTATTGTGATAGACAGAGTGCTATTTTTCTAATTAAGGATAATATGTTTCACGAGAGGACTAAGCACATTGATGTAATGTATTATTATGTGTGTGAAGTGATTGCTCGTGTTGATATTATAGTGAGCAAAGTTGATACCAAGGATAATCATGCTGATATGTTGACAAAACGACTACCCATTCTAAGTTTCAGCATTGCTTGAACTTAGTTGGCGTATATAATGTCTAGTCCATTGTGACTTGTTTGGAATAGGAGTAGTGGTGTATACTTTATAGCTATGTTTTGAAATTTCTTGTATTAGATTTTGGTTCAAAGTGGAGATTTGTCGTAGTTTGACCCAAATTCTAGTGGGTACTGGAGTTTTAGTTGAATAGTCTTGAATAGATCAAAATTATGAATTGGGAAGAGAAATCGCTGCATTTTCGCTAGTCTGCGGCCAACTGGCCGCTCGAGCAATGCGCTCGAATTTTCTCCTAAAACTTGGTGCTAGCCTGTACCCATCTAGCGCTCAAACAGCGAAGCTGTCGCTTGTCTATTGCTAGTCTGTCACTCGAGCAATAGGGTTATTCGGCCTAGGCTCGTTTCGCATTTTGGCGCATTTTCTGGACTCGTATTTTCCTACAACTTGGATTCTAGGGCTTATATATATAAGTCACGATTTGTATTATTCTCATAACATTCATACAACATTTTGAGAGTTTTAGATCTTAATTGAAAATGTGGAGATGTTATTGAAAACACATTTTCTATTGATTATTGTGAAATTCTCTTCCCCTGCATGTGATTTTTTCCCATATTGGGTTTCTACATAAATTTTGGTATTCTTGTTTATTTTATTATTATCATTATCTTGCATTCAATTCATAATACATTTAATATTTTCATGAATAATATTTTAAAAATTTAAATAAAGATTAAAATTACAAAACCAAAACAAATGAAGATTTGAACAAACCAAACCAAAAAAAAAAAAAAAAAACTCACACAAAATGTGGAAATGTATGAATTTAAAACCTCTACCTACCAATGGCTTATTGGTTCTGAGAACAATTTGATCCTTAATATAATTAATCTACTATTATATTAATGAAACATTTAATATATCATTATGCTTATCTATATTAATATTAAGACATAATACTATTATTATATATTTTTGGAAGTATAATCTAATTTTTTAATTATTAAGGGTAAAAGTGAAAATCGAATGTACATAAATAATGTCTTGAATTTAATTTGACCAAATACTGTAACTATTTTACAATTAAATGAAATATATCCAGTTTATAAAAATAGCATTAGCTGATTTAATATTATTTCATATATTTAACTATATTATAGTTGACTAAAGATTTAATTGCTTTAGATCTTCAAATACATTTAGCAAATTAGTCGAGGGGAAGATGAATAACAATTTCATATAGTTTAGTGAAATTTATTGACAATTAAAGTTTGTTATTTTTGTTGTTATATAATTTTCAAGATATTACAATTTTAAGATACTGTTTTGACTAGGTATAAATCCAAAATTTAATTTCTTCCAATCTGAAATTGAGATTACAAATTAATAACTAGCCTCTAGCTAAAGTACAGACCTAAAGCAAAGTGAATTATGACAATAAATCATGATCTGTTTAACTTTATCGACCTCTACTGTAACGGAATCTACATTACAAAATATCGTAGCACAATTATTGAAATTTCTTAGGACTACGAAATCCAAGGATAAAAATCACCATTGATGAAAAGTTTTCAATCGACGATCTGATGTTTTCCTAATAGGCGAAAGTCATATGGAAAATTGCATGTCCATTGACCTTCAAGGATGGATATTCTATCGATGTCACCTATTGAATATCACAGGACATCACTTATCAAAACCGGTAGGTGATATCTTTGTCCATGTTCTTCATATATAGTTATCAAGAGAAAAATGAATTAGTTGCTATTAAATTCAATTGGAAATCTATCGTGATAATATAAAGACCCTTGGTATGTGAAAAGTAAATTAATTGTTATCTAATTCAATGGGAACTCCACCATTAGATTATAAAACTCTTGGTCAAGTAGTTGATCACATTTTGAGACAAATTGTTCTTCAAATATGCGTATTCTTGTTCTTCTTTTATATATTGTCTATTCTCGATTTTTACGTAACATATCACAATATATTTCTTCTGAACAAGATATTTCTCCTATTGGATATAGAATAAACCCATCCCTCAAACCTAAAGGAATCCAACATCTATGTCCAAGTCTTTCTCATTTCAGCCTCAAAATTCTATAAGTGATTTATTTTTTTAATCAAATTTTTATTTCACCAACATAGACTATGTCGGTGGTATGAATTCAACATCACCTATAGGCTTTTTGACGCTAATTCGTTAGGGATTATAAAAATCAAATCCATAGTCAGTGATACCAGCTGATGACTTATCGATGAAATGACCTTTTTTTTAATAATGAAAGACCGCTTTTCTTTATTTTCTCGCCTCTAAGTAGTTGTTCTTGGATCCTTGGTTATGAATTATAAGTTTATAGCACAAAAATCCGTTTATGTCTTTTGCCAATTCATGATTTTAATATGGAGTCGTTTTTTCAACAACACTTGTCATTTAGAAATTTCGGCTACTTACTAGCTCGATCCGATTCCGTTAACTTGGAAGTAGCTTGGAGAAAAATTCAAGAATATGAGAAACTTGACTCTTGAAAAATAGGAACTGAAAGTGTCCAAGTTAATTCAAAAGGCAAATCTATGCACGAGATTTCAAGGTCAGAATACCAAGCTTTGTAAGTTGCTCAAACAAAACTTTTCAAAAATGGAACAAGTTCAACATGATTGCGGTTGATAGTAAATAGGAAGGAGATTGCTAGTCCTATAGAAGATAGACTAGAAATCCAGAACTAAGATCGAAAAACAGATAAACATATAATGGAGAATATGTAGCTGATCATGCCAAAAATCACACAACGATTTCTTAGCATAGACACTTTATTGTTGCAAGACCTCGAGAAAGTGAAATATTAAAAATTAAAAAAAAATAAAATTGAAAAGTTGTCGTGCATATCAAACGTGACCAATTATTTCCTCTTGTGAGTTTCTATTAGAGGCTTTACCAAGCGAGGATCTTTTATTTAATATATATTAACTAAACTTATCATTACGCACATGTGGATCCGTGGCGCAATGGTAGCGCGTCTGACTCCAGATCAGAAGGTTGCGTGTTCGATTCACGTCGGGTTCAATTCCCATTTTTCCTATGTTATTGACATTTTGAGTTGGATTCTGAACTTGTACAAGGTTTCCTGAGTGTATAATCCAAGTTGGAAATTTTGTTAAGAATGATTTGTTCCCGTTTACACTATGTTATTTACCCCTTTTCATTTTTTGAGTTGGATGCTGAACTTGTAAAAGTTTTCCTTGGCGTATAATCCAATTTGGAAATTTTGTTAAGAATGATTTGAAGATTGACCAATGAATAATATGATTGATTATATTTCGATTGACATTATATTTTGTAACCATTTAGGTTGCAACTGATGAATAAATTATATTAGTATGATAACTTAACAAAATGATTTTGTTATGTTATATGACATCTTTTATAGTATGGGTGACCTTGACACATTGCAAAAAGTCTATCTTAGACTATCACTTTGATTGAGTAATCTAGATATATTAATAATAGAATAGAAGGAGTGTTTTGATTTATTATATTCTAATCAGATCATTATAATAATATCACGATGTTTGCCATCGTGAATGAGAACCCGATGGATCTCACATAAAATGCAAGAAGTGAAAATTTGAAATTGGACATACTTCAAGTGGGAGAATTTAGTATGGAAAAAATTCAAAACTCGTGCAATAAGTTTAAATTTTCAAATATCAGGTGATAACTAAATAATTAAATATATTAAGATCACAGTTATATAATTAATTATCACAGTTATATACTTATATATCACAACTGATTTATTTGTCACATATTATCAAATTAATTGATAACGAATTATTTTTTGGTCACAAATTAATAACATTATAGGTCACAATTTATTTATTGGTTACAAATCAAAAATTTTATAAATCACAACTTACTTAACAGTCACAAAATTTTAAATTAGTTGGCCACTAATTATCGAATTTTTATGTCACGATTAAATAGTTAATCACAAATTATCAAATAGTTGGTCACATTTACCAAACATTTCACCTCTACCCTCAATCCCAATCAATTACCATATTATTGGTCACAAACACCCACATGGTTGGTCACAAACATTTTTCATCCCCACCCACTATCGTCGCCACCACCACCAACACCATCACCATCACCATCGCCGTCAACCACCAACACCAGCACCGTTGTCGTCGACCACAATCGATACCCCTAAAATCATCCCGCCTCGCCACCACAGCCAACATCACAATCACCACTACTGAACTACAAACACTGCCACAATTTGCAAGCCACTTGCACAACCACTATCACCTGCACAGCCACTGTCATCACCGTCCACCAACAACCACCCACAAATCAGAAAACCACCTATAGAAAAGAAAACCTCAACAACGCGAATTCAGGTCCAGAGTTCTGCTAGAGCGGAGGTCAATTGTTGACCGTTGACTCAACGATCGAAATTGCAATGTCGTTTATTAATATTTAATTCAATAATATTAAAATTCTTAAATATGTGTGTAAATACATTAAAACGTAAAAATTCTATACATATTGAAAATAGAATTCAATACAACCCAATATATGAAAAAAAAATTACGCAATACACCTCATTCTGTAACTATAAATTTAGACATTTATTTATTTACATATAAGTTCATTTACAAATAAACTTGTTCACTTATAAGTATAAAATAAAGTGGAAATTACACCCACTTATGATTTTTAACTTCTAATTTCAAAAATCAAGTTTAAAAACTTATTTATTCAAAAATCAGGTCATAATTCAATTTTTTTATAATAATAATAATATTATTAAATTAAATTAATCTACTAATTATGGATAAACTCATTACCTGCCTAATATCTTTGCCAAAATCCACCTAATATCTCTGCCAAAATATCTCCATCTATTAATCTATACATTTTGAAAAGGTTTTCTCTCTCTCTCTCTCTCCCTCCCTCCCTCCCTCCCTCCCTCCCTACAAGTTGCCAGTTCTTCCTCTTCGTGCAGATTGAACTCAGATGGACTGACCTCTTTCTAGTGCTTCTCGTGCAGATTGAAGCGCGTGGAGAGATTCAACCAGAGGATCATGATCAGCTGCAGAGCCTGAGTTCTCACTTCTTTCTTCTTTAACCTCCAACAATAGATCATCGCCATTTTCTGCATCATAATCAACTGAACTTTTCGACGGATCCAGCTAGAGCGGCCGCTCTAACTTGCCACTAGCTGGATTCGCCCCTACACACAGGCAAAACCACCACCACCACTACCACTAACATAACTTTGTAATAAGGGAGAATCGTATGATTCTCCATAATATCTGCCACCATATCATCATGCATGGTTATATGAATAATTTGTATATTGTAATTTATTCTTTCCTATTATGTAGGATATCACAACTGTAAATATTGCATATATAATAAGAAGTTATCTCCTCCACTTGGTAAGGAGAATTTCAGCCATTCCATTGTTTATCAAACATCTTTATGGTATCAGAGCTCGAGACCTTTTTTCGATCCTTACCATGGCTGATTCATCTTCTTCATCTCCCACTCTTCCGCTTAACACAATGGTGCATATGCTCACCATTAAACTGACTTCCTCCAATTACCTGTTATGGAAAAATCAGTTCGTTCCTCTATTTTCAAGTCAAGACCTTCTTGGTTATTTGGACGGCAGCATCAAGGCTCCATCTGACAAGATTACTGCCCCTGATGGCACCTCCAAATCGAACCCTGATTATATCTCTTGGCTGCAAACAGATCAAATGCTACTCATTTTACTCTATTCCTCTCTTACAGAGGAGTCTATGAGTGAGGTACTGGGTTTACATCATTCACATGAGGCTTGGCGTGCTCTTGAAGTCTCGTTCTCGCACAGGTCGAAGACTCAAGAATTGCAACTCAAGGAAGAACTCCAACTGATGCAACGTGGCTCTCAATCTATTGCTGAATTTTCTCGAACCTTCAAAGGTCTTTGTGATCGATTGGCTGCTATTGGTCGTCCTATTGATGACACAGATAAAGTTCGCTGGTATTTACGGGCATTAGGACCAGACTACAAGATCTTCTCCACCACCATGATGTCACAGCTTCTACTACCCTCTTTTACAGAGATTGTTCCGAAAGCTTTGAGCCACGAAATTTTTGAACGGTCAATCTCCCATTCACCATCCAACATTGCTTATTATGTCCAGCAAACTTCCAAATCAGCAGGAACTAACAAAGGAAAAAATCGATCATTCATCCCAAAGCAGTCTTCTACAAATTCAGCCCATTTGATGCCTTCATCCACCCCTGTTTATTGTCAGTTGTGTGACAGTAAAGGGCACTTAGCCAAACGTTGTTGGGTCTACTTGAAACTTAAGAAGAAACAATCAGCTAACCTTGCTGAAGCATTTTCCACTTGCTCAATTTAGGATCAAATGTATTAGTTGTTCCTGGCATTAAGAAAAATCTTATCTCCATTAGTCAACTCACAAAAGATAATAATTGCTATGTTACCTTTTCTTCCACTGGTTTTACTATACAGGAACAGGTCACAAGAAAGGTACTGGGAGTCGAAAGATGTAAAAATGGTCTCTACGTGTTGAATCGTCGCTATCATGCCTTCATGTCCACCATTTCTTCTCCACCGCAAGCCTCTGGTCGTTTATGGCATGCTCGTCTTGGTCATCCAAATTATCGTACTGTTGCTTCCTTTTCTAAATTATGTTCTATTTCTTGTACTGATAAATTGGTAAACACAAATTCTGATATTTGTTTTGGTTGTAAACTTGGTAAAAGCCACCGATTACCTTTTTCTTTAAATAATGAACGATGTGTCATGCCTTTTGATCGCTTACACTGTTACTTATGGGGCCCATCACCGGTTCTTTCTTTTACTGGGTATAGATACTATGCTGTTTTTATTGATGATTGCACCAGATTCAGTTGGATATTTCCTTTGAAAAAGAAATCTGATTTCTTTGACACTTTTATCCATTTACAACGTTATATTGAGACGCAATTTTCATTAAAAATTAAATCGTTTCAATGTGATGGTGGAACTGAATTTACAAATAATAAGTTTCGTTCTCATTTGCACTCTTGTTGTATTGTTCTTCATATGGCCCGCCCTTATACTCCTAGTCCGAATGGCATCGCCGAACGCAAGCATCGCCATGTCACAGAAACAGGTCTTACCCTTATGTTTCATGCAAGGCTACCACTCTCTTTGTGGGTTGAGGGCTTTTCTACGGCTGTTTTTCTCATTAACCGACTCCCGTCACCCATACTTGATGGCAAAACTCCTTATGAGCTCTTGTTTGAAGCACCCAGATTACTCTACACTTCGTACCTTTGGATGTCTTTGCTTTCCTTCTTTGAGAGATTACTCACCCCATAAATTATCTCCGAAATCTGCTCCTTGTGTCTTTTTAGGATATAGCACCGTTCATAAAGGATTTCGGTGCTTGGATCGAAAGATACATCGTGTCTATATTTCTAGACATGTCCAATTTCATGAAAATATCTTCCCGTATAATGAGGATTCTATACAACATATGCCACCTAACGTTGACTATACTCAATTTATAGACTGTCAGGAATGTATCTCCACTTTTTCTACTACTGGTTCTTCAAATTCTTTGGCTTCACCATCTTTTTCGTCCTCACGTTGTCTGCCTTGCAGTGATATTTCGCACGTATCCTCAAATTCTTCCCCTGACGTGCAGATTCCTCTTCCAGTAGATCCTTCCTTAGATTCTATACCTTCGAACTCTGATGTTCCTACATCAGCCTCCTCAGCTCCTCCTGTGACCACTTCCAACCATCCAATGATTACCAGAGGGAAAGATGGTACATTTAAACCACGTGTATATCATGATATGACTGCTTTGCCTTCTTCTAAGCTTTTTCAGGCACTTCTTGCTCTTAAAGAGCTTCGTGGCTTCAAGTCCGCTACAAAGCACCCTGAATGGCTCTCAGCTATGGATGATGAAATTCAAGCTTTGGAGAAAAATAATACGTAGGTCCTTGTACCTCGTCCTAAGAATCATAATGTGGTTGGTTGTCGCTAGATTTTTAAAACTAAACTTCGCTCTGATGGGTCTATTGAACGCCATAAGGCTCGTCTTGTGGCTCAAGGATTTTCTCAGGTTCATGGTCTTGATTTTGGTGATACCTTTAGTCCTGTGGTGCGTCCCACCACCGTCAGGATCATTTTGTCTTTGGCCGTTACTTCCGGATGGCGTTTACATCAGTTAGATGTTAAAAATGACTTTTTTCATGGTTTTCTCAACGAAATAGTATACATGGAACAACCTCCTGGCTACACTAATCCACAATTTCCTCAGCATGTTTGTCTCTTGAAGCGTGCTCTTTATGGCTTGAAACAAGCTCCTCGAGCTTGGTTTCATCGCTTTAGCTCTTTTTTGCTCAAATTGGGTTTTCTCTCCAGTTAGTCCGATTCTTCATTTTTGTCTATCATTCTTCGCTTGGGACTGTTTATTTACTTCTTTATGTTGATGATATGGTCATCACTGGAAGTAATCCTTCTATGATTCAATCCTTCATTACTCAGCTTTCCAAGGAATTCTCCATGAAGGATTTGGGTGATCTTCATTATTTTCTCGGTGTTGAGGTCCAATCAATGAGAAGGGTTTGTTTCTCAGTCAAACAAAGTATGTTCTTGATCTCTAGCACCGTGCTTCCATGCTTGATGCGAAGCCTATCTCCACACCCTTTGTCGTTGGTCAGCACCTATCAGCTGAAGGAAAGATGTTCTCCAATCCTACTTTGTTTCGCTCTCTTGCAGGAGCTCTCCAATACTTGACTATCACCAGGCCAGACTTATCCTTCAGTGTTAATTTCATTTGTCAGTTCATGCATGCCCCTACAGAGGATCACTTTCGTGCTCTCAAGCGTATTCTACGCTATGTTAAAGCCACTCCTCATCATGGCCTTCAACTTCATAAACAGTCGCCTCACACCCTTCTTGCCTACTTTGATGCGGATTGGGCTGGATGTCCTGAGACACGTCGCTCTACCACTGGCTATGCAATATTTTTTGGTGCCAATTTAGTCTCTTGGTCCTCTAAGAAATAAAGCACTGTCTCTCGTTCAAGTGCTGAAGCCGAATATCGCTCCTTAGCTGTTGCCACGGCTGATATTGCCTGGATTATGCAACTACTTCGGGACCTACATGTGACACCCTCAGCACCATCTAGAATTCTTTGCGACAATCAAAGTGCAATCTTTATGGCTGCCAATCCAGTTACTCGTCCTCGATCAAAACATATTGCGATCGACTACCATTTTGTTCGTGAACTTGTTGCTAATGGCACTTTGAAAGTTGATTTTGTTCCTTCACATTTGCAGCTGGCTGACTCTTTGACCAAAGGCGTCACCAAGCCCCAGTTCTCTCTTTTTCGAAGCAAGCTTAGCGTTGTCCATTCTGCCACGCTCAACTTGCAGGGGGATAATAAAGGAGAATCGTATGATTCTCCATAATATCTGCCACCATATCATCATGCATAGTTATAGGAATAATTTGTATATTGTAATTTATTCTTTCCTATTATGTAGGTTATCACAACTGTAAATATTGCATATATAATCAGAAGTTATCTCCTCCACTTGGTAAGGAGAATTTCAGCCATTCCATTGTTTATCAAACATCTTTACTCTGACTAAGCTGCAAAACATTATTGTGCACAAAACTTCCACAGAACTTCATTAACCACCAAAACAAACTCCCATGGAATTTCTTACCCACTTCGCTACACAGAGCGCTGCAGCGACAAAAAAGTCAATGTGCACAGCTTTGAGCAGCGCTGTGTAGAGATGATCACGTTGCAGAGGTGGTCTTTCAGCAACGGTGGTCTCTCAGAGAGAGAGAGAGAGCTCAGAGAGGGGAGATGAAGAGCAAGAGTAAAGGGAGAGGGGGAAATGTCGATTAGGTTCGGTGGGGGTAAATTGCGTGGGGTGGGGTGAGGTTGATTTGTAGATTAATTTAATTTTATAGTATCATTATTAATATTAAAATTTTAAGATTATCACCTGATTTTTGAATTAAAAACTTTTAAACTTGATTTTTAAATTGTGAAGTTAAAAAACAGGTGTAGATATAATTTTCACTTTGGGGAACAATACATAATTAAGGTTTTTAATATGATCAATTCAATAATAAGGTAATAAGTTTCAAAATTCAAAAATCAGGTTTTTATTAAATTTTATTTATGATTTAATTAATTAATTAATTAATTAATTAATTAAATATATAAAAGTCACAAATTTGTACAAATTGGTCACAAACACATTTATTGATCACATATTATCAAATTAATTAATTACAAATTATTACGAAGTCACAAATTAAAATTTTTATTGGTTACATTTTCGAGGTCACGGATTGAAATTTTAATAGGTCACAATTTATTTCCGATGTCACAAATCAAAATTTTAATAGATCACAGATTAATTTCTTAGGTCACAATTTCTCTCCTAGGTCACAGACTAATTTATTAGTCACAATTTATTGAATTTTATGGTCACAAATCGATCCCGATCAAGATCCACCACCAATATTTGGTCACAAATCTGTGACTGCCGTGCCGCAACCGTCGCCTCGCCACCACAACCACCTATACTTACATCAAACATTGCAAATCTCCATCTCCACCTGCCACAACACCACCACCTCGCCGCCACCAGTCCACCACCAACAAATCTGTGACCGTTGTGCCACCAGTCCACCACCAACAAATCTGTGACCGTCGTGCCACCAGTCCACTACCAACAAATCAGATTAATTTGTATAAAAAGGTCACAAATTTGTGACCAACGTGCCGCAACCGCCGCCTCGCCACCACAACCACCGATGCCTACATCAAACATTGCAAATCTCCATCTCCACCTGCTACAACACCACCACCTCGCCGCCACCAGTCCACTACCAACAAATCTGTGACCGTCGTGCCACCAGTCTACTACCAACAAATCTGTGACCGCCAAGCCACCAGTCCACTACCAACAAATCAGATTAATTTGTATAAATTGGTCACAACTCTGTGACCTCCGTGCCGCAACCGCCGCCTCGCCACCACAACCACCGATGCCTACATCAACACATTGCAAATCTCCATCTCCACCTGCCACGATACCACCACCTCACCGCCACCAGTCCACTACCAACAAGAACCACCCAATTCCAAACACCACCAAAATTCCTCGGTCACATCGTTTAACCCGGAATTGCAGAGAGTGAGGAGAGAGTGGGAATATGAAATTAGGGTTTGAAATACCTCGGTCACATCGTTTTCGCAGAGGCGCACGACTGTGACTCGCCGTCGCAACGGATGAGCTCAAATCAAGGTCGGTTGCTGCAGCGGCATCCGAGACGGCGGCACGCTGGGAGATCTGAGAGTAGAGAGATGGGGTGAAGAGAAAATGGAGAGGAGATGAGAGGGGGCGGCGGCGGTGACGGCGAAGGATGGTGGTGAAGAGAGTGGAGAGAAGAGAAGAGGAGAGGAGAGAGAGAAGACGAGTTTAGGGTTTGAGGGGGTAGATAGCGTAGGGTGTATGTATATAGAATTAGTATTTTTATATAATTCATTTGATTTTTTTATATTATTATTTAATATTAAAATATTTTATAATATTATTATTAAAACCTGATTTTTGTATAAATAAACCATATATCCTAATTTTGAATTTGGATCTTTAAATACCTTCCTAGATGTAATTTCCTCCTTTACTAATCCTATAGGAAATAGGATTTATAAAAACTAAAAATACATGGCCTAGGGTTAGGGTTTTAAGACAACTTTATTTTAATTACTTGCCAGCACAAGAAAAGACTCAAAATTCTAAACATTATTCTCCTAAAATTCGACTATCCTCATTTAGTGAAATTTCAAGATCATTCTTGCCGTGTGGATTATCATTGAAGGTTGGATATCTAAATAGTTGTGCGATGCTCAGATACTGGTAGAACATATTTTTAATTGTCAAAAGTATAGCTCTCATCACATATTCTTCCTAAACATACATATGATCTTAATTTGATTATTGTAATTATCAAATTATATCGTGCATGTTTAACTAAATACCAACACGTTGAAGTAAGCTATTGATGATGTATTACGTGGCTAAGTTCCAGCGTGTGTAAATGAATGTAACAACCTCTCAAACACACAAATGAACCTATCTAAACCAAGAGATATTTTGGTGAGTGTTGGCCTGCTACAATTTAAGCTTTGTGAGCACTTAGTGGTGCACTAGATGTTTAGTTGCACACGATTGACATTCTACTTGCCATTATGGAGACGCTTGAAGGTGAACTATCACACGACAATTTCTAATTAAGTTGTAGGAAGTTAGCACATAGACAATATATGTTGTCACATTGCTGAATTTTTAACATCTCGATACATTTAGTTTTGTTAACAAATAAGATGTGAGCATAGTACACTACAAGTAACATCGTATTTTAAACAACTTCTTTTCATTTACTAACAAGAATTGTATGCCTAAGTGCCAAAAATTTAGTGAGAGATAACTAAATAAAAATAAAGATCTAAGTTCGTTGATATATGAGTTGTGATAGTTAACTTTAACCAACGTAACTAACAATAAACAATGTCAACTATAGGTTTTTTTCTCGTGTAATGTCAAGGATGAAAAGGACACTAAAATCTAGTTGTGAGAAATAAAGATCGAGATATTTCTTACCCACTTCGCTACACAGAGCGCTGCAACGACAAAGAAGTCAGTGTGCACAGCTCTGAGCAGCTGCGCTGTGTAGAGATGATCGCGCTGCAGAGGTGGTCTTTCAGCAACGGTGGTCTCTCAGAGAGAGAGAGAGCTCAGAGAGGGGAGATGAAGAGAAAGAGTAAAGGGAGAGGGGAAATGTCGATTAGGTTCGGTGGGGGTAAATTGTGTGGGGTGGGGTGAGGTTGATTTGTAGATTAATTTAATTTTATAGTATCATTATTAATATTAAAATTTTAAGATTATCACCTGATATTTGAATTAAAAACTTTTAAACTTGATTTTTAAATTGTGAAGTTAAAAAACAGGTGTAGATATAATTTCCACTTTTGGCATTATGTCCTTTGCTGGGTGGACTTAATAATTACTAATAAACTTTTTGTATTGAGCTAAGTTTAGTTAGTTTTTGAGCCCAAGTGAATTAGGACTCTACTAATCCTATAGGAAATAGGATTTATAAAAACTAAAAATACATGGCCTAGGGTTAGGGTTTTAAGACAACTTTATTTTTATTACTTGCCAGCACAAGAAAATACTCAAAATTCTAAACATTATTCTTCTAAAATTCGACAATCCTCATTTGGTGAAATTTCAAGATCATTCTTGCCGTGTGGATTATCATTGAAGGTTGGATATCTAAATAGTTGTACGATGCTCAGATAGTGGTAGACCATATTTTTAATTGTCAAAAGTATAGCTCTCATCACATATTCTTCCTAAACATACATATGATCTTAATTTGATTATTGTAATTATCAAATTATGTCGTGCATGTTTAACTAAATACCAACACGTTGAAGTAAGCTATTGATGATGCAGTACATGGCTAAGTTCTAGCGTGTGTAAATGAATGTAACAACCTCTCAAACACAAATTAACCTATCTAAACCAAGAGATATTTTGGTGAGTGTTGGCCTGCTACAATTTAACCTTAGTGAGCACTTAGTGGTGCACTAGATGTTTAGTTGCACACGATTGACATTCTACTTGCCATTATGGAGACGCTTGAAGGTGAACTATCACACGACAATTTCTAATTAAGTTGTAGGAAGTTAGCACATAGACAATATATGTTGTCACATTGCTAAATTTTTAACATCTTGATACATTTAGTTTTGTTAACAAATAAGAAGATGTGAGCATAGTACACATCGTATTTTAAACAACTTCTTTCCATTTACTAACAAGAATTGTATGCCTAAGTGCCAAAAATTTAGTGAGAGATAACTAAATAAAAATAAAGATCTCAGTTCGTTGATATATGAGTTGTAATAGTTAACTTTAACCAACGTAACTAACAGTAAATAATGTCAACTATAGATTTTTTTCACGTATAATGTCAAGGATGAAAAGGACACTAAAATCTAGTTGTGAGAAATAAAGATCGAGATATTCTTCAAATAGTCGTGTAACATTGTTCTTTGGTTTATCTTAGTGTCTAGGCGACGACTACACTAAAAATTTTAGTTAGGATTTTAAAAAAGTTGACTCTATTGACATTACAATTTTTTATAAGTGCATCACATTTTAATTACATTAAATATCTCTACTATATATTAATTGTTATATACTTATCCTTGACCTTTTTATATCACATTCGTATCATCAATATTTTATTAATTAGCTCATTTTGTTCTTAATGATAATTTCGTCTAAAAATTATGTTTAAAAGGATGTAAAAAGACTTATTTATGTCATCTTATTTTTAAATAATAATAATAATTCACAACCATCAGATTTCCCTCACTTTTTAGGTACATTATACTCGTTACAAAGTGGTTCAAGAATTAGTGATTGAAATGTAATCCATCTGGTAATTAGGCAATCTGATCCATTTGGAAGGGGTTTCCCAAGATCTAATCAACGAACAGAATTGAGGAATATTAGCCCTTCTTGTTCTGTGTTTCTGTCAACAATTTTTGTTGTTCGGTTTTGACTGGAGTGATTACAACCCTCTTTTGCTTTTCCTTAGTTTTAAATATTTAAGGCACGTTCTGTTTTTGTAGTTCAAACATCTGATTTTTGACGTCTATTGTGTTTAGAGGTAGCAGACTGCTGCAATTCTATTTTCTATGATATTTTGCTCTTGTAGCCAGTATTTGGAAGTGTTAACCAACTCGTCTAAAATCTTAAAATGTAGAGAGGATAAATTTATTTATTTAAATCTTGTCTTCAAGTCTGCAATTGTTCTTGCCCTTAGTGATGCTTGTTCACGAAAATACGTTCGATTAAAAATCACAGTAAGTGTACGGTTCGTTACAAGTAATAAAGTGGACTTTTAGAATTTGGATTGTCGATTCCACAGAGATTGAGTAGTTCAATGATAATTATTTCGACCTTAACCGAAACTAGATGAGTCTTTGATGTGTTTTGTCTAACCGAACTAGATAATAAATCCTACTATAAATGAATTGCTAAACTATATGCAAATTATATTATAATGCAATATGAAATTCGAATGCAAATTAATTAATTTAATAAGAGAAAAATACACTAGAATCACGAATCCCCTTACAACAATTCATTTCAATCCTAGTTCTACAACTTAACAACACGATTGAATATTGAAGAATCAATATTTTTATTGAATTTAATAACTTCTTTCAAGTAATGTTAAACATATCCTATCATGCGATCCAACTATATTTCTATGACGAATACATTATAAAAGAATGCATGAAGTTTTGTAAACACTTAAAGATTCACATAGAGCATAGCGGTATATTTCTATCCCCTATCGAACCTTACGATAATTTATACTATATCGAACCTATTTATCTTCTTTCGAATGCATAACATAGGTCACCATATTCATATAACTAACGTGCACAATAATTATATGGAAGAAATACGTATAAATCATTCAATATTTTAAAAATGTGTTTATAATGTCAAAAATATAAAATTAAAGATTAAAATATCATGTTACAAGATTCATCGATCTCCTAGTACATGAAAAACCAGTCTAACATGCTAAAGAAAGAAAACAAGAAATTATTTGAAGAAACATCATTACCCAAGAAGATATTCAATTAATTCATTGGAGTGGCTGATGATTCTTCGCGTTGTTCCTCGTGTTCTTGCTTCCAAAATCACATTTTCTTCTCTAAAATTGCGTAGCCCGTTTCTGGTCGAGTTTAGAGTTATAAAGAAGTTCAAAATCGAGTTTCCATAGGTGTTTAACTTAAATAAGGAAACCAAAATTTTTCGCGTAAAATACTACCATGCGACCGCATGGTTCAACGGTGTAACTCTTGTGCATTCTCTACCAATACCATGCGACCACATGGAAGGTTGCACCATGTGGCCGCATGGTACAAACAACTTCTGAATTGCGTCATTTTGGTCCCCGAACTCCGTTCTTCCTCATTTTGACTCATTTTCTTCATTATTTTCCTTCTAACACCCTTTGATATCGTCAATCTTGTACTTAGTTAGTTCTCGTTCTTGATTTGGGTTTCAGGTCAACTTTTGAATAATTGCACCCTAGTCCCTGAGCTTTTGGCTTTTTTTCCATTTTGGTCATTTCTTGCTCGTTTTCGCTCACTTTTCATTATTTCCATCGATATAGTCCTACAAACACAATTTATATAGAATTAAGCCATATTTCAACATAATTACAATCAATTGCCCATATTTTGTGACCTAAATAAGTGCGTAAAACGCACTTATCAATGCTTCTTAAGCACGGTATAGTATTAACTGTCTATTGCGAGTTAATTTATTCTCCGATTGCAGCAGATTAACAAGCCAAGATGATGGAAGGAATGCAGAGCACTCTGAAACTCGGTTATCTAGAAAGGAAAATAGAACAGGAAGATTCTCTGAAAACTACAATACCAATCGCCCCAATAGTGCTCCATCTAGTCCTTGTTCAAGCCCAAAAAAACTCAGCTCAGGTACTAGTGTTTTTTTGGTAATCCATTACCAGTCTCACTTCAGTGTTTTCTAAGTTTGGTCTGCAATAGAGGAGCCTCTATCTGACGCAAATCTTGGCCTAGGCTTCTCTTATCAAATGCTACTCGAGAAGACTTCATCTACCGTGGATAATTCTCCCGCCAACTGTCCAATTGTACGTTCTCACCGTCCTACAACAAGTCCTCTTAGACGTGAATCATCGTTGCCTAACAATGGCTCCAATGTTCATGCCGCCTTACATTCCTTACCTCCTCCTCCAGGATCCAACATGTCTTCCCAGCCTCCAATTTTAACAGTTGCAGCTAAAAATGAATTCATTCCCACTAACAATCTATGGCAAAAATGGAAGATTCTTGGGCGTGGGACGTTTGGATGTGTTTATGTAGCTTCCAACAGGTACACAAATTCGATATAATTACTTTTTCCCTAGATTTCATGTGGTACTAGAGACTATTTACTTGTTATTGTCAACAGAGAAACAGGGGCTTTATGTGCCATGAAAGAAGTTGAAGTTTTACAAGATCACCCAAAATCTGTAGAGAGTTTGAGGCAGTTGGAGCAGGTTTTCATCCAGTTCACGTGTTTCCCTTCTTCTTTTTTTCCTAGACTCCGGTATTCTGAAATTAAATTTATGAAATGCACATTGAACCTTCTGCCAAGTTCCTTGCATCATTGTCTGGAAAATGGACAGAACTCTAGTTCTCCACAAATTTGTTTTAGTTAATTTTCAGTAGAAGGATTTGCATTCATATCATATTTCTATTTGCAAGAAATTAAATTACTGAGCCAACTAAAGCACCCAAATATGTGCAGTACTATGGTAGTGAAATAGTGAGTAATTTCTTTAATGGTACTCTGGTAACTGCTTGGCATCTCTGCATAAGAGTTTTGGTTTACGTTTATTCAGGCTGGTGACCGATTTCCCATATATCTTGAATATGTCCATCCTAGTTCGATCAATAGATATATCCGTGACCATGGTGGACCAATTACAGAATCTGTTGTACGCAATTTTACTCGCCCTATTCTCTGTGGGTTGGCTTATTTGCACAATATGAAAACCGTACACAGGTAATGTTGACGGGCTTGAATATGCTGATAGTAGCAGTAGTACGTGTCGAGCTAGGAGATTACAAAGAATGTTTTTTGAACTTCTTTAGGTGGAATGTGGATGAAAATATTATACTTGTCAACATAAGGATTAAGATTCTGAATTTAAGTTCTCTTCTAGTTCTTGACTTACTGAGTGTTATTTCTGGGCTGACCAAGATTAGTGATCATCAATTTTTTAGGGATATCAAATGTGCTAATTTGCTTGTCGATGCATATGGAGTTGTCAAGCTTGCAGAATTTGGGATGGCTAAACATGTGAGTTTTGGTCTTCCATAAATATATTTTCAGTATTCATTGTTGGATCAGTGTTCGATAAGCTTGAAAATCGGATTTACAGATTGAATACTGGATTTGCAACATACCGTATATGCAAATTACTGAATTTTCACATACCGTATATACAAATTACCGGATTTATGCATGCCATACATGCAACTCACCGTATTTGCGGTGAACTTGGATACTGTACATGTAATTTAGGTACCGTATATACAACTTACCATATTTTCAATGTGTTTAGATACTGTATATGCACATACCGGTTCTGTACATACCGTATATGCATCTTACTGTATATGTAATGAATTTAGACACCGTATCTGCACATACCGGTTTACACACATCGTATATGCAGTAAACAAGAATATAAGCATAATCAATATTACTATAAAATGGAACAAGTAATTAAATACAACTACAAAATATAAATCTGCAAAAATGAATAATAAACAGGTACTTGCAAAAACTAATTAAACACCAAAAACTTTTAACCCGAGACCTGTTTAAGCACAATTTCCTTAAAACAAATTCGTCCACTCACCGTAGGTGCTTGATATTTAGATCGAGCGTCCATTTCCCAAAATACAAGGGTAAAATCAGTAGTTTCTGAGCACCGTAGATACTATTCCGGCGAACCGATATAGCATTTGAACAATATCACCACAAGACTTGGACAAAAAATAAAATTATATGCGGATAGAAGACAATTTCGTGTATGCAGTACAAATGGATTTTTTGTATGCAGATGATTTTCGAGTTGTGTAGAAAGGTGGAAAAACGAGTCAGTTTAATAGGCTCATAAATGATAACCTGCCCATCTAATGTCAATAACCATGGGAGTTTCAACAGTTAGAAAATAAAAAGTCATTTGACGAAAAAAAAAATGTAGCAAAACGGGGACACTCCTAAGAAGCCAATTTTGCTCCTTTCGGTCCGACATTCGTGTACGCAAGTCGCGCCCACACACAAGTTCAAGGTCCGAAACACATTTTGATCCGTGATTTACGCCACTTTGCATGCACACGTGGAAAGAGCCTTTATGCTACACATGATTACACACTTTCAAAGTGCAACCATATTTAAAGTGATTTTATTTTTCTTCAACTTCCTATGTGAGAAGCGCCCATTTGATGCACACTATTTTGAAGAAAATGTATTTTTTTGATGTGATAGATGATAAATATGTGGTTGAAAAAGAATGAAAAGTTATTGATGTGATAGAAAATATTATTTTATTGAAGAATGTGTGATTGAAAATGAGTAGAAGAATGAGAATGAGAATTAAAATGGGAATCAAACAGGGGCTTTAATTTATAGTTTCTCTCCAACATAAATTTCATTCAATCGACACACTTTGAGCTCAAATTTCTCATTCACCCGAGCATCATTTTTGGCAAGTAAATATATGATTTCGATGTTCTCACGTAAGAGAATACAAATCAATCTTCATCTTCCAAATTAGCCAAACGAGTCCCGCTCAACATTCGTGCCAAAGTCAACCATATACTCATTTTTTTCCAACATTCATGAGGGGAAAAAAGAACTGTGAAGTTCAGAGATCCAACAATCAGTAGATTAAATGATTGATATTTCTTTAAGGCCCTGTGATATCTATCATAACGCGGTTATGCATGAGAAGATTGTACCCTGAGATATTTGGTTCTCTGAATGAATTTCTCTCTTTTTCTTCTTTGAGGCACTTGTCTTTGTATTCTTGAAATCCAATACTAAGATAGGATATCCAATGTCTTCCTTCTCTGTGTTTTACTAAATCTTGTAATTAGGAAATTACATTTGTAAACCACCCCTGCATTTTCTGTTTACTGGTACTGGTTATCTATTTAACAATATGCACGATTCAACATGACAATAATGTTATAGTTTTGACTAGATCTGAAACCACTTTATTGAAAATGGAATAACTCGGATACCACTTGTTGTGAATTCGGACCACTTTGTTGGGAACGGGGAGATTAATATGACACAATATGAAATATATTATCGCACAAACAATAACAATATTAAAAGTAAAAGTAAAGAAGAAAATTGGCAGAGGAACCAAATAATTTTATTAATTAATAACCAATAGAGATAAAAAAAAATAAATAAATAAAAAAATACAATTTTAACAATAATGCTTCTGACTCATAGAAACTAGCAGAAGAGTTTGGTATTTATGAGGAATAATCCAAACCCTAAAAGTTGAGTTATAGATTAAATAGAATGTCCAAAAGTTTTACAATTACATTCCAAATAGGGTTTTAATTAATGTGCACTTAAATTAGAACTCCAAATTATTTTTTTGCTATATATATTTTTTAAGATAGTAAATATTTCAATTCAATATTTGGCAATTTTTCATTCTTGTTGTGAATGAGAGGTAGAAATTGCATTTTTATTTTTTTAAAATTTAAACAACTGATTTCATATATTCAGTGACTTAAAATTTGTATTGTATATTGATAAGTACATTTTATGCGCTTATTCGGATTTTTATTCTCATTTAATTATAAATTAATTAAGAAAATATCTATTGAATTTGTGTAAATTATGTTAATTGTAGAAAAATCCAATTTGGATACTTTTAGTGTGAAAAGAGGCTATTTGGAACTTAACAGGAGTTATTTTGAAGTAATCGAAAATTAATCGAATTACAAGGGAATCAATTGAAAGTACTAATGGAGTATTCAGTAAAAATTCAAAAGTTTCGAGAATTAAATTTGATATTTGAAAAGTTTGAGGACTAAATTGCCAACTCTGAAACTTGCATCGGATCAACTATAATGATTTTAGAATAAAGATGATTTAATTACAATAATAAAAGATGAAGGACTAAAATCACATGAGAAAATGAATTCAATTAGTAAAAGGAATTGTTTCCTTTTATTTTTTGAACTTTTTTATTCAAACCAAACTGAACTCTTTTGTGGAAATCAAGTTGAACAAGATTTTTGCTTAAATCTTGTTCTATAAATACATACTTTAATCCAACAATTAATTGAGGGCTTGTGAAGTTTCATCATACACATACATTCGAGCCAAGTCTTGGGTGATTCATTGTACATATATTATTCAAGTCAAAACGAGGGAAAAATCAAAAAATCAATCAAGAAGCTAGTGTTTCAAGATTTTACAAAAAGAATGTGGAATCTTGATGCAAGATCTTCGTCTTTTTCACGTTTTCCTTAAATTTCGGTGATGTATTTTAATTTCCTTTTGTTTTATTCTTATCGCATGATATGTAATTAAGTATTTAGTTAGAATGAATGATTATAACCTAATTTTAAACTTTAATTTTAATTAAAAAGTTTTAAATCTCGAACTGTTTTTGCTTCCAATCTTAATGCTTGAATTTGTTGGCCACTAATTCATTGACTTTGTGAGCAATACTAACGCAGAGATGCGAATTATTATCAAGTAATAAAATTTGGGAACTAGTATAACAGCGTCGAACTCATTTTCTAGTTAATGCGATCATTAAGTGGATTCTTAGAGATTTAATGCGTTTAACTAAGGTGTATTCATATTCATAAAGAGATGTGGAATTGACTAGTTAAATAGAATTAATTTGAACTCGGGAAAAGTAAATTGAATATGTTTGAATTCGACCGGGTAAACATAATCAATTGTTATAGAATTTAATAATTGAGATTAAGAGATAGTTATGGTGAACTTGTAAATCCTAACACTTAAACCATCATTAAACGATCAACTTTTATTATTTTAATTTATTTAAAATAAAAAAAAAATCACGAAAAGAACGATAACTACTACTATTTGTTCTCAATCGAATTGAAGTTACGGATAATTTAATCAACGGTTAGATAGCAGGCCTCATGGGAACGATATCCGGACTCATAGGTTTACTTGATTACTTGTTATGATCCGTACACTTGCGGAATAAAAAATCGACAACATATATCTTTTACAAATTCCCCATTTCTTATTTTCTTCTTTTCCTTCTTTCTTTTTCGACGTTTACATCAATCAGTACCAGTGTATTGTTAAGGGATAAATTCTACATTTGGTTAATTAATAATATATGACTAGTATAAGGGCTTGATTACTTCTCTTAACAATGCTAACTTTTTAAGACGAAATTTCAAGTTTTAATATGATATTAGAGTTCATTAGGTTCAAAATTCGACTTGACTAAAACTCAAACAAGCACACAGATTCTAAAATTGGTCAGCTCAAATAGCCATCATCTTACGGTGCATATTAAAGGATAAATTTCATATCAGTTAATTACCGAAGCATAAATCAAAATATAAGGATTTGAGTTATTACTCAAGGTTACCTTTTAAATTCTTAAAACATATTGTACCTATTGTATATTTTTTTTATATGATATTATCCTCAATACTGTTGATGCTATTGTCCAATATTTAAAAAGTAACCGTAGCATCAACCAACAACAAAAAAGTTCAGGCATTGCTGGAGATGGTCGCTCTTGAGTTTCACATGCCATCGAATACTGCATGCGCAGGCAACTGTTACTTCTGCCTTATGTTTAGATGTTTGGTTGGCCAAAGGAAGAAATTGTTAGAATTCTTGCCTTCTATTTTTGAATTTTAATTCAGTTGCCCATTAACTCTTGCAATATTTTCTTTAGAATGACCTTATGACACTTCATCTGAGTTTTTCTGTTCCTACTTGGCTACATGTCGTGAAAGATTGTTATTTATTGAAATAATTTACATTTTCTGAGCATTATAGTCATCCTTTCATAACATGTCGTTACTTATACGTTGATTACTTAAATGATCGTTGTGAAGATTTGACTAACGAATCTTTCGACATATTACTTAAATGAAAATTGAATGCCAATAAGTACAAAATTATTTTCCAAATTGTCAAAGATGTGTTAGTTATTCAAATATCCATGATTGCTTTTGAGTTTGCACCCCGATCAGTGGTTGGATCCTTGATTTATTTAGGAGACTATTGAGTGCAAGCATTGTTGAGGCTATGATTTTCCCTGAAAATTGGTTTTATAGTTCCAATAAACTTATGTTGACTCGTAAATAATTAGATAACGTAGAAATATTGGATGATTCACAAGAAGTTGTAGAAATTATTATCGTACTGTATCTTCTTATTCATTTTCTTTTATGAGTTGCTTTATATATATCTTATCTTTTTGTAGAGAATAAGTCATGTATAACAATTGTAGATATTACTTCAAATAGTATCGACTAAAATATTTACAACTAAAATATTTTTATCATGGTGTTGTATTGTAATTATTAGAAGTGTAAAACTTTAGTTTGTAATGTTTGTAATTTTACTATTTATATTTAACGTGAAAATATAAATTAATATTTATGATTTAACTTTTTCAATATATTTTATATTTTTGTTTGTTAAACCGTGTTTTTAAATCGAACCAAACTGAAAAAAGTGATTTGATTTTCAGAATTTAAGTGGTTTGGTCTGGTTTGAAAAGTTTTCAAACTATTTTAAGTGGTTTTGTTTGAAGATTTGTCACAAATAGTCCGAATGAAACCGTGTTCACCCCTAGCTGTGAGATGAACGAAGCATCAAAAGAGCACAACAAATTGGACTTGCTAGCTCAAGCGAGTAAGTGAAGGCAAAAGTGCTGGAGCAAAATTGTGAAAAAAATTCCCATGCACGTGATTCGCTTGATCGAACGAGAAATTGAGTCAATTATTATGAATATTAAAGACAAGATAATGGGCAAGATGAAAATAACAATCACAAGGACACAAGATTCATATGTAAACTCAAGACTGAAAAAATCATTGGCAGAGCCGAAGAATTCACTATATCAAAGTAAAGAGTTACAATATGTTATGTAGGATCTTATAAGACTCTATCCTTATCTCTCTATTGTGAGTCTCTCTATTAATTTGGATCATGTAGATCACTCTCTAAGTCGATCAACTAATATGTTTAATACACTACATATTTATAATACAAGAATCCAGAATATACTAAGAGAATTAATATAAACAAAAGTCTAATACAAGGTAAAGTCCTGTTAATATAGGTAAAACCAGAAACGGAGTATTTGAGTTGAAATCGGAATCCCAAAACTGGCCAAATCTCAAAATCCTAAAAATTCGGATAAAGCTACCATTCTAACGGCACCCTTCGCGGCTAGCAAACGGTGCCACTGTCGTTCAATTTTCTAGCTCACGCCTAGCGAGCAGCCAAGGTCCCGTTTTGAGTGTTCGAGCGCCTGATAAGTGGCTAGTGAGCGGTTTTGCATCGACTTCTTTGTCCTAGTCCATCTTTTGTCTTTTTATACTCCTTGTAATCTTCTACTTCTTCAAGATTTCTCCAAAAAAAAAATCTACTTCTTCAAGACTTCTCCAAAACAAACAACCAACTCTAAATATACCTCTAAAATAGAATTCAAGTCTCATAGAAATTCTAATAAATATCCACCTTGACAAGGATTAAAATTCAACTCTTCCACTCCAACAAAATCCTCCACCAAATTACTCCACCTCTTTCACAAAGCCCAACTAAGTCAAACTCAACAATTGTTGACTGAATCCAAGCACTGCTTATCTACAAGATTACCATGTGTACCAAATTTACTTAAATTATAACCATGAGCAACAAGATCACAACTAACTCTACATGAGCTAGTAGTAGGTTCTTCAATACCAAATTTGCTTGAATTATCACCACGAACAACCTGATCATAACCAACTCCATCTAAGTTAATGCTTATCAAATCATAAGCAACTAAATCAGCCTCACTAAACCTCTCATGAGATCTAATATCTATTTTCTTCAATTTATGATAGCTACATCAAATGTAGGTATGTCAACTAGCCGAACTGGCTCACGAGTCGAAACTCGAGGCTTGGACTCGACTCGAGTAAAATGAATTAAGTTTTTTTCTAGCCGAGCAGAGCCAAGCTGAGCAACAGCTCGTCTAAAAAAATTCAAGCTGGGCTCGAGCTGAGCCGAGTAGGCTCGATTTTTTTCCCCTTGATTGAAAGGCATCAAAATGCTGCCTTATTTTAAAGGCAGCAGTTTGCCGATGAGTGAACCTCACGGGCCAGCTCCGGCTCCGGCTCCGGCTCCGGCTCCGGCCCAAGCCTTAAGCCTAGTCGGCTCAGGCTTTTTCCTGGCCAAACTATGGGCGGCCCGAGTCGGCAAGTCTAATTGTCATCCCTAATCAAACATAATCGTTGAACCTTCCAAAACATATAACTTGGACCTTCTCTGCCACTTTATCACAACTCGATCTTTACGTTGCTTCTCCTCCAACATCCAAACAAAAATCTGTCATAATAAAAATCTAATGTTGTGATCTAAAATGAGGAATATCAAACTTCATACTTGCCATCCCGAAATAATCAAACCTCACTATGAGTTTATCAAACCTTGATCTAATACAAAATCATTCGCTCTCCTAGGAACTGCCAACATGATGATCATTAACACAATGATATAAATCTTTGGCACATCAAAGAACTTTAAGTTCACGAATAGCAATTCTATCCCGGAGTTAGGTAATCCATAAGACAGTTACGTGTGATTAATTTCTTAGCATGATCCACTATAAATTAAGGGTCTGTTTGATAGAAAGATGGAATTTGGGTGGAAAGAAAATAAATTACAGTGAATTGAATAGCCTAAAATTGGTTTTTACTGTGAATTGTAATTAAAGGCATTTGATTGGTATAATTTTCTACCTAATCTGTTTGGCTTTATTTTTCATATAAATAGTTTGTTTTTAGGATAAATTTTTTTACAATTGGAGATAAAATTTGTTTGGATTGCCAAAAAGGAAAAAATAAAATAAAATAATTTTTTAATTTTTTTGGTGTTCGTTTGACTTTGTTTTGTATGAAAATTGTCAATAAAAGTAATAATTTTTTTTACCATTGAATTTAGAATTTATTCTCATTGCCAAAAAAATAAATAAAAACTGAAATTTGTTGTCCCACCAAAGTGATGAGAAAACATTTTCCTCAAAAATCAAGAAAATGCACAAGTATGAGCAAAAGTAGGAAAATCAATTACATGGATAATTTGTGCTATCAAACACCAAAAAATTGGAAATAGAATTTGAATTCCTAATTCTAGGGGGGAAAAAGGTATCAAACATACCCTAATAGATACTTTACTTGCTCCAGTCCAATACACCTCTAGCATATCTTATTACTCATGAATGGACAATTGCCCCGATCAAGACAAAAGTGTACCTTAATTGGTAGAGTAACTAACATGTCAATTCTATTAAAGTGTCAACCTCTATAACTCGATCTGAGACAAATCCTTTTCAATCTTAATATAAGTTGTACCTTCTGTACTCCTCTATGTAAGTATATAGTTTTATATTATCACAAAACAATCTATGACCATTAATCGCTTACTCAATTATGCTATGAATAATTAACTCAAAACAAATAAATATTTATATATTGACAAACAAACTAAGAGTGTCATAAAGTACAGATCTAACACTATTGGACATATATCCCAACACTTAGTCTGTGCGATAAAAACCATAAATTTGGATGGGAGATTGAGATATACTCCAATAATTAGTTTGACATTTTTAATGAATTTCTTGTGACTAGATACTCTTGGTTATGTCATGATTTACATAGAGATATTGTAAATTTGCATTTTTAAGTAAGTTTATTTTATTGGAGAGAGATATCAAATAAGTTAATAAATTAAATAGGCAACATAATGAAATATTGTCATAACTTAGATAGGCGAAGTTAAAGCCGGATAACAATAGTGAAATCACGATTCCTAAAACTTTAATTCATCAAAGTTTTTGAGTTGAGATTGTGGACAATCATTCGTAGTTTTAATTAAATTTAAATTTTTAGTTTAGATAATTCCAAACCATTTGAATTGTTTTCTTTAAATTGTCCGAATAAAAGATTGTAGTAGAGTAAATAACTCAATATTCATGGAAATGATACTATTCATATAATATTATTCGTCGTGGTATGCACATTTGCAATTTTCACAACCATAAGACTCGTCAAAATTAGTTGTTGGAAGCATAGGCAGACCCGTTAAGGACCCAGTGGGTGCAATTGAATCTACTAGGCTCTTAATTTTTGACATGGAAAAAATTCATAACTCAGGGGTATTCTTTACCCCAATTCAAAAGTCAAATAAATAGTTGAAAAATTCAAAAATCAGGTATGTATTTAATTAATTAAAAATATTTTTTAAATAAAAATAATAAAATCACAGTTTGTGATTAATGGTCACAGATTCATAATTATAGGCTACAAATTTATTTACTGGTTACATATCGTCAAATTAATTGATCACATTATTTCGTGATCACAAATCAAAAAATTTGTAGATCACATTATTTCGATATCACATATCATTCAATTTATAGGTCACATTTTATCAATGGTTCACATACGTCATAGTTTGTTGGTCACATATTATTTTTAGTCACATACACTTAATATTTAGTCACAGATCAGCTAAATAGTTGGTCACAGACGCTTAATTGTTGGTCACAGACGTCCCATAGCCACCACCAAAAAATCGCCATCCACCCAAACTGCAAATACACCACAAAATCGCCACCAACAGTTACCAAAGCCACCGAAGAGAAAATGGATGGGGGATGAGAGAACCGTCTCCATCATCGCCACCACCACTATCACGACCTCCACTTCCAAATCTCAACACCTCATCGACACGCTTACCGCCGCCAGATCTAACACCACTGTCGCACCTCTACCTGCACAATCACCGTCATCAGATCCAACACCACCGTCGCACCTCTACCTACACAACCAACAAAAAAACCCCCCAACAACACCAAAACTACCCCAAACCACCACTACCACCACCCCCAAACAGCATCAATACCACCACAACACCCCCAACCAAATTCTCCATCACCACTGTTGAAAGCCACCTGTCGCTCTTAGATCTTCTTACACTTGACTACGTCATCGCCGCCACCGTCACTCGTGTCACTGTGGTGTATGTGGCAATCGCGTCAACGCCACAGAGAGAGGAGGGAGCGAGGGAAGAGAGATTTAGAGAGAGAAAGTGGAGAGAAGAAAATGGATTGAAAATGAATTTAGGGTTTGTAAATTAAATTAATTTTATTATATATATTAATTAATTGATACCTGATTTTTGCTTAAATAAGTTTCACGCCTGAATTTTGAATTTGGAACTTTAAACACCTAGAATCATGTAATTTCCTGTTTTTTTTTTTTAGCCCCCAAAAAAAAAGATAAATAAAAATTTAGGTCAAAATCAATAATTAATTTTAACTACAAATTTCATAGGATTTACAATTTTTATCAACTTTTCAATCACTTATTTTATTATCTTTTTATCAAAATCAGATTTTTAGCAAAGGGGCTGTCGTGGAAACTTGCTCCAAAGGTCGTCAAACTGTGTTTTTCGAGCTCAGTTCAACGTACATTTCTCTACCAACAACCAATCCAATCCGACTTCGATCTGCAACCTATTCACCTCAGTTGTTTTACAATATCACCCACAAAGGAAGAGATTATGGTAATGATTTGTAACCACAAAGGTAAGGAGAAAAACACCAAAAAGAAAGGCCAAAAAGAAATCAAACAATCCACTAAGGAAGCCACCAAGTTTAGCACCACAAAGAAACTAATTTTAGTCACCTATGGCCAGCCCTTTTTTCCTCTCTTGGTTGCACACATTTTTAACGTTTTTCACACACTCAATCACACTACAAATTGCTAGGGTTTCTATCTTATAAATAGGCTAGTTTAGACTTTAAGTTGGGCCAATAAAAGAGGCTAAACGGGCTATGATTCAAGTCATCCAAAAGGTAATACAATTGGGCCGGATAGAGCCATTGAACTTGGTTGTTGGTACTATTTTATTCATCGGTCTAAACCTATGAAATATGCAATCTCACGTTAACATCATAGTCCGAAATTTATTGGGTATCAAAATCCAACAAGGGCTTAGTGATTTTCGAAATTTTCTAATTAATTTTATGCACTGTAATTAACTAGAGGCAATTAAATCTTGGAGTAGGTCAGGGTTCCTATCTTCATCAAAAGTAAGAACGGATTAATATATTTTGACAAAAGAAAAATGATAGAAAAGTTGACAGATGTGTATGTGGCAGTAGATGAGTGGATGAAAAAGTTAACTGTGTTTTTAAACTGTCCAATAATAAGATGTCATGTAGCATTATGTCAAGAATTACGTCAACTATTATGTCACCGTACCATAATTGAAGTAAGAACTAGTTCGTTGATTTCTTGATTGATAGTAGATAAAAAGTGAGACTTCTCTCATTCTTGTCAATATTTTGTATTCTTAAAATCAACGAACTTTCACGTATCTTTCGCTACATCACATAGTAGGGAATTTCAGCCCTATGATAAATTTTATTGCTCGATAAAAATAAGAAGGTGGGAATTTCTTAGTTTAGTTAGGATTTTGAAATTAAAACCAAAAATTTTGAGCAATCAATTTTGCCATAGCTGGTAAATAGAAGACTAATGAGATCTCAATAATTATCTTTTCCATTTGTAATGCAACTATTGAAGATCCATTCAACTGAAACATAGTTACATTATATTTTTTCTCGAAGAGAGAACTTTGAAATTCGTATTGAACATCACCTTGTTTAATCGTTTGAACTCACTGAATTCTCGCCTTGTTTAAAAAGTTAGAACGGCTTAAACTATATGCTGTGTGAAATTATTCACCCAATCTTGAAACTTGAGAGCTTTATTAGCTCTTATATCGGTGATTTCATTTTTTATTCCGAGTAGATACGATTGAGCATATCAAACTAGAATTGAGAATAACGTTTAGTTTGTTAATGTATAATCGGGAGATTTTTCCAGGTATTTACTTGTTTCTCAAACATCTGAGCCAAAATCAAGCAGTGTTCATCATCCAGTACCTGCAATTCCCGATGAAAACAAACAACGAACTAAGTCTCGTTCTTTTCTCATCTCTCTGTTAAGTTCATTGCTAGAGCTACTTCACGATTTAGAGCTAGATCCTTAGCAACCACAACTAGATCCTAGGTGACCGTTTTTGGGCCAGTTCTACTAACAGCCAGTCGCAATTCATGATCACATCATATCGAAAAATTCTGACTCAAGAAAGTAAATCAAGTTGTTGAGTTTTGATACCCAATAATCCCGGGCAATAATGTAAACTCGATTTTATACTCAGTCGACTTTAGCCAAAATGACTGATCGGTACATCGACACTAAGAGAAGAACAACCCAACTCCAGTCTTGCTCGGGCCATTTGAAGCAGCCTAATTTATTAGAGCTGCTCATGGCCCGACCCGTATATCTGGATGGCTATAATGGGTTACCCACTTGAGCAACCCATGTGTGTGAAGGTTTGGGCCATTGTTTAAGTTGTTTGGGTCTCCTTTAAGTGTAACCTAACTTACCATATATACTTGGCCCTTTTCTATTTGAGTTAAAACCCGTGTGTGCCTCCTTCCTCTCACGCCATTCTCTCTGTGTGAGAAAATTCTTGAGCAGCCTCCCTTCTTCTCCCTTTGTGGTTGATTTCTTTGTAATTCTTGGTTCCTTGTGTTGTCTCTAAGTGGGTGAAATATAAGCAACCATACTTGGGGGTGCTATTGGTTGGAGTTGTGGGTTGTGATTTTCTTGGTGTCGATTGGAGCAAACTGAGCCCAAAATTCACGTTGGAACGGAGATTAATTCTCACAATTGGTATCAGAGCGAGGTTGGTGGTGGATTTCCGGCCAAAAACCGACCAGAAACTGATAGAAAACGCAGCAGAAATCAGAAAACGAATCTGTCCAGAAAAACTGTGCGAAAACTGGACCTGAAAAAGCAATTTTCGGCCAATCCAGAACGAATTTGGGTAAACGAACACCGGGGTTGGGTCGTGCAGGTGGAGGCACTCCTGGGTGAGCGGCGCGTCTGAGCTTCGGCAATCGGCAGCGCGTGGGCAAACCGGCGGTGGCGCGTGAGGCTCACACGCGGCCGATTCAGGCGGAGGTTCCTTCTGATAGAATCTTTATTTTGTTATTTCTAACACTCCCGTGTTGTTAGTTTTCGATTTCAGGTACTGTAGAAAAAGTTGGACGATTTTGCCCTTGGTGGAGCGTCGGTCGGAACTTCTGAATATTTACTGAATTATTTTAGGCCAAGATTGCAGCCCTAAAGCAGTAAATTCGCATTTCTCCGATTTACGGACCTCAGAAGTGGTCCGCTCTGGTAAATTGGCTGAAACCTTTACATTATCGCACTAGCAGATCATCGTGTGGGGTGATCACATAGGTTTGGGGGATGTCATTGCTTGGTAACCATTGTGTGTTGCTAGAACCTAGGATTACCTGTTTAATTTCTAAGTGAAATTATTTGTTTATCGTCGTTAGCTTAATTTATTGAACGTTGTTGCGTTATCTCATATCTTTTTAGAATTGTACCCAAGCCTCCTATTCTAGTTTCTTCCCTTGATCTGAGAACGCGATTCTCACGGAATCCTGGGGTTCTAGAATAGCATATTATTGTGAAACCATAGGAATCTTGTTACTTGGTGTAATCTGTGTGACCTGTGACTTTTACAAGTTTTGAGTTTATGTTCTGTGCATTTTTTGGTAAGATGTCGACACATTACTTTGAATTGGGTATCTTTAATGGTAAAGAAGATTTTTCTATTTGACAACAAAAAATGAAAGGTATTCTTGTTCAACAAAAGGTTTCTAAAGATATAGATGATTCGTTTTCTGAAACATTGACTGCTGCAGAAAAAGAGAATTTGGACGAACTGGCATATACTTCTATTATTTTACACTTGTCTGATACAGTTTTAAGAAAAGTTGGTAAATTAAAAACAACCAAAGAACTTTGGAAAAAGTTGGAGAATTTATATTTGCTTAAATCTACTCCTAATAAGTTATATCTGCTTGAACGTTTTTTCAGTTTTAAAATGGATCCTTCAAAGAACCTTGATGACAATTTGGATATTTTTAACAAACTTGTTCAAGATATCGTTAACTGTAATGAAAAGGTGTCTGAGACTTATAAATCTATAATCCTGCTTAACTCTATGCCTGATTCATATAGAGAGGTTAAGAATGTCATTAAGTATGGTAGGGACACCTTAACACTTGAGATTGTCATAGATTCCATTAAGAGTAAAGAAATGGAAATTAAGGCTGAAAAAGAAGATAAGATGAATGGTGAGTTACACTTGATGAGGGGTAGAATGAAATTTAAGCAAATGAATTTGGGTAGAGCTCAAGATAATAGTGATTCGAGTAGTGACTCGAGTGATGATGGTGGTAAGAAGAAGAGTAAGGAATGGGTCAAGTCTAGTGTTAGAAGGTGTTATAGTTGTGGTAGAACTGGACACTTTATTAGGGACTGTCCTAAGAATAAGGATAAGAAGAAGGATAGGATGAGAGATGAGGCGAATGTGGCTATGGGGTCAAGTGATGACCCTAGTGAGGTTTATTGAGTGTAAACCTAGTTACTGCATTGCATCTGTGTGTAATCCTTTTTACATGTGTGTGAGTACTTGATTCTGTTTCATGTTGTATGTTACGCTTTCAATGTGTTTGATGTGTGTAAATGTATGAATCAATGTGACTCGTATACTTGGTGTATGTGTTTGCATGCATAGTAAGGTTAAGATGCATTAGCAGTATGTGTGTGTTAGATGTCTATTGGTGAGGTGGAGTATAGATGTCTAGGGGTACATTGTGATTTGTACCGGGGGATGTGTAGTGTGACATTTGGATCACGAGTGGAGATGTGATCAAATGTCTGGAATCCTTTATTAGAAAGAGACACTGATCAGGTGGAGTGTGAGAGATGACACTTCTATCACTTCTGTTAGGTGGAGCCCCATTATCCACGTAGTTTGGGAGAAGTGATGAGGTGATAAAGAATTATCCCAAGAACTTAGGATCTATTGTGACTTACCAGTTAGACGTGAGTTGAGTGATTAGTCTAGTGAGCATGGTGGAGCGATGAGTACAGATATGTGTTCTCGAGGTGGGAGTAACACGGAATGGGATATGATAAGTGTGGAGAGATCTTTTCGTGTGGTCATTTATGCATTTGTTGCACATGTGTTGGCCGTGTGTTGATTAACTTGGTGTTAATCTGTTGTTCTGTGTGAACGTGTTTGAAAAAGACCTATGCGTTATCCTATAGTATATCGGCATCGCATGTGTATTTGCTCTTGACTGTTTACTATAACTATCTGCTTCTACTTGGGTGTTATTGACTATAGCCCTGGTGAGTATACGGAGCAGGTATG
The DNA here is from genome assembly GCA_019395295.1 of Osmanthus fragrans. NCBI lineage: Eukaryota > Viridiplantae > Streptophyta > Magnoliopsida > Lamiales > Oleaceae > Osmanthus > Osmanthus fragrans. Next base: position 10,270,833 of record CM033351.1, on the reverse strand, counting down.
GTATGTGTTTCAGGACGGAAACACGAGATAAGGTCTGTGAAACCAATTTTATTGGTTACCTTGATTGTGCAAGTATAAACTGTGTGTTTTGTTTGCTTGCAGGTTTATTGGGAATCAAGGTGAAGATTGTTGGGTTTTGATACCCAATAATCCTGGGCGATGATGTAAACTCGGTTTTATACTCAGTCGGCTTTAGCCAAAATGACTGATCGGTACATCGACACTAAGAGAAGAACGACTCAACTCCAATCTTGCTCGGGCCATTTGAAGCAGCCTAATTTATTAGAGCTGCTCATGGCCCGACCCATGTATCTGGATGGCTATAATGGGTTACCCACTTGAGCAACCCATGTGTGTGAAGGTTTGGGCCATTGTTTAAGTTGTTTGGGCCTCCTTTAAGTGTAACCTAACTTACCATATATACTTGGCCCTTTTCTATTTGAGTTAAAACCCGTGTGTGCCTCCTTCCTCTCACACCATTCACGCCATTCTCTCTGTATTAGAAAACTCTTGAGCAGCCTCCCTTCTTCTCCCTTTGTGGTTGATTTTTTTATGATTCTTGATTCCTTGTGTTGTCTCTAAGTGAGTGAAACATAAGCAACCATACTTGGGGATGCTATTGGTTGGAGTTGTGGGTTGTGATTTTCTTGGTGTCGATTGGAGCAAACTGAGCCCGGAATTCACGTTGGAACGGAGATTAATTCTCACACAAGTGAACAGACAAGATTCATAATAAACATATCAGCCTGTCAAATGATATCACCATTTTGATGTACTTAGCAACTAGCAAGGATCAAGAATCGGCATTTCATTTATTACTATTACTAACAAAAAATTTAGATTCATCACATATACTTGCGTAGTGTTTTTATCTGTAAGTATATATTCCTGCCACAAAAGCACTTCAAGAAGTTCAAATACTATAGGTTTCGGATAAAATTTATCGGTGTAAAAGGTACCTGAAACTGAAATTATACGGCATAACCTGTACTAATGTAGAAAGTGGCTGTTTTCCTCTTCTCTCAAGACATTTTACTGCCTGATTCCTGAGTTCATCTGGTAGCTGAAGGCAAACCCAGTCGAGCAATGCATCCAGGTCTTTGGCAAAGTCGAGTTGATACCAGTCTAGTAATTTTGGAATTATTAACTTGTTTTCTGATGAAATCCCAACTGCTGCTTGTAAATAGTCTCTTTTCACGCTGTCCAACTCTGTTTCAATTTGAGATGCAGTGTACACCCTCACCTTAATACAAGAAAATTAATCTATTGTTAGAATTAAGATGTGACCCGAATTTTATTTGGAAGACTACTTGGGAATTCTATGGAAATTATTATTATTCCATGGAAATAATTGAAGGATCTATCTATGTTAACTCAACAAGCAGCATAGTGGACTTACAGCAGGGGAGGACCAACTTCCACAAGAGAGTGCAAATGTGACCAATGGTTCGGACCACTCTAAGCCGAATGTGCTACGAACCTTCATTTCGTCGTTTTTCGTAGATTTTTGGCATGTCTATAAAAGGGATTAGCAGTTTACATATATTCTTGAAATTATACAAAATATTTTGCAAATATATAGTGCTTTAATTAAGGAGTAACAGTGAAAAAAACTTACATATTTTAAATGAAATGGTAATCTCAAGATGAAGTGCTCAATCATAATTGCATTTAGCAAATGTCCTCCAACAGTTATTGTTGCCTGCAGGAAGCAGAGTCGAATTTCAGGAAATTTTGTGCAGTGGTAAAATTTAATTCAGTCCCAGGTGACGTGAGAGTATCGAATTTCCATAGGATCTTAAATAAGGCTAAAGTATTTCAGAAAATTTACAGGTTGCTGTCGAATTTTAACATTCATGTAGGATTGCGAACTTAACATCAGATAGCATGTTGATGGTTATTCATCGTCAAGTGTGTTTTCGACTGGAAATGGGCAGGAACATATTTCGATAGTGTACATCAAATATATGTTTTAATGTCCTCTATAACAAGAATTTTCCATTACGAATAAACAGAAAATACTATAGATAATCAGCAAACCATTGCATTTAGCAAAGTTGAGAAAATATGGATTGGCGTGATCAGTGAAATCTTGCCTTTTGCATTAGTGCTACAACCATTTCAGGTTTGTCAGGGATTCCCTGCTCCAAAAATGCCTGCAAAATACATTTACTATCCTCAAATAAGTTTCGTTAAGTAACGGGATAATGTTTGAAGTCTAAGAAAAATGATCCTTGGTAAAAAAAGTTTGTTTGAGTGAATGATAGACTTCTTACATTCATTATGCAGGAATTGTAGGTGTTTATCCAGAAGGCGAGCTTCTGTTGATGCGTTAAACCCTCTAACTGGACGGACGCTAGCTTGCCAAGCAGTAGTCTGAAATTTTCGTAGGACAAAGTTAGTAATATATGATTTCATCTTCTCAAAACCATAGATATAACTATCTCAGGCATTACTTTAATCTATGGATCAAAAACGATGCATTTGTTTTGCGGTTAAGATCAACTGAGCCAGCTTCAATTGTGCAAAGATGTTTGTAAGGGCCGATGTCCCTCTTCTTAAATTCAGAAGATACATGATAAGGATCTCGAAAATCTGATTCCACGTTATTTTCACTAAATGCTCTAGATACTAGTGAAGAAAAAGACTCTGAATCCATTGTTTTCCCTTTCAGTTTGTTCAATCTTAGAAAAATGCTGGACAAGCACTTTAGTATGTCCTCTGAGATTTTGTTAGCCGGGCTCTCTGTATCTGTCACTCTGTCATCGGATGAACTAGATGAACTCTCTTGTGCTTGCTCCACAATTCTACACTGAAACAGTAGAATCACATAAAGAATCGCATGTCAATCCATAGGCCAAGACTTTACAGCATGTTTGGTACACAAAACATACATTGCGAATGAGAAAGTACCTGTAGTTTCCTTGGACTTGCAGTTTTGCTTATTGATTCAGGCTTCAGTGCAGGTCTCTTTTCCGGGATATTTATTACAGGGCTTTTCTTTTCCGAAGATAGTTTATCCATGGAATAATTGGGACATGATCGGTCCTCATTTCTTAATCCATATTCCGGGGACAAATTTGGTTTACGAGATGCTGGTTTTTCATTTGATGCCCTGTTAAAGGAATCCCTCGTGACTGCTGACACGGTTTCAAAGCGCAATTGTTTTCTTGTAGACGCACTTCTCGCGAGAGAAGCTGAAGGGTGTGCAACAAATGAGCTCATATTGACTTCACCTTGGGACAAGGATCTCGAGTGGCTTCGTCTAGAATTTCCAATTGATGACTCAGTGGGTGAAAACGATGAATCCTCCAGGCCCCTTTTGGAGGATATGTAGACAGCTTCCTGATATAGTCCTTGTCTGAAATTTACAACCTGTTCTTCGAGCCGAACTACCTCTTCTTCCAATACAGCTACTTCGGCTAGAAGCTCCAATGTCTAAAACATCACAATGCAGATAACAAGATTACATCTCTAATCAATTATGGGAACATAAATAAATTTGAAGCTTTAAAAACCAATATAAAATTTGATTTGAGCTGATTAAGTAGAATATTGTGAATTTACGAATGAGAATAATCTGAATCGACTTGACTCAAAAATTGACTCATTTCGAGATTCCCAAGCATTTCTCATTTCTTTTAACAATAAATCTCAATCATTCCTTTTCAGTCCCTTCTGCCTATTCCCACTAAAAATCTTGACAGCATGTTCAAAAAGGGCATTGACAAGTTTTTAACTTATTTTTCTTATCAAATCGTCCAATCTGGTCAAGAACTGTATAGATTTGATATTTCAGACAGTATTTAACAAGAAGAACAAGCTAAAATCTTGTTCATTGTAGGCTTGTAGCCTGTGCTTAGAGCAACTACTTTGTAAAGAAGTGCCAGATCTAGAATAAAGTTGAATTATAATTATTCTGTACTAACATTATGAGGAAGATAAGGAGGAAGCCGAGGTAAAGCTCCTAATGGTCTATTGAAAGCCCTCTCCAAAGCTTTATGAACATTTTCTTCATGTCTTAGCTTCTTCCTTAGCTTATCAACCTGCAAATGTGAAGGGAAAAAACCAACAAAATGAGAATAGAAGTAAAAATATGTAAAAATATACCATTTTTATTTTATTTTTTTTTTTTTTTTCGCATTTTCTTATAAATTTGATTACATCTTGTAATAAGGCCAGTTTTCTCGCTCTGATCGACTGGCGCCAATTCGCCGGAGCTTTTTCTGCAGACTGTAATTTGCTTCCCTGCAATTCCATATTCTTCCCCTGTAAAGATTCAGATTGATGAAGTTTTCTAAGTACTCTTACATTTACATTGAGGGGGTCAAAAATCACTATTTCTTGAATCAGAATAAAGAACCCAATTCCCATTTAGATATAAAGAACCTAACTTTTCAGTAAAAAATGACAGTTCACAAACTACCATATCCTGAAAATGAGTAACAATGAAGTTCTCTCAAAATAATTACTTATTAAAGAATGAAAATGAGAAAAAAAAAACTTACTTACATTTTGCGGATTTAAAGGTGGTTTCTTGGAGCTAATAATTCTGTTGAATCTGTCATTCATCCCTTTGTTACTTTTCCAGGAAACACCATATGGATCTACAGTTGCCTCTTTATTTAGATTGCAATAAAGAAAAAGTAAAAAAAAAAAAAAATTGGAATCCCACTCACCAAGAAAAAGTATTGATCATGTAACTAAATAAAATCAAGAGAACCAAAATAACCACATAAACCCTTCAGTAGAATAGAATTTTTACACATATATAGAAAGATAAGGAGACAGAGAGCGGGAAAGTTGAATGGTGAAATGGAAGTGAGGGACACTACTTTGGGTAAGAAGCTTTGAACATAGCATAGTGCCAAAGCATCTTTTATGTTTGTGGATGGAAATATGTAAGAAAGTTGGCTCGTATATCAGTTGTTTCTCGACTATACAGCATTTGACAGTACTATAGAAAAAAGTAAAATTTCATTCATGTGGGAATGGAGGATCATGGGAAGCGTGGAGAATTGGAAGAAAATGCAATAAATTAATGGTGTTCAATACTGTGTACCAAATTTGCTAAGATAGATTTTTGCAGTAAAAATGTAATTATTCAAAGTTAGAAGTATGAGTATCCCATACATACATACATACATATATATATATATATATATATATATAAAAGAACAATAAAACCCAACACTAAGGACTGACAGACAGAGGAGAGAGCAGAGAAGGTACAAAACGACGAGGTTTAGACAGATTCAAACCCCCGTCAGACCACACAATATCTGGATTTTCCAAATATTTTGTGTATGATTTGCCACATAATGAAGCAAACCACATTGCGTTAATTTTATGCTGGCAAAACCAAAACAAGAAATGCTTAGGGGGCGTTCTCTTCGTGTTTCAGTTTTATGTTTTGAGTTTTGAATTCGTTTTGTATTTTGTGTTTTGGGTGTTCATTTTGAGATTGTTGAAAACTCGTTCTTTTTGTCATTTTGAAAAAATATTTCACAACCCGTGTTTTTTGAGTTTTGGTAGATTTGTGAAGAAAACAACAAAAACGTAAAAAAGTTGTTTTCTGTTTTCTTCACAAAATTTTCAGCCGTTTTCAAAAACTCGTTTTCGAAAATGGGAAAGAGAACGCGTTTTCAATGTTTTGGAAAATCGAAAACAGAAAATGGCCCGAAAACAACAAAGAGAACACCCCCTTATAGAAACACTTCTGGAACGTTTGGTGAGATTATATCCACGTTCACTAAAATTTTCAATGGTAGTAATTAGTAAAGAAGATTCAGTATTGCTTACCAAACATGTAATTAAGAGAGAGAAAATTCATTTTTTAGAAGGATGTCTATTTTTTGAACTATAAAGCCCCTATTTGATTTCCATTTTTACCAAAATTCATTTTTCTCTTTTTTTTTTTTCAACCACACATTCTTCAATTACTCAAAGTATAAATGTTAGCGACAAATTTCATAGAACCCAAAGTATTACTCATTTTTCAATTACTCATTTCTCAAAAGTAAAAATAGCGTAATAATCTCCCTTCAAGACATGACGAGTTGTTTTCAACCGACGAAGCTTGCATCAGTGCATTGCTTGTCAAACACTAAAATTGGCATTGTACATATGGAAAAGTTGATTGGATAGACGTCACTCTTTCCTCCACTAAAGGGTCAACTTAAATGAAATAGAAGCCTTGTTTTCATACTATGAAAATTCTATACATTTTAACACTTTCTACAAATATCAAAGTGTCTCGATTTCAATCAATGAATTTCTTATCTATATCATCAAGATGTCTTTCACACATACAAACTAAATTCACATGAAATATTCTTAACTAAATTATTATAAAAATTAAATAAAAAAGAGTGTATTTATTGCTTTTATGTATATTGATAGTGGAATTCATTGTTAATTATTTAATGTGAAGAGATGAGTGCATGAAAAGTAGGATGTAATGGGAATTGCACTGTCGAAAAATGGGCTTGAAAGTGTAATTATTTATGTAGGTGTAGAATGCACCTATTTAATTCACTAGTCACCTCTCTATATTTCATGCAAAATTCACAAATTTTCAAAGTTATAAATAGCGTAATCCGTAGCGATGCGTGGAGGCCAAGTTAAGGATTAGGTGAGCTTAGGCAAAGCTAATACATAAAAAAGCGTAAAAATGTGTTTTCTGATTTTAATATTATTTTAATTTTTAATCAATCAAAAAATCATTTAATAATTTAAAATAATACCTACTAAACATTTAAAACAGATTTATAGAAATTTTATACATTTTTTCAAAGTTTCCAACAAAAAGATAAGTTTCAAATTTAAATACAAAATAGTAAATAAATAGCATGGGAACTTAAATCTTATCTAACTCTTTATCGGACTTCAATTCAATATTATCTTCTTCATCTAATTCGTCATCTGTGTCTTCTGATATAAAATCCTCTTCGTTAGGCTCCCTTATTTCATTTTGAGCATTTCTAGTACCTCTCGAAAGTTGTAAGATATCATTTTTCAGGCTCCCAAACCCAGCTCAGCACGTCAAAAATTATAATAAAATAATAATAATGTACGTCTAGACGCGTCTTATCGGTCAACGTCTTGTGTTGATCGTCATATTACGCGTCAAACTATTTTGCTTGACACTACAAGTGCGCATCTTAACGTACTATTTAGAACACTGCAAATTTCTATTGGCATTTGTCGTGTCAAAGTTAGCTTAAAGAAGTAAATTTTTAAAATGAATTAAGTTTTGATGAGTAAAAAGTTAGAAGTATATTTTATTAATATTTAGTACACAACAATCGGGTCGTATTAAATGCATATTTAAAGATAATTAATGCCAATTGACAAATTATTGAAAATTGAACATGCAGAAAGTACTTTAACAATTAAGAATGTCAATGAATATAGATTGATTATATATAATTCTTTCCAAAACTTAATGAACTGACCCTTTAAAGATTCCACTACGTGACTTGTCGATTTTTCCCTAAGTACCAAATCATTAGTACTGTATTGACTTTCTTTATTTTTATGTTTATTATTTTCGTTTTTAAAAGACATATTTTATAATTTACGTCCTAATAAGTAATAAATATGAATAAAATTATGTATACACAATAATACACATAATATTTTACCACCCCTTAATATTGAAAGAGGTCCACACATAATAAAATATTCGTGGATCCCTCTCCATATGAGGAGGTGTAATATATTGTGTACACCATAAAGTGTACACATAGTATAACCCAATAAATATATCCAATAAATATTTCAACCATGCTACTTGTACAATATTGATTGACAACAATGATTGACAATCACTCACATGAGAGGGAGCCCACGATAAATAAAAAAATCGTGAGCCCCCTTCATATGAGATGATTGTCAATCAATATTGTACAAGTAACAAAATTTTAAATATTTTACGTATTTTTGTTCTTTAATTTTATTCTCTGTACCAAATGTATTGTATATTCATTTATGGATGATTTTACAAAGCTAATAAGAAAAACGAAGGAAATGTCAAAATTGATAGTTATAGCCATGCTAAAATTAAATAGGAAATGTTTCAAAAAATTCGAATAGGAAGAACTTATAAAAATATCAAGACCATGTTTGAGCCACATTTTTTGAGAAAAAATATCATATGCTTTGAGACATTCCCAACGCATAGGAAGATTATTAAATTATAATTAGAAAGTAGAATTTAACGAATCAAATCCATCTCATACGCAACATTAAAATAGTAAGCACGAGATCATATCTCATTGATATAACTTTATTGCTTTCTCTAAAAATAGTTTTAAGTTAATAAAAAAAAATTATTTTAGAGAGTAACTTATTTTTAGTTTTGTGGGTAAATTTAATGAAAGTTCACACATCTTTAATCTATATCACTACTTGCTCACTGAACAATAAAATATTATCCGTTGCTCATTCATCTATCTAATATATTATACATCCATCGCCCGACTGAACTCCATCAAATGCAACTAATGGAATTGTCATATGGCGGATGAAAGGTTGACGTGGCACGTAATAGACATAAAATCAGACCAACTGGGCCACAGTCGTAAAATCCCTTACGAAAATAAAACTCGTTAAACCCTTACCAAACAAAATCTCAGAACCCTCTTTCCCTATCTCCCAAATTCACCCCCAAATCCACAAACCCTAAAATTCGCCACCAAAATCTCAGCTGAAATCTTGATGTTCGAAAACTATACACGCACACAATTGACTCCAAAGAGAGGTTGGGTAGTTGGTAGTATGGTATCTTCGACTTATTTGTAATACTTTATTTTTTACATCAATTAACTGTTGAGAATTATTTATTTGTTTTATCTCTTTACTTAGAGATCTAAATTCGATACTTAAATTTGTTGTCAATTCTTGCAATTTAATTCGATTAGTATTTTTTAATATACCAATATTTTGTAATTCTTTTAAAATTATTTACTCCATTCTAAAAAAAAAATTCAATTTCGTTACTAGGCTCTGATATCAATTTTTATGAAAGATTGCAAAATAATTAAAACTTATGACTAAGGCTATAATAGACAATTCACACAAAATATGACAAAAAGATGTCGACGAAGTGGTCATCTAAGATGGCAAAGAAGTATTATCCTTAACAATGAATTAAGAATGTCAGTGAATATAGATTGATTATAATTCTTGGAAAAACTTAATCAAGTGACCTTTTAATGATTCCATTACGTGACATGTCGATTTTTCTTGATTTATCACTCAATATATGCCACAAACCAACCCTAAGTACCAAATCATTAGTACTGTATTGATTTTCTTTATTTTTATGTTTATTATTATCGTTTTTAAAGACATATTTTATAATTTACGTCCAAATATATATACCCAATAAATATTTACGTATTTTTGTTCTTTAATTTTATTCTCTGTACCAAATGTATTGTATACTCATTTATGGACGATTTTACAAAGCTAATAAGAAAAACGAAGGAAATGTCAAAATCGATAGTTATAGCCATGCTAAAATTAAATAGGAAATGCTTCAAAAAAATCGAATAGGAAGTACTTATAAAAATATCAAATAGAAAAGCTCACTAAAGATACTCTTAAAATTTAAAAGAAATTTTTAACGTATGCTTTGAGACATTCCCAACGCATAGGAAGATTATTAATGCCCTACTTGATATGATATTATTTTTCAACTTTCATTTTTGACTTATTTGATTGGACAATTTTTTTATGAAAAATATTTTTCACCTTTTTCTCTTTTCCCACTTTTCATGAAATTCTTTTTCCCACCACTTTGGTGGGAAAATAAATTCAAGTTTTTTTTGTTTTTTTTATTACAATTGGAACAGATTCTAAACCCAATAGTTAAAAAAAATTATCATTTTATTAAACAATTGTCATGAAAAATAAAACCAAACGAATGGTATTTGGTATGATTTTTATTTTTATTTTTATTTTTTTTAGCAATTGAAACAAATTCTAAAAAAAAAAAAAAAAATTGTCCCTTTAAGGGACAATTTTCATGAAAAATAAAGTCAAAACAAATATCAAAAGATCCAAACTTACTTTTATTTTCTGGGTGAAAATTATACCAATCAAACACAATAATCGTCAATTTTCGATAAAACAAATTCTAGACAATTCAATTATCTATAATTCGTTTTTTTTACCCAAATTTCATCTTGCAATCAAATGGATCCTAAATTATAATTAGAAAGCAGAGTTCGGTGAATCAAATCCATCTTACACGCAACATTAAAATAGTAAGCAGCCCCCAGGGCATATCTCCAAGTGGCAAAGGGGAGGACGGTTAGGGCTCAGCGCGGTAGTGTGCAGAGTTCGATTCCCCGCAAGGGAATTGACTTTGTTGCAAGCGGGAGTTACCATTGTGCTCAGCACTGGCCTAACCATAAGCTCTCCACCCTGACTCCTTGGAGGCACATCCTGCGATTTACCTCCTCCACAATGGCCCAGGGCAGGGTCGGTGGGGGGCCCTCAAGGTTGGGGTTCAACCTTTTTTTTTTTAAATAGTAAGCACGTGAGCATATCTCATCGATATAACTTTATCGCTTTCTCTAAAACTAGTTTTAAGTTAATAAAAAAAAATATTTTATAAAGGATCTTATTTTTAGTTTTGTAGATAGAAAAATTTATTAAAAAGGTACTTAAACTTATTTATAATTTGTAAATAAAGCTATTAAACTTTGCTACTTTGTTTTAATTGTAGGGATGACAATGGGGTGGGGAAGGAGTTTGCCCTGTTTACTGTCCCGTTTATTTATTTTATATTTTCAAATTTTCGAGTTATGTTATTATTAGAAAATAAAATAAAAATTCAAAATTTCGAGTTATGCTATTATTTAAAGTTCAACCCTTAACCTAAAACATAAAGGTCATTCTATATATTTTAAATTTTTTTTCTATTTGTTTCGATCAAGATATTATAAACTGGCTTTAATTATATAATTTAATTATAATAAAAAGATTGAATAACCGAATTTATAAATTATATAAAATAATTGTTAGTCAGGTAAAATTTTAAATTGACAATTGTATAATATAATTGTTGAATTAGAAATATGATATAAAATTGTAAATACATTCAACAATATTTTAAAACTAACAATTTATTAAAATTTTAGTTTAATTTTTTTTGTTCATGGGCGGGTTCGATGCGGGGTATCTCTGCTCGGCGACACCACATGCCCCGCCCCACCAACGTCGAGACGATTTTTGTCATCACTACTTAATTGAGATTGAGTTGGTGTGTGTGTACATGGAGGGGTTCACAAAACCCCTCCAAAACACACACAATAGTGGGGTGGGGGGGGAATTTTTTTTTTTTTTTAATATGTGGGTCCCACATGGGGCCCACCTATGTGTGTGTTCTGGAGGAATTCACAAAGCCCCTCATCTGTACACACAGACCAACTCATTGAGATTTGCTACCGAACCTGCTATTCCTTAGTTGTCTTTTCAATACATTGTTGATACACATCATCTCTATTTAACAAATGAACATAAACCATCAATTTTTTTATACGATGACACGTTACACATTGACGTTTCGTTATATTTGTAATCAAGAATATGCAATGAGTCAAAATGTCAAAACTTCATGAAGCACCCTCTATTTTCATTCACCATTTATATATATCTATCCACATTTTAGAAAAAAAAAAAAAAATTATATTACATTTTTAACCTTATGTAAATTTACTTAAATATATAAAAATCAAATCAAATAAATTCTATCAAATTAAATTTATCCACTAATATTTATTCTCATTAAAAAAATTTAAACTTTACGTTTATGTAAAACATTAATATTTATAAAACATCTTCTTCAACTAAAGCCAAAACGAAGATCTTCTTCAACTAAAGCCAAAACGAACAATGAAAGAAACATTATTAAAACAAATACATATAGACGTTGTGATACATATAGACCTTGCAAATAACCAAATACATATCATTTTCTGCTAGCGTGACTGGGTGACATTTTTTTATTTTGACAATATCTTTGAAAGAGTGACTGTCAAAGTCGAACAAGAAAATTTGAACTTTCAAAGAGATCTACGTATGCAAGAGATTTCCCCTGAATGTTTGTTGGGAACGAAAGAAGCGTAAATGGTTTGAAGATGTATATACTTTGATCCATATATTAATTTTCTTGTGAATTTCTCTTTTCATATTTTTCCTGTTTATTGTCCACAACAAAATTCAACTAAGATGTAATGTTAATAAATTTGTTGTATAAAAAGAGCACCGTAAAAAGAAATAAAGAAATGAATATATTACACTTTAATGGGCATAGTGATTGAAACAAGGTTGAAGTATTGGGAATAAATATAGTAATTTTTAAATTTTTAAAATTGTAATTGGGATATATTTAGGTTGTCTAATTACAAATATGGAATTTGTGTAGAAAAAATAAATTACAGATAATTGAATTGTTAAGAATTTGTTTTACTGTGAATTGTCAATTAATTATATTTTATTTATATAATTTTTCAGTTGGAAAATTGTTGAAATTTTCTATCTTTTGTATATATTTGACTTTGTTTTTAATGAAAATTATCAATTAAAGTGATATAATTTGTTACAATTTGGGATAGAATTTGTTTCAATTGTAAAAAAAAAAATGAAAAATCGAATATCATTCATTTGGCCTTGTTTTTGTGAAAAGTGTCAATTAAAATGATATATTTTTTTTTTTACAATTGGGGATAAAATTTGTTTCAATTGCAAAAAAAAAAAAAAAAAAAAAAAAAAAAAAAAAAAAAAAAAAAAAAAAAAAAACTGGAAAACGAAAAACAAAAAACTACCAAAATGGAGAGAAAACTAATTCTTCAAAAATGTGGAAAATGGGTCACGTGGGGGTTGGGTGGAAAATCATTTGTCAAGAAAATTTAGACAATCAAACATCTAAAAAGTGGAAGTTGAAAATCCAACTTTCATGGAAAATAATGGTGTTAGTGTTAGATTATTATAATTGGTTATTCTGTAAACAAAATGATCAACTTGAACATTTTAGAAGTTTAGAGACTTAATTGTAAAGTTTATAGTTGGTTGTATACCGTAGGGTTCGGAATAAAAATTTGGAACAAGAAAAAAACTCGCCGCATTTTTACTAGCTACTCGCGGGAGTCATACTCGAACGAATGAAGCAGAACATTCAGCGCTCGACCTTCGTCTACCTGTCGCTCGAGCGACAGGGCCCTCACTCAAGCAACCATTTTACTGTCTGACCTAATTCGCGATTTCGCGAGATTTTTATTGGTCAAAATTTTCATATTCGTCCAACATATAAAAAGGGGCGTTGCGCATTCGAGAAAGATGGGTTGAGCATTATTCATTCAAGAGAAAACAATTATTCTCTCAAGAGAGCTAAACCTTCATCCAGTTCAATTACTTTATTATATACGCCCTTTGGATTGAAAGCATCAAAGCCTTCAATCAATACATTGGTGCTATTCTTCACTTGGATTTGTCAAAAAGATTATGTCGTCAACTTGGCTGGCTGGAAGATCAAGGAAGAAACTTAAGAACGAAGAATTCTTGCTGGATCTATAAGAGATAAACTGCGTGAAGTGTCAGGAGTGGAGTTCGTGTGCTCACTTCAGGAAGAATGCTTTACAATGAAAAGCTAGAATTGGTGTTCGTGTGCACATTCGAGGAGAGCTGCTTCAAATTTCAGACAGGAGATCAGAAAACTTGTGTCGTCAACTTTGCTGGTGATCTGCAAGTTTATAATACAGTTTATAGTGGATCTTTGACTAATAAAGCGCCCGGAGTTTTTTCCACGTTGGGTTTCTCCGTGAACATATTGTTGTTATTTATTGCTTCCATAATATTACAACTGCAACAATTCAATATAGGAATTTGACTTGTTTGCTTAATTATCTAGAAACTAATTAAAGTGATTTGTTGCTTTGGTTAGATTAATTCCGCACATAAGGTCAAACTAAAAAGGGATAATTAGTAACGGTCTAACGCTATCCCGTAACTTTCAAATGGTATCAGAGCCTAATTGTGTGTCCTGGCCTTAATTTTGTCTAGATGAGTAGCTCTTTACATGTCCCGCCATATTTTGATGGCAGTAATTATGCTTACTGGAAAGTGAGGATGAGAGCTTTTTTAAAATCTATGGATGAGAGAATATGGTTGAGTGTTGTGAAGGGTTGGAGTTCCCCTAGTACAAAAGTAGGTGATGTCGTCACTCCCACTCCCATAGAAAACTGGTCTAAAGCTGACTTAAATTAATGTAATTGGAATAGCAAAGTCTTACATGCCCTGTTTAGGTCTGTTTTTCCTGATAAGTTTAGGAGAGTGCCAATGTGTGAGATAGCTAAAGAGGTTTGGGATATTCTAGATATCACACATGAGAGAACACGGGCTGTTAAAAATTCCAAGTTACAAATGTTGACCACGAGGTTCGAGGAAATTAGAATGAGTGAAGATGAGTGCTTTAATTCTTTCTACGCGAGCTTAAATGACATTGTAAACTCAAACTTCAACCTAGGTGAGATGATCCTCGAGCCTAAGATAGTGAGAAAAATCCTTAGATCCTTACCTGCGCGTTTTAGGTCGAAAGTCGCAGCCATTGAGGAAAGTAAAGATATTGATTCTATTAAAGTTGAGGAGTTAGTTGGATCCCTGCAAACTTATGAACTAACCTTAGAAAACCCTGTTAAGAAGAAGTCTATAACTTTGAAAACTACTAGGATTTGACATACCTTGCTAAAAAATTCCAAACAATGTTTAGAAATTAAAAAAAAAAAACCTCAAGAGAAACACAAAGATGCATCGAGTGAATCTAGGAGAAGATCTAAAGGTGTGAAATGCCATAAGTGTCAAGGGTTTGGTCATATGAGAAATGAGTGTCTAGCAGGAAGAGTTCTCAGGAGAATGCTATGAATGCTACTCTCACTGATGACGAGTCTGACTCAGATAATCAGAGTGAGAAATCCACCCGTGAGGAGAGTGAAAAAATTGTTACTCTTGTTGCTAGAGTTAAGAGTGGATCTGACCAGGGAAGTAAAAAGGATGAAGATATAAATAGCTGTGAAGAATCTGGTGAAGAAGATGAGAGTGAGGTAGATATTTATGAGGCCTATGATAAAATATATAAGGAGAGTCTTAAAATTCTTAGCAAGAACAATGCTTGAGTGAGAAAAATGAGGAACTTAATTTGGAAAATGAGAAGTTGTGAGCGCACTTTAAGGAATCCACCTCGATCCTGAGTGAAATGAAAACAATGAATGAAAATTTAGAGACTCGGGTTAAGAAACTCACCAGTGAGCTTATGAGGTCCGCTAGGAAAGTGAGTGAGTTGACCATAGAGAGAGAAAGAGACTTTAGAGATCCAGGTTAAGAATCTAGCAAATCTAAAAAGCTAGATAACATTCTAGGAATGGGCAAGCCAGTTGGTAATAAGGGAGATCTAGGTTTTAAGGAGAACACTGCTAGCACTTCTAAGACCACATTTGTCCCTGCAACTGACCATCCTGACATGTGTCTAACCCTGATCTTAAGGATAAAAAATTTGTTAGAAAAAGGCCTACTAGACAGCGTAGGACCCATCGACCCAGGAATAGACGTCAGCATCCCCATAACATTGTTCCTAGGTTTGTCCCGACGTGTTTTCACATCGTTGAGTTAGGACATATACGCCCTAGATGTCATCAAGTCCTGAACAGTCATAGACACATGAACTTTAGTAGGAATAGAAATCAGGAAGTTGTTGGTCAGATAGGATTCCTTACTACACAAGTTGTTGGTCAGTTGACCAAGTTGGTGACACAGTTATCTGGAAATCATTCTATCACTAGACAAGTTTGGGTAAAGAAGAGTTATCTGAATAACTTTGATATAGATCACCGTGCTCTTAGAGGTAAGAGCATTCATGTACTTATCTGACTAGGTATTTCTGATGCATATTTGTGCTTAATGGTTATATGATGTTGACTTCTGCATGCATCACATATTTTTTATTGCTTTTTAGGATGTAGTTTCATGCATGTGCATTTTTTATATATTTGTTTTGGCACATGCACGCTTTGTTTTATTTTTGTGTGCTTGATTAATTTGTTTTTATTTGTGTGTGATGCTTTCCTTTTCTTTTCTTTTTGAAAAATGAAAAGCACAAGAAAAAAAATTTGATTGAAAAATTGAAAAACAAAAATTGGGAATGGAAAGCTTAATATTGTATGAAGTATAACATGTTTGAACATGTATGCTGTGATCATGTTTAGGTATAATTGATTAGTTATAGCACAGTTTTCATTACTTGCTTAGGTTGATTTGGAGTACTTAGTATTGGTGTCTTCATGTACCATCTGCATTGCACACACTATGAGATTGTAAATTGGACTTAACCACATGTGTGAGATTTGGGATGTCATTCACTTGTTGATAAGTTGACTTTGAACATGAATTGACCATCATTAGTAGACTTAAATTTAAGTATGCTCCCTTATGATAAAAAGCTCATATCTTAATATTCTTCTTTGAGGCTATTTGACTCGAACAATTAAGTCTGAACGGTATCTCAAAAACTGATGCCTATGGTTAACTGACTTGGGTTAACCGGCCTAAATCTCGCTACAAGGGTCATATTAGTTGCTCAATAATTAGAGTCTGCACTTAAGATAAAAAAAAAATAAGTTATTGAAAAGAAAACAAAAATATGTTGAGTTAAGTACAAAATTGAAAATATGAAAAACATATATGCTCAAAGTAAGGGGGAGTAAAAGAAATTTTGAAAGATATATGCAAAATAAGCTTCCTGTGAAAGGTCCTACTATTTTTGACTTTTATTAATATGAGAATACACTTATTGATAGTGATATTTAGCATGTCCCTTCTCACAAAATTAAGGTTTGGAGTCTTGTTTATCTTGGATTAGTGACACTTTGCACACATGGGTCACTTATATAATTTACTCCATTTCACGTTCAATTGAGTATGTGGGGGAGGATTATTACTTGTTGATTATGCCTATGCATGATCTCAGCTGCATTTCTGGTTGTTATATATTCATTGTTCATTTGCCCTTAAAAAGTGTACCCTTCATCATTTGTGACAAAAAGGGGGTGAAGATGTCATAGTGAGGAGAAGATTTATTTGTGATTTGAGCAGCTTCATTGTTATTTGCACGCATGTCTTAGGGTTGTTGATGTGAGACATAGATAATTGGTTACTTATATATATGCATGCATTTGATATATCTTTTGGGGTCCTTGGGGAGAGACATGGATATTGTTTGACATTTGACTTGATTTACATTGATATGACATTTATACTTATGTCTTATATCGTTTGGGGTCGTTGGAGAGAGACATAGATATTATGTTTAAGATATTACTGTACTTTCATTATATATATATATATATATATATATATATATATATATATATATATATATATTATATGTTTTGTGAGGTCGTTGGGGAGAGACATAGATACATTTACCTACCGTTTTAACTTCAAGTGAGTTTGCAGTAAGGGAGAGCTTGTGCTTCACATGTGATTGCATATCATGCACTGATATGGAGTATGTTATCATTGCATTTGTGTTGCACTTTATGCATAATTGTTTGAGTTTTGATATTTTGTAATATTAATGTGCTTATGGTGTTTTGATTTACATTAATATTGCATCTCAAACAAGCATGCTTATTTGATCGATTATGTTTGTAAGGTTCTAAGTACTTTATTGCTTAATTCCTGTATCACGTGCTTTTACACTAGGTATGTGAGTTTTGATTTCAGGATACAGGTTGAACGAAATGGAAGTTACATTTAGATGATTGTTGGACTCAGTTTTTTTTATATAGGTTTATTTTACCTTGTAATTGATTTTGTCATAAAATACCAAATGGGGAGTTTGTTAGTGTTATATTATTGTAATTGGCTATTCTGTGAACAAAAAGACCAACTTGAACATTTTAGAAGTTTATGGACTTAATTGTAAAGTTTCATAGTTGGTTGTATAGAGTAGGGTTCGGGATCCAAGTTTGGAACACGAAGGAAACTAGCCGGATTTTCGCTAGCTGCTCGCGGGAGTCATACTCGAGCAGATGAAGCAAAACATCCAACTTTCGACCTTCGCCCACCTGTCGTTCGAGCGAACATGCTCCTCCCTCGAGTGACCATTTTACGGTCTGACCTAATTCGCGATTTCACGAGATTTTTATTGGCCAAAGTTTTCATATTCGTCCAACATATAAAAGGGGACGCTGCGCATTTGGGAAAGATGGATTGAACATTATTCATTCAAGAGAAAACAATTATTTTCTCAAGAGAGCTAAACTTTCATCTAGTTTAATCACTTTATTATATGCACCCTTTGGATTGAAAACATCAAAGTCTTCAATTAATACGCTGGTGCTATTCTTCACTTGGATCTATCAGGAAGATTGTGTCGTCAACTTAGCTGGCTGCGAAGATCAAGGAAGAAACTTAAGAACGAAAAGTTTTTGGTGGATCTACAAGAGATAAACTGCGTGAAGAGTCAGGAGTGAAGTTCGTGTGCTCACTTCAGGAGGAAGTTTTACAACGAAGAGCTAGGATTGGTGTTCGTGTGCACATTCCAGGAAAGCTGCTTCAAACTTCAGACAAGATATTAGAAAACTTGTGTCGTCAACTTTGCTGGTGGTTTGTAGGTTTATAATACAATTTATAGTGGATCTTGGATTGGCAAAGCGCCCAGAGTTTTTCCCACGTTGGGTTTCTCCGTGAATATATTGTTGTTATTTATTGTTTTCCATAATATTACAACTGCGACAATTCAACATAGGAATTAGACTTGTTTACTTAATCATCTAGAAACTAATTAAAGTGACGTGTTGTTTTGGTGAGATTAATTCCACACATAAGGTCAAACTAAAAACGAATAATTAATCACAGTCTAGCGCTATCCCGTAACTTTCAAATGGGCTATCAAACAGGTCTTTAGAGTGTAAGGAATATATAAAAGTAGTGTGGATATATAGTGTTTAAACGAAAGAATTTGATCAAGTTAATTTTGAAATAAAACGTGGAGGAATATAGAACTTTTTGTAAAATTTAAAATTTTAATATGGATGAACTTAGAGTGAAATAAATATATAAATTTGATGGATGAAAATAGCTGCTCCCAAACTTTATTAGGAAGAAAACAAGCTGGGGATAGTAAATCTTCCTTTAAACTATCACTTTCTCTTAAATGCACACATCAAGCATGCTTTGGTACGTTCAGAATAATTGCTTCAACAATTTTTTTGTCGGAAGAAGACTATTAGACATTCTGTAGATTTTGCAAGGTAATAAATTAAGATTTTATTATTAAAAAAAAATAAAGATAGACTAGATATAGCAAATGCTTGTTAATTATATTTGTATTTTGTTTTGATTAATTAGCTGAACATCATAAATTTATAAAGAATTCAAAATATTCTCAGCAAAAAAAATATCAAAAGGCTCAAATGAATATTTCAAATCGGTTGAAAGCTCAAACATGTCGACCTTTTAAGATGGAGTGTAAGATTGTATATTATCACAAGAAAAAATAAGGAAATAAAAGGATTCAATTGTATACTCTTTCAATTGTTTATGTGGGCTCTATTTTTCTTGAGAGGCATTCATTTACTTTTTAACAACATCATTCTATATAACTTTTAAGTTTGTGATTGTGTTGTGTCCATCAAGGACTCGAACATAGTGAGAAGGACATTTCAACTTTATCTTAACTCACTTTTCACAATTTTACTTAATCTAGTACTCGAACATAGAAAGAAGTTACATCACACGTCTCTCTTTCTTAATTGTATTTAGACACGTTTAGTTTAGTATAATAAACATATTAAGACTTAAACGACTGTCTTCATTTGCGTGTTCAAATGTAACGGAAAGAAAAATCAACTCATAGGTCAAATCTTGAGAGATTATCGATGAAAAATAACCCGATGTTTAGATCCAACAACATCTAGAGGGGGTGAATAGGTATATAATTTGGAATTAAAAATAATAAACAATAATAAGCAACAAGTCATATATTATTGTCTCTAGATGATTAAGTTTAATCCATTTGAACCATATTTAACAATCATGCGATATATATCAAAAATAAAAGTAAAATCAATACCAAATATGGTAACGAAGGAAAATCCCTTAAAGAACTCTTCACATGGATTAAAAAACCTTTGGACAAACCTTACCAAAACGATCCACTAGAAAAGATAACATAAAGTTGGTCCAGACACAAATAAATCTTAGTAAACTCTGACCACCCGACTTGTAAATCATCGAAGAACCTCTTAAATTGTGCCTCCATCACTTTCCAAAACTCTGGACTTCTTTTACTTTGCGTGGATCATCAAGAATGAACTTGTTCTTCTCAAATTGGAAGTTTAACTGCCTCTCCCTAACTTTAGAACTCTGAAAGCTTATTAGTAAAGAATTTGGTTTATGGTGTTTGGTAGTTTGTGTTTTGATCTTGTGGTTGAGTCAAGAGAATTAATGAACTGGTGTTTGATCTTCTACACGATATTCTCTTGAATGAAAAGAGGCTCAACACACTATAGAGACGAAATATGGCTTGTGTTTTTATAATATGAAGTGTTTTGGGTTATTTAGGATTGTATAGGGCTGAAAAGCGCAATCTAAGTTTTGGCCAGATATCACGACCACTTGAGCACAACATTTTGTTAAAATCACTCGAGCGGTCTTCAAGGCAACCAGCGAGCGGATATCAAGTTTACTCTAAGCAGCCTTCAGTATTTTTATCATACATTTCTCTCCCGATTTCCGATTAAGACAATTCAAAGTACATTGAAAAGATAATTCAAACGGATACAATTCTTCTAAGTATTATTTTTCCAATTTGAACGTTTTCTATGAGAAAAATGCATGTCAACCTCTGGCTGAGAATTTGGAGCATAACTTGTGCGACACTTTAACACTCTTTTGACTTTTAATTGCATTTCATTTATCACATGTGATCTTTTTGAGTTGTCTTTGACTCCTTCAAAACATAATCCTAGCCCCCGATTATTTGACTCGAACTACAACTCGATAAACTATGATTTTAAACACGGAACTAGCAAATAATTTGAACCTAACAACGGAGTTAGTTCAAAACCTATATATAGTCTATCAACTATGTCTTTCGACTTGATTATAGATCTTGTATCTTCCCGGAATCTTATAGAATAAGGCTCAATGTTTTGGGACATTGAATTTCTTACCAATATTTGCGTCATTCAAACTGATATTCTCGCTTCTACTTCTTCCTTCATTGCTTGTGCACTGCTTCACCTTAGTGAGGAACGTTGCCTACTAACATATTTTTACATCTTATTGTCACTATGTTCATACTAGAAATACATTTATATGGCATCTAAGATTTGGACACATTAACCTTAACATGATACGAAGACTGGCTAGAGATAGTCATCTCAACTCGATTCCAAGATTCCTAAAATTGCACTAAATGAAAATTACATAAATCCCATTTCTCATAGGTTCACAATCTTAAATCTAATTGAGAAAAAAATTAAATCAAGATGATAGAGTCGTAATCTACATATCTTATTACATGCTCGAAATTAATTAATTGCAATCAAGAAACTAATCTCAAATTATTAAATCGCAGTTTAATAATCACAATCACTCAATCATCATATAACAAACATTCCAACACTCACAGCTTAGTGGCATTCATCTTGGGCACAAGAACACTTGATGAATAAACTACTAAGCACTCTTTCAAATCTAGAAAGTTGCCTAAAAAATCTATTTTGATCTCACAATGTTATTTTGGAAAAGTCACAAATGGTCCCGGAATAGGACCACTTGTTTAGAAAAAAACAATTGGAGAGGACAAAAGCACAACCACATATCATGATCGAGAATATTAATTATTGAGACCCTAATTTTGTTAAGTTCCTAATTTTTTCAATTAGAAAGTAATCTCAAGTAATGGGTGTTAATAATTCGAAATTCGTTATATCATCAAACCCAACCAAGTTCAAAATATTAAAAAACCATTATACCTTCAAACTCAAAAATGTGTCAGAAGTACTACACATGTTCGTCGTAACCTAAGGGCCTGTTTGATAGGCGAAACTTTTCTCAGAAAGTTGGAATCGAATTCTAACTTCCACTTTTGCGCTGTTTGATAACATTATTTTTCTATAGTACAACTACTTGAAGCGTGATTTCGTAGAATTCAATGACTTGCTATATGGTAGGAATTGGTTTCCACATTTTATTTTATTTTTTTAGAAATAGAAACAAATTCTAAGATAAAATGTAAAAAAATTTATCTCTTTAATTGACAAATTCCATACAAAACAAAGTCAAACGTAAAAATAAAAAATAAAAATTTATTTTTTTATTTTTTTTTATTTTTTTTTTGGTAATCTAAACATATTTTGCCCCCAATGGTAAAAAAAGTATCCATTTAATTGACAATTTGTATGAAAAATAAAGCCAAACGTATTATAATAGAAAAGTGGAAAATTATACCAATCAAACACCTTTAATTCAATTCCCGGTAAAACAATTCCAAGCAATTCAATTCACTGCAATTCAATTTCTTTCCACCTATTTTTCACCCTTGCAATCAAACGGGCCCTAAATGCGTGCAACAATAATTCAAACCCCAACGTATCACTATTTACTTCTCAAAGGGAAGTGATCATGACAAGATCTACAATTGGGGACATTAATTTTCCTCAATTTCCTCTTGTAACAGCAATTTTGTTATTAGGGGCCATAGATAGACCAGACCATGTCCACATTTTCTGTTACATTGTTGTCCTAATTAATATTGGACCACATTTTACACACAAGAATTTCGAAGACAAATTTACCCTTGGCAATTTAGAAGCCAATTAATAATGGTATCATTTTCGGGCTGTAATAAGACGTAGAATACGACTCATGAATGGAAGAAGCAGAAAATTAACTAATCAAAAGAACCGAGAGCTAAATTATAGTTGAGTAATTGGGCATTGATTGACACGTTTAAAGCTAGACCAAACCACCAAAGTTGGGACGGAAGGCGCGGCCATGAGAGGGACCGAACTTCGTTTTTGGTCAAATCCTGATTTTGTTTTGCTTTTGTTTATCATCGAATAAAACGGTTAGGTAGAAATTTGCGTAAATAAGTGTGAATGATATTTATTATTTTGCTTTGTAAAGTGTAAAGTAACTTATTAAAAGTTAGAAAAGACAAAAGCAAACTATAATTGATACGAGCATGACAATAGACTCACAAGACTAGATATTATGATAGATTATACAATTATGCATTCTAAATTTTTTATTTACCTTTTTTTTATAATTTATTCATATAAATCCTAAAGTGGCTTTTATTTTAAAATGTAAATTACAGTAATTGAAAAAAAAAAATAGTATCTGCACAAGATAATGCATCAAACAAAAAATTATCGCATTAATACATCAAATAACAAACTGTCATATGTATGTCATATAGGGTGACTACTGACAATGTTCACTATGAATGGCATTACTCGTGTCAAAAATTGTGTAACAAATTCTGTTTTTGATCAAACACGGGTCATTAATAAAAATAAACACCAATATCCTCTTATCATTATCTTTCAATGATAATTAAATACCTTGAATTTAAAAAATATAGCCTCTATATAAGGTGTATTTGCGTATTTTCTAAATTTATACTTTGCATATTATATTTTTATATGGAAACAAATTTTAATATTTGTTAAAAAAATTCATAAATTTGTCATTATAAATAGTTAAATAGACCAAAATACCTATATGGCCAAAATTTGAAGTTAAATAGTTAAATAGACCAAAAAATCACAAATTTGTCATTTGTACTTTTTTACAGGCTTGGCCCTCCTGAAAAAAAATATATATATATTTTGGAGCCCGGCCCAGACTACTGGCCCGTTACTGTATTTAAATTTGGAGGGACTTGATCTAAAGAGAAAGATGATATTGAGGATCAAAACAACTGAGCTAAAAGTTGAACAATGCAATCGCAAGGTCAAAATATGGATTTACCTTATGTAATTTGGTTGTACCGTGCGATCACGACCTTTGTTACCTTGTGATCGCATGGTACAAAATACGGGCAAAAGATTTTGTTTCATTTTAAGCAATTGGCTCAAGTTTTAACCTAATTGGGGAAGCCAAATTGAGTATTAGAAGGCGAGGAAGAGTTGCAACGCATCAAACATAAAAACTTGAAGATCTGTGGCTCGGATTTGAAGATCAAAAGCAAGAAAAATCTGAAATTAATTGAAGACTCAGTTGAAGAAATTTAAGGGAGTCAAAATTGATTCTTTATCTTATCTTTGCAATTATATTTTTCAGGCGATGAATCAAATTTGTACACTTAGCATGCCTGTTCTAATTAATTACTTATCAGCAATCCTGTTTGCTTGCAAGATTTCACCAAACAAATAGCATTTGCTATCCGAATCAAGGGCCATAATGTGATGTCAATAACATACGAAAATTGCTAAACATTTCAGCTCGAAACATGATTTTTTAAAAAAAAGGGTTCAATAGCTCATCTTACACAGACAAGTTTAACTAACTCAAATCACGAAC
This sequence comes from Osmanthus fragrans, assembly GCA_019395295.1. Classification (NCBI taxonomy): domain Eukaryota; kingdom Viridiplantae; phylum Streptophyta; class Magnoliopsida; order Lamiales; family Oleaceae; genus Osmanthus; species Osmanthus fragrans. The sequence goes on along the minus strand of CM033351.1, from coordinate 10,246,230 downwards.
TTAGATCACTCGCATCGCTATTTGTTACTCGAATAGAATTGATTATGAATATTCGTTCTTTCAGTGTTGTCATTAGGGTCCCCTAAAGATAAGACCACAAATAGATCCGTCCCCATCATTGCGGTTATATTTGTTACACAAAAACAGTTTTTACCCAAGGAAACGTAGAAGTTAAAGAATAGGATAAGAGGAAAAAACAATAAATGATTGAGAGTTCATCATTTTCTTAGGACAGTCATCATTTTCGAACCTGCAATTTTGTCTTTGCCAGCTTCTGTGGGGAAAAAAGATGGTGGTCCCCTCGAAATCCCAATTTAAGAATCACTGTAGAGTGCTTCACCTTTCCTCATTTTCCAGCTTTTACCGAGCGTACATCAACCAGAACCACCAGCATTTTCCTCTCCCATCAACATCACTCTTAAGAAGCTCGAGTCTACCTTATCTTCAGCTGTCCTCTCAGTTTTAAAAACTTGCAGTACTAAATCACAACATGATGTTATATCATGTCAAGACACAAAACAGCCATTAAAACATGAAAGTCACAGCATTCTAACTTCATGCTAGGTGTACATCAAACTTGACCGTTTGCTCATTCGCCAATTAAAAATAATAAAAATAAAAATTCCAGCCCACACATTTTGAAAACAAAGGGAATGTCAACGATAATGTAAATGAGGGATGTACAAATGGCAAAATCCTTCTAACTTTTCTAAGAGCTAAATGCAATGCCCGCTTAGGCTCAAAGTGAGTGCTTGTGTGCCCAAGGAAATGTAGAAGCCAAAGAATAGGATAAGAGAAAATGGTCGTACATGTACGTAGTGAGACAACAACAAACAATAACTGATTGGGAGTTTATGATTTTGTTAGGACCGTCGTATCATTTTCGAACCTACAATTTTGTCTTTGCCAGCTTCTGTGGGGGGAAAAGATGGTGGTCCCCTCAAAATCCCAATTTAAGAATCACTGTAGAGCGCTTTACCTTTCCTCATTTTCCGGCTTTTACCGAGCATGCATCAACTAGAACCACTAGCACTTTCCTCTACCATCAACATCACTCTTAAGAAGCTCAAGTCTACCTTATCTTCATCTGTCCTCTCAGTTTTAAAACTTGCAGTACTTAATAGCAACAGGATTTTATAACATTTCAAGTCACAAACAGCCATTAAAACATGAAAGTCACAACATTCTAACATTTCTAAGAGAGAAACATAATGCCCGCTTAGGCTCAAAGCGCGTGCTTTTGTACCCAATATTGGACACAACCAGACATTATAATGAACGTTTTAGCTATATTCTCTATTAGTACCATCCAGTGCTATCTAATCAAAGATGCTATGCATCAACAGTGGGATAACTTTCATTAGGCATTCATCTATCTTCTTAGCCATATGAAATCCTAGACTCATTTAGCAACCACCAGAATTCAGCACTAATAATTGTGTCAGATATGATATGCACCGCCCCCCCCCCCCCCAGTAATTCACAAATAAGCAATACAAATGGAATATAATAACAAACACCTCAAACTGTTAACACTTGTTAAGGCATCAATCAATCTCACATTAAGTCCCAAGATTCCAAAATTATACACATGCACAAGTGCACAAAGATAGATAGGAGGATAAAAGCAGCCTTAAGAAAGCCAACTTAAAGTGCATTCTGGTTCATGTCACGAACCAAAGAATATGCCAGCCCGTGAAAATTGTGCACAAACTGCATTGTGGTTCGTGTCTATATTCCAGGCAGATTTATAATGCAACTCGTTATTAGCGGAGTAATAGAAAGAATGTAGAATATTACAATTATAGAATCTTCAGACCAAAAACTCCAGAGACAAAATGAACTCATGCTTCAGTAGACAATTCAATAAAAGAGAAATGAAGAGTCGAGTGTGTGCATTAAGAAGAAAATGATTTCAATTTGTCAAAGGTTGTCGTAGAATTGTAGAAATAAACAATTGATGTTGGAACTTACAAAATCGAAAGAAATAACTCAAAAACTACTAAATGGAAAGCCATACAAAATACTCGGGTTTGACACTACTGCTTCTATGGCAAAAAAAAAAAAAAAAAAGGATAATTAAATATTGAATCGCTTGATCAAAAAGTTTAAGTTGTAAAGTAAGCCTACGTGTACATAATTTACATATAGCTTTCAACACGATCCCAAGTGTAGCCTACATCTTACACAATTGTATTAAATGGATAGCAAGTAGACTTGAATTCAAGACGTTTGCTATAGAGAAATATCTTCTCTCTAAAAACTTCTTCACCGAAAGGATTACATATTTATATACAATTTAGGAGAGAAATTCAAAAGGAAACTACCCAAATCAACTACAACTTATTCTAAGAAGTCTATACATGTCATATTTACATGACAATAAAAAATAAATGTTATTATGACGTGTAGTTTATCCAAAATAAAAAATTAACAGATTGAATAGAATCACTAAATCTGTCAATTCTCAACATAATAGACTGTCTTCCTTAAATCAGCATAAGACTAGAAAATTTCAAATATCAAGGTCAATTTAAAGAGAACTTAATAACTTAACATGTGCTCTAACCAAAACACAAAAAACTGAACGTTTTCGAGTCCACGAATACACGCTATGTTTGATCTGAACTGTGCAAAAGATTATAAGCTCTTTTTAGTATAAATAACCCATCTTTTCTGACTATTGTTTTCTCCAGTATTATTGAAACTTCAGGTGGTCTAGATGCTTATGCATAAAATTTCAAATCTAGGGAATTTTCATTCAAAAAATTGTTAATTTAATAGAACATGATGACCAAATTATACAAGGCGATATATGTTGTTAATTACTCAGTAGAACAATCATCCAGTAGAACTGATATTACTGAATAAGAAGTGCTTAATTTTATTGGTTTCTTAACTGAGGCCTGGTTTCAGTCTTTTTAACCAATAGTTAGAAAGTGAATTAAAATTAAAAGAGATTGAATCTATACAAAAGATTTAAATAGAACTTAGTAAATTTTATTAACCCTCTGGATTAGCACTTACAGAATGCAGTTGAGAGTTTGCTACGAGGGTTTGGGGGCAACTCAGAAAGAAGCTCTCGGAGTTGCTCTCTATGGCATGAGGTGACATACTAGAGTCCTCCTTAGACCTACCAGTCAAAGGAAATCCAAAAAGATGATCCCCCCATATGTCATAAGTATAATTTTCCCCAATCCCCATCTTTTGGTCAATTTTATCCGATTGTTGATCATGAAGTTTGGAACCAGGAGCACGCGCATGTGGAGCAATTGTAGATGTCGAAGCCAAAATAGGAGATTGACATGTCAAATGTGGGGCAGCCCTCCCAGTGACAGGAAAGGTTGCAGAAGGCAACAGAACAGCTCTGCCAGCCACTTTTCTAGCTAATGCTGGCTTCTCTTGAGCGGGAAAGAACCAATTACTGTTGCCAAGATTCAAAGAAAGCTCAGGCTCCAACACCTTTACCTTAGAGTAAGGTTCTGCAAACTTGCTTTTATCACATTGCTGATCAACTACCTGACTGAGCATAGGTTTAGCATCCACAGATGTGACGGGCGAAAAGGGTGATGGTGGTGTAGAATTTCCACTGTGACTGCTTGAAACTTCAAAAAGTCCACTTAGTCCTGAATTGAAGCTCTTTTTCTTCCGTCGCCTTCTCCCCTTCCCCTTTTCAATTTTAACAGTCAGGCTTCCAGCTTGTGATGCATTTTGGATATCAGAGCTCTCAACTGATACAGGTTTTGACTTTAAAGAGGGAGACGATATAGTTTCCTGTTGAGCATTCAACTGAGTGTTGGTTTGCTTTTGATATCCCATCGATGGATTTATATTTTTCGGGGCACCATCTTGACCATCAGATTCTAGCAACACGTCCTCTTTTCCATTTGATCCTATCGAACCACTCATTTTTGGGGATATGAGATACTCGCAATGGTTTTTCAGATTATGATGCGCATGAGAGCATTTTTCTGCATAGCTCACAGTGGAGACACAGACTTTCCCACTCTTAAACAAGTATTCTTGAAAGCCAAAGGTGATCGCATGGGGAAACAAGAAGCAGAGCAGCAGTAACAATAGGAAAACAGCAAGAATGATTACAACCATAGACCTCTCAACAAGCATCCAGAATGTAGATCTTTTGCAGAAGTTGAGAACAAATATGGGTATACTGGCTTTCATAGGAATCACAAATATACCTGATGCCAGAACCAGTTGAAGGTCCCTCTGTTTTGTAGATGTAGAAAAATCAGCTTGATATGATATCTGAAGCTTTATAGATTCCCCAGGCTGAAGAGAAAAACCCTTGCAAGTATTTACTTGAAACCCATCCAAACCACATTCAGCTCCAGAAACTTCAATTCGCTTTACCTCTAAAGGAAGGTCTCCCTTGTTCTTTGCATACAGCTCTTTTATCATAGGCTGGGAACAGGCAAGATTTTTGTCTTCCATGTAGTTTGACATGTCTGGAGACAGAAAACTAAGTGGAGTTGACAAGTTAAACTTAAATTCTAATCCTTGCACAGGAATAGCCTCCTCATACAAGACCAAGGAAACTAACCCCCCAAAACCATGCAAAGATAACCACTCCACGCCAGAGAGATTATTCCTTATCAAAACCGAACTTTTCCATTCACATAGATTGGAGGGACGAAAGAGAATTGGGCCAAAGGACGCTTTACCATAAGGATGAACAAAAGCTTCTGTAACTGCACTCTTTGCTAATGAGAAACCATACCTTGTAGAAGCAATTGATTTATTACCCTCCAAACTACTAGAAGAAGACTGTTGCAGAAGAGTGTCAGATGTCCTGCACTCATCTATAATTTCTCCAGAATTCAGAACAAGCTGCATCACAATTGATTCTTTGCTTGGGTTTTTGACAGTTATCCACTGAGACCAATGACTTCCAACTTGAACTATAGGGAACAGTACTTCATTTTCTTCAAGAACACCGTAACGTGTAGTCGCATGAGATTTCCAGTTTCTAAGTACCAGCTCGTCTGCTTCTCTTGCATCCACTGCCTTCAGATACGGATTTACATAAATAAATGTCTATATGCAAGAAAATTGAAATACATGATTTTGATCACAAAAGTGAAACACGTTTAAAAGACGGAAACAAGTTACTGAAAGTCGATGCAGAGTCAAAATATTTATAGATGGCATATCAGACAATTACAGGATGAACAATTTTTTGATTAATCCATAACTGAACAGAGTCCATCTGCACTATAACAAGAATTTTGCCAACCTATAGAACTTTAGAAGCAGAAATAGAAGGTTGAGTACAGGAAACGTGATCTATATTTTACTCCAAGTAAGATTAAATTCCAAGAAGCTATTTGGTTTCCTATTATTTGTAGAAAAAAGTTGCATGTTTTAGCCATGTACTGCAGGTGGTGGAAACTTCCATGAAGTGCTACAGAATCCTACTAATCCAAAAAACAAAAGTAACGAATCAGGAAGACTTCCACACCACATCCATTTACAAAAAGTAATGAACAGATCATGTTCTGACCTGGCATTTCTCCAGATACGAGTAATCCATCATAAATCATTCTAATAATTTTTTCCTCAGAATCAATTTCATTGTAACTATAAATTATCTCTTATTTTCATTTCCTTACAGCACATGCCAAGTACAACCAACTAATCAATGAAATCAAATGCAAACCTCATGTATCAAATGCTAGTTTTAGAACTCAGAATTGATCTGTCCAAAATGTCAAAGATGAAAAATATAATCCAAATTCACTCATAATAACCTATCAGCTTAAGATCTCATTTTCCCTTCTTTTTCTTTCATTCCTTGCACAGTTAGGAGTAATCAGAATGACAAACAAACAGCTTTAATATCCATTAATTGCCTTTTGCTGCCCTGTATGAAGTATACCATCATGTCTGGTGATAGTATCGGCTATTGCAACAAGATAAACCAAAAATATACTGATTGCTTGTTAAATAACAAATCCAATCAATGCAATGCATTCCAGCGAGAAAATTTTATTTCAGACAGAAAAAAGAGAAGAATCTGTGTACCTTCATCTCTGATGGTGGCTGCATGCTACTACTTAAAGATATTTGGGAATTGGTATGTTCTACATCTTTGGACTGCTGTCTATTTCCGGTAGAAGAATCCACTTCATGTTGTGGACAAACACCGATTACATCCTCACAGGGAATTTCAATCTGAGATCTTGTGTCATTCATTAGTACGACCAATTTGCAGTTCATATTTACTTCAGGAGTTTCCAAGGGACTGTTAATGATAACAGCAACTTGTGTGACAGTATAAGGAAAAAGCACAAGACCTTCCATATATTTAATATGAAAATGTGCAGTGCGTTCCCCAACTTCAGTGACTTTGATAAAACTCAGTATATAAGGAGCATCATTTCTCACTGAAAGCGCAATAACAGCTCCTTTTGTATCGCATGGCAATAAGGCTTCCAGGGATGCTGAAACAGGACGAATAGGTTCATCATAAGAGGCATTTACACTCAGTGGTGCTTCAAGAGGAACCATTACTGTATCGGTCTTATTTTTTGAAGATCTCAGCAACTGCATACAGATTGCACCGAAAACTTTTCCTTCAAAATGGAATGACAGATCTAACTCCATAATAGTCTCTGTCTTTTGAGGACCAATCTCCCAATTTTTATGTGGCCGCATGGCAATTTGTGGTAGACCAACTTCACCGCTTTCAGCATCCAATGATTCTTTAGCACTCAGCATACTGTACTCACTAGATTCTGCAATACCGTTAGTGCTACACGTTGCTTTTGACGAGTGGGAAGCATTTCCCGAAGAAATTGATAACCAAACAGTTACTTCCTCCACATAGAGGGTTTCATCAAAAGGATTAAACAAAGACAAGTTCTTTCTCCACCTTCCGCTGGAGGAAACACCAGGACCAATTAAAGGCTTTACACCATAAGGGGACTCAACAGCAAACCCTTTAGCTGGAATCAAGAAACCACCCAAGCTTGTCTGCAAAACTAATTGTGTAGATGATGAACCTAACTTTGTAGGCAAAAACACAAAACAAACTGATGCAACTTCACCAGGAGCCAGCAAAAAATCACTGACATTGCACGAATAAAACTGTGAGTTGGTACTATAAGGCTCATAGACATTCAGTGTGTTGTCACTGCCAATGTTCTTCACTGTTAAAAAAGCTAAGGAAGGAAAATGCAAGTACTTGCGTCCCCAGTCCAGTAGAGAAGGTTTAATTTCCACATGTGGTGTTGAAAAGCTGTCCAAAAAGCCAGATTTGACTGTTTCAATATTCTCACTCAATTTCAGATTTCGGGTTTTTTGGGCAAGTAATGGGCTTATACAAGAAGTGACATCATTTTGTTGATCATTCATTGAGTTATGACATGAGAATTCACGACAACTCTCCTGGTAGTACAAAGAACATGAAATAGTCCTGCCGCCCAATAATCTGAACATACCACTGTCCGATGACCGACATAGGCTATTTTTCAATTGGTTCAGTCCAGCAGACAATCTAACATCAGTGTGAACCCTAGAAACATCTAATACTTCAAATTCAGCACCATTTTTTTCACATAAAAACCCAGCCAATGTCGATGGGAAACAGAATGAATTCGAATGAGGACATACATTGTCCATACTATGTTGCTGCACCAAATGTTCCACTTCAAACTTTGAGTTAGTATGATCATCAAATATATCTGGATAATTTACATCAGAACTGCCTTTGTAGGACTGGCATGCTTCAAATTCCAACTGATTCTGTGCTCCATTAATTAGGGATGCCTCAAATGTTATGAAGGCGAAAAGAGCACACAACTGAACCACCACAAAGTAAAATGCTCTGGAGAAGTGAAAAACTCCCCTGAACAACATAAATTAAAAGCTGATATCAAAACAACAATTCATAAGACTACTGACGCAATTTTTTTTATGAAATATACATTGAGAACTGTGATTTCGACCTGCAAAGTAGTCACAACTTCACATTGATCGTATCAAACGAAAGAGCACAAATAACAGGAATCGTAAAAAGAACATCAGTGACAAAAGAATGAACAGAACAATAAAAAAAAAATGTAGTACCATTTATTTATGAACAAAATAGATGGTAGATAACAAAAACTTAGCTATGCGTTGTTGGCATTAAATACAGAAATAAACCCGTTATAGGAGAGCAGTTCTTTGTAGATGAGTAGGGAATTACGGAAGAAAAAATATTATTTTCCATATATGTTGGAGTGTATACTTCACTTAACATTGCGATAAATACACAAAAGCTCCAAAACATTTATCAAACAAAAATCCATCAGACACCAGTTCTATTACACAAAAGCTTCCGACAACGAACACTGAACCCTAAAAATGTTGTCATCATCGGAAGAAACATTTTTTTTTTTACCCTTACACCAATAAAAACACTAACCCATATAATTTTTTTTCGTTCTTTTCCCGAAACAAAGAACCTAAAACATTTAAAACAGAAGAAAAAAAAATTCTAGAGCAACAATAATCGGGGATTGAAGTGGAAAACCAAAAGGGAGCTTTTTAAATGGGGAAATTTTGGAAAATCAGAGCTAGAGAAAGATGGAGTTACCGAAGGTCGGACATGATGGAAAGCAGCAGTGAATAAGCTTATTCTTTAATCATGAATAGGTTCTTAAGGGACCCTATCTGAGTGCAAAAAATACATAATCAATACTTTTTCCTTTCTAGGATTTGATAAATTTGTGTGGGGTTTTGAGTTTCAACCCGAATTGTATGCTCTGCTGAATATAGAAATACACACCCGAGGAGCAGATGAATGGCCTACGAGAGAGAAAAAGCAGAAGAAAATGACGTGTGTAATTTACTCTATTGCCCTTGGTTAAGTGAAAATTAAATTGAGATTTTAAGGACAAAAAAAATTAGTGTTTAGTGTGAATTAAAATTAGATTTTTAGTAGATTGCGATAGAAGTTTTTAAAATGTGTGATTGAAAAGTTGCGGAACTCATAAGATGTGGTTAATATTAATTGTTTGACTTTGACTTAAATTAAAATTAGATTTTAATCGATACCAAACAAATCTCTTCGCTGGTCCACTGAATCCAAACAAGTTCAGCAATGACTATGGTGCTCTCTTTTTAGTTTTAAAAATTGGTTAGACCTTTGATTCGATCCTTGGTATTTTTAACTTTTTCTTAACTAGCAAATATTATCCAACATATTATCATAATAACGTGTTTTAAAACGAGGGATAAATATACTGTCATAATTTTATATTTTTGTTGCCTATTAAAATACAATAACATATAAGTTTTTTTCCTCTAATCTTAATAATTTTTTTGGACATAAAACTATCATTTGGGACAAGTTTGAAAATAAGAATATGATTGATAAGTTAGGGACATGTATGTGATCGAGTGTAAAAATTATTAATCATTGGCACAATTAAAAATGCGGTGCACTTGTTAAAATGTGGTGCTGATATATGAAAGCTGCGTGGTAGTTGATAAATGGAGAAAGCAAATTTTGGTACGTTGTGGGGTCGCCCTTGTGCACTTTGGATCCGTTTGATAGAGTGAATGAAATTTGGGTGAAAATGAATTTTATGGAATTATTTGGCAATTAAACACCATAAATTGGGTGGAATTGTACAAATTTTTCATTTTCACCCACTTTTCCACCCTATCAACATTAGTGTTTCAACATTTAGCCCTCTTCGACAGGAATTAAAATCAAATTTTTAATAATTTTTTTTATAAAAGTTAATGAAATATGTAATTAAAAAATTATGGGAACTAAAAAATATATTATTAAAAATAATTATTAACTTTAATTTATATTAAAATTTTAATTTTAATCACTATCAAACAGGTTTAACGTGTTTTTTCATGTTTTTTTTTTTCCAAAACTTGGAGGGCATATTGGGCAGATTGGAATTTTATTGACATTGGAATCTCAGTGACTCGGTCTAAACCAATACAGGGTTTTGGCGACTTTGGTTTAGTTAAGAGTCATTTTCCAGGAGAGGGGAAATTATGAAAAGGTCCTACACCTTTCAGAAATGAAGTATTTGAGTTCTCATATTTTTCTGGCTTTTAAATCCCAATTTTGTTTCTTGATATGCGTCGATCCCCGCTAGAGAGGATGTTAGTTTTTCGTTTAAAACTAATAATATTCTTGTCCCTCTTCTCTCCAAAATCAAATAAATTAAAAGTAAAATGAGGAAAAAAAGAAGAAGAAAGATTGCATTACCAAACCATCAAAAGTAGCAAAGACAAAATTTTCCATCGACTCCCTATTTACAATGCCATACGTTGAATGGAGCAAGGAATTTCGATCCGACAAGCATTGGAAATATTATCCCTTGCGAAAATGAGATTTAATCCCCACCTCGTACCCATCCTGCAATTCTAAAATTCCCAACGGATGAGGATGCTAATGACAATCATGGCCCCATCTTGTTGTTGTCTCTAAGCGAAAGGATTGTATATTTGGAGACTACATAAATAAGCAACGAATAAATTAGAATTAGAGGTGACAAAATTACTCGACATCGCCTCACCCATCATTGCCTCGTCCCATTTAGTAATTGGAGCGGGGATGGGAAACATAATTCCAAACCTTTTCGTTTTTAAAAATATATAAAAATATATTAACAATTAAATGAACAAATAAAACGGGACCGGAATTTTTAATCCATCCTAACTCAATAAAGTCCTCAATAGAATAGGGATGGGTCCATTCTGTCGTCATCCATAATTACGTGGGGAAGCAAGAAACAAGGAGGCAGGATGATTTTTTTATATATATTTTTTCCCTCTCATCTTTTCATATTTTCACTTGACTTTTTTTTATTTCCCTTTCATTTTTCCTTATGTAGTGAGTTAATTATTTTAATAATCACCCAATTTATACGATGATCACAGTTTACTTACTAAATTTTAAAGTAATTCACAGTAATCACTGAGTTTTGCCTGTTTGCACTCCATCACCCTCAAAAAATCGTTACTTTTTCACTTACATGACTAACAAAAATTTCATGTGACAAATTACAGTCATTAAAAATTACAACTCAGCTAAACAATTAGTTCATTACTCAACCAACTTACATTTGCCCGCAATTTACTTATCAAATTTTAAAATGTTTCCCAATGGGCACTCAAATTTGAAATGTTGCACTCTATCTATCATCCGCCATATTTCATTCGTTACGTTACTAATGCATAACATGAAAATCTCGCGTGACAAGTTATAATCGTTTAAAAAATTGCAAATTCACCAAAATCACCATATGTGAACAACAAACACGAACACAGCCCATATAGTATCCCACCATACACCAACCGTTCAAGTTTGATGATATTTTCTTCCTCAAATAGTCAGATACATGCTCGGAAAAATGAAATATTGGGATGAGAGAGATGTCAAGTGGATGGTACAATTGGAGGATAAGACTTTATAAATAGTATCTTCTCGCATTCTTCTCAACCATCAGCTCTATCTTATTACACAATTTAGTTGTACGTGAGTGGGATAAGTGAATTGGGAGTTTAACATATTTTAGGATTGAAATTGGAGACTCTTTATTGGGTTTTAAAGAAATTTATTGGATCGTGGAAGTCGTGTTTCACCTACAGTAATCTTGGTAACTTGATGGTTGGATTGAGTTGTAATTTTTTAATGATTGTAACTTTCCATGTAGGGTTGGACATGTTCTGGTACCGAATCGAACTCGAATTTTTGTGTATTTATTAAATGGAACTGTCGAGTCCAAATTTAATTATGAAATTGTTCAAATTCGATTCGATTTGGTTCTCGAATTTCGTACAATAATTAAACTTTTTAATATTTACAACAACGAATAACATATTCAATCTTAACTTTTACAAAAAAAATTAAAAAAAAAAATAACATAGTCCAATCTCGTGATATCTTTTGTGCTTCTCTTTGTTAAATTCTTCGTAAATTTGACTGTTAAAATCATATGAAGATGAAGAAAGCGAACTCACAATAATGAAGATAGACAAAATCGAGTTTCCAATTTGATTTTTACAGAACGGCAGAAATTACACTAGAATAAGAGATTTTGGTAAAACTTGTGTCAATTTGATTAAGTTAGGCATGTGCTGAAAATTAGAAATAGAAAATTCATATTTTGAGTTTGGACTAAATTAATTAGTTAGCAAATTTCTTTAAAAAAATAATAATAATTTTACTTATTTAAGATAAAAAAAAAAAAAAAAATTAGAAAGATTCGATTCTCCAATTCTTGGTCTAGTACCGAAAATCGAACAAAATTCATTGATTCTCGACTCAGATATCTGTTCGGACATTTAACTTAAGAATAACTACTCAATTCAATTAAGTTTGGCTCGGGAATTTAGATTTCCTTGAGATACATTAGCAACGAACGGAAACGAAATATGACGAATGATAAATGCAGTGTAATATCCTGAAAATGAGTTATCATAGGGGAGCATTTTGAAATTTGATGAGTAAACTGTGATCAAGTCTAAGTTGAATAAGTAATGAAACAATGATTTGGTGAGTTGTAATTTTTTTAACGATCATAATTTGTCACGTGAAATTTTCGTTAGTCACGCCAGCGAATGAGGTAACAAATTTATTAGGATGGTGGATAGAATGCAAACAAACGAAGATCAGTGAATAACTCTCCTGTAGTTGGTTTTGGAGATATAGATGTGGGCTGAAAAAATTATTCTTCCAAACGGAGAGCTACAAGAAATGTGATGAGTTGAGAAATACTAACAATTTCTATCTAGTCGATATCAATACGAATTAATAATTTTACACAGTCTTCCGAGATTAATATATGATGGGATACATTAAATATGTAGTTTAAAAGTAAATAAAAAATTATAGATAAATAAATTATAAAATTAAAAATGAATTTTAATCCACTTATAATCTTAAAATCAGACAAGAATTGAATGTACAATTTTATTGCTAGTGTAGTGCCATTCTACTCCACATCTACGTGGAGCCAGCCACGGAACATGGAAATCTGACTGTGCCGTCGTCTTTTAGAATTTTTTCCTGAGTGGCCGACCGTTGAATAGATTATTCGTTAGGGCGGCACCGTGTTACAATTGCATTATGATGAGATTGGAGAATGCAATACTTGACAAAACGGCTTTTAATGTGCGACGCCTTTTTTTTTTAACAAGAAACTCGTAGTAGCTATTCTTCGAGTGCGCAACATTTATATTCTCAGGCTAACATAATAGTTTGCAAATCACGCCAACCAGATTAACCACACTAAATAAGTTCGGTGCGATAGATTTGATCGATAAAGTGTTGGTATGGAGAATCGAACTCGTGACTAAAGTTCTTCGCGCTTACCTGCTCCACCAACTCGATCACCTCATGAAGGGCGCGACATGTTTTATTTTTAGTGTGTTTTGTAGCTCCCATAAATTGGGTTACAACCTTTTGTAATTATAAAAAAAAAAAAAAATAAAAATAAAAAAGGAGAGAGAGAATATATTTTTTTAATACTTAATTTTGTAAGGTTACAAGCTTGTCAAATCTCATTTTAATCATATGTTTTATTCCATCTATAATTTTTATTCACTTTTAAACAACATATTTTATGAGATAGACAAGTTTATAATCTAAAAAAAAAAACACTTTGTTAAAAAAGGTCCAATCAAATGTTTGGCTTAGATTAAAAAATAAGTGAAATTAATTTTTTTTAGCAAACTTTATTTTAAAGAGTTTTAACCAATCATACTAAATTGAAAATGTGGACTTCTACTATTTCCTAGAGCTTTCAAGAACTTTCGACACAATAGATAAAAATTTAGTAAATGACACAAACATTCACTAATGTAAAGTATTAATATTATTATACTAAAGAATTAAACTTAGTGCACACTCTTAATGTACATTGTGTTTAACATTGTACTCACATGGACAGTGAGGTCCATGATTATTTTAATCGTGGACCCCATTGTCCATTGTGAGTGCAATGTCATCCACAATATAAAATATAAAAAAAAATGTATCTAAAACAAAGCTCTATACTAAAACTCCATCTCATCAGAAGAAAATACTCGAATTTGATAATTTTCTGAATTTTGACTTTGAATTACGTTACTTTCTCGCCGTGCATCAGTGCATGTGCTTTATGGAGGTTTACTCTTCAAATTAATATAATTTATCTTTTATGTTTTGGGTTTGTATCCCATAGTTTATGCTTTGAATGTTTTAAAAAATTATAATGAATTTTCCACCCTAAAGTAAATATATATATATTTTAAACGTATGCAATTTATGGACGACATGGAGTGCAGTTGTTGATCATACGGGATCATAGGAGATTATTTCCTATTAAATTCATCAAATACCTACAAGTATCATTTTGCTATTACCATTTTTTATGTATTGCAACTTAATGTTCTCCCTCCTCTCTCTTCCTACAAATATAGTTTTTCATATTGCTTATAAAGAGCGTTCTTCTAGTAGAGATGCAAAATTTGGAAAAAAATAAAATGGCTAGACTAATTTATTCACAGCTATTGTACAGGTAATTAAAGAGATAAGACATTGCAAATGACTTAAAAATCTTCTTAAAAAGAAGAAATTAGGTCATCGGTTCGAGTCCCCTTTTGGTATGAGAATCAATTAATAATTCTTGGGAGAGTAGTAAATAAGAGTATTTATATAATGCAAATATTGTGTATGTATATTTATCTCACCCCTTTACCTTAGAGAGGATTCCCCTTATATAGATTCTAAGATAAGCTCACGTGTCAACAATATGCTTATGAGTACGTGGGATAAGTGTCTTAGGGTGTCCTATATTCTAAGTTGGAATGATGGAGAATGTGAAGATTAGATTAGTCATCGAAGGTCCTTCCTAGTATAAATATCAGTTAGTACAATGGCTTATTTGTCTTACTAATAACCGATCGTATGAAACATATTTGCATCAAATCTTTGGTCGTGCTACGAGTAGACTCATTGAGGCAGTGGAGATACAACTTTCTATTGTTTAATCAATTGAAAGGAAGATCGACTAGATAAAACATAAAAATCGATGATGGTCGAGAACATTTCTAAATGATCATGAGGTGATCAAACTAAAGTCGAGATGAGCCCTATAAACCTGTTATTATCTTGAGCCTATAATGTTTATCCTGTCGATATGTGAGGCCAGATTGAAAACCATTCATACTAGTTCTTACCCTAGTCAAATCTTTAAGCAACATTATCCACGAGTGAAAAATCTCATTAGAGCATTAGAAGTGATTTTCATTGTACGTCTTTTTGAATGTAGTTATATATTCCAATAAGAAGTAATCATCCAAATAATAGTGGAACCTTAACTTAAAATGTTTCACTTTCAAGGTCTCAATTGAATGAAACATGGTAGCTATTAGAGTAAAATTTGTGCTTGATAAAAAAAAAATATATATATATATATATATATATATATATATATATATATATATCTCATTCAAATAATTGAAATGTGAGACTGAGATATAAAGATTCTTGATTATTCTTTCCATGATTCCTGCCGTCTTAAATTCAAGTCAAATGTCAAATGTCAAATGTCACTTTCTATAGGCAATTAGACACGTAATCAAAGACTTTGGACTTGGTAAATATATATCACGGATTTCAGCACTTCATTTATAATTATGGATGTAACATCTCTAAAATATCTTTAAAGACGTCCACTTTATGAAGTAAACATTTTTTTTTTTTTTTTCTAAAAAAGGTTTTGTTGATAAAATAAATAAGTAACTTAAGATTAAAGTTAACTTACTCCAAAATACATTCGAGCATACTTTAAGTTTCTATAAAAGAAGATGTGATATCAATTTGGATAATTTTATGGGTTATGCTTGAAGTACATAAACCTTTTTATGGGTTATGCTTGAAGTACATGAACCTGTTTTACAGGTCCTGTCAGGTCAGACATATTAGTGGGGCCCAAATTTTTATTTTTTATTTTTTTTATAAATACACTGTGCTGTGAAAAACAACCTGTACTTGGGCCTTTATCCTAATTTTATTTGTTGCACGTGGTGGGAATATAAGACCATATTATGCCAAAATTTGATTATGTAAAGTGAAATTAAATTTAGAAAATAATCCAGATTTTGTGATGAAAGAACTTTTTTTTTTTTTTTTACAAATTTTGGTAGAAAACATTGTATATTTATTTGCGAAAGTTAGGTTGAAGGAAAAAAAATAAAAAATGAATATGTAAAGGGTTGACAATCATTTAGATTTTGTAATGAAAGAACTTTTTCAACAAATTTTGGTAGAAAACTGAATATTTATTTGCGAAAGTTAGGTTGATGGAAAAAAAGAATAAAAAAATATTACTAGTTTCGTAGTCTGGGATGGAAATCTTTCCAAGTAGCCAAATGAATCATTTACGATGAGCCCCTAACCTGAAAGATTTACTTGTGATGGGGGCCTTTGTAGGTACCCAAAGGAGAAGCCTACAATTTACAAAGGGCACCTTATAAATATAGGAAAATTTTTATAAGTAAGAGTATAATTTTGATTCAATTCAATAATAAAAAAATAAGTTACAATTTTCAAAAATTAGATTTTTGTTAATTTTTATTTATAATTTAATTAATTAAATATATTAAGGTCACGGATCTATATAATTTGATCACAGATTCACAATTTAGTTAGTCACATATTATTTTAGGTCACAAATCAAATTTTTTAAATGTCAAAAATTATTTTATGTCATAATTCAAAAATTTTATAGGTCACAATTTGTTCATCGATCACAGATTCACAATTTAATTAGTCACATATTATTTTTAGGTCACAAGTCAAAATTTTTAAATGTCACAATTATTTTACGGTCACAATTCAAAAATTTTAAGGTTACAATTTTTTTCTTGGTCACATATGAAAAATTTATAAGTCATAATTTCTTTATCGGTCACAGATCATGAACATTATAAATCACAATTTATAGTCACAACTTATAATTGGTCACAAATTAACAAATTTTTAGGTCACACATTATTTTTTTAGTCATGGTTCATATTTTTCGTTAGTCACATATTATTTACTGGTCACAGATTATGTCACACATTATTTTTTAGTCACAGTTTATATTCATTAGTCACGTATTGTTTATTGGTCACAAATTAACTAATTTAATGGTCACAGTTAACCCAAATATTTGTGACGACCAACATCGCTAGTGACCACCACTTCATTACCGCCTAAACTACCACCACAACCAACCCACACCACCAGCACCACCCACCCAGAACTGCACCAACAACCAACAACCAACCCACACCACCAGCACCACCCCAATCCCGCCCGGCCCACCACCACCACCAACCCACACCACCAGCACTGCACCAACAACACTTCCACCAACACCGTCGCCCCCACCATAACCCCGCCCAACCAACACCACCAGCCAGACCTGAAAATCGCCAACACCACCACCTCATAAAACCCCACCCAACACCGCCACCACCACACAGCACCGCAGACACTGCCACCAACACCGTCGCCCCACCACAACCCCGCCCAACCAACACCACCACTACTAGAACAAGCACCACAACCGCACATCACCATCACCTCAACAGATCCACTCGACTGAGAGCACCGCTGCACTGTCCAAAATGGGATCCTGCCGACTGTAGCCACAGCAACATCATCGCGACAACTGGGAACCACCAACAACGGGATCCTGTCGACTGTAGCCACCGCAACATCATCGCACCACACCCACACAGCATCGCACCACACCCACACCCAACGACAAACACCGCACCACCACTGCACCCACATCACACACTCAACACCACACAAAATCACAGATCGAGATTTATGGAAACTCAACACCACACAAAATCACAAAAAATCACCATCCCAACCAACACGACCGCCACCAACAAAATTACTGCACAAATCCCGTAGCTACCACCGACAGACCATCGCCGTTGGCCATAACATCACACCACACCCACACCCAACGGCAAACACCGCACCATCACTGCACCTACTCACAACCATGACAGAGCAGAGGGGAAGGGAGGAGAGAAGTGTAGAGAGGCGGCGGCAACTGCTTCTTCTGGCCGACGATTTACAGCGGCGACGGTGAGCGGGGAGTTGCTGTCGCACAGAGAGAGAGAGAGAGAGAGAGGGGTGAGATGGGAGTGAGAATGAAAAGGAAGTGGGAAAATTATTTAGGGTTTGATTATTAATTAATTAATAAAATATCTGATTTTTGTACAATGAAATATCTCATCTTATTTTAGAACTCTCAATATTTAAAGTAGGGAATGATGTAATTTCCACATAAATATATTCTCAAAATTAGGCGTGTTTTAAAAAAGGGAAATTTTCATAAGTAAGAGTATGAGTTTGACTCATTTCAATAAAAAGAAAATAAATTTCAACTTTCAAAAATCAGATTTTTATTAATTTTTATTTATAATTTAATTAATTAAATATATATTTAATTAATTAGATATATTAAGGTCACATATCTATATAATTTGGTCATAGATTCACAATTTAACTAGTCACATATTATTTTCGATCACAAATCAGAATTTTTAAATGTCAACAATTATTTTACGTCACAATTCAAAAAATTTATATGTCACAATTTGTTCATCGGTCACAGATTCACAATTTAATTAGTCACATATTTTTTTCGATCACAAATCAAAATTTTTCAATGTCATAAATTTTTTTACGATCACAATTCAAAAATTTTAAAGGTAACAATTTTTTCCTTGGTCACAGATAAAAAATTTATAAGTTACAATTTCTTTATCGGTCACAGATCACGAACATTATAAGTCACAATTTATAGTCACGACTTATAATCGATCACAAATTAACAAATTTTTAAGTCACACGTTATTTTTTAGTCACGATTCATATTTTTCATTAGTCATATATTGTTTACTGGTCACAGATTAAGTCACACATTATTTCTTAGTCACAGTTCATATTTTTTATTGGTCACAGATTAACCAATTTAGTGGTCACAGTCAATCAAATAATCTGTGACCACCACCTCCATTGTACCACACCACTACGACCAATCAAAAAATTTCCAAACATACCGCCATCGCCAGCACCACCACCATAGCCGCCATTGCAACCACCAACCTGCACCACCACTAGACAACCACCAACACCACTCCACCTCACAGTCTGCAACCCCGCCATCACCAGCCTGTACCACCACCACACGACCACCACCAGCCTGTATCAACAAAATCACTGCCAACAACTGCCACCACCATCGCCAGCAAATGCCACCACAAAACTCACCTCCATCGCCAGATCCACCATCTCCAACAACCACACAAAACACCGAACACACCACCATGCCACCCAGCCACCACCATCGCCAACAACCGCCACCACAAAAACTCACCTCCACCACCAGATTCAACATCGCCAACAACCACACAAAACACTGCACACAACCACTGGTCCACCACACACACCACCATATCCCACCCACTGGTCAACGGCACCGCACCCAACCACCATCGCCCACCACCGCACCCAACCGGCCACCATCTGTGATAGAAAAAAATACTACAAAATTGGTGCTCAAAAGTTGCGCATATGCACGAAGAGGCGATTCCGATGCCATACCTCAACGTCGGAGGTGTCATGTTGTCGGATCTGTGTGTCGCCAAAGAATAGTGTGTCGCCGGAGACGAGTGGAGAGAAAATGTTATGAAAATTTTGGGCAATGGTTCTGTCGAACGGGCATGGAGAAGAGAGAGAGAGAAGAGAACGGGTGGGGTGAGCGAGAAAGTGAATTAGGTTAGGGTTTGTGTGATTATTTATTTTATAAAAATATTAAATTAAAATAAAAGATCTGATTTTTGAACAATGAAACTTTCCACCTTATTTTAGAATGTTAGATTCTTAATGTGAGGAAGGGTGTAATTTTCACTTTAAAAAATCATATGAAAAGTTTTTTTGGAAATTAAAAATATTGTGTAAAATTAAAAAGTGACATAATGTCACATTTTTATAAAAAAAATTGTGTCACTTTTCACAATTAAAAAAAAAAAAGTGACAAACTAAAATAAAAATAGTTACAATTTTTTTTTTTTTTAAAAAAGTGACAAACACTAAAAATTTGACAAAATTCAAAAGGAGTGACACAAACACTCAAAAATTGACAAAACACCAAAAAAAGTGACAAACACCAAAATAGCACAATTCATTTGTGCATCACCAATAATCATGTTCTTAACATATTTAGCATCTTTCTTAATATATTTAGCATCTTCGGGACAATCCACGTGAGCATAATGTCGGTTCTTAACATAATCCACACGTTAATTATGTTAGGAAAATATCACATATCATGTTACTTTTTTAAAAAGATAAAAAACAATTGACAAATATTAAAAAACAATGACAAAAATTTAAAAGATGACAAACTTTAAAAAAATGACAATCTGAAAGAATAGTTTTTTGGAAGTAAAAAATACTGTGTAAAATTAAAGAGTAACACAAGGTCACTTTACAATTCAAAAAAAGTGACACGATCACTTAAAAAGTGACCAACACCAAAATAGCACCATCAATTTGGGAGCCTGCTCGCTGTACAGGGCCTGATTACCAGGCCCTGTACATGGCAGACAGATAGGGGATGGGTGATTAAATGTAATAATCACCCACCTCTTATATGTCTGCCATGTACAGGATCTAAGAGTGAACATGGTTCCATTTGGTTTTGGTTCCAAGAGAGCTGAACCGAACCATAAATCAATAGTTTTTTTGATAATAGAACCATTTGGTTTTTTTTTTTTTTTTTAAGATATGGAACCAAACCGAACGGATCTATTCGATTTTGCTTTGGTTCTAGTTCTATTACTTAAATTTTCAAACTTACGTTATATTCATAAGTTAGTAATATATACTTAAAATAAAAAAATATAAGCATCAAATATTTAGCAAGTTCAAATTTTCGGTCAACAATTTTTTTCAAAAGTTTAAATTAACAAACAAAATGTAAACGAATGATTCTTTGCCAAAAGTTAATAATATCAACTAGGGCACCAAGTTCTAAAAATATCAATTAGGGCACCAAGTTCTTTCAATGCTGTAATATGTAGACATCAGACGATGTGCAACGTAAGTTAGGGCGCCAACTATGCATGCAAGGTTATTTATTCTCTAACCTTTATTAAAAAAAAAATACAGATTTCAAACCCTTCCTTCACTGATTCCTCCAGTATTGTTTATTACTATTGGTGGATTACTGTATTGTAAATACAGTATATGCCTATATGAAACAAATTCAAACCGATCCATTAATATATTTTTGTTTATTAAAAAAGAAGAATGTCTAGTAAATTACATAAAGAAGAATGCATAAAAGTACTACCCTGATGGTTTGAAGGCGATAAACTAGTTGTTGCGGAGTCGAAGCTTCAGCCGGAGAAGCTGCTTCGTTTGAGACTTTGAGGGATCTGCACAGGGCAACGTTTGTCGTTTGAGACTCTTGACTTGAGGGTTTGAATTTGAAGTAATACTCTTAATGAGCTCATTTGACTGTGCAAAAAATAATGGTTATTGGACTGATTTCAATTAATTTAAAATTAGATTTATATATAAATAAAATTATTAATTAAGTTTGGTTCTCGGTTCTAGAACTAGAACCAAATCCGAACCAGAATCAAATGGTTCTCGATACGAAGATCATTCATTTTTTTTCTTAGAACCGAACACCTCGATTTGATTTGGTTTGGTTTGGACATTTTGTCCACCCCTAACAGGGCCTAGTAATCAGAGAGGTCGTTGTTGGGACGGTCACCGGAATACTCACCGGAGTGGTTGTCGGAGTCGATTGCCACCTCTGATGGAGAAAGGGGTAGGGAAATGATAGAGAGTAGAAAGAGAAAGAGATATGTATATTTGAAATTTGGTGTGATGCGTGGGGTGGAGATATGATGGGCAAGTTGATTAATTATATTATATTATAATTAAACATTTAATAAATTGATTTTTCACCTGATTCTTGAAAGATTTTAGGAAGTTTGTTAGTTTTGAAATTGGAATTTTATATGTAGGATTTATGTATTCTTCCTATAAGGAAACCCAAGTTTTGGCCCAAACGATGAAACACCTCCACAAAAGTATCAATAAAAGATATATTTGTGTGATTTTGTTCAATAGAATTGGAATACATAATTAAAAAAAAAAAGAATAATGCTATCTAACACTAGTAATTTTTATTTGGGAAGGCTCGCGACTAGGGGTGATGGGAGCCCCATGGAGTGATATAGTACGTCCTTTTCGTGGCCTCCATATCCTTGGAGTCAATTATTCGTGGCTGATAGATTGTTTGAAAGATATGGAATGCATCTCTTTGTTGCCATTGACATGATGTCATAGAATCCAAGACCCCACCATTTGACTCCACGTATTGAGGACTAACCATGTTGGGGCCAGATCATATGACCTTAGGACAAGGCGAAAGAATAGACGAAGAGATATTCATAATCTGGCTCGAAGGATGGCATCGCTTATCATTGTACATCCTAGTCTTGGATAGCATGCCCTCTTATTCGCGCTCAGGCACCAGCATCTCTATGGAGTCCATAATTATAAAGAAGTCCTTTAAGTAATGGAGCCTCTCTTCCTTCCTAATTGAGACGATGTTTGAGGCCCTCCATTTAGCCGAAGTGTCTATTGTCTTATCAAATCTCGCAAAATAGCTCTCCAAATCTTACGGTCTAGGCTATTTCTACCTCGATAATTACCACAAGAATATCTAGCCTCTATTCGAAAAAAATCTTTGTTCTCAATTCTTCACTAGACCATTGGTTGGATTTCTTGCCCAAAGTATGATGCCGTTTTTTCGATGGAGGTTTGCATTTTAAAGAAATGAAATGAAAAAGAAGAAGAAGAACGAGATAAAAGTCAAAGAAAGTACCTGAAGGAAGGTTTGTTGCTAAAGTTGGACCGGAATACCGACTTAACTTCATCGGAGCAGTAGAGTTTTCATTGGAATTCTTTGAAAAGATGACTGTTTAGAAGGTAAAAGTAATTTTGTGAGAGAAAAAGTGAAGCATTTGATAGGCGACGTTGCATCAACCACGACCAGGATCAAATGATCAATTAATTCGAGCCACATTTTCATCTTGCAATATGAGTTATAGAAAGGAAGGTGCACCCATTCACACTTACCTGGTGCTACCACAAAATGAGCATCAATTAGTGGTTCATCACTTCATCACCTCGTCATTTACAATGATCAAGCCATGATGACCTCATTACTTCGTCGACTCTCCAATCATGCCACCTCCTTATCAGAATTTCAGAAACATCTATTCCTCGATTCACGAAAAAGCCTCATCCAGAGAGATGATTATAAGTATGCCTCGCCAGGGGAGAGTTGTTCTTGTCTCGGGAGATAATTATTCTTGTTATTCCTTGCTTCGTTATCCTTCGCCCTACGAGATGATTACGTTTTATTAAGTTTAATGCTGAATATAAAGGATAGGTTCAAACTTGGGAGACTATTGTTATGCCTCTATCTGTAAGACGGGCTACATGACACTCAATCAAGCAAAAGGCCATGCAAAGTCAGCACTTCGCTTTGCATTGCCTCTTCCACATGTGCCCTTCGACGTGATTAGGTCATACTTGTGGACGCCTCAAGCATAATGTATTGTTCGTGGTGACGTGTCACCTTTCTGCTGCAACATATTTTCTCGAGGACTAGCATCTTTCACAGTGGACATCTACATCACGCCTTGCCTGACCAAGTTGCACACATTATACTTGATTGATTGATTTTAAAGCTCTATAACAATGTCGCTTAGTCAAATAGCTTTTTTCATCCTCTATTTAGGCACATTTATGCTCATGACAGCTATAAATTGACACATTCGAGCTTGACATGTGAATCGTTAGGATGAGGTCACGTATCAAGCATCCAAGGAACCTCCTCGACCTATATATATACTTGGCCTTCTCTCTTGTGATTCTGGAAAGTTTTAAGTGAACTTTGGCACCCATATTTTCGTCCATTGTATCTCTTTCACTCCCAAATATTCTTCACTGTTTGACTTGAGTGACGGAGTGCACGCGACCGTTGAACTCCATTGCGGCTATGATTTTGGCAGTCTAATGTGGTGTTTAAGTATACATATAATATAAACGTGGACAATAGAAAAGTTGCGATTTATTGGCAGCTGGAACTTGCCAAATTTGGAGGTCAATAACACTAACATTCACTAATGTAAACTGTAAAGTATTATCATACTAACACCTGATTTCATTAGAAGGAAATATTGTATTAGTATTTAAAGAAATTCAAAATGACTTAAATCTTCTCTTATAAAAGGAGAGTTATGTGAAGCTGATCGGTAATGAGCACGTGGGATTTGTGTCTTAGGCTCTATTGGATATCAGATGAAAAAGGGAGAATGTGTAGATTAGATTCATCATCGGAGGTCCTTCTTGGTATAAATGTCATTTAGTACGGTGACATGTTCACCTTAGTGATTGTCGATCATATGACAAACAAATCAGTATCTAATACTTTGTCGTGCCACGAGTAGACTTGTCGAGTCGGTGGAGATACCACTTCCTTTTATTTAATTGATTGAAAAGACTATCGAAGGACGACACGTACAAACTGATGATGGTGAAGAACAGTTTCAAATGGTCATAAAAGCTGCTTAGAGCAAAATTTGTGTTCGTCTGTTTGATAAAAAAATATCTTATTCAAATAATTGAAAAGTGATAGTGAGATTCATGCATAAAGATTCTTAATTAACCCTTTACATGATTCCATCCATGATGTAACATCTTTAAATTAATTAGAAGTCAACTTTTACAAAGTAAACTTTAATTTCAAAATAAAATAAAATTTGTTGATAAAACAAATAATTAACTTAAAGAGTAAACTTAACCTACTTCGAAGTACGTTTGAACATACTTTAAGTTTCCATGGAAGAAAATCAGCTTTTAATTTTATTTCTAAGTTTTGTTGATAAAAACGAATAAGTAACTTAGGAGCAAACTTAATTCACTCTAAAGGAAATTCAGACACACTTTAAGATTTTGTGGAAGAAAATTAGATATCAATTTTGGTAATTTTATTTTTTGTACGGGGTGGTAATATAAAACAATATTATGCCAAAAATTGAAATTAAAGTTAGACGATCACCCGGATTTTAGGATTATTTTCAATAAACTCCCAAAATCGGGAGTCAAAGACACCATTTGGAAAAGAAGCCTAACTTACGAAACATAAGTGATAAATGCCACTAAACACAAACAATGTATTTCATATTATTCAACACTTCAATTACAAATCTGCACAGGGCCACGGCTAAATTCACCTCATTGAATGAGTTAGTGGCCATGGGAGAATTAACTAGCCTAATAAAAATAATTTGGGTATAATAATTTTTATCCTATACGATATAGCCCTTGTTTGACCCATTCTGGGGGGAAAATGTATTATTGAATAATAATTTTTGGAGAATGTATCTTTAAAAAGTTAAAAAAAAAAAAAAAATCGATTTACGTGTAAAATTATTTAGCTCATGTTTGAGCCTAAATTTGGAAGGAAAATGTGTTTTAGAATAGTGATTTTTTGGAGAATATGTAGTTAAAAAAATAAGAATTTTTTTTTTTTGATTTAAGTGTAAAATTATTTTATGAAAAGACGTGAAATTGAAAATGAGTTTTGAAAAAAATGAACTTTTGAAAAAGTGGATACCAAACAATATGTTAATTGGAGAATATGTTATTGAAAACGAGTTTTAAAAAAAAAATGTGGCTCAAACAATAGCTTAATATGATGTACCCAAATGATGCAGCCAGAAGTGTGAAATAAACTTTAAAAAAACATAATTTAATAGGAGTTTTTCTTTTTATTTGATTGATAAGATTTTAATCGAATCAAATTTTGCTATATCATCTGTTGATAAACAAATTTGTAAGTAGTGATTTACGTGTATCACATTCGTTAATATAGAAGGAGAAGGAGATGGAGATGAAATTTGACAAGAAACCATGAAGGATCGATTTGTGGTAGGAGATGATTTCTTGGTTATCAAATTTCAACGTTCAAAATGAGGGTAAAATGAATATTGTGATTTTTTTTTAAAATTTAAATATATTTAATATAATAAAAAAGGAATTAACGCTATGTGTAAATGGGTCGGGTTACCTAGCCATTTTCCACTAATTCCTCCCCAAAACCATGACTGATTTGTTAGGAGAAGCCTACAATTTACAAAGAGGAAATTACATAGAACCAGGTGTTTTAACTACACTTTGCATAGATCAGGTGCAAAGATTGTTTAATCAAAACTCATGTATGAAATTAATAAATAAAATATTATATCTACAAACCGTAATAAGTTTTCTCATTTTTTCCTTCCACCCACTTCCTTCTCTCTTTATATTCTCCCCTTTCTCTCTATAAAAATTCAAAACCATAGTGGATTACGTCGCCACCCACACCTCCAGAGCAACCGTCCTCTACCGGAGACGCCCACATCAACAATCCGCTGTCAAACTCTCATTCATCCTCTCCTTTCCTAGATCACCGCTGCTTGAAGCAACGACACAACAACGATTCTCGCTCAAGCCACTGCACGCAATCGCAAGTCAACCGCGATGACGATGTTGGCTCAAGCCACTGCAAGCCAACTGTGATGAGATTTGTTGATGAGGTCGTGATGTGAGCAAATTTGGCTATGGCGTTGTGACGAAATCTGGCTTCCCATACCAGTGTTTTTTCAGAGCTTGGTGTGATGCTGTTTGTGGTGGTGGTAGTGGTGGTTTTGGTAGTGTTATGGGTATGGAGTGGTTTTGTTGGTTTTGCAGGATGACGGTGGTGGTGAATTTGGGTATGGCGACGGCGGTGAGGGTTGTCGTGGTAGGGGCTCTAGGGAGTTGGTTGTTGTTACTGTTGTGGTGGTTTTCGTTGCAACGGTAAGGGGTGGTGTTGTGCTTGCTGTAGTGGTGGTAGTTTTGCAAGGCGACGGTGTTGATGTCAGTTCGTGGTGGTGGTTTGGCGGCGATGGTGGCAATGGTTTTCCCGTTGGTGGTGGTTGTGTCAGTGGAAGTGGCGGTAGCAGCAACGAGTTGGGGCGAAGAGTGTCTGTGACCAATTATTTGGTCGATTTGTGACCAAATATTAGTGCATCGAGATTTGGGGTCGGGTATTTGGGTGTAAGTGACCAATTATTTAGTTATTTGTGATCAGTACTCAATTGTGATCTAAAAATTTGATAATGTGTGATTGAAATTAATTTTGTGACCAACTAATTTGAAAAACTGTGACCCACAAATAAATCATGACATATAATTTGTGATCTCGAAACAAACTGTGACTTGTAAAATTTTCTCCGAAATAATCTGTTACTAATTAATTTGATAATGTGTGATTAATAAATAGATTGTGACCTTCATTTTGTATCTGTGACCATTAATTGAATAACTGTGACTTTATTATATTAATTAATAAATATATTTAATTAATTATATATATACCTGAATTTTGAATTTTTAAACTATGTGTCTGACTTATGAATTGGTGTAAACTATACACCTGATTTATGAATTTTTCCCATTTACAAATGGGTAAGTGGAAATAGGGAAGCCCATGTAACATTCCGAAATTTTCTAGTAAATATTTTTAGTATTTTAGAACGTTTTTAATTTTATGAGTTTAGTAAATATTTTTAGTATTTTAGAAAGTTTTTAATTTTATGGGCTTAATTGAATGATAAAATAAATGTTATTAGAAATTGTAATTAAAATAGTATTATGGGCTTGAAAGTGCAATTTCATAATTACATGTTTGCCCACTAATTAAAGGTGTAATTTCACAAACCAATAAAATATTTACATTTGTGTCCAAGGATTAAATGTGTAATTTCACAAATCAATAAAATATTTGCATTCGTGCCAATGATTAAAGGTGTAATTTCACAAACCAATAAAATATTGACATCTGTTACCCAGGGGTTAAAAGTACAATTTGATAAATTACACAATTAACCGCTAACATCAACTATAAATATGGGATGATGGTGAGTGAGAAATGTCTCTCATCTCTTTCATTTCCCATCACTTTCACTCTTTAAGGTATGTTTTTTAGTAAATTATTTTGTTAATTATTTATTTAGATAATTATTTAATTATTTAAAGTATTTATTAGATTTATGAATAGGAAATTAATTTTTTTGCTCTAGGGTTATTTAATAATAGAGGAAAGATAGAGTTAGAGTTATGTTTAATTAATAAAATTAAGAATGATTAATTATAATTTTTCTATTTAGAAATCTTAACTCTAGAAGTTTTAAAATTTATAAAATATTTCAAGAAATATTGAGTTCAGTTTACTTAGTTTGCATAAAAAAATAAATAAAAATTTTTGATGAAAGTTGGTAAAGAAGTAAGATAGGCAAATCATTTGGAATAATAGTTGCTAATTATATTGGTTAGTGGGCCCAAGTATATGTATAGAGGTAGATATAGCAAATTCAATTGGAGAAGAGAGGTTGGGGGCTGACAGCCCAAGTTTTGGCCAAAAAAGGTGAATACTAGTAATTTTTAGCACCGTCGTTGCACTATTTACAGTTGACGAGTAAGTGTAATTCAATTTTTGTTTTAGCCAACTGTATAAAGAGAACTCAACTATCAACCACCTGGCCAGTTCGTACTTGTTTGACTCTAGTCAAATATTGGTAATGAATCTAGATTGTAGCACACAAACATTTAGAAATGAACTGAGCTGTGTGTACAATTTTTTACACAGTTCAATACACAGCCTTCTCACAATATAGAGTGAGCTCGAACTTAAAATAACATTAAATCAACTCGGACCTCACCCTTATATGAGGGACTGTGTACAAAATTGTACACAAATTACTGTACAAACAGCTATTTTCTTTAAAAATATTGAAAATAAAATAAAACTAGACCTCACTAGAGACTATGTACTCTGGTCAAGAATTTTCTGACTTTGATCTTCTTATGAGATTTGTAATTTTTTATGAAATTAAAAAAAAAAAAAAAAAAATTTAGTCGAGGTGTTCCAATTTTAATTATTCGAAAGAGTTCATTTTGTATGTCTTGAAAAATATCTTAATTTCATCGCCATGTTCAGGCAACACCAAATTTGAAGGATGAAAGTGCTTTTAATTTATAGTAGGGCGATAAAATTGAATTTTTTCTAGCAGTTATAGGATTAAATTGCTTGTATTACCAAATGATTTTTTTTTTTAGTTATAGGATTAAATTGATTGGAAATTATAGTTGGATGACCAAATTGAAGTTTTCAAAAGTCGAATGATTAAATTGCTTTTAAATTTAATCGTATTACCAAATTGAATTTTTCTAATAGTTGA
This sequence comes from Osmanthus fragrans, assembly GCA_019395295.1. Classification (NCBI taxonomy): domain Eukaryota; kingdom Viridiplantae; phylum Streptophyta; class Magnoliopsida; order Lamiales; family Oleaceae; genus Osmanthus; species Osmanthus fragrans. Next base: position 10,216,839 of record CM033351.1, on the reverse strand, counting down.
AGGACAAAATTGCTTCGAAGGTAGAGGGGAATGATCGAATTGAACTTTTAAAATGTAAAAGGATGAAATTGGTTTGAAAGTATAGATGGGTGACCAAATCGAAGTTTTGAAAAAGTTGAAGGATTAAATTGCTTTTGTTTTATAGTTGTATGAACAAATTGAAATTTTCTAAAAGTTATAGGATTAAATTGCTTTTAAATTAAGTTGGATGACCAAATTGAATTGTTTTAACTAAATCGGAGCCCGACAGTGAACCCAAACCCAAAGAAAACCAACACCTAATAGGCAACAAAGCCCGAACTATACCCAGCCCAAACCTCATAGCCCAGATTTATGAATCCAGACAACAGTAACCCTAATTAAAATCTAGCCCAAAACATAAGCTTCACCCAAATAAAAGGAAAGAATTCATAAACAGGCTTTAAGTATAGTCATTTCATATATCAGATCCAAAAGTTATAAAATGCAAAAATCAAGTTTCTATTAATTAGAGAATTTTTTTATTAATTAATTATTTTAAGGTCACAATTATACTATTCATAATCACAATTACGTAATTAACGATCACAACTAATTTATTAGTCACAAATTATTTCGAAATCACAAATAAAAAAAATTATAAGTCACAGATTATTTCGATTTCACAAATAAATTTTTCCATAGGTCACAGATTATGTTAAGATCACAATTCAAAAAATTATAGGTCATGATTTATCTATTGGTCACATATTTTCAAATTTATTGATCACAAATTATTTTTTAGTTACAAATTATCGCATTTCAAGGTCACAGTTTAACATTTTAGTCACAAGTAACCAAATAGTTGGTCATATTCACCAAACACACAACATCGGTCTCAATCCACCACCAACCTTTGGTTACAAACACCACCAACTCCACCAATCACCGCCACCGCCACTACCTCCACCAATCACCGCCACCATCCACATCACTGTCGCCACCAACACCACAACATCGCCACCAACAAACCGTCACTACCAGATCCAATCAACTGTCAACAAAAATCACAACCACCACCACTCAGATCTCCAGCCATCAACCACCCCTAAACCCGCCACCACCTCACCATCCCCTACGCCATCAACAACACATGCATCACCACAACCATCACTCAACAAAAGCCGCCACCACCAAAAGTCGCCACCACCACCACCACCACCACCAACAAAAAGTCATCACCACTAGATCAAATACACTGCCAACACAAATCACCACAACCATCACCCATTTTTCAACCCACCAACAACAACCTGCATCGTTGTAACCTCACCACCACCGTCAAATCCAACACCACTTGTAGCACCACCATCTTAACTTATCCACACCACCATATCTGCCACTATCTCATATTCCCAAACCACCCCAAAACCACCCAAAATTGGTTTAAAAATTGGGGAATAAAAAGAAGCAGGTTCCCATAGAGCCCCGTACCGACTGTAGAAGCGACGAGGGCGATGCTGCTGCAGGCGCTCACGTCGTCGACTACGAAGGCACCGCACAGTAACGACGATGTCGGTGCTCGAATCTCACAACAAGTAAGGCCTCATAGCGGCGCTCGAAATGCTACTGTGAACGACAACGTCGACGGACTGCAACGTCGCGATGCTGCAATTTGTAGCAGTGTCGGTCGCACGAAGTTGTTGAGAACACTCAAGAGGCCCCAATGCTAGCAGCGTCGGCCGGCGTAGATCCTTTACCGTTTGTCGTCGACGTTCGAAGAGAGAATGAGAGATGTAGAGAGAAGAGGGATAGGAGAGAGAAAAAGGGGTCGTGTGAATGAATTAGTGTTTTTAATAGATGGGTGGGCGAAGTTTAATTTGATACCTGATTTGTGAATAATAAAACTTCTACTCTGATTTTTTATTTGTAATCTTTAAAGATCTGGGTTCATGTAATTTCCTCCAAATAAAACCCAACCATGAGTGAACCCAAATCGATACTAAAGCCCAGCCTAACAATGAACCCAAGCCTAATATAAAATAAAGCCCAAAAAGGAAAGCCTAAATTTAACCCAACCCAAAATTGACCCCAACCCAATCCAAAGCCCCGAACTAAACCACAATTAAGCCCAAATTTAAATTAAGCCTAGTTTAACCTCAACCCAAATTGAAGCCAAGCCTAAAAATTAACCTCAGCCCGAATCAAAACCCAAACCATAAGTGAACCAAATTCCCAACTAAAGCTATCCCGACAGTGAACCCAAACCCAAACCAAGCAAAAGCCCAATAGGGAAAGCCTAAATATAACCCAACACAATCCAAAGCCTCGAACTATGAATCCAGGTTGAACTACAACCCAAACTAAACCTAAATTAAAATTCAGCCCAATTTAACCTGAACACAAATTGGAGCCTAGCCCAAAAGTTAACCTCAGCCCAAATCAAACCCCAAACGATAAGTTAACCAAATTCGCAACTAAAGCTAGCCCAATAGTGAACCCAAACCCAAACTAAACAGGAGCCCAATAGGTAACAAAGCCAGAAATATACCCACTCCAAAACTAATAACCCATAATTATGAAGCCTGACAACTGTAACCCAAGTTAAAACTAAGCCCAAAATGTAATGTTAACCCAAATAAAACCCCAACCATTAGTGAGCCCAAATCCCAACTAAAGCCCAGCCCAATAGTGAACCTAAACCAACCATTAATTAATTAAAGGGAACAATACACAAAATCTACATTTAAAAATTACTTTTCAAAACTAACAAACTTGTCTAATTATTTCAAAAATCAAGTGCTAAATTGATTTATTAAATATTAAATAATAATATAATATACATTAATTATTTACCTCACCCTACCTCCAACCCACCCAGTTACACATCACACCAAAATTTAAATTCAAACCCTTCTATTTCTCTTTCCACCCCATCCATCTTCGGCGACTGCTCCGACGACGCCAACCCACCTCCGGCAACTTCTTTCGGAGACTGCTCGGGCAACCGTTCCGACGAATATTTCGACGACCCCGACGACCGTTCCAGCTCCGGCTCCGGCTCCGGCTCCGACCACTATAGCAAACTGCTCAGACGACTATTCAGGCTCCACCAATAGAAAAATCTCCAAAAAAATGTGATGGACGTAGTGGTGCATACTAGATCAGATTTGTAACCGTGTTATCTATGACCATACTTGTATTATATGAGATCAATTTACTGACTTTGTTATCTGTGACCAATTTGTCTTCGGTGTGATCAAATTTGTATTCACTGTGACCAAATTTATATTCAGTGCGACTGTCTGTGATTAGGTCTCAAGTCACAATACAACCAATCATAATAAACACAAAATTGGTCACAAATAGTCATAACAAACACATATTTGGTCGCATAGGATCACCACAAACAAATTTGCACACCACATACAATTATCGAAATCCACCACCACCATCATTTCCAATGCACCACCTCTAACACCTTTTAACTCAAATTGATGTTCATAAATTTTACTTTGTTCAAAGGATTTTCATCACCCATAGCATACATAACATACAACTCAGTCTGCTTTCATCAAAGTTTCAGTGATCTTGAAATCGCCAATTTTGAAAATTGCCACCATCACTGCGACCAACCACCCATCACAAGATCGGCACCACCGCCATCAACACCAAACTAGGTACCACCGCTAGATCTGAAACTCTAAAAACCTAAACCAAACTAAAAATTACAAAAAAAAAAAAAAAAACCACCAATTTGCACCACTGTCTGCATCTGCGCCGATCACGAAATCGCTACGCTAGACACCGCCAATCACAAAATCGTTGCGCCGGTCACCCAAAAATCTGCATCACTGCATGTCACCCAAAAAATCTACACCACCAATCTGCACCACCGACTGCATCTGCACCGCTGCCTGTCGCTATCGTCGTATTTGAGTCGAATTGTAAAGAGAGAAGCGCTGGGTTGTAGTCCACCGCACATCACCACGAAACTCCCCAAAAAAGTCCAGTGCTCGCTGCACCGTTTGCATCGCTGCTATCGCCATCACCGGTCGCACGACGTCGTCAGTATAGATAGGGAGGGCGTCGATGTCGGAGAGAATGATAGTAAAGAAAGAGAGGTGAGATAAAGAGAGAGAGAAATGATTTTCATTTTGACTCTGCATTCCAATTAAATTTTAAATGATTAATTAAAATTTAAAATATTAATTAATTTTAATTAATATAAAATTAGTATTTAACACCTGATTATTGAAATGTAATCTTTCACCCACTTGTTTTAAAAATGTAATCTTAATAAGAATGGTTCCAGGTAATTTTCTCTTAATTAAAATACAAGTGCTAGACCAGATTGATTTTTATTGGCTAATGCACGACTCTGAAAGATTTTATTTCTGGATTTTTTATTTTTATTTTTTGTGTGTGTTTGTAGGTCTTAATTAAAAATCTCGGACATTCAAAGGGCTTTTTGGAGAAATGAGCATATAGCCCCACAAGATTTCATCTAAAGTTTGGAGTTTTAAGTAGATGAATTCAGGCATTTGATGGCTAATGCTTCAAGATTCCACAACTCTATATGTTCTCCTATTTTCTTAATCTTGGTTATCTCGATCTTCACTTCTATGTATTTTATTACTCGAATATGTGTAGCTAAACCTTAGATAGCTAGGATAACAATATAAACCATATTTTAAAGCTGTAATTTGATTTTTTTTTCCTTATTAATTGGTTGAAGGGTAATTATAAGAATAAAATTAAGTGTACAAACATGGTTGACAACCATGTATTGTCAAAATCCAAGTCTATGATGTAGAAAATAATTTTTTAAAATAGATGAATATTATGATGTCAAGTAGGATGTTGTCAACCAACATTGTTAACAAACATTGTACAACATGATTCTATTTATAATCACATAGTGGTGGCAATCGGCTCGACCCTATTGCCTCGTTGCTCGTTTCCTTGAAGGCCGAGCTCGCGACATTTTTTTTTCATAATAGATAAAACCCTCATCTTTTATTCGATTTTGGGACTGGCTATTTAAATTTCGAGTAGGTAGAGTTAAAAAAGTACATGTACAACTCATTATGTGTACAATTGCTTAAAAAAAATAGTATTCTAAAATAATAAATTTTGATTAATATAGTTAAATTAAATATCACTTACCTGACGACATGCAATTTCGGCATATTTATCTTACAGTTGGAAATGAATGTCTTGTCAGCCCTTCACGTACATTAATACTTCTAAAATATATTCTTTCAGTTGTCTCCAGACCTAGGACAGAACTCTCTTACCTGTACTAAAAGAAGACTTAAAAATTATAGTGTTAATTGGAGGTGTTAGTTGGTCTTTTGCAATTGCAAAAATCACTGACCATCGTCGTTCGTACTTTTACTAGAATTCAATTACTTCTTCTGAACTTTGTTAATTGCTTTGTTATTATGCATATTATGATTAAAGTAATCAATTAATTCAATAGATAATGCATTTGAACTTGTGTCCGATGTTTGATTACATGCGGTAGAGATACTACTATTAGATGAACTTATTGCATTTGCATCATATTTATACATATTAATGCCTTTATATAAATTTAATATTTCAACGTCGTCTTCTTCAATATTAGCGAAAGGAGTAGGTGCAGAGAGTTTTCAACTAATATTTGAACTCATTTGTTCTGCATATAATTCATACATTTCACATCAAATTTGTTCTAAATTTCTATAAGTGATAGGATTATTAAAAGTTAAAATTTTTGAAATCTAATTAATTACATATTTAGTACCTGATAAATTGTATTGAAGGTTCATGATGCATGCTAAAGAAAATAACATAGACAAGTCTTCTCAATATTTTCAAAACTGTAATTCTATAAAATATATAATTTCATTAGAATCAGTGTCATTTTTGTATTTATGAAAAACCCTTACAATTATATAAAGACGTTCAAATACCATACAACTAGTAGAGTAATACACTCCAACTAAAATTTTTTGTAGAGTCATAAAAACTTATCAAAATTTTTTTAATTATAAAAGCTAAAAGTCAACCAGATTCATTCAAAATAGTATCATCATTATTTCTAATATATCCATTGTTATAAAATTCAATTATTAAATGTTCAAATCATTCATATATTTTGAATAATAAATAAGTGGAATCCATCTATACCCTATGTCGGTAACAAATATTTTTGTATTCGTCGCTCCAAATTCGACACAAAATTCCTCAAATTTTTTTTTTTTACTAGATGAAATCATGATATAAATTAGTGTATTCCTAATTCTTTGAATTTCATTCTTAATATATTTCAAACCATTCTGGACAATTAAATTAAAAATATGACACACACAACAAATATAAAATAAATACCTACCGAAATCGGGCTATAAAACCTTACACAATTTATCAATAATTGGCTTTATTAGCATTAGTGTTGTCAAACGTAAATGTACGTCTCTCGCAGTAATGTTCTCTAATAATACTCATAATAGCGTTATATATATTGTTAGCGTTGTGAGGGAACTCAATAAATTTTTTTATGCATACACCAAAGTAGGTCTATGAAGTGTGCAGTTGCAATTATATAACGTCTTTTATTAATCACTTCCCATATATTTGAAGTTAAAGATATAACACTCCTATATTTTTGTAAATTGGTAATTAATCGTTTCTTTGCACGAAGAGAATATTCTATTGTACCAGAACGAAGAGTGTTTCTACTTACTCTAATGTACATCAGTTGAAGATATTCTTTCACGTTGGAAATGAAATGTTGGATATCCGCTATTGCTAAAAGCAACTCAGCACCAGCAACGAATTTCACCATTCCCATTCAGCTTTCTCCTCTGAAGACATTCACTTGCAAAGTGTCGTAGAAATAGAACCGGCGATTGGACTACCAAATTGCAATTGCGTTTTATTAGCAGCAAAAAATTCATGTTTGGCCACACGTGCTTTGTAGTGATAGTTCAAGTGGGTGATACCAATGCCCTTCTGCCATGCCAATCATTGTTGACGGTATTTATATAATGCTTTAGATTATGCAACTCCATCGACTACACGACCTGTTGGAATAAGTTTAAAGTGATCCCAATATTTTGCATGTTTTTCCCTTTCGCTTCCCTTTTGCATCAGGAATATCTAATCCACGTTCTCCTCATATTTTGCTTCGGGAACATCAATGTCATCCAAATCAATTGAATTACTACTTGATGAGCATCCAAATCTAAAACATTTTCGGGAATGAGTACTTTGTTGAGATCAACAAATTCATTCTAAAATTGACTTTGTGGCGTCATAGGTGATTCACTTTTGACACAGAACAACCCCTCAACAAATGAGCGTGGATCATTTATGAATTGTGAACTTGTATAGTATAGACTGTATAGTATAGTAAGTAATTGTGGTAAATTGGTAATTGATATTGAATAGTTGAAATTGAAGGTAGAAAATTAAAAATAAATGTAGTAGATTGTATAATGCGGAAGAGATGGAGAATTGTTGTTGGAATGTTATGTGAAAAATTAGGAAATGGCTGAGGTATTTATAGAGTTAAAAAAAAAGGGGAAAAAAACAAACAAAATGGTCAAAATGGCTACTTGTCAAACTCCAGTGACCATTTGCAACGATCACTCAAGTTAAATCAGTGACCAAAACGGTCGCCAAGGTATTATCAGTGACCCAACTCATTTGGGCTCCTGGCTCGCCTACCATGAGGGCTCGCTCTTGTGGGCATGTTGAGTGGGTTTGACTCGCCTAACGAGCTACTTGGCTCGATTAACACCACTATAATCACACCACAATTTTTTTTGGTGCATCATATTTTAATTGTAATAAGTATCCTCAACTTTTTTTCTCATTGTCATATTTATATCCACAACTTCTTTCATCGCAATTTTTAAAATTTCTTTGTCCTTGATGACAATTTTTGACCAAAAAATTCCATTAAGAGCATAAAACGACTCATTTTTCCTTCATACTTTAGAACAAGCAAAGAAATAACAAATAAAAAAGTTTAATAAAATATTTATCCTCTATTTCACAGCTTAACAAAATATTAGACAAACTAATTAATCGAAGGCTAAGAATTAGAACGCAGAAAAAAAATATGAACATAAATGCAACAATGAACAAAAGTTATGACTTTTATTATAATTCGAATGTGGCGCATCAAAAAAATAATAATAATAAAATTTGTGGTGCGAATATTATTACCTTTGGTTAAATATTTGTTATCATTCTTAACGACTTTCAAATACTTGATCACTTTTTGATTTTTGTAAATTATTTTGCTTCCTGGAGCTTCAAAAAAAATTCTAACACTAGTAGCAAAAATATCGTAAGTTTCAATTGGAAAAGAGATATATCACGTGTTTTATGCGACTTTTGATTGGTTGTTCTAGTTTTGATTGTCTTTTTACAAAATTGAATCTTCAATAGAGATTCATACATAAAAATTATGTTTAACCCTATTCAAGAGAGAGCATTAGAAGAATTAGGAAGATTGATCATCAATTTGGTCAATTATGGAAAGTTGACAATTAAAGTTAAAAAAAAAAAAAAACATAATTCGGCGTTGAAGTCCTAATCCTTTTAATATTCGACTTTTTCTTCAAAATTCTCATTCAAACTTCAGTTACTTTTTAATTAAAATCAAAATTCACTCAAAACTTGTCCAATTCGATAAAGGTTAGATTTAATTGATTTTCTAATAAGATAAAACCTCTCGTGAAAACAATAACTTACTCACATTTTATTACTGGTACATGATAATGTGTATTTACAAATTTAAAACAATCATGAAAATTAATTTTAATTAATTAGTCATAGACAAGGACCATTTGAAGAACTTGTTTTAATCATCGAGAAGTTCCACGCCCTCGCTAAAAAAATAGAGTACTAACGAGTAAAGGTAAATATAATAAAACTTAAAATTATCTAAGTTTAACTATCCACTGAAAGTCCATGACATTATTTATGATCCAATCATAATTGGCTCTTGTTTCGCTCATAATGGCAAGTTATCCCCGTATTTTTCCCCACGTGGGAACGGTCTTTAAAGAACCTAGTTCTCTGTTCAACTTGCTCGGCTAGATAGTTTAGATTCGAGTCAAGTAGGAAAAACTAGTCAAGCTTGCAAAAGAAACCAAACCTTTTATGTGCAAGAATAGGGAGAAATTCGATATCAACATCATGAGCTTTGAATCCAAAGCAAATGTTGCAGCATGAACACACACACATACACAAGAGATAGAGGGACATTAAAGCACGAAAGTTAACACAAACACTGATTTTATTCGCACAATAGCTGATATGGCTGGTAAAATACATGACTTTTAAAATATACATTAAACACACTCCACCTGCAGTATAAATCATTCAAATAACTATTTAAAACGATAATAATAATAATAATAAATTATACACGCGAGCATTGGATACAAATATACAATAATACATACAATTAGAATAGTGGCCACAGACCCACAATTTTTTATCTACTTTTCTGTATATGTTTATGCATTTGATCCTTTTTTCACGTTCTGGAAAGAATGACCAACACCAGGGCTGTGGCCTGGTCCCGTGGGTCGAAAATCATCCTTAGTTCCCGCAACAGTGTGGCTAACTGTATTAGATGTGAAACTTGGAGCTTTATCTTGGATGGGTTCTTTTTGTTCTGCAAAAGAGTGGCCAATACCAGGACTGGTTCCTGGTGCTGTAGGTCGAAAATCATTAATATTCGTCACATCATATCTGCCAAATTTGTTAGTTTGATTCGGCGTAGTTGACGGTGGAGATTCTTTATGGAATGCTTTTAGTTGCCTTCCTTCGGTGTATAGAATTAGAAGGCATGCAATAAGGGAAAAACAGGTACATATATTCTGGACGTAGGCCATTTGAGGATGGGTGTTTTGCTTCAGAGGAGATACCGAGATATGCTACCATCTCATGCACCTGATGTTATTTATAGTCTTGAGAATCAGGTCATGTAAGGACATGAACAGTTTAAATTTCTTAATATAAAAAGTTGCATTGTTTATAAAGGTATGAATGGTCCATATTTAGTCAGCTTACCACTTTCAAATTCACAATTCATTCTATTGCTTTCTTGAAGATATTCACCATGTATTTCCTTCTCTTTATTGTTCACTTTTTTCAAGATTTATATATTATACAATGGTGACTTGTCATAAGTGTTAAAGAGTTGACACACACACACACATACATATATAGGCCTCAGTATTATACACGAATTAGTGCCAAAAATATGTTGAAAATATACCAAATTCAAGTGTTCAACGGTAATAAAGTTAACACTATGCGATCGCATAGTACAAAACTATGTGATCGCATAGTTATACTCGGACAGAGATTTGAAGTCTCTGTCCATTTCTATGCAGTCGCATAGGATTTGTTCTATACGGTCGCATAAAACAAATTCCGACTTTTGTGTTTCATCTTTCTTCCACTTCATCTTTTGTTCCTTCGTTGGGTTTGAACAACATCTCTCAACATCAACTCCATCACTTAACTACGAGTGTCATTATTACCATACACTTTTATTCAATGTCTAGAACCAAATATGCTACCCCATCTAAAGAAGTTGTGCACGTGACTAAGTCAATCAAATTAGCCGCCTCCTAACATTGGGAAAAAAGTTAAGGAGAAAACATAACAAATAGAAATATTGTAACCTATGTAAGAGAGGGTTTGAAATGTAACGTCCTTGATATTATGGCGCAACTGCATACTTTGCCTCTATTTGAACACAAATTTATAAATTATTCTGTCAAAGTCAAATATTAATTTCAACCACACATTCGTAACTACTAATTATTATCAATATATTTTGTGGATCTCTTACTATCACTATTTATAAACCATTTATAAATTTACCAAACGAGGTTCTAATGGCAATTGCAGTTTCATCTTATGATATCCTTTCATCTTATGATATCCTTTGCAGTTGCTAATATTGATCCTTGATTTATCGAAACTAAATATTCTGTGGCATCGTGATTAGAAGATGACTTGCAAAGACTTGGGAACTTATGTATGAAGCTTCACAAATTTTATATTTTAGTCAATTAGAATATCTGTAATTATTTTTGCCATTCTGCCCTACTCTGTGCTGTATAATAAGTTTCATGTGAGCAATAAAAAGAATAATGGCTTTTCTTAATAAGATTTTCAAAGTATCAGAGCTGTATAGCCACCAAGTCAAGACGAACCAACCTCGACCATGGCCTCATCATCCCAAAACGAGTCTTCCCTGACCATCCAATCGATCTTTTATAATTGTTCAAGTTTGATCTATATAAGACTCGTAAGTATGACAAACTTCTAATTTCGGCATTTCCAAATTATTCATTTATCTCAAAGCCTTGGTGCCCGTCATCATCTTTATACAACAATGATAAGCAGCTCTATACTGATTCAATGGCACCTCTCATACGATCAATGGTGAACGTCACCTAAATTTTGCTAAATATTATTTGGGTAGTTATATAATAGAAATATTCCAAATGATACTTAAGAAAGAAATTAAAATTAAAAGATGTTCTCGTGTTTGCAATCAATTGAAATATTTACTAAAGATCACCACTGTATTTTTAAATTGAAGTCCTCTTGTTTCATGGTAAAAGGATCAACATTGAAGGATAATAGCAAGTGGGCATAAACGGCACAACTGTACTCTTTTGATAGAAGCTTTCAAGACTAATGAAGACAAGATGTGTGACAACATTGGACGAACGTTTAGTTTTAGAGTGTCATCATAGGGCACGAGTTATTGATTGGTCTCTAGTATCGAGATGCTATGGGGACATCAACACAGAGCACACAAACGACATACATGGGAATTAACGGCCCTAGTACTTCTTTTTCATCCGTTTAATTGTTGTTGTTAGGGCTGAAATCGAACCGAATCGAACCAAAATTTTTCGGGTATTTAGTAAATGGAATCGTCTTGTCCAAATATAATTATAGACCCGTTCGGGTTCGGGTTCGGGTCCGTACCATTATTAAATTTTTTAGCATTTATAATAAAAATAACTAATGGCACGTTCAATCTTACTTTTACAAATTGACATAGTTCAATTTAATAAGATATAAATAACAAGTTGTACAATAAAAATAATTTATAAGTGTATACAAATACCAAAAAGCAAATATTAATACTAAAATATCGGTGATCCATTCCATATCAATAATTCATTTATTTCAAACATTCAAATCTATATAAAATAAAGAAATATAAATTAGAAGTCATAGAGATAAAAATACTTTAAAGTATTGTTAATACTTACCAACTATTTGTTAATTGAAAATAATTTGTTAATTTGCTAATTTATTTAGAAAAAATTAAATAATTTGATTTATATAATATAAAAAAAATTAAAAATTAAAAAAATCGATTCTTGGTCTAAAATCGAGAACCGAGCCGAAACTTTCGGTTCTAGATTCGGATACTCGTTCGGGGTATTTAATTTCAGGAAAATCGCTCGATTCGATTCGGTTCGGTTCAGAACTTTTGTCTAGCCCTAGCTGTTGTTTCACTTCAATTCTAGGTTACGGGTATTTGAGCATTAAAACTTAAGGTTTCTTTGGGTTTATTGCTATTTCAACTCTCATAAAAACTGAGTTGTCTTTTTATAATTTTTTATTAATATTTAAAAAGTCGTGGAGATTTCTCTCAATTTGCTAAACCCATCTCGATATTCTATACATTGATCCCACCACGCATGTGTGAGCACTTTGAAATTAATTTAAAGGTTTGTCCTTGACTGATCAAGATGCTAATCAGTGAATAATGTCAGGCAAATATCGAAGTTGGATTTCTTTGGCTTAATAAAAAAAACATAAATGAGCTTAGTTGGGGTCAAAACAAACGAAATGCAAAGGAAAAGGGCATGGAATCTTGTGTACGTCCCACTTAATTAATTAGTTATGTGGATGGTTCATGGGAAAGATTCATATAGTATTAGGTCGACATAACCAAGTGAAAACACACCTGTCCATTGTTGTTTGAATTAAGTTTACTTTATGAAGCTTTTTGAATCAACTGCATTATTGCTTAGCCGCTAGAATGTTTAGAATATGATTAATATTCTAACTTTTAGCTATAGAAACATTTTTCATTAACTGATGTTGCCTTCTAATGTCTGCTGGTATAATGCATAAACAAATAACTTCTAAAGCACTATTTATTTAGAACAATTGAAAATGGTTCCCTAATATTTGTATATTCCAAGTGTATTTTGACAAGAGAAGTAGGATTACGCTTTGAAAAAAACTCGGGTTGCATCTCTCATGAAAAAGTTGAGTGTATCGTCTAGTATTACTAAAATATGTTTTACTGAGTTTATATTGTAATTTAAATTGATCAAACTTAATTTTATTTAAATATTTTATAAGATTCATTACTTGATTCCTACTCCAGTTAATGATTGAATATTGGCTCTTTACATTTGCACCAAAAACATTTGTGCAAAAGTAGAATTATGATGTGCACTAAATGCAACTAAAAAGCAACTACCACTTAAGGAAAAAGAACATTGTTTTGAAATGGATGGCTGACATAACAGCTGTAATTTGACCAAATATTATAGTCATGACTGAAGATCGATTTGTCCTTTGCATATCTATATGCCTTTTATTCATTTAATGTTTTTACTCATATGTGAATTTTGTTAGGCAAATTGCTGTCAAACGATATCTTTGAGCTATGATATAACTCGATAATTTTTTATTCGACATCGACCTAATGATTGAACGATAAATCGACACCAAAATGAAAAGACCCGACCCAAAAACTATTCAGGCCATTTGAAGCAATCTAATTTTAATTAGAGATGCTTGTGACTCATTTCGCTTACTTGGACAGCTAATATTAGGTAACCCACTTAATTGACCACTTATATCCATAATGTGTTCGACCCATCACTGTACCCTAATTAATACCTTCATATTCTTGGGACACCCGTCCTTTTGGTTATATGAATTCATCTCCTTTCTCTCTTCACTGTGTGTGAAATCGGTGGCTCTTTTTGTGATTCTTCCTTACAGTTTTCTTCACTGCCTTCGTGATTACCTCTCATCTTTGTGATTATACTTTACATTACACAATCTATGTGGGTGAACAAAAGAGCAACCGTGAGTGAAAAGGTGGTTTGAGGGATTTTGGGTGATTTTCATAATGGTGTCGATTGGAGGAGAACTGAGCTCGATTTAAGCCTTGGTAGTCATCATCTTTTACTCAACATCTGGTATTAGAGTCTTGTTGTGTTTATCCAACTAGAAATCGACGAAAGGAGGCCAAAATTGCACCTTTTTTTGTAGAAGTCGCATATGAAAAACTTCAATTCTGGCCAAACCAGTGACCGGTCGAGAAAACCAAGGCCATATCCAGAATCAGCAAATGGAGATGCAGGCATAGCGCGTGGCAATGGCAGTGGCATCGCATGGTTCTCCGACGGAGACACAACTGCTAATCTGGAGGAGCTCTCTTTATGTAGTTTGCTTGTTTTAGTTTCATGAATGTACTTATATTGTTAGTTTCGTGTGTTCAGGTTACACATAAAATTTTTGACGATTTTATCCAGGGACGCTCAATTTGTAATCGTTGGTCAATCGCATTGGTATATTTGTTGAAACATTAGGGCGAATAGTGGTTGCCCTAAAGCAGCAGATTTGCATCTCTAAATTTTGCAGACTTCAGATGTGTTCGCTCTGGTAAATTGGTTTATCCCGGTTAAATTTCTGCACTAGCACGTGGGGGGTGACATTAGGATTTGGGATCACCGTGTGGGGTAACCATTGCTTGTGCTAGAAATTATGAACTATTTCCTCTTACGTGATTGTAGTATTTTCTTTTTTTATTAAAATTCATTTATTATCTTTGTGTTATATTCTAGTTTAGAATTGTTTAGGTTGAAATAGTCCTGTTGACTGACAAACTTCGTTGTTGCCTAGTTGATTCCATTAGAATACATATACCTTACCCATTCGAACATTCCCTTGATCTGATATTGCGAATCTCACTAAACCCTGAAAATCTAGAATGATGTATATTGTGTGTGACCCTAGATCTACTTTGTGTGACTTGATTGAGATTCTGTGCATTTTTTGGATTGATCTGTAAAAATGACAATTCAAAATTTTTATTTGGAGTTTTTTAACGAAAAATGTGATTTTTCTATATGGCAATTAAAGATGGGGTGTAATTTGAAGGCAATATTTCTGTCGATTTTTCAAACGAATAAAAAGAAGAAGTGATAAACTTGCCATACATCAATCATTTTACAATTGTCTGACGCTGTTTTGAGAAAAGTGGAAAAACTGAAAATCACAAAAGAATTTTGGACAAAATTAAAAGACTTGTATTTGCTCAAATTTATTCCAAACAAGTTATACTTACTCGATCATTTTTTCAGTTTTAAAATGGATATTTCAAAAGATCTTGATGACAATTTAAACATTTTTAATAGATTTGTCCACGACATAGTTAATTGTAAAGAGACGGTATCAGAAACCTATAAATTTATAAGGAAGTTAAAAATGCAATCAAGTGTGGTAGGGATATTTTGAGCCTGAAATTGTCATTGACTCTCTCAAAAGTAAAGTGATGAAGATTAAAGCTGAAAAATATGATAAAAAAGACGGTGAGATCCACATGGTGAGGAGTAGAACTCACTTTAGGCAAAACAGTCACGAGAGTTCCATGGTAGTAGCGAGTCAAGTAGTAATGAAAGTAAAAAGAAGGGCAATGGTAGGTTTAGATCAAAAGCTAGGACTAAAGTTAAAAAATGTTATGGTTGTTTGTATACAAGACATTTTGTAAAAAACTGTTATAAAGAGAAGAGTAAGTTAAAGGAAAAAGAGAGAGATGAAATAAATGTGTTGTCTTCTGTTTCCAATGTTAATGATGGTGAAGTGTACATGATTACAAGTATTGTTGCTTATCCTACTGAATTAAATCTAACTGTCAATTTTCGTTTGCATGAATGGATACTTGATTTTAGTACATCTTTTCATGTAACATCACAAAAAGTTTGGTTTGAAACTTTGCACGAATCAAATGATGGGCATGTTGTGTTATGTGACAATTCTGTTTATACTATTGCTGTGATTTGTGATACTACTTTAAAGTTTAACACTGATTTTGTGTATACTTTAAAAGATGTTAGGTACATCCCTGAACTCTCTAGGAACTTAATCTCAGTATGGAGATTTGAAAATGCTGACTTCACTTGTAAAATTGGAAATAAAACTTTAAAATTGGTAAATGGTGCTCTGGTTTCCATTAAGGGAATTAGGAAAAATGACATTTACATCACTACTGAATAAGTGATAATAGGTCTAGATTTTCTATCTCATCTACAAGGTTGATCATATACATAACAATAGACTTACACACGTAGGTATTAAGGGTCCTAAACTCCTTAATGAAAAGGGTGCTTTTGGAAATGATCATGTGTCTGATTTGTCCTTTTGTGATCACTGTGTGCTTGGTAAATATCTTCCTTCTTCACGAGTGTTCATAAAACTGAAGACATGCTTGAATATGTACATTCAGATCTGTGGGATCCTACTAGTAATCCCATATCTGATAGAAATAGGTATTTCTTGTCCATTATAGATGATTTAATGAGAAATGTGTGGGTTTATCTTTTAAAAGATAAATTTGCCACTTTCCACAGTTTTAATAATTATAAAAGACAAGTTGAAAACTAAACTGGCAAAATGATTAGATTTTTGAGAACTGATAATGATCTAAAGTTTTGCAACACTGAATTTGATAATATGTGCAAAGAATATGGAATAACAAGGTATAAAACTGTTCTTTACAATCCCCAACTATACGGGATAGCTGAAAGGAAGAATAGAACTATACTTGATAAAGTGCGTTGTATGCTACTAAGTTTTGATGTCCCAAAGTCATTTTGGGGTGAAACTGTTATGACTGTCTGTTATTTGATTAATTTGACTTCATCTGTTGTATTTAATGTTGACACTTCTCATGAAAAATAGTCACTAAACTAAGTGATTATTTTGTACTTAGAATGTTTGACTGTGCTGTTTTCTCTCATTAAAGCGAATGAAAACTTGAACTTAGAGCTAGGAAAAATATTTTTTTTAGGTTACTCAGACAATGTTAAGAATTACAGGTTGTGTGATAGAAGCCAAAAAGGAGTTAAAATCATTGTGAGTAGAGATGTCACATTTAATGAAGCTAAAATGCCTTGCCTTAAGACTAAATCGAACATGTGAGTGAAGAAGAAAAAGGTGAAGAGAGAGATCAGTTGAAGATGGAGTTAGGAAAACTTAGCACATTTGTACCTACCACTCCTAATGAGGTGGAGACTCAGGTTCAGCAACCTAAAATGGAGAATAGAGAGAAAGAAGTGATAGAAGAGCATCCCGAGGTTGAAAATCCCTTAGCAAACTATAACTCAGTTAGGAATAGAGAGATGAGACAAACGAGAGAACCTAGGAGATTCAGATATGAATCTGAATTAGCTTTTGTCCATGCTAGCTATAATGATCTAGCTAATACAGCGCCAAAAACCTTCGAGGATGCAATGAGAAGTGAACAACTAAAAGAGTGGTTTGAGGCAATGAAAGAGAATATGAGTTCTCTAGAAAGAATCAAACATGAGAACTAGTAGCTAGACCTAAGAATAAATCAATAGTTGATTGTAAGTGGGTCTTTAAGGTTAAGAAGGATGCTAGTAAATCTTAACCCTTAAGATTTAAGATTAGGTTAGTGGCCAAGGGATACACATAGAGGGATGACGTTGATTATCACGAGATTCTTTCACCAATTGGTAAGTATACTACTATTAGGGTCATGTTTGCATTAGTTGCATACTTTGACGTGGAACTTCAATAATTTGATGTAAAAACTGTTTTTTTACATGATGAACAAATATTTATGAATCAACCAAAACGTTTTAAAGATAAACTAAAATCTGATCATGTGTATTTCTTGAAAATATCATTATATGGCCTAAAACAATCACCTAGACAATGGTATAAAATTTTGATCTCTTTTGTATACACTATAGGGTTTCGAAGAAGTAAGTTTGATCATTGCCTGTATTTTCAATATGATCATGCCAACAATGACTGTGTGTTTTTATTGTTGTATATGGATGCTATGCTCTTAATTGGTTCATCGTCAAAATGGATAAGTAAGAGAAAAACAAAGTTGAATGGAGAATTTGACATGAAAAACCTAGGTAAAGCTAAGAGAATTCTAGGTATGAAAATTGAAAGTGATAGATCAAATTCTGTCTTGTTCTTACATCAATCGTCTTATATTTCAAAAGTATTGAAAAAAAAATGACATGCATGAATGCAGACCTATTACATTACATTTAGCTCATTATTTTGTATTATCTAAAGATCGGGCTCCTTGTAATGAAAAGGAAATATAATACATGAGTAGAATACCATACACTAATGTGATTGGTTCTATTATTTATTTAATGGTTTGCACTAGAGCAGATTTAGCTTTTGCTGTTAGTACTCTTAGTAGATATATGTCTAATCCAGCCACTGAGCATTGAGAAGCCTTAAAATTGATGTTAAGGTATATAAAGGGAACTAATAATGTAGGTCTAAAGTTTGGTGCTAATAAAGAATGTGTCAAATTGAAAGGTTTTGTAGATGCAGGTGATATAGATGATACAAAATTCACTTCGTCCTATGTGTTTACTCTGTCTAACTCTTGTGTTTGTTGGAAGTCACAGCTACAACACATAGTTGCACAATCCATGACTAAATCAGAATATATTGCTACCACTGAAGCAATGAAAGAAGCTCTGTGACTTAAAAGTTTGCTTCATGAACTTTGTATTTTGAATGACTATGTGGTAGTTTATTCAGATAGTCAATCTTCCATACATCTATGCAAAAATCCTGTCTTTCACGAACGTGCCAAACACATTGACATTATACTACATTTTATTAGATATATTGCGTCACAAGAAGTTGTAAAACTTGAAAAGATATATACATAGTATAACCCTTTGGACATGGGCACTAAGGTGCTACGTTGGTGAAATTTAGAAGATGCATGGATATTCTAAACATTGGTGGAGGTAATTAATTTCCAATTTTATCGATTTTCTATATTGGAAGTATTACTGATAGGTGATAATGTTTTCTTTGTAGGTCATTTGACACCAATGTGGAGGTTTGTTAGGCAAATTGTCGTCAAACGACCTCCCTGAACTATGATATAACTTGGTAATTTCTCAGTCGATATTGACCCAATGACTGAATTATAAATCGACGCCAAAGTGAAATGACCCAACCCAAAAACTATTCGGGTCATTTGAAACAACCTAATTTTAATTAGAGCTGCTCATGGCTCATTTCGCTTACTTGAACGGCTAATATTGGGTAATCCACTTAATTGTCCACTTATATCCATAATGGGCTCGACCCATCACTGTACCCTAATTAATACCTATATACCCATCACTGTACCCTAATTAATATCTATATATTCTTGGGGCACGTGTCCTTTTGGTTATATGAATTCATCCACTTTCTCTCTACAGTGTGTATGAAATTGATGGTTCTCTTTATGATTCTTCCTTACAGTTTTCTTCGGTCTTCGTGGTTACCTCTCATCTTCATGATTATAATTTTCATTACACATCCTAAGTGGGTGAACAAAAGAGCAACCGTGAGTGAAAATGTGGTTTGAGAGATTTGGGTGATTTTCATATTGGTGTTGATCGGAGAAGAAACGGAGCCCGATTCAAGCCTTGGTGGTCATCATCTTCCGCTCAACAAATCCTTTGGTGTTTGCCATTACAAAAAATGCAGGCTACAGCTACAGATATTGATCGATGGCTAGTTTCTGTCACTACAGAGATTGACTTAAATTGGCTGAATTAAATTAGGAGTTATAGTAGTCTAATTAAAGTCATAATTTAATAATTAGTTTTATTAAATACTGATTTTTATAGAAGAAGAAAATAACTCTTAATATGATTGGAAAAAAAAAACACTTCCTATATAATTAGGAAAATTATAAAGGTTTTCATTATAATCATCGAATCACGTTTGTTGTTTTCATGATAAATAAAATTTTCATCAATAAACGTGGAAATAAATAAATCATGCCCATCCAACACTATTTATACAAAGAAAAACTCAAAATATTGAATTAAAACATAGAAAAATATCAACTAGCTACTCATTCGTCCTAACATATAATCTAGCAAAGAAACATAATGAAGAGATTCCAACAAAATTTTTACAGAGACATCACCCGATAAATTTTAAGAAGATAGGATGAATCTCTTCAATCTTCGATTCCAAGAGCCCGGACATCTTCATGCATGAATTTCCATTAGTTTCTTGACTTTTATATATGATTTCTCCCAAAATATAGATTTTACAAGGTTCTAAAATACGTAAAGCGTGACAATACGTTTCAATTGAGTATCAAGCATTACAAACATATGCGTGTCTATATGTGTTTTTCAATATTTTTAATATTATTATTAATATTTTATACTAATAAATAAATAAAATAATTCAAAAATAATTCATTCTTTGAACTTTATACATATTCTTCAATTTTTTTTAAAAAAAAAAACATATTGCTCAAAATCATAAATACTACAATTATTTGAATTTTATACATATTTTTCAAATTTTCAACAAAAACATATTGTTCAAAATCTTAAAAACTACAATTACTTAGTAATCAATTTTTACAATTAAATTAAACACAGAAAATTTCTTAAAAAAACTATGAATCTTGTCTAACTCTTTATCGAATTTCAATTTAATCTCATCTTCTTCATCCAAGTCATCTTCTATGTAATGCAAAATCATTTTCATTGGGAGAAGATGTCATCCGATGCAAAATTATTTTCATCGGACTTCTTTACTTCAATTTGAAAATTACTGTTACCTCTTGTAGATGGTAAGATGCTAGCTCTCTCCCCATCATCCAACATCCTCAAACTTGTTTTTTGCTTATTATCTAAAGAATTAGAATTAGATGCCATTGAAAAATCATTTTGCTCCATTGACTCCAAGTAAACTGAAGCAAGAATAAAATTTGATAGAAGTAAGAATCAATTTGTGAGCATGTACTCAAATAAATGCTACCCGATGGAAACTTCAACCCAATAATCCAATATACAAATATTTTGAAGTTGAAAATGCGACATTTAATTGAAAACCAAACAACTTTCTTTTAAACCATAAATTTCCACCCGCATAGGCAACCAAGAACATAGATTTTTTTTGTGCTTCGACCTTGGCACCCTACATGGCCGACTCACCGAAGTCCTTTTTGCCAAAGCTCTAAATCTGGAGCATCGTCGAAGCCTTTTGACGTAGCCCCTTGCCGAAGCGGTGAGGTCCAATGATGGAATCCGAAGCCTACAGTGATAAGTTATGACCCCCAACTGAAAATCTTGAATTCACAATATCTTGTTAGAATGATTTATTTTACTTTTGTAATGAGTAATATGTCAAAATTTTGTCAGCATAAGTTGTAGGGTGACTGCTCCCTTTAAGAGCATTGAATGCTCCACAGGCTACTGAAGTTAAACCGATGCCTACGATAGGATGCTCCAATTAAGGAGATGAAGACATGTGCCCCCTAATCCAATGGACATTATTTCATGCTTAACACTATAAATACCCCCATCCTTGTATCACTTGAAGGCTAATGCAACTCTTTACACTTAAAAAGCTAATTTTTGTTTTCTCTCTTGCTTATTGCACACTCTTGTTTGCTGGAGTTTAGATTATCTTGCTTTAGTTAAATTGTCGGTGATTGATTATTATTATGCAATCGTCTTTAAATATACTGTCAGTGTCTGAACATTTTTGTCTTGCATCTGAGCATCTCCCACGTTCATATACAGTAATCTCATCCAACCAAGTCTCCGATCAAAATGTGTTTGAATTTGCTTGCGTGGATGCGAATGGATCCGACATCTATTATCCACATCACCCTTACAAAAAAACGAGGTCAGCATATTTTATTTGAATGTTTAAAACATTCTATTACATATATTTTTTTTTTTTCTTTAAAAACAAAAATGTGAAGAAATTTTCTAAATACTTAGCTTCAGTTAATTTAAATTCACTGCGAAAACAATAAATATTTTGCTATTTAATAGTTAATATAAATAATTAAAAACTAATTAATAGAATCACATTTATTAGAGAATCAACTATCTAGAGTAACATACTTCTTTTTAATTGTTCTGATTTCAAATTATATGCCTTGAATTACACAAATCATTTTTCTTCTTAATATGATATTTGAGTATTGCAACCTTTAAAATGTCTAATCTGCATTAGGTGTATGAAAATATATGTTTCAAGCAAAGATGATTGGGGGGGGGGGGGGGGAGCTGTAGCCTGGTCCCTTCCCAGCCCATTCAATATTTTGAAGGCAAAAAAAAAAAAAAAAAATTATGTGTAAATTATTTTTTCCTGCATATTAGTCCGGTCTCAGATCTAATCCTGAATCCGTCCCTGGTTTCGAGTATTTGATTATTAGTGTGGCCTTAATCCCCTTTGTGACCTACGGTTTCACAATGAGGGTTCAAATAGACGATATTTTTCTATAAGGGTCCGTTTGATAGAAAGATGAAATTTGGATGAAAAAAATGAATTAAAGAGAATTGAATTGTCTAAAATGTGTTTTACCGGGAATTGTAATTAAATTTGTTTAATTGGTATAATTTTTTACCTAATCCATTTGGCTTTATTTTTCATGCAAATAGTTTATTTTTGGGATAATTTTTTTTATAATTGGGGATAAAATTTGTTTGGATTGCCAAAAAATAAAATTAAAAAAAAATTAATTTTTTGGGTGTTCATTTTGCTTTTTATTTTTTTTTTTTGCATGAAAATTGTCGATAAAAGTTATAATTATTTTTACCATTGAGTCTAAAATTTGTTCCTATTACTAAAAAAAAAAAAAAAAAGAAACTGTAATTCGTTTTCCTACCAAAGTGGTAGAAAAATGTATTCCTCAAAAACCAAGAAAATGCACGTGTGAGCAAAAGTAGAAAAATCAATTTTATGAAAAATTTGTCATCAAACACCAAAAAATTGGAAATGAAATTTGAATTCCTAGCAAAAAAAAAAAAAAAGGCTTATCCAACATTAAGTGATAATGGTGTCTGAGAGTATGTTTGAGATTTTCCCCATTTCTTCTAGTGATACTGGGGTCTGGAATTGTGTTTTAAATTATTCCTCCATTTCTTTTATTTAATTAATATGTACACGCTAGAGTAAGAAATGATGTGTGAATAACTATTGTGATCGAAATTATGATAATAAAGAAATTACTCCCTAATTATTCTTACATTTTGATAATAAAGAAATTACTCCCTAATTATTCTTACATTTCGAATGAATTTTGCGGTAGAGGTCTTAAATCTTTCATAAATGTGTCACCAAAATCCAAGCATTCTAATCTTATTTCCTACATCCCAAACATTTTTGATAAATTGGTGCTTGAAGGACTTCTAGACGATTTTTGTCCAAATAATTGTTAGTTGACCAAAACTAGACGGTTGACAAATTTTTAAAAGGACAAAATGGTATCTCTATATTTTTCCACCCAATATAACTAGCTCAAATAATTTAGCCCATGTTTGGACTCCATTAAAATGGATTTTTGAAGAGAAATTTATTTTGTAATAATGATTTTTTTGGAGAATGTGTGATTAAAGAATATGAATTTTTTTTGAATGTGTGGTTGAAAATGAGTTTTGAGGAAAATAGAGCTCAACGGGATCTTAATAAAAATTAACAAAAATAAATAAATAAAAATATTTCATCTTTGACCCCACCACCCCCACAACAACAACCACTACCACCACCGTCTGAACATCACATGAGCATATGACTATCTCGCCATAAACTAACCACGACCACCATCCCACAACAATCCTACTTAAAAATCCTTTAACCATCATCAACGACTCCAACGTTGAGATCTTCAACTTCATCCACCACCTGTGTGAGAGCACCGTCAACAACTATCAACACCACTAGCACCATTACAATCAAAAACCACCAACTCCGTCCACCACCCTGCTTGAATTCATCGTGTTCACAAAAATCAGTTGCCTACTAGTAAGGGCAAAATCAGATTTTGCCATGCTAAGTACGAGTCAGCACAAATCTGATCTTCTATTTAAAAAATTCATGGCCTCGACCTATTTTTTCTAAAAAAATTAATTAGTCTTTGTACAATATGAAGAAATAATCAATCTCAATTAATTGAGCAATATGACATGGCCTCAACCTATTTTTTTCTAAAAAAATTAGTTAGTCCTTGTAGAATACAAAGAAATAATTGATCTCAATTAATTGAGCAATATGACAGAAGTCAATATTTTTTGTTTGCGAAAATTGAGTATGGATTAAGGTTTCAAGAAATGGAAATTGTTGAAGGTAATCATTATTTTCACCATTCATAATATTGTGAGAAGCAAAATATCCTGCCCGAGTTAATCTTGTACATTTACAATATTGCTAATTGATTTTTAGCCGGGGTTTTTAAGGAGGATGGTTGTAAGGTGAAGGTGGTGATGCCATTACATGTTTATGGTGGGGTGGACCACGAGGTTTGAGGCCTAAATGGTGGAGGTCGATGATTGAAGATGTTCATGAGATGGTGATCTAGCGGTATGCTCAGGTGATGGTTTAGGATGGTGTTTGAAAGGGTGGGATTGGGGCTTGAAGTGGGGTGACTGACGAAGATGAATAAATATATTTTTCTTTTTCTTTTTCTTTTTTATTTCTTCTCTCTTTTTTGGTTTCTTTATATTTAATTGTCATAACTGTTTTAGGTGAAAACATATGGAATTATAATTTTTGCTGGTTTTTAAAATTTGTCAAACACTTGACATTTGGTTAATTAATGGTCATTTGGATGGAAATCGAGTAAACGTCTTTAGGATGCACATTTATTAAAAGATTTGGGATGTAGGTGTTAACATTATAATTAGGAGTGGGCAAAGGGTCGGGCTAGGCCGGGTTTTACCGAAACCCGACCCAACTCAAATATAAAAGATTTGGGATGTAGGTGTTAACATTATAATTTATGTTAACATTATAATTTATAATGCATAGATTTGATAATATATTTTTGAAAATTTGTGACCTCTGATGCAAAATTCCCAAAATTATTTGCCATTAAACCCACCAACTATCGGGGTACTTTTAAGTTTGGAAAAGTCAACAAGCCATTTTTTCACTTTGACCAAAACAATTGAAAGATTCACCACAATGACCTTTAAATGCGTGAAAAACTATTTTACCCTTAAATATATTATACAATTACAAGATTGAGTTATTATTTCAAAAACAATAATACCCTTATTTAAGCTAAAAAAAATTTCACCCAAACACTTTTCACGTAAATTTTAAAGACGAAATCACTTTGTTCATCTGTTTACTCTACCGCGGTTGAAAATTGTTCCATTTTTCATCTGTTTCAAACTTGAAAAATTCATAAACTTATCAAACACTCAATAAAAAATACTGTTTCTAGAACCATCAATTGGAATCGGTAAGTATATTTCACGTATTTTAATTTCGTTTTCGTTGAATCAGTAAATTGATTTGTTATTTTTACGTTGGTAGATAAAGTTTTACAATCCGTATCTATAATTTTTTTTAAACAAACAGATATAGAATCGTTAAAAGTTACTCAAAGAGCGACTGGATTCATACAGTACAGACGGTCTAGATCAACACAACTTTTTTTTTAAGACTAGTTCTTATATAATTTCTTATATTTAATGTAATTATGTTCTGATATTTTAATTCGTAATGCAGATAAGACATCAACACGTGTCCCAATTTGTTATTTCGGTGAATTTCGAATGAATGAAAATAGCCACTGGGAATGGAAATGGACAAGTGAAGGAGATGGGGTTAATGCAATATTGATAACAAGAAATACATCATTTACGAAAATGTACCAAGAAATACAGAACATGCTTAACATCGATCCATCTCAATACGATATGGAATTGACATTTTTATTTTAAAAGCATTAAACCATTTCGATTCAGTCTATGAAAGTTACTTCTGAAGTGCAAGTGAAGCATCTAATTAAATTAAACCAAGTATGAAAGTTGACTCCTATTAATGTAACTTTATCGAGAACGAATGTCCCCGAGGGTGAACACGAAGTTTCCGATGGATAGGATCGTAATGTAAATGATTTTTAGGATACAGTTGAGATTGCTCGTGAAGACGACGTGGTTATTCTTGAGACAATTGCTACTCACCACGGTCTTACTGTTACATACAGAATTCACGATGAAGTTCGAGACAATGAGTTTGAAAGGCAATTTACGAATGATGATTTGCTTGTCGTATCCAGACAGAGACATGAGTCTGGTGGGAGTTCACATGCTGGGCCAAGTACACGGTCTTCTAATTATTCGTGTGTGATTCCTGAAAATGAAAATTTGTATGTGGATTAACTGTTCGATTCGAAAAGAGATTTGCAGGAAGTTGTACACCGGATTGCAATGAAACGTAACTTTGAGTTCAAAGTAACAAAATCAAACAAGTTTACGTACACAATTATTTGTGTAGACGATAATTGCAGTTGGCGCTTGAGAGCGACTAAGATGAAAACAAACGAGTGCTTTGTAGTTCGCAAGTATGCGCGAGAACACACTTGTGAAGTGGGTATTCATCAAAATGATCACAGGCAAACTCGATCATGGTTTATTAGAGCAACAGATAATGCACAAGGTTCAGGACCCACAGACTATTTACAAACCTACAGATATCATCAATGACATGCGTCAGGAGTATGGGGTGGTGATGAGCTATCAGAAGGTCTGGAAGGCTAAAGAATGTGCATTGAAGGATTTAATGTGATCGACCGAGGAGAGTTATATCAAATTGGCCAGGTATTGCCCTAATATAGGGAAAAGTAATCTTGACTTGGCGTTTTTTATTGAGAGCGATGACCAGAATCGCTTCAAGTACTTGTTTATGGCTCTCGGACAATGCATTCATTAGAGGATTTCGAAATGCGATGTGATCCCTAATTCTAATTGATTGTACAACCCTGAAAGCTAGATATGAAGGAAAGTTGATTATTGCTACATGTCAAGATGCCAACATTCAAATTTATCCTCTTGCATTTGGCATAGTCGATGGAGAAAATGATATAGCGATGCGTTGGTTCTTCACGAAGCTGAGAGAAGTTATGGGGGACGTCGAGAACCTTGTATTTGTGACTGACCGGGGGAAGTCAATAATAAATGGTATAACTGAAGTTTTTTCGGACACACATCATAGTTATAGCATGTACCATATACATGATAATCTGAAGACTGAGTATCGAGGCAGTGACATCGTTGCATTGTTCAGCAAAGTTACAGAAGCTTACAGTTTTGAAGAGTTCGATAAGTCCATGGTCGAAAAAGAACATAAATCACACGGTGTATGGAATACCTAACAGAGATGGGGGTTGAACATTGGGCACGATCACATTTTTCAGGACGTCGATACAACATGATGACGTCGAACAATGCGAAGTCGCTTAATGTATTATTCAAGAAGGATCAAGAGTTACCAATTCTCACAATACTTGAGAATATTCGGATGAAGCTGCAGCTGTAGTTCCATGACCGACTTGAGGAATTACAGAATTGCACAAGTGCATTGACCCCGGCTCAAGAAGATAAACTCTTCAAAACTCTAGAGGTGGCGAGAAAGCTAAGTGTGGAACCTCTTGATCAATTTCGCTTCTCCGTGAGATGCAGACGTAATATTGGATATATCGTGAGTTTGAATGATAACACATGCACATTTAGACAGTTTCAGTTGGAGAGTTTTCCATGTGCTCATGCAGTCGCAGTGGCTAAGCATAGAGGAATTCCACCACACAGTTTATATATAAAATTTAATAAAAAAAATAGATAATTCATTATTTTAAACATTTTACTTGCAAGGCCAACGACGTGCCATATGCATCGTACTTGCGCTTGGGCCTACCCTCCTTAGGTAATGAATACCCATCTTGAAGTGGCGTAAGGTATCCGTAAAACATCTCTGTCCCCATGGATAGTTGTTGAAGGTATCGAAATCATCAACAACCTCCAAATGAAAAAGTCAATCGACGCCTTCCTGTGATGACATCTAAGCATGCTCTCCAAGATAAGCACCAAGCCAAGCTTAAACTTGTCAGACATCTGGGCGCAGTCCCTGAATGCGTCTCCCCACTGCCCTAGTGTCACTGTCGACTGCCCATGAAAATATTCATTCAACAGCCTCTTTTTCTTCGGAATACAGGCTTTTGCTGCTTCTACCCCCGTATATCTCAATCCAGTAATGACTGCAAATTCGAAAATAGAAAATGTCGCTACCTTACCCCCAATATGAAATCTGAGAGCATCTTCGTCTACTGACTTAAGTAGCTGACATAACAATGCATCGAGCAGCTGCCCTGAAAACTGTATGTCTTGCAATGTCGGCATGGGCCATAAGTAGGACCGTCGTAACAGGTCTGCGTGCTCCTCATCGAGCATATCCTCCACCGTCGTAAAGATAACAAAGTTACAATTCGACATAACTTTGCCAGAAACCTATCTAACGACGTCGTCCAAAGGATATTTCATCCTGCAAAATTTTTAAATTTCAATTGTTAGAATCTTGTGCAAGAGACAATGGATGAATCATAATATAAAAAAAATTAAACTAACTGAAATATAACTACTATATGCAAGAATCAACAGATAATGAATGGATAGACATGCGATTAAAATTAAAATAAAAAATTAAATAATGTACATAAACAATTAAAGCAATTAATGAGTAATTAATATTTAATATTTAAAATACATAACTAAATTAAATATTCAACAAATATTAAATAAATAATATACATAAGCAATTAATGAAATATTTATTAAAATAAAAAATCAACTCAAATATGAAATACGTAATTAAAATAAGAAACCAATTATTAAATACACAATTAAAATAAATAACTACATTAAATAATTAACAAACGAATAAATATTCAACAAATAAATAATTAAATAAACAAACTAATAATTAATTAAATATTTAAAAAAATAATATACATATTTAATTAAAGCAATTAATGAAATATTTAACTAAACAATTAAATTAAATATTAAATAAAGGATTAAAAAAGTAATTAATATTTAAATAACCAATTAATGAAATATTTTATTAAAATCAAATATGAAATATGTAATTAAAATAAGAAATTGATTTTTAAATAATCAATTAAATTTAAAAACTACATTAAATAAATAAATATTCAACAATTAATTAATTAATTAATTATTAAAAAAGTAATATACATGTTTAATTAAAGCAATTGCTTAAATATATAACTAAATGATTAAATTAAATATTGAATAAATGATTAAAAAAGCAATTAAGATTTAAATAACCAATTAATGAAATTAATGAAATATTTTATTAAAATAAAAAATGAAATCAAATATGAAAAATGTAATTAAAATAATCAATTAATTTTTAAATAATCAATTAAATTAAATAACTACATTAAATAAATAACAAACAAATAAATAAATAAATAAATATTCAACAAACAAATAAAAAAATATTAAATAAATAATATATATATTTAATTATAGAAATTAATTAAATATTTAACTAAACAATTAAATTAAATATTGAAAAAAGGATTGAAAAAAGTAATTAATATGTAAATAACTAGTTAAACTAAAGAATGAAATATTTATTAAAATAAAAAATGAATTCAAATATTAAAAATGTAATTAAAATAAGAAATTAATTTTTAAATAATCAATTAAATTAAATAACTACATTAAATAAATTACAAACAAACAAACAAACAAATATTCAACAAATATATAATTGAGTAAATAAACAAATAATTAATTAAATATTAAATAAATAATATACATATGTAATTAAAGCAATTAATGAAATTTTTGACAAAACAATTAAATTAAATATTAAATAAACGATTAAAAAATAATTAAGATTTAAATAACTGGTTAAACTAATTAATGAAATATTTATTAAAATAAAAAATAAATCAAATATTAAATAAATAATATACATATTTCATTACAACAATTAATGAAATATTTAACTAAACAATTAAATTAAACATAATATAACTAAATTACTGTAATTAATATATAAACAAACAATTAATATAATTACTTAAATGAAAGAAATAAACATTTAATCAAATATTATATAAAATATTATAAAAATTAAATTTTATTTTTAAAATTAGGAAAAAAAATATTGGGCCCAATAGCTGGGCAGTCTAAGCCCAAGAAGATGGCCCAACCATCGCCCAGTAGCTAGATCCGTCGTTTGGATCTAGACTGCTGATCCAGCAAACACAGCCACCTCCAACCAAGTAGAGATCACCGGAAAGCTCCAATTTTTTCACATTTTCACAAACCACATGCTAAACATCACATATTCAAACAATTTTGGTCTATATAATCAAGAAATCTAACCTCTAATCTCACTTTATTCCAAAAATTAAATGTATATAATGATTTCAAAACTCACATTTTTCAAGTTAGGAGATGGAGATGGCGACGACGGGGTCGGCTGGGTCGTTGGCGGTCAATTTTCATTGAATTCTCACGTGACTTTTCACATATGAGGGTATAAATGGGAATGAAGACTTTTGTAAATATTTAACCTTTTTTTTAACATAGTCAATGGTCATTTTGAAAAATGGGCCGGGTCAACCAATTGTTAGCCACTATTTCCTCACCAACTACCTAGATTGAACAAATAACCCAATTTAAATATGTGGGCCTAACTTAAAACACATAAGTACATAACATACTAAGATTCAGCCCACAGCTTCACAAACACAACAAACCCAGTGCAAATTGTACAGGAAACGAATTGAAAAGAACCCGTCTTGATCTTTAAGCTTGCATTGCTAAATATAGGAATTTTTTAACAAATATAATGACAGAAACAAAGTGGGATGGCTTGCAAAAAATCTTGTGTTTTTCTAGAATTTAAATCATGGGTAACTCTGGTAATAATGAATCAGAACAAAATTAAGCTCTGTTATAAAATAGAGCAAACATAAGAATAAAGTAAAGAAGTCAATAGATTTATAAGTATTTCACTGAGAACCGAATATCCATATTTATAGAGAAGAATTAAGGCTGCAGGGGATACAATGGTAATAATAATTATGGTTGTAGTGGTATAATTATCATTTACTAATAAACATATAATTTACAATACTCCCTCTGGATGACACATTACAAAATGATTGTTAAAATTTTGTTCGATAAAAGAGTTCATATATTTTGGAGTGTTAAAAATAAATGTTATCCTCTCTAATGTTAATCACTGAAAAAATTTTAGTCAATGGATTCTAATCTCGTGAATCAATTTCTTGAATGTAGATGTTGACAGTGTTTTTATGAATAAATTAATCACATTATCACTTGAATAAATTTGTTGAACACCGATATCGTCATTCTTTTGAAACTTATGTATGTGGAATAATTCTGGAGAAATATGCTTCGTCTCGTTGTGTTTGATATAGTTTTTTTTAGTTGTACAATACAAGTTGTATTATCTTCATACATAATTGTTAGAGTATCTTTTGTTGAAGTATGTTTTATACTATCTTGTCATAGCATTCGAGCATTATTATCTTCATAAAGACTTTATCGACCTTTCAGACTGCATGTCCAAAAAACTTGAAATTTCTTTAGTAAATTCAAATTTACTATGATTGTGTCCTTTTAATGGTCAATCATTATTTCGCTTCAACAAATTTATTTCGATTCATCACTATTCATAATATAAAGCGATATATCATGTGAAAAAGCATCGTTAACAACTTTTTCTTTTTGATTCCATTACTTTTTTAATAATAATATAACTTATTGAGATATATCTACTTTCAATATTTCAAATACTTGAACTTCTTTTGAGGGGGTTCTATAATTAGTTATGTCTACATGTTTTCCGCGAATATACGCATCCTAAATGGAACTGTCTTATTTGCTCCATTTTTCTTTTTAGAGAATTTGGCTAGAAATTGAATGTCATTACACTCCAGGCGTGTTATTGGTATATCACATATAGTTTTAGCGAAGAGTCAATTCGAGTTGGAGCATCTAAAATTGACGTGTGGATATTTTTAATTTTTTTTAGTTAGTGAATTATTTTTCAAGCTTTAGGTTCGAATTTTCTTTTACGAGGACTTAGACAATGTAATAACGCATTTATGCATTATTTTCAATTTCTTAATTCCTCCTCATTAATTATGAGACAATTACCCAATTAAATTGGCAATCAGCAAGTCGCGTTATAAAATATAATCAGGACTTAAGATATTGTATAAGAGTTTAAACTACTAATTTATTCTTAGGATTCTTTACTTTATATCGTAGTACATTGTCGTAGATCAATTGTACATATATTGCACTATCTAAATATTTAGGTGAAAAGTTTAGACTCTGAACATAAGTCGAATATGGTGGTGAAAAGTTTAATGTTGGAATGATGCTAATCGCATTCACCAGATAGAATTGGAAAGTACTTTATTCTTAGGATTCTTTACTTTATATCGTAGTACATTGTCGTAGATCAATTGTACATATATTGCACTATCTAAATATTTAGGTGAAAAGTTTAGACTCTAAACATAAGTCGAATATGGTGGTGAAAAGTTTAATGTTGGAATGATGCTAATCGCATTCACCAGATAGAATTGGAAAGTACTTTGTTTTCAATAGTAATGGTTTATAAATTAATTTGGAGGCATTAAATTATTTATTAATATCTTAACTAACACTTATTAAAAAGTTGAGATTTAAGCTCACTAGTATAATTTAAAACTTGTGCTTGTAATTTAACTTTTGAGCAGTAATTTCTCAAATTTTAGGTTGCGAACAATATGTAATCATCTAGTAGATGTTTCAAATCTATTAGACACAAATAATATCTAGATATTCAATATGGAGTGTAACAGAGTCCCATATATCTCCCTAATTAATTTTTTAAAATATAGGCATTTAGTCCCAAATTTAACTAGTGATGATTGATGATCAACTCAATAAAGAGAACAAACTTCAAATAGGAAATTATTGGATTGAAGTTAATATTTATCAAAATTCCCATTTCGCATCATCATTTTGATCCAGCAATAGTCTAACTGGTTATGTCAAAGTATAAAACCCTTTGAGTCAATAAACTTCGAGTTCATGATAATGTTTGAATCGGTCATTTTTATAAATGTATAATACATGCTAGATGAGAGTGTGTGAAGTTTTTCTTTTATCTATTTCTGACCAGACACAAAAGAAATTATACAAAGACATTTAATATTTATTTTATTTCATCATCTCAGTGTGATATCTATTACAAGGAATATTTTTAAAATTAAGATTTTTTTTTTTTTTTGAATTTGCGAGAGTAAAGTGCATCATCAATATATTATTTTATAAAATAATACAAGATTTTCTAGAGCCTTCAATGATATTCGATGCACCAAATATTGTACTGATATTATTTTTACTTTTTATCTTGAAAAATAGTATGCATAGTTACATTATCAACTAAACATGTATCTTGACAATTCATCCCTAATTTATGACAAAACTAATATTTTAAAAAACTAGTTTTATAATAAAAAAATGAGTTAAGTAATACTTTGATCAATTAGAAATAGTGTAATAATGTAATGTTCCAAACTTTAAGAAAAATAAGAAAAACATACTCCAGACTAATTTCTAAATCATAATAAACTACTAAGATATTGAAAAATAAACTAGTCAATATTATCGTGAACATCGCCTCCAATTAGATGATCAATATTGTCATTTGGGTTAGTAAAAAAATTAGAGACGTGTAATCGAGTCACATCAATTGAACCATCATAATAAACAAAATTTTGTTTCTACTTTTCTTTTCCCTTAACTGATTTTTTGTGGAGATTCACAAGATGTTTTGGCATATGACAGCACATGTCCAATACCATTTCATTTCACATATAAAGCAACTTTATTTGTACTCTTTCTTTAATATGCTAATTTAGTTTGCTTTATGCCTTTTGAAATTGTTATCTTGTTCCAATAATTTTGTTGATTATTTCATCAATGGTTTCTTACACGTCCGCTTTCATGTCTAAATTCGTGTCCATGTCACATTCTTGTTTGATATTGCATTTACTTCAGGCAATATAGTACTATTTGCTTCAAGCAATGGTGTAGAATCAGTTAGACATAGACTATAATCTTCATCAGCAACAAGTAGATAAGATATAAGTTCTGAATACTTTTTGAAATGCGCTCACAATATTGTTGTTGTATGAGCACATTGAAATGTGGAAAAAGTTTTCTCCAACATATCTTCATTGGTCATTTTTCTCCATGCAAGATCAATTTTGAATATATTCTAAAAAATTCATAATTAAACTTACTAACAATTTTGAAGTCTTGCAAGTGAAGATGTATCGACTCATATCAGACATTAGGAAGGACTACAGTCTTCTGACGATCAAATATTTCACAGTACGGTATTTAATTTTCAATCTATCATGGAGATGGAAATGAAGGAAGATAAGTGGCCGTTCTCTTCGTGTTTTAGTTTTGAGTTTTGAATTCATTTTTTGTTTTGTGTTTTGGGTGTGTTTTGAAATTCCTAAAAATGCGTTCTTTTTGTCATTTTGAAAAACTATTTTTCAAAACAAAAAACTAAAAAATGCGTTTACTTTGAAATTTTGAAAATCTATTTTTTTTTTTTGTAATATTTTATTCAAGAAAATCTTATTATTCAATTAATTTTAATAATTTAATGTTAATTGATGGAAAAAAAAAATTAACGAGGTAATATTGCTTTTTTGTTTTGTGTTTTGAGTGTCTATTTTGAAATTCCTAAAAATGCGTTCTTTTTGTCGTTTTGAAAAACTGTTTCTCAAAATAGAAAACTAAAAAATGCGTTTACTTTGAAATTTTGAAAATCTTTTTTTTGTAATATTTTATTCAAGAAAATCTGATTATTCAATTAATTTTAATAATTTAATGTTAATTGATGAAAAAAAAAAAAAAATTAATGAGGTAGTATTGCTAAAATCCTCTCGTCTAATTCAAATGCTGTCCCAATTCTATGTTCTATCTAAAAAAAATGCATATATTCTCATCATCACATTTTTTATATAAAGATAACAGATTTTCCGAGCTATTTCATTTCAGACAAGAAAATCATTTTCCACTCTTATATGTAACTTAAACTAAAAAATGATAACATACCAAGCAAACAAAATATTTTTACAAATAAGTAATAACCATTAAAACTAATTCAACGAATGAACAAAAAATTATAAAAGTACTTCTACATGAATAAACAAAAAAAGAGATAGCCCTTACAAAGCCAGCTTCACAAAGGTATACTACAACCACCTTGTTGGAATTGGTTTTCACAATGTAAAAATTTTATGGTATTAAATTGTAGTTGCCATTAAACTGGAGAAGAAGAAAAAATAACATAAAAGAAATTCATCCAAAAATCATTCAATTATGGTATAAAAAGATTACCCCCAGTGTGTAGGGCTTTCAATACATACATTATTAATGTTACAACAAAAAATTCTCCAAAATTTTCAAGGCACCAAAAAGCCTAGTTAGGGGTGTAAGCAGTTCTAATTCCATCATCTACCTTTTGTAAAGGATAAACAAACTAAAATCTTGTCTATCATACTGTCAGACTCATCCTTTATCGCATACCAAACATGACCTTAGGAGAATAATACTAATACCTAGTTGGAAAAATCTTCATTTGGAAATCTATTGATTCATCGTCACCGGCAGGTACCAAATAATTTGATGACTTATGGAAATTCATTGAACTAATTCTACCATTCTGGAGAAGGAAATCATGTTAGTATATCATAACATCAGATAAATTTACAGGCTATATCATCCATGCAGAGCAAACACAATAGTAGCTAGTCCTAAGATTCACACGCTATATCCTCCATGAAAAGCAAACATGGCAGTAGCTTGACCCTTTGGACCAATTGTATATTTGTTGAGAGACAAGTAACAGATTCCAATTATCATAATAAGCAACACAATTCCCACCAATGATATTACCACTCAAAAGTCGCTAAGGCATTCACCTAGACCATCAGAACTCATGCCCACCATCTCCACCTTTAAACACCTATATTGTCTTATTTCAAATTCCTTTACTTGAGCTCCAATTCGGCATTGGACAAGGACTGATTACACATTATCCAAATAAACGTTGAACATATTGGTTGTATAATATTTCCAGATACATACAGAAAGCCAGACATCACCTTGAAAATTAGCAAAGGATGAGAGCTAATTGATTCTTGGAACTTAACAACTGGGTTTTGCTGTGTCTTCATTGCATTGTCTTTCGATGAGTTATTAACTATAACCTCATCTTGAAGGTGCTTGTCATCATCTGAACTCATTGCTCTAACTATGAACCATCTTAGTGTACTTCCAATGGTACTACGATTACAAGCAAATTCCAAATATCTACGAAATCGCACTTCAATCCGAATCTTCAAAAAAAATAGAAGCATACAATCAGAATTTGAATAATAAATAGGCAGAAAATGGGCAAGAAAAGAATGCCTTAAGAATTAAAATAAGGTTCACAATTCGACATACCGAGAACGAGGACGAATGAAAATGTAGCGTCCGGATTGAAGCCATAGTCATCATTATTATTGGTGGAATGGAAACAGAATATTCATTCCAACAAAATGAAGACGGAAATTTCGTTAAAAAAATGAGCTGATTTGGGAAAATTATTAAGGTTAGGCATTTGTAAAATTCCCACCAAACACAATTTGAATTTCTCCTGACCCAAGAGTTATATAGCAGCTCTTGAGGAACCCTGAATTGGGTAAGAATCCAGAACCAACTTATCTTCTTCTAAGTACATACAAAACCCCACAATTTAAAACTCCAGAGATCAATTTCAAAAAATTATTAACAAATTATTAACATACCTGCAGCAGGAGCACGTGAAGCATGAACTCCAGATCCAGAATCGCCACGGCCTTAAGCTTGGAATCTTCCAAATCGCACTTGGTTGAGCCCTATACTCCACTGAAGACGTCGAGAAGCTCTTGGCAGCTCTCGGGAACAAAACAATTTACACCCTACTTGGTTAAGCCCTTCGAATCTTCCATCTCCATATTGCGAGAGAGAGAGAGAGAGTATGTGTGAGAGAGATAAGGGTTGGTTTTTAATACGATTTTGCTACATGTACATTTGGAATGACATTCGGGATGTCATCTCGGGTTATTGTGAGGGGAATGTCATCCCGGATGTACAAATATCAAAATCCTTTTTAATATGGGTTTTTTCTGTGTTTTCTCCTCATTTCGTTTTTTTGCCTGAAAACACAGAAAACGTGAAAATCACGTTTGGTGTTTTCTTAACAAATTTTTTTTTTTTTTCAAAAATTCGTTTTTGAAAATGAAAAAGAGAACGTTTTTTTCATTATTTTGAAAAATCGTAAACAAAAAATGACTTAAAAAGGGCAAAGAGAACATGCCCTAAGTGTTTTTTGCACGATCTTGTAGGCATTTTTTGGTTATTCTTTTATTGTCTTATCTAGATCTTTTGAGACTAGATGAACATCATTATCGATGACCTATGATAGATAATTTTTGTCAGATATGTCGAGTGCAACAACTCAAGTTTTGTGATGTTTGTCATTTGAATAACTACACAATAAAGCAAAAAAAATATAATTAATTTCGAAAAATATGATTAAATATTGTATAATCATATAATAACTAATCAAGTAGTTAATGTCAATATGACATGAGTTATATGTTTTCCATCAAAGTTAAACACTAATTTAAAATAGTATATTTTTTTTGAAATTTATGTCATTTCGAGAGTATGTTGTATTTTATTATTACTTCTTTAAGTGCAGTATGTCAATATTCTTTTGGAATATTGAAAACTATAGTTCATACTCTTCAGCAGCGAATAATATTATTCTGAAATATTAATTATAATGTTGTGCTATTTCAAGACAACAACAAACTATTATTCAGAAACATTAACTATTCAAGAGTATGTTTTTTAATAGAATGTATATTTGTAAAGTCGTACTTTTTCAAGAACAATATGTCAATATTCTTTTGGAATATTAAAAATTATAATTCATGTTGTTCATGAACAAATAATATTTTATTAAAATATTAATTATAATGTTATGTAGCAATAATATTTTGTAATAAGAGTACTAAATTCATAATCTATATATACTACGTATTAAAAATAACACAACCTGATAATTAATCGAATGACAAACACTACTCAAGCATACATAGTTACACATGCAAAAGTATGAAATCGTTATACATAATTACACAGACTGCTGATATAGAAAATAATATCTTTAAGGAATTGTGGCAGAATAATGATTGCAACAGACAGAACATAAATTGATCTAACACAAATTTATGTCGTGTGTTGAATGTTTACACAAGTTAAAATAACATATCGTGCTCGTAAATGATGATCATTTTAGGTCTCTAGAAGTGGCGAATCTAAGAATTCGAGTTAACTAGGGTTATCGTTGACCGTTGACTATCAATGATAGTAGTAGCAAAATTATTTTATTAATATTTAATTAAATAATATTTAAAAAATTTCAATCAATATATAAATGCACTAAAACGTAAAATTTATATACATATGAAAATATAATTCAATAAAATCCCAAATAATAAGAAAAAAGAAGAAGAGAGGGCTCACTCAATACTCGACGTCCAGGACCATATAAGGGTAGAGAGAGTTAAAGGACCGTTGGAGACCTATGTTTGGGAGATTGGTTTGACAATGCATATAAGACAATTTGAGTTCGAACTACAATCTCCATGGATAAATAGAATTGTGTCATAATTTTGCACTTGTTTAATCCCCCTTTAAAATTTTAATATATTTTTTCCCCTTCTTTTTAACCACTCATTTTTCAATAAAATAATAGTACACGTAAATAAAAAAAAAATCATTCCTTTTTAACTACACATTCTCACAAAAACTACTATTCCAAAATATATTTTATCCAAATTTTTCATTATAATGGTTGCCAAACAGTGGCTTAGTTTATAGAGGAAAAGCTGTGACCCATATTACAATTCGATGCACTAAAAGAATCAACTTACCACATACAAAGAATTTTATGTTTTTTCCCCTCAGTTATAAGACCAAATCAAACTGGACTGCTAATCATGATTTGAACTGTTGAATTTAAATATAAAAAAACAATTTTATTGATGAACTTTTGTATAATATTTTGTTACAGCAACTTCAATTTCTTTTTCTATCACACCACTCAAAACCACTTTTTCTCACTCTATCAATTCTCCGTTTCTGTCTCTCTTCAGTTACATATATGCTGCCTCTACTGATGGTAATGGGTCGAATCGAGTCGACT
Source organism: Osmanthus fragrans (assembly GCA_019395295.1). Taxonomy (NCBI): domain Eukaryota; kingdom Viridiplantae; phylum Streptophyta; class Magnoliopsida; order Lamiales; family Oleaceae; genus Osmanthus; species Osmanthus fragrans. Next base: position 10,177,362 of record CM033351.1, on the reverse strand, counting down.
CGGCTCGTCGTTCTAAGAGCTCGGCTCGTGCTCGTGCTCGAGCTCAAGCTCGTTGTCCAACGAGCTCGTGGGCAACGGGCCGAGCCGAGCTCAACTCGTGAAAAAAAAATCAAGCTCGGCTCATGAAAAAAAAGTCGAGCTCGGCTCGGCCCATGAGCTCGTGGGTCGAGACGAGCCGAGCTCCGGCTCGGCTCGTGAGCCCGGCCCGAGCTCGTCTAATTTTTATTTTATTTTTTTATAAATAAATATATAACGCACATTTTTTAAATTTTTTTTTTTTTTAAAAAAAATTTGACGAGCCGGCTCGTGGCTCGTCAAATCGAGCCCACAAGCTGCTCATCGAGCCCACGAACTGCTCGATGAGCAGCTCGTCTACTTGACGAGTCGAGCCCGGCTCGATTCGTCTGAAATTTTCAAAGCTCAGCTCGTGGCTCGGGCTCGTTTTTTACGAGCCCGAACGGCTCGTAACTCGTTTTAGACGAGTCGAGCTCACGAGCCCACAAGCTACTCGACTCGATTGCCACCACTAGCTGCCTCTCTCTATATCTATCATTCTCTTTCTTCATAGCACTCACTTATCATTCTCTATTTCTCTCATCTTTCTCTTGTACTCTTCCTAGTATACATATTCACGAAGCAAACACACACATATATAGATGCTAACGGTGGTGCTTAAACTTTCCAGTATGGCGACGGCGGAACAATTTCTATAGAAATCTTTCTTGTCAAGAGCTCAAGCAGAATAACATCGTTTTGATCCTTTGGCCAAGCCCTAATTTAAAAAAAAAATGAAAAGGGAAAAAATTAACACCATCGGAGGCCCGGAGCTCGTCGCGTGGTGGCTCTATTGGTGGTCTCTAGTTTACACTTTTTCACACAAGTTTAAAACAAAAAAGTCAATCTAGGACGGTTAATAGCATTCTCTACTCAAAATTATGATTGTGGCAGATATGACACAATTTAAGATAAGACATAAATAAATTGAAGAGAAGACATGAATATATCTTGGCAGACATGAATTGACACACATAAATTGATGCACACAAAAGCAAAGAAGACGAGGATTGATGCATGAAGGGTTGTGCTACAGTTACTTCACGTCACAACACACTCACAACAGAGGGTGGGACTCGCGATTAAAATAATCGCGGGCCTCACTCCCTATTAGAGGGTACTGTGCACGGTGCACAAGTATCAAAACCCATACACGAAATGCTTTTGTGTACATGCAAATTGATTTCGATTATAATGTTTATGGAAAAAAATTCACAAGTCACCAAATTGATTTCAGTACACGTGATAGATGATTGTGCATATAAAAATTATTACTACAGATGTATAATTGTCATTCAATAATAAACATATTATTTACAACAAGCTATCATTTGATTCTCATTTCTTAAACTTTATTTTTTCTAAACTCATCTTCAATCATACGTTTCATCCGAAACACAACATAATTTTTCAAGCATACATTTTATCAACTTTTAACAAAATTTACTAATTTTTACTCAAACCAAACAGGTGCTTAGTGTACTAGATATATTAATACTATGTTATAACATGACTCTCTAAAATATTAATTACTTTAATTCGTATTGTGTTGCACAAATATCTTGTATCATTTTCATGAAAACGATAGTTAAATTAGGGATGTCCTATTAAGATTTGAAGCTCTATCTCAATACATCAACTTTGTTAAAAAGATTAATTAAAACTCTTATATGTTGGTTGTTTGTTTTATAATCTTTTAATGTGAGACATATCCCTTAATATGAAATCGTAAAATGGTAGCTCATTTAAGTAGATTAATTTTGAAATCTCGAGCACTAATTTTTAAGTCTTAATCGGGTAGAGTTGCTCTCTGAAATTTAATGAGCTTTGTATATTGTATATTAAATTTGTGGTTCTATATTTTGGCTCTTTTATTTATTTATTTTTTTTCGATTTTTGATGTATAATTTTTTCCTTAAAATAATGTATATACTATTTTGTTCTGTTCTCCCAATCCATGTGCTAGAGTGGGAAAATTCTCTCGCCTATGCCAATGATGGAGAAAGTAAGAAAACCATTTTTTTTGCTCCTGATTTAAAAGTTAGTTTTTTTTTTGTATACAAAGTATGCTATTATTATTTGCATTTGATTTGACCATATAAAAGAAAAAAATGTGTCAATTTCGATTAATTATTAGTGTTGCTTCCTTGTATCGTCAAAACTTTAACAAGTAATACTAGGGGTGGGCGTATGTTGGGTTCGATCGACTTTTTTCCAATCCAAACTCAATCTAACATGGTCGATTTGATCAAAAATCAACCCAACATAATCCAATTATTGACTTATACCCAACCCGATCAAGTTTGGATCGATTTGGGTTGAATTGGTCGGTTTGAGTTTCAGTCCAATTAAAGTTGGATCCGATTTATTTGTTAAATGAGAAAATTTTATAAGTAAGATGTTAAGTATGACCCATTTTAATAACAAGAGAACAAGTTTCATCTTTCAAAAATCAGATTTTTATTAAAATAATTTATGATTTAATTAAATAAATATATAAAAGTCACATATATATACAATTTGGTCACAAATTCATTTATTAGTCACATATTATCAAATTAATTAGTCACAAATTATTTCGAAATCACAAATCAAATTTTTTATATGTCATAGTTTATTTTCGAGTTCACAAATCAGAATTTTAATGTCACAAATTATTTTACGACCACGATTCAAAAATTTCATAAATCACAATTTGTTCATCGGTCACAAATCACAATTATCATAAGTCACAACTTATTATACAATCATAAATTATTAGATTATTGGTCACAGATTAACAATTTCTTAGATCACATATTATTTTAGTCACAAATTATTTAAATCATTGATCACATATTTTTTTATTAGTCACATATTAACTAATTTAGTAGTCACAATCAATCAAATAATCTGTGACCATCACCCGACAACCGTTTCCACCATACTACACCACTACGATTAACCAAAAATTCTCAAATCGACCATCACCGTCGTCGCTGCCAACACTACGACCACCACTAACACCGAGATAGCCACCACCATCGTCAATAGCCACCAGTACCACCACTATCTATATCAACAAAATCACCGTCACCACCATCGCCAGCAACCGCCACCACAAAACTCACCTCCATCGCCAAATCCACCATCGCCAACAACTACATAAAACACCGCACCATCACTGCACACAACCACTGGTCCATCACACACACCACATATCCCACCTAGCCACTACCATCGCCAACAACTGCCACCACAAAACTCACCTCCACCGCTAGATCCATCGTCAACAACCACACAAAACACCGCACCATCACCGTATACGACCGCTAGTCCATCGTGCACACCACCATATCCCACCCACTGGTCAACAGCACCACACCCAACCACTCATCGCACCAACAAAAACCCCCAACCGCTTGCACACCACCGTACCAACAAAAATCTTCAACCGCAAAATCATTAACAAAAAATACACCCAAACTTCGGTAACGCAGCAGATTAGAAAAACCACCACACAATATTGCGGCGACTGTGACACAACGTCCCAACTATGTGCAGCGACACAACTTGTGAGCGCCTCATACACATCATAGTAGATGGTGAGAGAGAGATAGTAAGAGCAGCGGCCACTTCGTGCAAAATGGAGCACTGGCGCTACTACGACGACAGTGCGACACTACAAGCCTGCTGCAAACGGGGAAGAGAGAGAGAGAGCTACAATGATGGGATGAAGAGAGGATAGAAGATAGAGAGAAATTAGGGTTTGGAATGGAATATAGTATTAATTAATTAATAAAATATCTGATTTTTGAATAGTGAAACATTCAGTCTGATTTTAGAATATTCAATATATGAAGTAGGGTATGGTGTAATTTTCACTTGTTAAATTTTGATAATTTTTTAGAGTTTGAAATTACTTGAAAACCTCCATTATTTAAATACATATATAAGTATTTCTTTCTAAAAATAATGTATAAATAAATTTAAAATTTATGAAGCATTTTTTTCACAATTATTTGAAATTCATTCATTTCATCACCATGTCTTTAATTTTTATTTTATCTTCAAATAACATTACATTTGTATCTAGTGTTCATGTGAATCAATTTATATGAAGAAAATGGACGTTATAAATTACAAATCATTCTCTTATATTTACTATTGTGTCTTTTTTTTTTCCATCTTAGATATTAATTTTTTAATTCATCGGGAAAGGTTGAGTTGTGTTTTAATTCATAACTCGAAACCCAACTTCAAATTCAATTTTCCAACCCAACACAATCCAACTTAAAAAACCAACTTGGACTGATCGATTTGGTTTGGATTGATCAGGTTGAACGATTTGAGTTGTGTTTTGTCCACCCCTAGGTGATACTTTCATCTTTGAAAAGACAATAACAATTCAGGCATTTAAAGGAAAGAGTTAGCTGCTAATTGTATTAGGATTACATACAAGTATAGGTTGGCCGAGGCTTGCTGTTCTAACGAAGAGACCGATGAACATACTAATATTAAACATATTGAAATACGAGATGATGTTATTAAAAAATTAGAGTAGAAAGCAAACAAAATAACCAAAGTAGCAAAATGACTTGAAACAAGGATAAAATTCGGCAATAAAGGACTACTTAGGGTCCGTTTCATTACAATGGTGAAATTTGGGTGGAAAAAAACAAATTATATGAAATTGAATTGACCATAATTTGTTTTAGAGAGAAATGTAATTAATGGTGTTTAATTGATATAATTTTTCTTCTAATTCGTTTGACTTTATTTTTCATGCAAATTATTATTTTTTGGGATACATTTTTTTTACAATCTGTATTAAAATTTGTTTGGATTGTCAAAAAGTTAAAAAAAAAAATTTACAAATTTTTTGTATTCGTTCAACTTTTTTTTTTTTTTTTTATGCAAATTGTAAATTAAAGGAATAGATTTTTTTACCATGAAATTTAGAATTTGTTCCGATTGCCAAAAAAAAAAAAAAAAAAAAAAAAAAAACTGAAAAATGAAAACCCACCATAGTGGTGGGAATTGATATTCACCAAAAATCAAGAAAATGTCATCATGTAAGCAAAAGTAGGAAATTCAATTATCAAAAAAAATTTGTCTATCAAACAAGACATTTTGATAGAAATAGAATTTGATTTTCATTTTTCATGGAATTGTTGGACAATCAAATATAACCTTATATTTGAGATAATCCCGCTACACGTACGCGTTCATTTACCCGCTCGTTTATTCGGCCTCATCTGCCCCTCTCACATTGGGGGTGAGTGGGGCACATTTGTTGGAAGTGGATCCCGATCTTCAAGTGAGAGCATCGATAAAATCGAATAATCCAAATGGTAAGCTAACATGTACAAATAGCTTATTTCTATTTGATATTACTAGGGAAAAGGTATATCTATATCTATGCATTTGTCAGAGGGCGCATGGATGAGCCTAGTTCTTCTATGAATTTATATCTTTATAAATTGTAATATGATTATTTGAAAGTCCAATGACAGTTTCTTCTGAATAATAATGGGGCTGATCAAATGATTGAGATGTTTGATTTAAAATGTAACAAAATACCTGATTATGGATTTTATATAAAATAACAAAGTAAATATTACGTATAAAATAGTTCATATAGTAATGAGTTTAGACATAAAAAATGAAAGTTATAAATTATTTATTGTATTTGTTTAGACATGAAAAATGAAAGTTATAAATTATTTATTGTATTTATTTTGTTTCAAAATTGAAATTTTTATACGTTAATAATTATTACAAGTGTCCATTGAAATCGTTTATTTTTCTTAGGGCCTGTTTGATTGCGCGTTATTTTTTCTGAAAGTTGGAATTCGAATTCGAATTTTCACTTTTGACTTGTTTGATTAACCAAATTTTTCATGGAAAATATTTTCCAACTTTTGAAATTTTCCTTGATTTCAAGAAATTTATTTTCCCACCAAAGTGGTGGGAAAATGAATTCCACCTTTTTTTTAACAATAGAAACAAATTTTAAGATGAATTGTAAAAAAAATTATTCATTTAATTGACAAATTTTATGTAAAATAAAGTCAAACGAACACCAAAAAATTTTCAAATTTTTATTTTTATTTTTTTGACAATTTAAATAAATTTTGTCCCCAATGATAAAAAAATTTATTCATTTAATTAATAATTTTCATAAAAAAATAAAGTCAAACAAATATAAAAAATATTATATTTTTTAGATAAAAAATTATACCAATTAAATATTTTTAATTACAATTTTTAATAAAATAAATTATAAAAAATTTAATTTTTCATAATTCAATTTCTTTTCACCCAAATACTATCTTTCTATCTAAGCGACCTTAAAGAAAAGTTCAAAAGCATTTTAATAATTATATAAAAGTCAAAACCAAAATTACCTTCTCCTACGCCACCGCTCCAATCCTACGCCACCGGTCCCCTCCGCCTCGCTTGTTTCCCTGCTAGCCAAATATTTCTTGGATTCTCCATACTTATCCGGTGGCCGCAAATTTCGACGTTGAAGGTGATTTTTGTGTTCACTCGTCCCTTTATTTGGATTTTATTTTGTTTTATTTACTCGTATTTGGAGAAACAAATGGCGTAACATTCTATCGCGATCATACCAGCTCACAGACACTAATGCTCACCACAATCAGATACACAGGCGCATGCCACATTGCATTCAGAGGGTGGGGAGATTATTCTCAGACTTTGCATTTAATCAATTTCTTTTGATTTCACGTTGCTCGATTTTTTTTTTTTTCTCGTATGTCCTTTCGTCAGCTTTTGTAGCTATTTATGAATTTCACTGGGTTTCAACTCTGTTCTTATTTTCAACTCGACTAAGTATCTTGCTGGTAATTCCAGTCATTTTTCAATTATTCTGGGGGAAAACCTTGATAAATACACAGTTAATAAAAATGTTAAAGAGCTAGTTTAATATTTGTTCTGATTTATCTGGAATGATTTGTTGAATAAGTGAATAATGTTTGGATTGGATAATTCTTGATTCAGAAAATAACAAGTCAACTGTAATCTTACACACGATTCAAATGTGTACATAAATTTGATTTTGGATTGATTCTGATTTCTTTTATAGTGGAATATAGGGTCTAACCATTAGTATACACTTGTAATACTTTTTCTTAGTATGTATCAAAATAGATATTTGTGTTTGCAAATGGAAGCTTTAGCTGTTTCACTTATGCTTTTCTTTTTATAGTTTTAATTATAGTGTGAGATGCCCATTGAATCTCAGAGAGATATTATAAATGCTTTAAGTAGAAATAGATGATGTTAATGCTGATGACAATAACAATATTCACGGATATATTTGACGGACTGGAGACTGATATTTTACAGCAAGGTCTGCTATTTGAGGTACATACGAGTCCATTGTTTGAAATTGTATGTTGGAGCATCTGTTTTTCCTCCACTTTCTGATATAAAATTATGCTGTGGTGGGAAAATGGTTATGAAGTAGCTAAAAGGAAAAAATGAAACTTTACCACGAACAACCTAGGACATTTGGGGGTGAGTTCACAATCTTTCATTTTCTGTTATTTTATACTCTATATAATTCATTTAAGATGATGGGAGGAGATAACAGATTACACTGAGAAAGATTGGCAAACTTTATAAAAAAATAAATAAAAGACATATAGAGGATGCAAAGGGAACTTTACTATGAGCTGCAGAATAATTGTTGCTCCAGAGGAGTTCAAGAAGCAGTTTTCATGCAAATTGTGCAGTTTACAGATCTGACCTACCGATTTTATTATTTATATACTTCTTTTGTGATAGTGTTCATGTTTCATATTGTCGGCCTTTACCTTGAGGGTGGCTCATCTCTAGATTAGTTTCTTCTTTTTCTGTTGCTTCGTATTTGGCTCATGAAGACTGGCAAATGAGTAGTACTTGCACACGTCTATCAAAAGTTAGAGGAAAGGATGGATTGATGTTGGATCGACATTGGTAGTAGAACTGCAGAGCCGGAATAAGGAAAAGTTTCTGCTTGATAACTTAGATAGTTTGGTTTCGTGTTGCTCTGAATTTAGGGTGACCTATCTTTAGAGATATACGAAGTTTGACCTTAGCTTTGTTAGTTTTATAATTTTCTAATGCAAGTGGGTGATATTTGCCATCAGCGATGTCAGCGTTTGGTGTTTTTAATGAATAAACAGTTCTCAGTGACATTGTTAGTATATCTCTTCCTGCCTTTAGGTGGGTGTTGTCTTTCTAGAATTTTGAATTGCATAATGAATGTTTAGTTTTTGAGTCTGATGATCTATTTTATATTAGATACGAGATGTTTACAAAATAAGTCATAAAAATTGTTCATATTTTTTTATCATGGTAAAACTCTTGGTAAAAGCATATATTATAATTATCTGAGAGCCAGGGAATATAATTACTAAACATTTATTACTGTTCAGAGGTCATTTATTTAGCCCTTGTTTGAGCCCCATTTTTCCAAAACTCATTTTTCTCAAAACTTATTTCAAATCATACTTTCTTTCAATAAATTTTACACATAAACCCAAAACTTTTCCCCTACTTTTCAACCACACATTCTTCAAAACATCACCATTCCAAATTCTATTAACCCAAAAAAAAATGGGGCTCAAACAAGGGCTTAGTTATTCATCATGTTCATAGTTGACTTGGTTAGAACTAATTTCTACATGAGCTTGATTCTGGATGTGGTGCTGGATGTGGGTTAGTAAATTCACTAGGTTGAATGTGACTTTTTATATGGTTGCTATCTATTCTATACTGTTGTACTTCTGATGCTGTTAGCATGTCTTTTGCAACAAGATATATTTTAAGCTAGTTCAACTTTTGCTTTATTGTTTTTGTCAAGCAACCTATATTCGTTCCTATCTGCACGATACTCACTGCCAATCTTATAATTTTGGACATTCTGCTAAACTGGGGTGTAATCCTATGATATTTGTTATCTGCTCAGGACTCCCTTAGTATATCGACAGTATTATCTTTTAGTTACTGTGTATTTTATGTGGTTTAAGTCAAATGAAGGATCTTCTAGAAGGAAGGAAAGGAAAGGAATATAATCAAGGGGACCTAGAGTACATGTTTGGTTTTCTGGCATCATCAATAACAAGTATATTCTGTCATTGAGCCAGATCTTGGTTTCGTGTGCCTTGAACTGTCCGATTAACTGCCTTTCTTAATGCAAGAACGACATAGTCAAATATTTAAGCACATGCACATCCAAGAATCAATGACTTCATTGGTGGCTTATGCATTTTCCTCTATCCTCAGCACTCATACCTCTTCTGCTCTAAAAGAAATTGATAGCCTTTTGTTCTAATTATATGTGAAGGTAATAGAAGTTCCATCCTCAAAGTCAAGATCAAGATACAGTTACATTGTCATTATTTTGTCTACATCTGCTCTAGGGATTTCTATGATGCAACGCGTGGGCAGTGCAGGGAACACATCGAATTCGCTCCGTCCTCGAAAAGAGAAGAAGTTGACTTATGTGCTGAATGGTGCAGATGATACTAAGGTGATTCTTCGTTTAAATTCATTATTGATCACTTCGAAATTTTTGAGTGCTTTCTTTGATACACTTCCCTGGCAAAGAAAAAAAAAGTAAAGCAAATCAGATAAAAGAAAAACTTTCGTTCTCTTACCTTCAGTTACTGGAGAATTTCACTATAAATATTATATTGATTGTTTTATACTTCCCTTCCATTTCTCCCTCGACCTCCATATATATACGTGCCATTCTCTTTTATTGCAACATTTTCATTCTTGTATCTGACTCCATTTTTCTAGATGTAACTCCAATATATAGTGACCAAATAATTTGAAAGGGAAAGAACAGTGAATCAAAGCACATGTTGTTTCTATTTGCCAATAATCTGCTTACCACTTGCATTTGGTGTGGACAGCAGGGATATTTGCTCCATTTCCTATATGCTTGTACATAAACTTAGATTGTATGGATCATAGCATTTGTTTAATTTCGCTATGTTGTACGCATATGTTGGGGGTGTTGAGGAAATGCAAATCTTAGGCATTTGAGGGGATCGACTTATTTTAAATCATTTATGGAACTTTTGGGATACCTTCTATTCACTGCAGATATGTCCAAAGTTGTGAAGACTGATAGGACTAGAATGCCTGCTTGCATTATTGACTTCATGTTGATAGTGGGTTGCACTTGGTTTCACTATATTTGACACAAATGAGAAGAAAATTATTGCATTATTATTATTATTTCAAATGATGGTAGTATGTCAATGTGTCTTTGGTTGCTACTTGCCAACAGTGATACGTTATCTCTATTTATTTCTTCCTCTAAACAAGAAAGTGGAATCCCTTTGCTATTGTTTAAGGTCTAAGAGATCTTGACTGTAAGACATGGTTAATTACATGTGTCTTTTGGTGAGAAAAATAGTTTGTGCAGTCCTTTTTGTATGAATTTAAAAGCCCCAGTTACTTGTATTTTTTGCATATGATATGGATGGTGCAGGAGCGAATTTAGTATTGACCACATCCAATGATATTTGGTCTTGTAAAAGCCTTAGCTTTATGTTCCCCTGTTTACATGACATATTTATTTGCATTGAGATTCATTTACATGCGTTCATGTTGACACATTTCATTGCGAATAAAAAGTGGTCCTCAAAGACTGTGAAAGTACTTATCACCACATATACAATGTATATGCTACTGCTGATTGGGTACTAATCTTTGCTGTCTCTTCTGTTGGGCGTTTCCTCTATTTGCAGCACTGTGCAGGCATAAACTGCTTGTCTCTACTCAATTCATTGGGACAAGATGAGTGTGATTATCTCTTCACTGGGAGCCGTGATGGCACATTAAAGAGATGGGCATTGGCTGAAGATGCTGCTGCATGGTCAGCTACATTTGAGTCGCATGTGGATTGGGTACACTCATTCTCTTCTTTGGTTATCTCTTTTGTCATCTCTCTATATTTCCTTTGGAGGTTAATGTTTTCAGCTGGCTTGTCTAACAAACTTCAGTCGTCATTTCTTTCACTAATGCATACTTCTCAACTGTACTTTTGGTTCTGATAGAACATTGATTTCAGCCAAAAATATGATACTAGCCATCTCTAGAGTATCCTATTACTTCTGTTTCATGTATTGCTTCATTGTGAGGGATTACTGATGAGTATTTTTTCTAACTTCATACCCATTTAAGCACATTCAATTATCTGACTGACACCCCGAGAAATATTATAATGTCAAATTGGGGTGCACATTATCTATTATAGGACATGTCTCCAAGAAACTGTTTTACAAATTTAATTCTGTTCTCTATGTTATAATCTTTTACTTTACAGTTTGCACATCTTGGCATTAAGTTTTGCATCTCTTGGCTATACAGGTAAATGATGCTGTTCTTACAGGTGGTAACACATTAGTTTCCTGTTCCTCAGATACCACTGTTAAGGTTTGTGTGCTGTCCGTGTTCATGTCTCAATATATATCAAAATCAGTTTTTTATACTCATTTGTTTTTATTTGGTTGACACAATCAGGCATGGAATTTCTTGTCTGATGGAACTTGTATTAGGACATTTCGTCAGCACTCTGACTATGTCACTTGCCTTGCTGCAGCTGAAAAAAAAATGTAACTTTTTACGGTGTCTTGTATTGGAGAGTATATTGTTGCCTTGTATATTCTCCTGATATCAGTTTATGATCGTTTTAGTATATCTTGTATCACAGAGCAATATTGTTGCTTCTGGAGGTCTTGGTGGGGAGGTTTTCATATGGGATCTTGAAGCTGCCCTTGCTCCCCTCTCCAAGTCAAATGATGCAGCTGAAGATGAGTATTCAAACAGTGTGAACAGTTTGGAATCTTCTTTACCCAGTAACAGTCTTCGACCTATCAACTTAAGCAATAATTGTTCTCAGAATGCTACCCAGTCTCAAGGATATGTTCCCATTGCCGCAAAAGGTCATAAAGAGTCAGTTTATGCATTGGCTGTAAATGACCAGGGAACACTTCTTGTTTCTGGTGGAACTGAGAAGGTATTTTCTGGTAATGAGTTTTTTCTCAATTGCTCAATGTAATGGTTTCTCTAGTGCAAAAGGAGCCGTTAATACATGTATCTTTGCGTTCTTATCCATTTACATACTTGTGATAAAATGATCTCTGGATTGCCTCATAAATGTTCTACAAATTTTTATATCTTATAGGTTGTGCGTGTGTGGGACCCAAGAACCGGTTGTAAGACGATGAAGCTTAGAGGACACACTGATAATATAAGAGCACTGCTGTTGGATTCAACTGGAAGGTTTGTTGTACAGTGTTTTAGCTCAGCTGCGGTTTCGAAGGGACCTTGATTGACATTGAATTTATAATGCTCATGAAAATATAAGGATGGCTAAATGCTCATGTTCAGTGGAAATGTGGACTTGCATGTTTTAGCTATAAATTACCAAATCGTTGATGTTTTTTATTTGAGAGGATAATATATTGATAATTCCTTAAGGATTTTAGAAAAAATGCATGAACATTGTGTCTAAAAATACTAGTTCTAACTTTATGCTAAATTTTGAGTGCACATTTAATTTCAGAGTTCTGTGATCTCTATTATCTCTGGTATTTTTCTACTAATTTCTTTTACTAACATTAAACAAAAAACTAAGCTTTAGAAGGTGAAGGTTTAGACTGGGACAACAATGTCCAGGCTATTTGTTTTAGTCCGTCATCCTTTCCAGTTTACAGAACAGATGTAGAAAATACGCGAGAGTTCTACACTTTGCTACTTTAATGGAGAACGGGAAGCTCATGTTCCTATTGATATTACTTAGTTGGATTGCAAACCACCCCACCACCCCCCCACACTCGCCAAAAAACGAAAAAGGAAAATTATTTGAGAGCATCTTTTCTACTAATATAGTTATTTTGTATCCAAAGTTCTCCTGTTTTCATCAAAGCAAAGATTAATGTTTTCCTCTTTCATTTTGCAGATTCTGCTTATCTGGATCTTCTGATTCTATGATAAGGTATGCATGCATGCTTACAAGTGACTAGTTATCAATGAAAGCATCTACGTGAGTCAGAGCATCAGATAGATATAACATTTGTCCTGCAACTTGTTGTTTTTGTTTCCTATGGGAAATTTTATATTAATAAGATATCATGATTGAATTCCAACGGCGGAAGATTTGGAATTTGTTTTATTACACTGAGAAATTTTCTGAAAGTTGTCAGGGATGTCTTTGGTTTGACACTGGTTATCGTAGTTATCTTAAAGACTCCGATTGCTTTGACAAACTGAAAAAGTACACGCTGAATGACTATTCTCTGGAGATTGCTTTACCAAATTTGTGCCTAGAAATTTTTTATTACTAAATTAGACTTGAATTTTGGTTCAACAGTATAGTGCCTGGTTTTAGTTTTTGATGGTGTTATTTAAATGCTATTCTTTTCATAAAGCGTTCTCTGTATTTGATCAGTAGTTCAGGCTCATTTTATCTTCCGAGAAAGGTGATTTTGCCCCTGTGCAAATGCTGTGCATTTTAAATTTCTTAATTGTTTTTTTTTTTGTTTGTACACATTGGGGGGTGGCATCTTGTGATTACAAAGATAATATTGTTTGTTATTTATTTTTATTTATTCAGATTTTTGTGCTTAAATTGTGGTAGGCTATGGGATCTTGGTCAGCAGCGATGTGTGCATTCTTATGCTGTGCACACAGATTCTATCTGGGCACTTGCCAGTAATCCAACATTTACCCATGTTTATAGTGGTGGAAGAGACCTTTCTGTAAGTGAATTTAAGAACTCAACCAATATGATGATTAACATTCCCCATATTATAACTACATTGTCAATCTTTTTGATGTTTTGTGTTTGTACTCAGTTATATTTGACAGACTTGTCAACAAGAGAAAGTGTTCTACTTTGTACTGAGGAACATCCTATTTTGCAATTGGGATTGCATGATGATGGTATATGGGTTGCCACATCAGATTCTTCTGTACATAGATGGCCAGCTGAACAACATAATCCCCAGAAAGTTTTCCAAAAAGGTGGTTCTTTCTTGGCTGGGAACTTTTCCTTTTCCAGGGCAAGGGTTTCGCTGGAGGGATCTACACCTGTGAGTCACCTCCCCTAGTTTTGTATTTATATCTTGAAGTTTAAGTCCAATTATAAATGTAAGAAGTCTTTAGTTGAACCAGATCTCTCTGCTTAAGAGCTGTGCCCTACCCTTTTTTGACTGACTAAATCTGGACAGAAAGAGCTGTTTCTTTGCGATGCCTCAGGTTTCTTTCTTGTTTGAAAATACAGACAAGATCTAAGGTCAGCAACAGAGTCATAGAATAGGTTATCTTTGGAGCAGAAGTCAATAAATTAGATGTCTAAGAATCAGTTAGGATATTATGGTTTTCATGCCAGTCTGCTACTCTAATATTGGTCAGTTATGGGATTGTCAAGTTCCCGACTTCTGTAATTCACAAGTTATGGGCCCCATAGAATGTTCTGTTGAAAACAATTTTGGGGAACAACCTCTAAAAAGACAAAATTGCCCTTAAGGATGCTCAATATAACAAAAATCAACAGAAGACACATCACATAGAAAAACAGAACCAAATTTTTTTGATCTGTCTATGTGAATTATATATTGCCAATGAGAAATTGAAAAGAACTTTATGATTTGAATTTTCTAAGTAGTGCAATAGAATCGATTAGTTCGTTAGTAAAAATTCAAATGGTTTCCTTGTTTCTTTGAAAAGTTATTATTTGTGAGCACAGCTGCACATGAAATTGGAACACAGTTGGAAATTTGGAGCTTCAAAAGAACTTTTTAAAGTTGAGGAGTTCAACTATATAGAAGGACCAAACGGGGAGGTGGTGAGTACAGTTAAGAATGAAGTTGGGGAAATACATTTAATTGAGGAGCCTAGTTGGAGGCAAAGAAGAAGAAGATTGGTATGGGTAGTGGGGATCGTGATTTCTGAGTTCTTCCATGAAATGGCATCTGTAACGGACATAAGAATAAAGATGCTTGAGTCAAAATTTATGAAAAGATATACTATTGCTGTTGTCCACGTGCATGACCTGTCTTCTGAAATGTTCCTTTATGTTAGGTTTTCAAGTGAACCCAAGTTAATATTGAAAAACATTTAGTTATGTGCATTTGAGATTCATGTTTTATGAAGTTTGTTTTCTTATGTTTGGTCATTTTCCTTTATAGAGGTTGGGAGGATAATTTGCGAACTGATGCTACTGACAATTGATGATGGTGCAGGTTCCTGTTTATAGAGAACCATCCTTGAGCATTCCTGGAATTCCTGGAATAGTGCAGCATGAGATTTTAAACAATAAAAGACATGTCCTAACTAAGGTAAGATCATCTTGTTGCCTTTTGTAAGCAAATACAGAATTTCTTTTTCCCTTGATTTCCCATGCTTGTTGTTTTACTGCTTGGGAATTAGGTTATTTAAACTGATATCTGGATTGTGCATCTTCTAGGACACTACCGGCTCAGTGAAGTTATGGGAAATTACAAGGGGTGTGGAGATTGAAAACTATGGAGAGGTTAGTAGTGTATTTCTGAAGGCTGTCATTAAAGTATAAATAATTTAATTATTTCCAAATTCATGACTGTCTCTGGGAAGTGGGAGTGGGTAGCACCATGATTGGTTGACAACATGCTTTATAATATAACATGTGCTCAGGACTGCCTGTATATTCTTGGTATATTTTTTAACTTATTTTATTTTGCTGTTTTAGGTTTCATTTGAGCAGAAAAAGGAAGAACTATTTGAGATGGTAAGGATCACAACCTATGTCCAACAATATTTTTCTTAGCATTCTTGTGACCTATTTTTCTGATTTAGGTAAGCATTCCTTCGTGGTACTCTGTGGATAGCAGGCTTGGAAGTTTGTCGGTGCATTTAGAAACGCCACAATGCTTTTCTGCCGAAATGTATTCTGCTGATCTCAACATTGCTGGGAAACCTGAGGATGATAAGGTATCAACAATTGGATCATCTTTGATTGCTTCATGTAAAACCTGTCTTTCCTATTAAATTGTTTGTTTGAAATCTATGGTTAGTGGTACCATGTTATGTACTTCCTTTGAGGTTTAGTTAGCTTCAAATTTCCAAGTACACCTGTCTATACTTGTATGGTTTAGTATGTTAACTTTCAAATTTATATTTATGCCTATTAATTCTAGGCTGGTGGTAGCATTTGCTTCAGTTGCACCTTGCATTCATTTAGTTGTCAGGTTTTGGATTCCAACTAGTTGTAACTTTTTGAAGTATTTACTTGACTTGAAACGAAAATTGGTAGTATATTTATAGGCTGAATATTTTGTTAAGTTTAGATATTTTCTATTTGCTTTAATACAAAATAAATGTGGTTGACCTATATGATTATGTAGGTTAATTTGGCACACGAAACCCTTAAAGGCCTGTTGGCCCATTGGTTAGCAAAAAGAAAGAAAAGATTTGGATCTCAAGCTTCACCAAATGGAGGAATTCCGTCTGGGAAGGATTTGTCCACAAGGACTATATCCTTATCTAGATTTGATGTTGATGGTAATGCCGAAGATGATTCCACAGTGCATCCACCATTTGAATTTTCAGCAGCTTCCCCTCCTCCTGTTATTACTGAGGGCTCTCACGGAGGTCCATGGAGAAAGAAAATTACCGAACTAGATGGAACTGAAGATGAGAAAGATTTTCCGTGGTGGGTTCTGGATTGTGTGTTAAATAATCGCCTTCCTCCCAGGGAAAATACCAAGTAATTTACATGAAGACTTCCCTCAATTTATTAAATTTCTTTTGATCTGCATGTTTCTAGAACTTCGCAACTACTGAACTGGATATGTATGAATTCTGGGAGGCATCCACAAAATGTGTGGAAAATCATGGACAACTTTTAAATACTGTCTTAGTTCTCTTAAGTTCAGTACTTGCTCCTCATTGAGCATTAGAGTTTCTCTGTGTGGAAACTGAAAATTTTCAAGTAAGTTTATATGTTGCTTTTGTTTGTTATACTTTTGCAGCTGACATTATACTATTTTACCCGTATGTTGGATTTTGTCACACTTAAATTCTTTTATCTGAATCTTTTTTTTATTCTCATTTTTTATTTTGAAATCTTTCAGCAGTTTCTCTCTCTCTCTCTCTCTCTGTGTTTGGACGTGCACTTGTTTTTGTATGCCCTGTAGTTCATTGTCTATGAAGACCTATTTTCGTTCGTTACATGTCAATTTTCTCAATGTCTACAGATGCAGCTTCTATTTGCACCCATGTGAAGGTTCTACTTTACAGATCATTAAGCAAGGAAAACTTAGCGCCCCTCGAATTTTGAGAATACATAAAGTAAGAACTTTAACATTGTAGGCTTAGTCTACTTTGTGTACACCTAGTACTGAAACATTTAATTTTTGGTGTTCACAGCAATGGTTATAGCGTTGATCTCAGTCTTTTAGTCCCTTATTAGGTTGACCTTTGTGAAAATGAGTTCGGTGGTAGTTAGGTCCATTTGTAACAGTATTTTTAGCTCGTACTGCCCTGACTGTTAAGTCAGTTGTTCAGAAAGTTGTCAAAATTTTTAAATTGGAAGAGGTTTGAGGCTAGTTGTAAATTAAATGGGAGTAATCAGCAAAAACCTATGAGGGGATAAGTTAGAATTGGTTAATCTTTCAAGTAATATTATTGTATAAATATTAACTAGGATACCAAAGTTAATGAAATATAAGTTGCACTCATGGCTTAACCTTCTTCTAAATACTTGTTGTAAACATAAAACACATGCTAACAACATTTACTTATTATTTCTTTAAGCAAAGAGTATCGTTACGAGAATTGAAGATTTGATAAGATAAGCAAAACTGTTCTTCGAAAGTATGTTTTATGGTAAATAGTTAATGTCATTTATATGGTTGATTGCTTTTTTTTATGCTTTCAATGTTTCTCGTTGCAAAGTTATGCATATGCATCATGTAAATATAACACGTGCACAGAGACACTTACAGTCTCTCTCTCTCTCCTGTTTAATATCTATTCTTGAAGAAATTTAAAATATATTTCATTAATTAAGAAAGTTGTATTATTCTTGTATCTTAAGGGCGTTGTGAACAAGCTATTGAATTTAACAGAAAGAACATATTCTATGTTATAAAAGTTGGTAAAAAAAGTGGTATAAATTTTTCTCAAATTTTAGGTACATTTTTTCAATCTCATATTTTTGTTTAAATTATCTAAAACGTGTTTTACTTAATTATTAATTATTTTTTGTTATTGCATATATTTAGCCCCTGCTTGACATTCATTAAATCAAAACCTTTTTTTTTTTCAAACTTATTTTAACCACAAATTCACACAATAAAATATTTTACACGTAAATTCAGATTTTTTTTCCCTATTTTTTAGCCACATTCTCAAAAAAATCAGTATTCCATTACTCATTTTTTCCAAAAAAACTCATTTTAACGGATGTCAAATAGGGGACTTAGTCATCAGTCATGACTGGCTTGAACGAGTGAAATTCAGTAGGGGTTTTTGGATGATAAAATCTAGCCCAATAAGTCATTAGCATCTTGTACATAGTATCATATTTCTCACCTATGATATCTGCACTCTAGTCAACTCTGCAAAAAGATATTGTCCACAAGCTATGGTTGTGATTTGTTGTTTAAAGTGGACACCAACTATTGCTTTTTTTTTTTCCTACAATCTTTTGTCAAATAATAAAGATATGCTCAATAATTTTTGTTCTGACCGAATTACACTCTTCTTGTGTTTTAAACTTTTGGACATGAGCGGGGTGTTAGCAAGAGGTCTTTTACATAGTTTCTGTACACACCAATTACATGTGAACAGAAGAACTTTGGGAGAGTAGTCGTGATGTAAGACCATTATTTTAGTAGCCCCACCCAAAAACTCATGCTTATATATTTTAAAATTCTGCAAGTTTGTGATGTGAGGTCCCTGCAGAGAATTATGATTGACTCAAATCTTATACCTCAAAAACAGCAACCTAGTTTCTTCCTTTTTTGGTCTCCCACTAATTAATAGAGGATATCAGGACTGTGTTGTGATTCTGTTTGCTTGAGGCTCTTGGAGATTTCTATATGGGCCATCCCCGTAATAAACTGTGGCTGGAATAAGTCCATGTCACCGAAATCCCCTTCAGCGACAGGAGATTTATGGTTGAGCCGTGGAGGGTACCTTTATTGATTTGGATGTTGTCAGCTTTCTTCACGTGCATGATACCCTATATTTTTGTTTTTATGGACTGTTATCTCAACAAAAAAATCAAGCAGATGTTCTTTAATGTAAGGTTGAATTTTTATTTATTTTTTTGTAGGTTGTCAACTATGTCGTAGAAAAGATGGTTCTTGATAAGCCATTAGATAGTATGAATGTGGATGAAACCTTTGCTCCAGGGAAGTCAGGAGGTCAGATTCCACCCCCAGTTGGAGATACTTATCTCCTACCTGGACTCATACCTTGGCAAAATCTCAAGCCTTCCTTTGAAATCTTGTGTAATAACAAGGCAAGTTTTGCAGAGATGATTGTGATAATGAAGCTCATTTATAATTTTAAAGAGAAATTCACATGTTCCATGCTATTGGTTCTGTTTGTATGCCGGGAGGAAAATGTTCCATTTATAGATAAAAAATGGAAAAAAAATAAATTTCAGAATTGTCTTACAATTGAACCATTTTCTAAGATGTGCATATTGAATTGGTCAAAACTTAAACAAGCTCTTTAATTGGATACTTGAAACATGAAATGGCAATTTTAAAGTGTTACAGACATTCAGTATCCATCATTCTCTCATTATTAAAAATAATAATTTTTTTTTGCCTATGGCTACTGAACAAGTATAATTTCTTGAGAAGCACCTGAAGCAAGTGTTGCCTGCAGTTGACAAAATCTCAAATGTTTCTATTGAATCAAATTTAGCAAAAGTTATGGCATCTCAAATACAAATGTAATCTTTTATGGTGCTCCTTCTCTATTGCATTTCTATTTCATTTTCACCCTTCTTTCATATCCCCCTTCAGTTGTCATAAATGTTGATCTTGCATTAATAAGGTTTATGCGGTCCATGATTATCATTGAACCTTGAACCTTTTCCAAATCTAGATCTGTTTTATGGAACAAAATATATTTGATTGCCGCCCTCTTCCTCTCACATCTTAAATGATTAAAAGAGGAATTATTTTGTTTATATATAAGTACTGAATTTCTCTGGTCATTCCCCAGGTACTACCTCCAGATATGAGCTTAGCCACTGTCCGGGCTTATATATGGAAGAAACCTGAAGACCTTGTTCTCAACTACAGAATGCTGCAGGGGTGGTGATGGATGATTTAAAGGCGATGCTTCATTATAAGGTGTATTCTGGTTATTATTCAACGGTTCAATTGCAATTAAGCTTCATTTCCTTATTTTGGATTTTGTTGTGCAGTTTGTATATTGTAAATTACAGGTGGCAATCTGGTACTGGTTAAAATGACCTAAATCCATCTGCAATTTTATGGGTTGGGTTACTTATATTAATCTATGGGTCAAGTTTGGTTGGGTTTTCTTAAACCTGCTGATCACAGTTCATAAATGGGCTGTGCAGCATTTGCAGTCTTAAAAGTCACAAATCACCAGCATCATGTATTCTGGTCTTAACATAAAGATTTGGAGGACAGAGACGAGGGAAGCTGCTTAGGTGTCAATCACAATAATGTCCTCTAAAGCCGAAACTTTTTGTGTTTGTGTAAGGTCTATTGTGAGTTAAGGGGGCAACTGACAAGTCAGAAATGACTACCTGGGGGATGCGTTGTTACAGGGAGTTTCTGAAAGGTAGAGAGTATCTTAGTTCTTCAGTTTGAAGTGACCTAACCTTAGAAAGGAATTGTTTGAAATTGATATTGTTTATATGTACAAAAATGGAAAACATTAGCATTATTGAGTTGTGCTTGTAATTTTTCTGAAAATATAGTGACTAAAATAATGAGCTCATGCTTGCTAAAGTTTCTCCGTAGGTTTCAAAGCTTCAGAGCCACATTAGATTGAGTTGAGAGAGATGCAAATCCTTAGATCATGATGTAAATGAGAGAGTTAGTTTCAGCTCGTTTTTCACCCAATTAATACTTGCTCCAACCCTCGCAATTGTTGAGCATACAAATGTTGTTTAGATCATGAGTTGGCACAAGAAAAAGCATGAAAACTTTTTGTCAGTATCAATGATCAATACCTTAGATAAGGATGAATAGAAGAAGGAACTTCTTTCACTATCCCAATTTCATTTTTTGTATCGAAATCTCAAAAAATAAAAATAAAAAAATCAATAAATGCTGGATGTGAACATTTAAAACAAGTCATTGAAAACTAGAAGAGGATCCACACGCAATACTAAAATTTAATTGATTGTGTAAAAAGTTAGACAGAGGTCACTCTAGATTTGAGAGACCTTTCTTTTCTTGAGGTTTGCTTCTCGTTTCTGGCCTATATGTGGGCACCTCCGACTAGATTAGATTGGATATTGGGTTAACTTCGAAAAGACGTACCATTAGGATGTGCGTGACCCCTTTTGGGGCTTCAAAATCCCCTTTAGTAACCCTACTAATAATTTGGTCCAATTGCATGGTTTATAGGCTCTAATAGCTGAAATCCAGTGAATTCTTGACATACTGAGTTTAAGTAAGAATTATGTTACTTGTACATAAAAATGGTACATAACGGATTACATAAAATAACGTGGAGGAAAAGATTGGATAAAAAAGTTTACTGTGTTTTAACTGGCAAATGATAGAATGACATGTGGCATTATGTAACTCATTATATAAAGTTTGATGTACATGTAGTACGTCCTTTAAGTAATTAGTTTTAGACTGGACCAGTAAAAGTCTAAAATCGCACTTTGAACATTGAACTAGTTGAAGAAGTTCACAAACTCCATAAAACTAATCAGACGAACTAGGCTTCAAGATCAACAACCACAATGGCCTATCAGAGTATCTCCAATGGTGGTGTAAATTTGGGTATAAATTGGTATCTCAGAAACCACTTTTGCATCCTCATTTATGAATTTGTGGATCTAAATTCACTTTTTGCCTTTTGTGGATGTTTTTCTGCCAGAAAATGCAATTTGTATTTCCTTTGCATCACTCCATTGGAAAAGGTTCCGGCCACTTTGGAAATCTATTTTACACCATGATTGGAGATGCTCTCACCATCAAATATCCATTATTAGATATAGGTAAAAAGACAAATTTACTCAAATTATCTTTATTCTTATGTCATACTCTTTGGCTAATGAAATGAATAATTGTGATCTAATGGTTGATAATTTTTTTGTGAACTCTAACTAAACTACTGAGAGTATCAGAGTAAAGATTTATTTGAGTGTCGAAAATGCGCAAAGGGATGTGCGTCTTTCATCAGAATCATGGATTCTATATTGTGAAGATAATCATGAACTCAGGCTTTTAAGATACTGAACTATTGATCACTCTTTCATAGAAAAATTGGGATTTGTTCTCAATTTCTCAAAAACTTGCCAATGGAACGGATGAATTTGTTAAATGTGGTAGTAAGGTAATAAGGTTTGTCAGATCATATCTCCAGCCACCTTTCTTAGCTACTTTTGTTTATCAATGCATTCAGCTGTTTATGCCTGTGTTTCGCACATACCATCTGTACACCTCAGTTCTAATAATCTATAATTTGTAACTATACTTATTTTCTGCAAGTATACACCAACTGTTTTGAGCATCTATTTCTGTTTCTTGTGTCTTGTAGATTGGACATGGCACATGGTTGTGGAATTACTTTGTGCACGTAAAATACATGGGAGTTATGCATTCTTCAGGGACTGCTTGCTGTGATCATAAAATTATTTTGCTTGTCTGTAAATCTTGGAAACCAATCAGATGCCAAATTTAGCAAATATACGAGTTTCTCGAGTACCAGTGAGCTGTACCATAGTTTGATGGCTCGGTTTTAAGAATTTTGAACATTGGTTTGAGGGCGCTACGATGTTTTCAATGAGCTTTCTGGAAATGTTGCAACTTTCAAACTTGGAATGAGCTAAACTTGCATGTGGCAACAGGTATTTCTAAAAGAAATCATTCGCAAGGGCGCCTGCAGAATTGTATTTAGAGGGGATACAATCTCTTTTCAAATACTACACTGTTGTTAGTGATGCTCATTAATTTTTTACTGGAAATGTCAATTTAGTTTGTAGTATTTACTATCCTTAATTGTTTTAGTTTTGTACATTATTTATCTTGTTAGAACTTCAAGCAAATGAGGACATGCACTTGTGCATTCATTCATATAAATGGCTGCAATATCTAGTTTGGGTTGAAGTCACTTTCATATAAATGGCTGCAATATCTAGTTTGGGTTGAAGTCACTTACTGTTGAAACTTTTATCCCCTTTTATTGCAGGTTATAATGCTCTAAAGTTGGACCTTCGAATGTTTAATGATATTGATTATGGGTTAAAGTATTGTTGGATTCATCGATGTGATAACTTGTGGGGATAGATATAATCCTTGTTTGGTGTGGATTAAAATCAAATTTTTAATAGATTTTGATAAAATTTTATGATATTGAAAATTTGTGAATTCAGTAAATGGGTATTTAAAATTAATTTGTGAATTTGGTTTAAAGTTTAATCAATTTCGATCTTTTTTCGATTACTATTAATTCCTTGATAACTTTTTCCATATTGATAATGGGAAAGGCTACTTGTACTATCTGATTTATAACCTGGTTTACAGATTGTACAAGTATAAGATCTCATATAATTTTGGACCAAAAAAAAAAGAAAAAAGAGAAGTTAAACCAGCTTGTAAGATTGTGTCGCCTCTGCATTATATAATGAACTTTTAACCATGCTTTGGTGATAGGGAGAGTTTGATACCTTCCCTGATCGACACTCACAACATAGGTGGGTTTCATTTTTTTTAAAGTACTTTTATTTGCACGGGTTTCACATGTGAAGAATCTGTCATCCAACTGGTCAGCAAAATAGTTTAATTCATTAACTTTATGGCTTTAACAGTAAATTGGCGGAGGAAAGAGTGAAGTCAGTTTCACGAGATCATAAAAGCATGTCACGTGGGCTCATTTAATACATCGGACAATATTTCTTGTTTTTCCCGAGCAAGTCAGCGTAGTCCCGTGCTCGATTCCTGTTAAAATCTCTCTCTTCAATAATTTTTTACTTGGTAGGAAATTTTTATGCTTTAATTTATTGAGTTATGCTGTGTGTCCGACTTGGTGACATGGTTAAAAATAGGAGTGCTAATTTGGGGACATGGTTAAAAATGACGCTCCTGTTTTTAATCTTGGGAACAGGGAGTATTTTCTTAATTTGTTGAAGTTAAATAGATTAATGGTGTAAAAAACTAAGGGTTAAAAAGTCAAATCATTTTTATAAACGTAAATTGGTAATAACCTGTTAAATTATGTGAAATTTGAAGTTGGTTATCAAAGCTAAAAATATATTTTGAGAGTTGTTTATATTCGATTTAAATCAATCATCAAAGTTTCAATTTTGTACCAAATTAATCATTATCTCAACGAATTATCGGCTTGACTTAGACTCCGTCCACAAAATCATTGCGCACCTCTATCGACAATGACGTATAAGCCTATAGACAAAATTTGGGTTAGCTTCACAAGAATTGTATATTTTGAGAAGAAGCGAAGCACTCCCTTCCGTTTGCGCAGCTCAATGGCCTCAAGCGCGATTACAGTGAGTGGAAGTTACACTTCCTAGTTGGCCTCCAACTAACGTCGTCAGTAAACAACTAATTTAATTGAGAACGCGATGAATTCAGTGTCAAAATCAAACTAACATATCGTTAGTACAACAATTTATTTATCTCCTAGAGATTAAAATCAGATTTTTAGTTTTGATAAAAGTTAATAAAATGTACGGTTAAAAAGTTGTGTATTTCATAAAATGTGATTAAAATTTGTTATTAATTTTTATGTACCAAATATGGACTTCTTAAAAACACGTTGAATTCACTATCAAGATTGTTGGCAGAATGACTAGTTTAATACAAAATCGAAATTTTAGTGACTGACTTGGAACAATTAAAACTTGGATAGTCAACTTGAAATTTTACCCGAAGATGTTTTTTCACCCAAAGAAAACAAATATAGTGACACATCTATATATAAATTTGCACCTCTCATATAGCAGCCACCAAATTAGAATTAACCCTCCAAAATACTACAGTTGAAAAATGATGGCCAAACTCCTCCTGGTATTAATTGCTTTATCCTCATGTTACTGTTCAGGCCAAGTTGTACAACCACCACCGCCACCGCCACCGACAAGCACCACCCCTCCAGCGGTAGCGCCAGCGCCAGCGGCCGCCGCCCAAGGGTACCTCGATGCACACAACCAAGCAAGGGCGGAAGTGGGTGTTGCTCCTCTCAAGTGGAGCCAGCAGCTAGCCAAAACCGCCAGCCTCCAGGTCAGGTACCAGAGGGACAGACAAAACTGCACTTTTGCAAACTTGACCAAAAGCATCTACGGCGGAAACCAGTTGTGGGCCGGTGGTATGGCCGTGACGCCGCGGGCTGCAGTGGAGACATGGGTGGCGGAGAAGAAGTTCTACACTTATGCTGACAATTCTTGTGCGCCGGACCACCATTGCGGCGTTTACACGCAGGTGGTGTGGCAGAAATCAATGGAAATAGGGTGTGCACAAGCTTCATGTAGTAAAGAAGATGCTAGTTTAACAATATGTTTTTACAATCCACCTGGAAATGTAATTGGAGAGAAACCCTACTAAGCTGGACGCATCATTGTAATGAAGCAACTTATTTTAGATGAATGTTACTTATGTGGTTTTGAATTATCTGTTTTTGGCTTTGATAAGGGGATCTCCAACCCATATCACATTGCAACAAATTTTTGGTGCAATCTATCTCCACTCCATTGCATCACTTTTGGTGCAAGATTTGGTCTCAAATTTTGGTATTTTGGTGCAGGGTTGGAATGATCTTAGGTTATCTTTTTGCCCAACTGGTTTTTGTCGGTGCTGCTGCCTGAGTTATTAGCCATCTCGCTCGGCTGTCATTTTCTAGTCATTTTTAATTATTTTATGAATTGTTTTGCACTAAGTTATATATTGGAGGTGTTACTTCCAACCTCCTTAAGGGCCTGCTTGGGAGTTTTTTTTTTTTTTTTCACCCGATTTTGAACAGTTTTGGATGACACCGTTTATGAGGGAATGGAAAAATCGGTGCTTGCTAGGTTTTCTGGGCACCGGTTTTGAATGGTTTAAAAATGCCCATTTGAAACCATGGTTGGACCCTGCTGCTTTGGCTGGTGCCTTGCAGCATTGGAGATTCAAGGAGGTGTTTCCTCTGGAAAATGCAAACTTTGTGTGGACGACTCGATTGGTTTGTAAATTTATTAGGAGTTTCAAATCAGCTGAAATAGAATGGCCATGACCGTTCTTCAGCTGGTTGACTTATCAGCCAGGATTTACTCACGATATCTACACTATATGGAGGATGATTGCCAAGTTGGCTCGCCATGGATGTATCCATTTGGTTGATCAATTCTTGTTTAAGACACAACGAGAGGGTATGAAATTGCCATTCAGCATAATCAGACAAGTTAATTGATTTTTAAAGTGTTTCAGGCAAGGGTGATATTGCTTTAAAAAATTTCTGCAGTTTTAAGACATTCTGCAGTTCCATTCCATATCACAAAAAAGTATGCTGCTTCAGTATTCGTCTCTGTTGAGGGCATTGGCAAAGTATAAGATGAATATTGAAGTGTTAGATACACTTGATGAGATGATTTTGCTCGGGATTTCTCTAGATATACAGATGTTTACAACCACTTCATGAAGATCAATCTTGAAATTCATATACTCATTTTTTAAGTCTTAATCGGATCGAATTGCTCGTTTGAGCTTAATAAACTCTGCTACCATGTTAAGACTTATGGTTCCATCGTAAAAAGTCAACTTTGTTAAGAGGAGTAACACAAGTCCTTATAAATTGGTCTTCTTTTTTTATTCGATATAAGATTTTATTCCTTAACACATTATATATACTGTGAGCAATGCAGATCTTATAAGATTTCAGAACATATACGCAGAGTCGGATCTGCCATGAGGCAGATGAGGCAACAACCTCAGGCCCAAATAATTAGGGGGCCTTTTTTGGCCCAAATAATAATATTTTATTTTTTTTTAAAACCGTATACTTTCCTCTCATCTCATAGAACCCTAAATTCTATCTGAAAATTAATTTTCTTGTTCATTCTATGAATCCCATTTTGAAAAAAGTACGTGTGTTTTAGTGAATTTCTACTATTTCTTGATTTAAAATGTGGGGGAAATGGATATGGATTTCTGGGCTGCAAGAGTTCATTCAGCTAAGAAGTTTTCTGCTCTCCAAGATGCCAGACTTAACAACTCAAGTATGGACAATTGATTAATTTCACAGTTTTAGTTTTGGGTTCTTGAATTTGCTTTTTTTTCTTACTCTAAATAATTGTTTCGTGAGGTTTTGCTGACTAGTTTTTTTTATAATTGATCCAGCTTAAAAAGTATGCTTCAAGTACTGTTCATTTGGCTATAACCTGAATTTGTAGTGGTTTTGAGTAATTACTGATAATTAGGACATATTTTAAAGAAAAAGAGCAAAATTGGGGAATTAAAGGCACCAAGTATTGGAAATTTCATATTTTTCACACATTTTATATCTGGTTAGAGTGTAGAAAGGCAAGATGGAAAAGTTTTAATGTATTATTAATGTTGTTTGAATTTAACAGGGCAAATTTTTGGGTTTTTGAATTTTCTTTCTCTAGCTCCTAAGGAGGCGTTCTCTTCGTGTTTCAATTTTTTGTTCTAAGTTTTGAATTCGTTTTGTGTTTTGTATTTTAGGTGTCCATTTTGAGATTGTTAAAAACTCGTTCTTTTTGTCGTTTTGAAAAAATATTTCTCAACCCATGTTTTTTGAGTTTTGGCAGATTTGTGAAAGAAACAGTCAAAACGTAAAAAAGTTATTTTCTGTTTTCTTCACAAAATTTTCAACCGTTCTCAAAAACTCATTTTCTAAAATTGGAAAGAGAACGCGTTTTCAATGTTTTGAAAAATCAAAAACAGCAAAGAGAACTCCCCCTAAGTTTTCGCAAGATTTTGTCAATTAATCGATGATTTATTTGTTGTAACTGAGTTAGCTTTGGAAATATGCTTTTACTACTGTTTCTTTATTGTGCATTTCTTAGAATTAGCTGTGAAAGAGCAATATTTATTTGGACATGAAATCCTGAATTTGTAGTTGTGTTGGGGATGATATATAGGACTAATTTATAATTGCAAAAAAAAAAAAAAAAAAAAAGCACCAATTATCAGAAATTTCAATTTTCATGCAGTTTGTATATAGTTGATGTGTAAAAAAGATAGACATACATACATACATACATATATATATATATATATATATATATATATATATATAAACATTGTTAGTTTTGTTATTTTATAATATTAATCTTTTGTATAATATATTTGTTTGTTGTTTTACTCTTAAGTTTAAAGTTAGCAATATGTTGTATAATACACTGTTGGATTTTGCATTTATGTTGATTTTTGGGGGCCTAATTTACAAAATTCGCCTCAGGCCCTGAAAATCACAGGACCGGCTCTGCATATACGACAACCATGGTTAGGACTATTCAAGCATTTGTACCATAAATCTGCTGTCATTCTTCAGCCTTAGTCTCAGCATGATGAAATTACATTTCAAGAGAGAATTTTACCTGCTTATGCTGATAAAGAGGAAGTATGATCAAAACTTTTAGATTAACATTTGTATCATATTATTTTGTGTTAAATAAATATACATGAAATCTACCCTCCAACACAGATGTGATACATTTAGGCTCTAAAAGTCACTATTTAGTCCATGTGTTTCGCGTGAAATTCGCTAACAATTAAAAGAAAGTTCAGACAATTGTGTAAAAAACAACGACCTCTTGAGACAAAATCTCAACGAGGGGTACTTTATTTATGAAGATTAAAATTTACAAGAAACGAAATGCTTCCAAGGGGCACAAGCACACTGAATTTGCAAAGTAATTGAAAGTTGACAAGAAAAATAAAAAGGAACGTAAATTATATAATTCTCTGTTTGAGAGTGATTGATTCGGTCCTTACTTGTATGTTCTCTTTTCTCTTTTATACTCCTTTGACGGTTTCTCTTGTAGAACCGTTTGAAAACTGCTCATCGTCCTATAACTACGCACTTTCTACACGATTGACAACTTGTCAAGAAACTACCGTTTTTAACTGATGACATTACTCCCATCATATAACTGCTTGCAGCCGAGATTCTTGGATTGTGGAAGGTGATAAGATTACCCATTAATTGTTTTAATAACCGTCGCCTTAAATATCGATAAGATACTATGCTCGCCCAGATCTTGGGTGTCTCGTAGGGTTGAGCGATGTCTCGCATGGTTGAGCGATTATGGGCCACCGCTACATAACTCCTTCTTGGGTAGTCTCATTTGGGTCTATCCTTCGAACTGAGCTTCATTTTTCTTTCGAACTGGGCTTCATTCTTTGGACCATTTAATTGGGCTTCGTTTTTGTATGTCAACAATTACCCCCAATATGGTTAAATTAATATCAATTATTAATCTTACGCCTTATTCATTCTTTGTGTTTTCCCGCGATGCTCGAAATCCCAAAAAGGGCGGAGCACCTCAATCATTATTCTATTTGGCGGTGACCTTCCACATCCCAAAAAGTGTAATATCACACAACTCCTATAAACTAAAAAACACGCCACTTCATCGCGCCATTATACCCACGTTCTGCATCGCCACGTCCTTTTATAAAGATTACAATTCATCTTTTTGCCTCTCTATTCAGACACTCACACTCCCAAAAACCCTCGAGTAAATGACGACTTCAACAGGTTCTTCCGGTAACTTCCTTAGTTTTGAGGATTTCTAGGAGCTTCTCACTCGGCTGTATATAAATTCAGCTTCAAAAGAGGCGAAAAAGCTTTCGTTCGCCCTCTTGACTAAGTATCTGGCTGACAAATGTTGGACGATCTTTCCCTTCGTTGCCAATATTTACCTTTATCAAAGGGTCTTGTACTTTAACATGCCCAGACTTTGTGATCCTTGTTACTTCATCGTTTAGGTTCCTTGTAGGCGTTTCATCTTCCAAGCAATCCACTTTGTTAACTTCTCGGCCGATACTCTGCTCCAATTCGATCACCGCTAATTTGTTCCTTAGCGTCTTTAATGCTGCTTCTTCTTTTGTCTTCTCTTCACATTCTTTATTGAAAGCCATTAATTTGGCTTTGAAGGCCTGAATATCGGCCATGTTTTCCTGTCGCTGACAACTCATTAGTAGGAGTTGGCGTGGGTTGGGTTGGGTTGGGTCGATTTTTTTCAACCCAAACCCAACCCAACTTGGTCGGTTTGATAAAAAATCAACCCAACCCAACCCAATTATTGATTTAAACCCAACCCAACCCAAACCGATCAAAATCGGTTTGGGTTGGGTTGAGTTGGTCGGGTTGGGTTTCGGCCCAATCAAAGTTAGATTCGATTTATTTGTTAAATTTGGATAATTTTTTAGAATTTGAAATTACTTGAAAATCTACGCTTTTTAAACACACATATAAGGAATTCTTTCTAAAAATAATGTATAAATAAGTTTAAAATTTAAGAAGCATTTTCTTTTTTATAATTTTTTGAAATTCAATCACTTCATTATCATGTCTTTAATTTTTATTTTAACGTCAAATGACATTGCATTTTAAATAGTGTTCATGTGAATCGGTCTATGTGAAGAAAATTGACATTTATATATTATAAGTCGTTATCTTATCTTTACTATTATGTCTATTTAATTTATTTTTTTCATCTTAGATATTAATTTTTTTAATTCATCGGGTCGGGTCGGGTCGGGTCGGGTTTTAATTCATAACCCAAGACCCAACCCAACCCAACCTTAAATTCAATTTTTCAACCCAACCTAACCCAATTGAACTTAAAAAACCAACTCAAACCAATCGGGTTGGGTTGGGTTGGTTGGGTTTTTGTCCACCCCTACTCATTAGAGTTCCTTGATTGTCTTTTTGCCAATTATTAGCTCTTCAAGACCCACTATGTTTGACCTCATTTGATTGAACATCTCAGTAAGTGCGTCTACAGAAAATGGCTCTTCGCTCTGTGCGACAATTTGAGCATCTTCCCTGTCTTGGACTACCCTGACAGGTCTATAATTTCCTTCGTACATGAATATTTCTACTGAGTTTTCTTTTGCGACAAATGGTCTATGGTCTGCTTGCACCACTTCTGCTTCGCCTTTGTCGTTCCAGAACACCAGGCAATGGTGGAGTGATGAAGGTATGCAACGACTCTCATGAATCCAATCTCTTCCTAGTAGTACATTGTAACTAGTAGGACCATCTATCACAAAGAATACTGTAGTCCTAGTAGTTTTTTCCACAGTTATGTCCAGTGGCATCACCCCTTTAGCTGAAATTGCTCCCCCATTGAAACTTGTGAGAGTAACTTTTGTTGGGATCATATCACTTTCCGTCTTTGTAAATTTTCTCATCATCCTGGACGGGATGGTATTTATGGCTGTTCGATCGTCGATGAGCACTTTTACCACAGGTATACCATTGACTAAGGCCTTCATGTACAATGGTCTTAAGTGTTTGGTCAACTTAATATTTGGTCTCTTAAAGAAGACCTTTTCAGCCGCATCTATTTCCACTTCTTGTTTATCCTCCATTGAATTATTTCCTTGTGACAAATTCACGTGCAATATTTCACATTGAGCTTCTGATTCTTGGACTTTCCCCATACTCTCTTCTAATACTTCTTCTTCAGTTGTCCAACCTGTAGGGGGAGGTACTATTCTCGGAGGTGACCCATACTTCTTAGAGCGAGAAACTCTCACCCTTCTCTTGGGCATTCCATACAGTACATAGTAATCAAACGAACGCCCAGATGGTTCGCCCAACAAATCCACCTCGCGGAAACCATCCTGATATAGTTACTCCAATAAATTGTTGCGCGACACTCCTCTTCTTTTTCTCTCTGCTTCTTAGTCAATTTCTTCTTCAAGGTCAGTCATGACGTCGTTCTCTTCTTCATCATATACCTCCTGAGATGTTTGGCCTTCTTCACATTCCAGCACACACGCTACTTCCTCATTATCTTCACTTTCCTCCTTTTCATTTTTCTTATCTTTGAATTCGTTAGCTAGTATATAATTGTTAGCCATAATAGGAGGCAATATACCAAACTGAATAGTGAGGGGTTGCCCTGAATCCTCCCCATCTTCATCCCTCTTTCCACGCTCAAATTTTACTCTCCCAGAAGAACTTTTTGGTAACTTCTCCATTGATTCACCCATACCAGCTTCTTTATCACCTTTAAGAATATAAAGAACATTTTTGTTAGCCACCTCAAGCAATTTAGGTGCCTTAGGATGCGACAATCCCTACTATTGCCTCATCATTCGTCCATAGTTCCGTTGAAAACGCCTTTGTTGGGTTTTGGTTATCTTGTTAAAGGGTACAACTCTCCCTACGTTATATTGGAACGAATGCCATACCTTTGGTTGGCGAGGTTGCGGCTTGAATGTTCTCCCATTGTTTATCTGCCTGAATTGCCTCTCAAAAGACGATTTTCCATAGAATGACATGCCTCATCCTCTACCGGGCTGAAAATTTGGAATAATATTAGGACGATGTTGATATTGCCATGTGCCTGATCTTTCTTCATTTTCATTCACTTCTCCCTTGTATCTAGCACACAAGATACATTTATCTTTTTTAGGCTCCTCTTGTTTGATTCGTTCAAAAACACTGGTATGTGACTCAAAATCTCCTTCTCCATCATCTACAACCAACTTGAATTTTGGCAACTTATTTTTGAAACCAGATGTCACCATATTCACCCCAAGTGGCTGTGGGAAAGGATTTTCATCTACTGTCATTTTCTTCTTATCTTCAAATGTGATTCACCCTGATTCAATGACATCTTGTAACACATGACAAAAATTAGGCAATTATTAGTCATATGTGACCATACATTATGCCATTTACAATATCTTTTACCCCTAATTTGTTCAGGGTCTGGCAACTTATGCTTGTCGTTCAATTTTATCTGCTTATCCTTATACAATTTATCGAATATAAGGTCAGTTTTAGTTACATCAAATGAGAATATCCTAGACTTTTTGTTTTCACATTTTATAGGCTCATTCTTGCCCGATACTCTAAACTTGGTCATTATAGGGCAAGCATATGCATCTCCCTTAATCAATTCGGCCAAACATATTTTCGTCTGATCGTAATACTCACCATCAACAGCATAAACATCAAAGTTCGGGTCTCAATAATAAGTCTCTTTGCTAGAGTTTTTCATTTGTTCTTCTTCTCTTATTAAACGTTCATACCTAATTACATTGACACTCAACTGAAAAAGGTCACGAAACTCCCTGTCCTGGAATTTTTTTATTTATTTTTTTAAATCAAAACTCAAACAACTTTGAGCGATTTTAACAAATTCTTTCTAGGGCAGAGGTACAAAACATTTGCTTCTAGCTGTCTTAAACTACTGAAGGAAACTTTATGCCCACTCGTTTGGCATTTAACGTAAATTTGCCAAGTCGGCCAAAGTAACCTCAGATTCAGTTTTGTAAAACTGGGTGTGGAACAATTGTTCTAGTTGTTGCCATGTTTGGATAGAATTTGCTGACCAATTAATGAACCATGAGAAAGCTACTCCTGTTAAAGAACCAAGGAACATTTTCATTTTGTGATAATCAGTTACTTCACCACATTGCAGTGTGAATCGCCCTATATGTTCCAGAGTAGAAACCTCTCCCAGACCGATAAATAATGAAAACTCTGGTATTTTATACCCTCTAGGCCATGGATACGCTTGGTCTACTCAATCGTCATATGGCTTTGTGTAAGTCGGCCTAATAAAAGGACGCACCCCAAAAGCCATTTCATCATGTACTATCTCCATAATTTGATTCCTCAACACAACATTGGGATCATATGAAACTCCTAAGGGTTGATTTATTGGTGGAATGACTTGAGGCCTAATGTTTGATCCTTGGTTTGCTGCAAAAAGTCATTATTTAAACCATTACTACTGTTAGCCTGAGTATTTTCACCATTATTAACGCGTAGGGCTTTCTGCCCATTGGTTTGGACATTGTCCCTTGCATTTGGGTTACCCCCCAGGTTATCTCCCAGGTTTGGTACTCCACAACTATTCAAGTTTGTCATTCCACTATCCCCTTGGTTTGAAGTAGATAGTCCAAAAGGTAGTTCTATTCCTTGATTTGGACTCAAGACTGGGAAATTATATCACACAATCGTCCTGGCTTGAATGTGATTCCCTATATTTGGCATAATTGATTGACAAATTTGGCCTACTAACTTATTTATGATTTCATTCAAAGTATTTAGTTGTTTGGCCATGTTGTCATAGTGTACATTTTCATTTTGAGTAAATTTTTCCATATTATGAACATTTTGCAAGTTTACCCGTTCAACGACATCCTGTGTGAGTTCACCAAGCAATGCACGCATGGTTCAAGGACTCAATTTTGTCATTGACTCATAGCGAGTTTGATTCTGTCCCTCTGTTCCTGGAGTACTTTGCTGCTTCTCATATTGTTCGATCACATACTAGACTAGCTGTTGGCTTGCTGGCTCTTTATCAGAGTTTTTATGAGGCATATTGCTTCACTTTTCGTATCTTCAAACACCAAACGTGTCCCACTGGGCCAATTGTTTCGCGTGAAAATCGCTAACAATTAAAAAAGGTTCAGACAATTGTGTAAGGAACAATGACCTTTCGAGACAAAGTCCCAACGAGGGATGTTTTATTTATGAAGATTACAATTTACAAGAAACGAAATGTCTTCGAGGGGTACAAGCACACTGAATTTTCAAAGTAATTGAAAGTTAACAAGAAGAATAAAAAGGAACGTAAATTACATAATTTTCTGTTTGAGAGAGATTGATTCGGTCCTTGCTTCTATGTTCTATTTTCTCTTTTATACTCATTTGACAGTTTCTCTTGTAGAACCGTTTGAAAACTGTTCATCGCCCTATAACTATCCACTTTCTCCACGATAGACAACTTGTCAAGAAACTACCGTTTTTAACTGCTGCCATTACTCCCATCAAATAACTGCTTGCAGTCGAGATTCTTGGATTGTGGAAGGTGATAAGATTACCCATTAACTATTTTAATAATCGTCGCCTTAAATATCGATAAGATACTATGCTCGTCCAGATCTTGGGCGTCTCGCGGGGTTGAGCGACGTCTCGCGGGGTTGAGCAATTATGGGTCACCGCTATATAAATCTTTCTTGGGTAGTCTTGTTTGGACCTATCATTCGAACTGGGCTTCATTCTTCCTTCGAGCTGGCCTTCATTTCTTGGACCATTTAATTGGGCTTCGTTTATGTGTGTCAACACCATGAACTTCTTAAAATTTTCGAAAGCGCCTTAAATTTCTCGAAAATCGCTAATGAAGCCAAATCAGTTACTAGCAATTAATAATCACATTTTTTTTTTCTCCTATCAGCATGAAATTAACATGGAGTGTGCTACATGTACACAATAGTATACATAACACTCTACACCCCCCTCACATGGAGGGGGGCCCACATATAATAAAATATTTGTAGCCCCCCTCCATGTGAGAAGGGTATAGAATGTTATGTACACTATTGTGTGTACAAATATATTTATTCAATTAACATTTTCTCAGTCAAAAGCATAATTTTTACTATTTTCACCTTGGTCTTTAGAAACCTTTAAAAAATAAAAATCATTTCTTAGCCTTAAACTTTCCACCTTTATAATTAAGTCGCACATCATATTATATAAACTTTTGAGTAACTCTCCCGCTACCCCCGAAAAAGAATTTCATACTTGATCATTACTTCCGCTACGACACTAATAACTTCACAATATTATATCATGCTTTAGTAATTTTATTATTTGACGATATTAAAACCCAAATGTCGATAACATATGTTCTTAAGTCTCTTGATCGTAGATCGATATAGGTTTCTTTTGGATGAATTAAGCAGTAATCATCATAGCAAACTTGGAATTTCGCGGTAACTTTAGTAATCAAATAGACATTCTCTCTCTCTCTCTCTCTCTCTCTCTCTCTCTCTCTCTCTCTCTCTCTCTCTGGCACTGCACTAACATCCTTGTTTGGTCACATTCAAACTGATCGTTAAACACCTACGATGGACAGTGTACTAGTGATGTAATGACTAATTTATAACTTCAGTAACTAATTTGAAATAAATTAAACTTTAGTAGCCAACTTAAAATTTTATCATATATTTATTGACCAAATGTACATGTTACCCCTAGAATTAGGCTACCGATACTTGGAAGTTTTCGCTCTGATCTTGTGAGAGTTTCGGTTCAACTTCAACAAGCATTGTCCACTTGTACTTCAGTCAATATGCACACACACAACAGAGAACAAAGATAAAGAACAGGTTTTAAACCACATGTTTGGTTCGTATTGGATCGTACAATGAATAATATTACACTGTCATTTGTAACCCTAAAACAAGAAAATCACATCCTATTGATCCTAAATCCTAACATGAATATGATGGATAAGCATTCTAAACAAGAATAATGATACCTAACACTAGTTTAGATGGTCACACTTGATAGGATCAACTAAATAAATTATGTGACATTGCATTTAAGTTGATTTATTATTTAATGTCATGCAGTTATTACCTATACTGGTACTTGACATCAGTGGTGGTGAATATCATTACTCTTCTAACAAATGTGCAGAGCATAGAAGAAAACCAGGAGAAAATATTAAAAATTCTAAACAGAGGACAGCCATTACTTTTACTTTTGAGGTTTTAGGGACTGCTTTTGATGAAAACAGATACAATAATTGCAAATAGAGAATTAATGATACAAGAAGAGAATAAAAGCAGCAGCATATATTACATCTCCGCTCGGTAAGTCCAATCTCTATTAACGCGAGTGTTATTCCAATTATGAGACAAAGGGTACCGCCAACAGTAGCACTAGCACTAGCACTACCACGCAGTTCAATGGCCAGACAGTCGGGCATGATGACGAATAATGGAAACCGAGATGCTGCAAGTCTCGGCCATGCATAATTATTGAACCATTTGAAAGCTTAAACATTTACGGAGAGAAACATTTATTTGTTTAAACTTAACCTTCAAAACGCCACTCATGTGCAGGCTGGACTCCGTTAAGAGACCGGATACATGCATAATTTTCATAAATGGGTGGCGATAAGACTTGAAGGAATGTATTTTTTTGGCTTTGATACCATATTGAAGCATCTAACCTGAACGCTTAAGAAGGTAACATTTATTTTCTGAACTTTAATCTTCAATAATATTTATCCACATGCACTATTTATATGATGATAACTGAGTTAAACATTATTGAATGTGATAACCTAGTCAGCAAAAGTGTACCGGGAAAATCTTGAGGGAAGAAGAGGTTAGCTGCAACTGCAAGAAACGTCCAAATTGCCCACTGTAGACGGGGTGCGATGGCAGCAACGGTTCCACCCCACTGGAACACGGTGCGATGTTTTTGGGGGTGTTGCTGATGCAATAGCCATCTGAATTTAGTATTTCAATGGCATTCCCATTGATTGATATTTGAATACAGCTACTATGATTTTGAATCCCTTCATATTTTTAGGCTTTTTTTGTACGCTGAAAGTGGAATGGTAGCATAAACAATGACTTGATTTTCGAGTCTTCCCAATTTCAATTCTTGATCACGAAAATCATTTTTCTAAGAAAAATTTACAAAGTACGGCCCTCACGTATATTTATACTTTACACTCTGTATTTTTTTAAATTTACATTTTATACACTATTCTTTATTGAATGGTATCAAAACACATCTTTTGCTGCAAAATTTACAAATAGGTCACATATCGAAATACCTATATTTAAGAATAACAATTCACGCCTGTGTGTGTGTGTGTCTTCTCTCTAATAAAGCTTACAGACAGAAAGAGAACAAAATTTTAGAATTTTAATTTTTTGTACACATACCTAAATAATTTTTGGTTGTAAAATGATTTAAAGTTGACAACCCAGCTTAATATTAATAAGAAATTAATTTTAAACTAGAATATAAAAAATTGTTTTAGGGAAAATGAATATAATAATTGTTCATAAAAAAATTGAACATCATGACTTCATGTAATTAAATTTTGAAGAATAATATATAATTAAAGAAATAGTAGGTAAATGACGTTTGTACTATATGTATATAATGATTTACATGCACATGATGTAGTATGATTAAGTCAGAATTTTTTCAAAAAAAATAAAATAATAATAATTAAAAAAAACTCATTCCACTCTCTTTTTTGACATATCATCTATATGTAAATTATATTATATACAATTAGTATTTGTAAATCTTAAAAAAAAAAAAAAATTTAAAAAAAATCAGCGAACGTGTGTTTTGTTACACAGTAAAATATTGTGTAAAATGTAAACTTTTAAATATTGCATATAAATAGTAAATATACACTTTATATAGTTGTGTATTTTGTAAATTTTCCTATTTCTACTCCAAAATGTCAAAAATTAAAGATTTTTTTTTTTTATAAGTCCTCAAAAAGTAATGTTTATGAGCAACATATTTGAAATACTTTTTGATAAATATCGAGAATTAAATTCTTTTTTAATTAAAAATGAAGTTCAAAATTAAATAAGAATGTTTTTCTTTTTCAAAAAAAAAAAATAAATAAAAAATAAATAAAAACTCTCCTTTTCCTTCTCTTTTAAAATATTATATATAATTTTGTTCTATTATAATTCATTTTTATTTTCCTTCAAAAAATATTTTTTATTTATTCATTGTAAGTCGGAAAAAGTGTTTCACGGGGTACACATTTTTGAGAGAATTTATGAATACAGCATTGGTGCTATAAAAATTTAATGACAAAAATCGATTGAGAACTCTAGTACTCACCTATTTAAACGTTAGAAATTTTGCATGCCAACTGGTCATAGTTATTTTTTAAAATTATTTTTTAAAATATTTTTTTTTTTGTATCTTTTTTTGTTCTTTTTTTTTAAAAGTAGCATGATAAAAACTAAAAATTATTTTTAAAATTTTAATTATTAATATTATACTCTACCCATTCTAGTAAAAAGTTAGATATCTTGGAGCAATATTTGATTTAAAATACGGAGGCAATTTTTTTTTTATTATCTTATTTTTGCAATCTTTGCTTTTTTAATTTCTTTTTAAAATCAAAAGATAAAAACCGAAAGAGAAAATTAGAATTTATCTTTATTCTTTAAAAAATAAGGTAATATCGCATCCCACCTCACACCACCTTACCTATCATTTATTCGATTTCTCCTCAAATTGAATGAATTAATCTAAATGGACAGGCTTGATGACAACCATTGGTGACAGGATTTTAAAAACAATCTTGCTAGCGGTACATCGAAGTGTACCGAATGATGTACATTCCCCTCACATGGGGTGGAGGGCCCACACGAATAAAATATCATTAATTCGAGTGGACCCCCCCACTCATGTGAGAGGGATGTACACCATTCGATACACCCCATTATGTACAAGTAGACTTATTGTTTTAAAAAAACAATCATGCTACTCGTACCTGCTCGATTACCCTTTGGTTGACACGGCCCCACCCGAGCACTCACATGGAGGTAGGGTCCCACTCTATTAAATTTAATATTTTCGCCCCTCATGTGAGGGGACAGGTGGTGTCGAGTAAGGAAAATGGTAAGTCTGGAGTGTATAAATAACTTATTTCTTAAAAAAAATTGAGCTGACAGTGGAAAATGAGGAAACCAAAGGAGGGAAAATTGCACGTGATATACCTCCCGGTTGACTTACCCAAAATATTGCAACCTCCAAATTGAAAACCATTACTCCCCTAAGTTCGATCGTCAACGACCTCGGCCACCTCGTCGAATTCCGGTCTTACCCAAAATCTTGCAATCCCCAAATTGAAGATGTCCGTCGAATATCCTTCTCCATCTTCGACGAATTTCGGTTAATTTTTTTTGGAGATTTTCGACTACTCATTCTTGAAGCTTCGCCTCGTCCACTCATCCTTCTCCATCTCCATGTAGTCACCATTTCCTCTTTCACAATATTCCATCAATACATTGCTATCCATTTCACAACATTTATTGTCTTCAAATTTGATCCCTCCGTCCTGGGCAAATATTATATACAATTCGCAAAGTATTGACATTTGTTGAGATATGACCTTCGACTTGAATTTGTCTTTTCACCACCTCTAACTGTTCATATTGTATTTATTGATTTTAAATTTGCCGGTTTTATGCTGTTGGATTCAACCAACACTATTGAATTAATCCCGTAGTTGATGGTCCATTGTTTTGCAGCTATAGAGGTCCCTATTAACTTGGCAAAGCATGAAACAATCCCTAAAGAGAGCCATTTTTTGCTGGATTAAATTCGGTCCAGCAAAACAATGTAAAGAACATCTGCTACTCTGCATGTCTCTTGTCTATAAAGTTCTAAATGGATTACAAAGTTTGCAACCTTTTCTAAACAATTGTTGAGATGGCCAGCAAAAATAATTAGCAGAGTTCATGTCCACTGTAAATCTTTCTGAATTGTTCACGTTCTTCTTTTGACACTACAGGGTTACTCACTGTGGGCTGCTGGAAAAAATTACATCACCATTGGCAGCCTCACTCTCAAACTGGAGCACAGCAAACAAATGGAAATTGTTTTACAGACTAGCGTAGCGTGGTGCCGGAAGTGAGGACACGACGACGGCTTGGGAAAATAATGTCCTGTACAGACCATCGTTTTGCTTTGCTGGGTACCACGGTCAATTCAAATATTTGGGGATTGCTTGCGAGCATCGGTGGCGGTCGGAGATGGTGAGGCATGCGGTGGCAAACCTTTCAAATGAACCGAGGAGGGTTTGGGCTTTGGGGGTTTTTAAAATTCGGGAGAATATGAAAATTAGTTTGACAAGTTTTCAAACTCCGTTTTCTGCTTTTTTTTCTTTTTTTTTTTTTTTCCCAGAAAAAAGCATCGCTACATGGATCGGGCCAAAATACAGACTACTTCCCGGCTTACGTGGCATGAATTAAAAAAAAAAAAAATTGACTGCACTTATCAAACATCTTTCCCCCAGTTCTACACCCACCATTCATACAATATGTTTCACCCAAAGCAACTCGCACACTATTAATACTTCTCCCCACTGCTCACCATCTTCGGCTGCTTGTCAATTGAAGGTACCATTGCTCTTCCCACAACATTTTCATCTACCAAAGCGTGCATTTGACAATTTTAAATATCTGGTCGCACTTCACCCGAATTTTTTGCCTCAACTCCGACTGCGCTTCCATCCATGGTTTCGCCGCCTGATGCTTGACCATCTCCGGCCGATAGCTAAGTCAGATTTTTTACTTTTATGCTTTGCACAGGTAGAAAAGAAACTCGCCCCCAGTTCACAAGTTTCTGAATTCAATTTGTTAAATTGTTGTTGCCCTAGATGACTGAGATTATACAAAATTAAATACATTTGGTATATCACTATAAATTGATAAGTATTAATAATGTAAATTTCACTATAAGGCTCAGCGTTTTTGTGTGTTTAAAGCAGAGTCCTCACTAGACTTAAAGCAGGCTTAGAGTTGGAAAAGCCTTAGAGTTAAAACAACGTTTTTGTGTGTTTGTAGTAGAGTCCAAGCCACACAGAGTGTGTTTGATAGGCATTATTTGGGAAAAATGAATTTTTAAATAGTGATATAATGGGAAATGTGTGGTTGAAAAAGAAGGAAACCATAATGACTTTAGAATCTGAAGTAGATGAACCTACAGAAGATAAAGATAATTATGACACTAGCAGCTCTGAAGAAGATGTTATAATTCATGAAAGATTTAACACTAATATTCAGATAAGAGAAAATAACATAGAAGATGAACCCTCATCTAGTATGTTAAGAGAAGACAAGACACCAGTAGGTTATAGTACTGATGGTGATCATAAAATAAAACCTTTAATAAAAGAGGAAGAAACAAATCTGATATCATCAGATTTTATTCCTAAGAAACAAAATCAAATGGTTACAATTCTAGATCTAGATTGTACTTTTGAACCAGAAAAACTTATTGATGCATGGTATAGCCATATAATGGTAGCTATGATAGTCAATAAAGAAATAATCAGAAGCGAAACAAATTCTTGGAATTATGTTCTCGCAAGTACTAGAGGAAATGCTAGAGCTTTCTTAGAAACATTTGACCTTGCAGTCAAGTGTGCAATCTGGAAAGACTCAGAATACTCCATACCAAATTTTGTAAAAAGAATTGTGGAACAACTCTACAAACAGTTCACTGGACAAACCTATGAGGTTTTTAAAAGTGAAAGAAGTACAATTGCAATAGCAGATGCTATGAATCATTTAGAAAAAATTTCTATATGTGACATGTGTTATTTTGAAAATTATGCATGTGAATTTTCAAAATATTTCTATATTTGCCCATCAAACCAATGGGAAAGCCTTACGGAAAAATTTATAAGAAAACTTCCTGAACCTTTTAATCATGAGGTTATGGAAATGTTTGACCAATCTATAAAAAAACAACAAGATAAGATTGATCCTAGATTAAATGTTCAAATTGGACATTCAATAGGACTTGCTACTACACTTACAAGAACTCTTCTTGCAGATAAATGCAAGGAAAGAATCTTGATAAGAGATAGCAATCAAGCACTCATAAAAAATCCTAAACTCTGTTGTGATAAATATCTAAACAGAATTCCAGGACAATATGGATGCTTAACAAATAAAAAACCAAGAAAGAAAAGATCTTTCAGAAAGAAAAAATATACTTTCAAGAAGTATAAAAAACCATATAAACAGAAATATTTTAAGAAAAGAAAATATTTCAAAAAGAACTCTCCAGGAAAGAAATTTCCTAAGAAAAAGAGTAATGATAAAGACCTTAAGGACAAAAAGAAATACTGTCCTCAGAAGAAAAAGAATTGCAGGTGTTGGCTCTGCAATGAATCTGGACATTATGCAAATGAATGCCCAGCAAGACTTGGAAATGAAGAAAGGGTAAACCTTCTCAATAATTTCCAAGAATGGGGTTTCTATCCAGTAGAAGATCCCAGTGATACAGAATCTTTGTATTATTTAAAAATTACAAAAGAATCAGATTCTGATTTTACCGAAACTGATACCTCAGATGAGTAATAAAAATATTACTAATCCTAATTCTATCTATATCCCAATTAAACTAAGTTTTGAAGGACATAGAAAATACATAATTCATGCTTACGTAGATACTGGAGCATCAGTATGTACTGCAAGTAAATGGATTATACCAAACCAATTTTGGGTACAATCTGAAAGAATAATAAAATTAAAGATTGCAGATAAATCTGAAATCAAAACATCCAAAGTAGTGAAAAACTTGGATATTGAAATAAATGGTTACCATAAAAATCAATGGACAACCTTTTACTTCAAAATACCAACAATATACCAATTAGAAAAACTGTATAGATTTTATGATTGGAAATAACTTTTGTCAGTTATATCATCCATTCATAGAAGAGATAGAATCTATAAGTTTTACTCTTAAAAATAAGAGATTATGGATTCCAAAGAAAAGAAAAGCAGTAGCTATGAATATTTTCAGAGAGAAATTTCTTGAAAATATTAAGCTAGACTGTAAAAGAAAAACTTTTACAAATTTTCAGGGGGAGAATATTACAAAAACACACAAAATATTCTCATTACAACTGAAGAAGAAACTAAGTTTAAGATAAATTCTCAAAGAGAAAAAATCTTAAATCTTCTTGACAAATGTTGTTCAGAAAATCCTTTGGACATAAACAAAAATAAAATGAAAATGAAAGCAACCATTGAATTGCTTGATGAATTCAAAACAAAAATTGTCAGGGCAAAAGCAATGGCTTATAGTCCAAAAGATAGAGAAGAATTTGCTAAGCAAATCAAAGAATTACTTGATCTACAATTAATAGAACCAAGTAAATCTCAATTCTCTTCACCAGCTTTTATGGTAAGAAAAGAAGCTGAAATCAGAAGAGGAAAAGCTAGAATGGTAGTAGACTATTCACAGCTTAATAAGATTACCAAGGCAGATGGATATTTAATTCCAAATATGCAAAGCCTTTTGCAATTAATCAAAGGAAAAAAGATTTTTTTTCTTTTTGATTGCAAATCAGGATTTTGGCAAGTTATACTTGACCAGGATGCTAGACACCTTACGGCATTTAGTTGCCCACAAGGACATTATCAATGGAAAGTAGTACCTTTTGGCCTAAAGCAGGCTCCAGGTATTTTTCAAAGACATATGGACAATGTTTTCAATAAATATATTACCTTTTGTTGTGTATATATTGATGACATTTTAGTTTTCTCAGATTCT
The DNA here is from genome assembly GCA_019395295.1 of Osmanthus fragrans. Taxonomy (NCBI): domain Eukaryota; kingdom Viridiplantae; phylum Streptophyta; class Magnoliopsida; order Lamiales; family Oleaceae; genus Osmanthus; species Osmanthus fragrans. Next base: position 10,132,788 of record CM033351.1, on the reverse strand, counting down.
GAAGAAGAACATGAGAAACATGTATTAGCTATCTTAACAGAGATAGAAGAAAATGGAATAGTTCTTTCTAAAAAGAAAGCTGAACTATTTAAAGAAAAAATTGGGTATCTTGGGTTAGATATAGCCTATGGTTATAAACAACTCAAACCCCATATTTTGACACATATTCAAGAATTTCCTAATGAAATCATGGATAAAAAACAATTAATGAGATTTCTTGGATGTCTCACATATGCTGAAACTTTTATAAAAGAATTAGCAAAGATGAGAGCACCAATTCAAAAGAAATTGAAAAAAGATTTTAAATGGGAATGGAATAAAGAAGATACTCTTTATATCCAGAAAATAAAATCAAAGATTAAAAATTTACCTTCATTATATCATCCTAAGACAGGAGATAAAATGATAATTGAGACAGATGCCTCTCAAGAATATTGGGGAGCGGTACTTAAGGCATGTGACTGCCAAGAGAAAGAAGAAAAACTATGTGGATATGCTTCTGGAACCTTTCAAGGAGCAGAGAAGAATTACCACATAAATGAAAAAGAAATTTTAGCCATGAAAAAGGCTATTACAAAATTTAAACTTTATGTTATTTCTGACAAATTTCTTGTTAGAACAGATTCTAGTACTTGTAAATCTTTTTTGAAAAATCAGGTACATCCAGACTATAAGCAAGGAAGACTTGTCAGATGGCAAATGTGGTTTAACCACTATGATTTCCAAGTGGAAATCATAAAAGGAACAGACAATTCTTTAGCTGATACTTTAACTAGAGAATTTTCCTTTACAGGTAAAAATGACGGACATTGAAGATCAAATTGAGGATCTCAAATTACAAATTGAAATGGAAGAAATGGAAATTTCATCCAAACAGCAAAGGGTGCAAATCCTTAAAAAGAAGTTAGCTAGACTTCAAAAAATAGCTTCAACTTCTGTTTATACGGGGGAGAGTGAAATCTCTGAAAAACAACAACCCCAATCAGAAGGAGTCGAAAGTAGCAAGACTACTGGAGATAAAAAGACTGAGCATAGTCAAGCTCAATGTTCACAAGAACACAAGGACGATATTCAAAGTCCAAAAACAGAGCCAAAAGCTCAAGGGCCAAAAACCCATATACATACAGGAGAGCATATTATGCCTCAGTGTTCTAACGAACAAACGGGTATTCCAAGCCCAAAAGAAAAGCTTACAACGCAAGAAATTGGGTTTAAAGCCCAAGACATTATCGAACATCCACCACTGGTGGGTATTAATACATCTCTTGCAGGTACAAAATTCTATGTGATCTTTGACGGTCCAGCTAGAGGATTTTATACAAACTGGTCACAAGTAGAACCACTTGTGAAAAACAAACCTTACAAACACAAGAGTTTCAAAACTTATAATGAAGCCCAAAAAGCCTTTTCTGAACAGTGTGAGACCAAAGGTATAAGCCCA